>CAVLJG010000008.1:5730736-6962462 GCA_963669975.1 Acanthoscelides obtectus | reverse complement strand
GGTTTTCCACCTGCACTCTTCACCGCTAATCTTGCCGCTTAAGAGCAACCAATGCAGACTTTTTTAATGTCGTGGTGTGGGAGCATTTTTCTTCAAGGACTTTGTGATTTTCGTGAGAACACCTCGTCGAAAAGATGATTTCTTCTGCCCCATACCCAATTTTCGCTTAACTTTCATTGCGGTAGTGTTAGCCAAGCTGCAGTCTTTTCTCCTAGTGAAGCGTCAGGTGCTTTTACACGTTCCCAGGCTCGGTTCTCAAGAATCCAATCAGCTTTGTGCCTGTCTTTCAAATTTTTGTATAAGGCGTATGCAATATCGTGGTCTCTTGCAGCACGATCCAATGGGTTCTTTCCAGGATCTCCTCGTGCTAACCTCTTCTTTAATTTAGTCCCCGCTGAAAATATACATATACATGTGTGAGAATGAAAAAAAAAATATCCTAATCTGTCGCACACTTACGTCCCAGGAACTGATACGAAGGTACGTGGAGTTCTATCGGAAGATTATTTATCAGAGAGTTTACAACACCTTCACCCTTGTACGTTAACATGAGAACTGTTGATGATGCGTTAGCAATATCTACATATATACTTTTACACATTCCTTATTCGAACGCCACACGATGAAGGTTGTTCAACAAGAGCAGTCATTACCCATTGATAACTTGGATTTTACAGCAAAAACTCAACATAGTAAACATGGTAAATTGTTACCGAATTCGTTTCGCGCTATCATCTGCGGACCAAGCGGATGTGGAAAAACGAACGTAATGCTGGCGCTGCTTTTCCATCCAAACGGTGCTAAGTTTAAAAATGTTTACGTTTATTCAAAATCGTTGTATCAACCAAAGTATCAACTGCTTCAAGAAGTGATTTCCGCTGCTAAGGGTGTTGGCTATTTCCCATTTAAGGATAACGAGGAAATTATAAGTCCAAGTAAGGCTAAAAATAGCTCTATATTTATATTTGACGACGTGTCGTGTGACGGTCAGCAGAAAATTCGAGAGTATTACTCCATGTGTCGTCATAAAGATATCGATGCTGCATATCTCTGCCAAACATACTCTAAAATTCCAAAACAGCTCATACGAGACAACTGTAACATTATAGTACTATTTAAGCAGGATGAAATTAATCTAAAACATATATTTGATGAGCATGTATCTCCAGATGTTACTTTTGATGAATTCAAAAAGATGTGTTCGGAATGTTGGGCAGAAAAGTACGGTACGTTAGTTATTGTTAAAGACTTTCCTCTTAATTATGGTCGATACAGAGTAGGATTTGATAAGTACATAAAATTGTAGGCTTATCATGTACGCCATCATTCAGTAACATGATGTCAAAGGACCAAGTTGCCGTTGCTAGTCATAAAAGAAAGATCGCAGAACTTGCTCGAGCTATACGTAAAAAGTATCTTACTTTAAAGTTAGGTCGAACTGCAGAAGATGAATCTATTAGAAAACTTTTCAAACCAATATCTGAACCTCTTAAGCAAATAGCTAAGACTCAGCAGCATCCTTCATTTATTATTAAAAAAGAGGAAAAATTGAAACAGGATGATGATGATGATGATGATGATGTATTCACACAGAACCCAAACTATCTCAATTTAGAAGACGTGGCTTCAACTGATGAACAAGGTAATATACCGCCGAGACCTGAAACACCACCACTACCTGAAGAAATGCGTCCTGCTGATTTTTCACAAGAAGCAATAGAAGAATACTTAGATCAATATCCCCCAATAAGCCATAATTATTTACAAGATTTTTGGACACAAAACGATAAAATTGATAAAAATTATGGACCTATATATACCGACAACATTGGTTGGATGTTAGGTAAACGCCGAATTAAATTTGATAGAGCGACTGGCCAAATACAGATATTACCTGAGGGGACAAACTTAGCAGGTACATGGTTTCGTGGCACACCTGGGCTGTATCAACTTTTATTCTATAATGACCCAAACTATGCAGATGCAGATTTACAACCCTATAAAAATCTATTGCAAAGTACCGGTGTTCATTTAGATTCGCTTGGACGCCTAAAAGGTTCGACAGGATTTAAATATAATCACATTATTAAGCCTCTCTTTAAAGATGTGCAGAAAAATAAAGGTACAATTGTCACACGATCAACATCTACAAAAATACGTAGTCCACTTAGTCGATCATTAACAAGATCCACTCCCTCAACAACAACAACAACAACAACAACAACATCATCAACATCAAAACCGCCAACAGGAAAAGGTATCGGTGATTACTTGACATACAACGAGGAACCAATCGAATACGTGTACTGGGATGATCCCAATGAATTAATCGATCGACTTAAACTCCTTATGGCATCTCAGGAAGCTGGCAATACGTCGCATGATAATGAAATAGTAGCCATCCTCAACGAGCTAAAAGAAGCTAATATAATACAGTAATCTAGTTCCTTGGTCTTTCATTTACACGATGAGTCTTGATAAATTCGGACGTCGCTTTGATAAACAAAAGACACTTCCGTATATGCGTACACCGCCAAAGTTAACACTACCCCATACTTCTGATGGAAATGTTGACTTCAAGAACGTAAAGTTGTGTAATATAAAAGATCCCACAGATAATTCAGATGCGGCAACTAAAAAATACGTAGATACTTCAGTGATTGATTTAAAAAAAATAACAGCAAAAACAGATCAAATAACAGAGTTTATTTCGAGAAATCCGCCTACTTCTGGTAAACATATGGCAACAAAAAAATATGTAGATGACTCTATTGCAAATATAACAACAAGAATAGAACAGGAGTTGGCTACAATTAAGTCTCATACCGATTTGACTCCAATAAGGAAAAATATCATTGAATGAATTACAACTTTGCAAGGACGCACATCATATATATCATTGAAAACATTCGATCTTGCTAAGCGTATAAAGCCGATGGAACAACAATTTAAAGCGTTAAAACATGATGACGTACGCCAAGGAGAAGCTACAACTAGTTAACGAGCTGCACAAGCCTGCTCGAAAAAATTATCTAAGACGACGTACCATCATTAAAGGCTTAGACGATTTATGGCAGACGGACTTGGTTGAAATGCGACCTTATGCTCATCAAAATAAAAATTTCAAATTAATTCTCGTCGTAATCGATTCTTTTTCCAAGTTTATGTGGACTAGACCGTTAAAGACAAAGACGGGTGAGGAGATAACTCGTGCGTTTTCGGATATCCTCGCACATACGGAACGTACGCCGAAAAATCTACAATCTGATCAAGGTAAAGAATTTTACAATAGTAAATTTCAAACTTTAATGAAGAAGCATGATATTAATCATTATAGTACATATAGCATCAAGAAAGCGGCCATTGCTGAAAGAGCCATAAGGACGTTGAAAAATAAACTTTACAAATACTTTAGCTTAATGGGATCGTATAAATGGATTGATATATTACAAAGCATTACCAATGAATACAATGGAACACGTCATCAAACCATCGGATGTAAACCATCACAAATTAATAAATCCAACGAAAAATGTATCTTAAATCGAAAATATACTCATTTAAAAATCGCGGGCCCGCGTAAGTTTAAAGTTGGTGACATTGTACGCATCAGCAAAACCAAAATGCTATTCGACAAGGGATACGTTCCAAGCTGGACAACGGAATTATTTAAAGTTACTAAAATTAATATTACCAACCCTGCAACGTACATGCTCGAAGATATGCAAGGTGCACCGATCAAAGGAGCCTTTTATGACGAAGAATTACAGAAAACAGCCAATCCAGATGTTTATTTAGTTGAAAAAGTTTTACGTCGTAAAGGTAAAAAAATGTACGTCAAATGGCTTGGCCTTGATGCAAAACATAATAGTTGGATTGACAATGATGCGATCGTCTAGGTGTATGGGGTGGGGGGGTTTCTGCTAAAAGTGAGTTCTCAGTCGGTTGCAGTCAGTCAGTCAGTCAGTCAGGCAGCTAGTAAAAAAAAAAATGGATACCAGTGGTAGTGGTTCAAGTTGCAGCGAGTTTGACCTCACCACCAGCAGCTCACACGAATCATCTGTAAACTACGACCGTGAGCTGGATGCTATTCTGGAAAGGTACGAAGAAGCGGCCAAGAACGAGGACCATTATCTGCTGTACACGCAGTTTCCAAATGGATCATACCAAATTGGATGCGGTCTAAGCCCAGCGAGATCATTTACTCCTGCTGTAATTGTGTGGAACTCATCACGGTTGAAACTATCTTTCAGTTCCTATGAGTGGGAACAATTAATCACCCAGCTCAATGTGGTAACGGTGAAGGAGACGGAGGAGCAGGAGGAGGAGAAGAACCTTCCTGACAAGTATGATCCTGTCGAAATCGAGTGCGGTGACTATTGCAGAATTCGACGACTAATCTATGATAGTACGAAAATTCTCGAAATAACCAAGCACAACATTAGTTTCTACCTCTCAGAAATGGACGTGAACGCTCTTTTAGAAGCAAATAATGAACTTTTAGTACCGTATATGTCTATGCTAGAAACTGTTGAATTTCCAAGCTATTATTATAATGCGCTTAAGATTGTTCGAGCTAGTTTTAATGATCAAAATTATACGTTTTCAGATGCTATTCAAAAATTGTATACATTTAAGCTCGTAGGCTGTACTTTACAACATATAGCGTTAGGACAACATATATTTTTCTATAGACATAGGATCGCTAATGATCTTGAACGATTTTAATAAAGTTTTTGTAAAAATGCATATCTGTCGTTTCATTATGATATACGTCACGTAACGTGACACGTGACGTGACGTGACACGTGACGTACGTGACGTGACACGTGACGCACGTGACGTGACACGTGACGCACGTGACGTGATACGTGACGCACGTGACGTGATACGTGACGCACGTGACGTGATACGTGACGCACGTGACGTGCACACTTTGTTCAAAAATACCAAAAAGATGTCTTGATAGCCCGAAGAACCGCGCCACAACATCAGAAGTAATGTTAGTATTATGTGTGTGCGTGTTTTTTTTTTTTGTTTTTGAACACGCTAAGTTTTGAACTCCAACCACGCACTAACATTGCTTCTGATGTTGCACACCTCTGACGACTCAAGCTATCAGGACATCTTGTTGTTGTTGTTGTTGTGAACTCTTCTTACTAGAAAAATCTAACGAAATCAATAAAACATCTTTTTATAAATATTCATTTATTAAATCTAATTACATACATGTTTGAAAAAATATATATATATATATATAAATGTTAGTACTACATACATGTTTGAAAAAAAATATATATATAAATGTTAGTACAATAGATAGAGAGAAACTGGAGGACGGATGAACGCTTTTTATATATTTTTTTGTAATTTGTTTGCTGTGATGTTTTTTTTTTAAAACTCAATATCGCTGTCTACATCAGATTCATCAAATCGGATTCGGATGTTATTTCTAGACCTATCATGTAAGGCATCTCTGCAAGATTCCTGGTCTTTTAGTTCAAACACTACGCTTTTAAAGCAGCTGTGACACCAATTATACTTTTTTTGGTATACGTTCAAAATAATGTCATGTGCATCGTGAACCTCGTGAGAATGGTCATAGCAGGCAAATAAACGTTTATTTAAAGTTTTATGTATTTCTTTAAATTTAGATAAACAATTTTTACATACGTGTAGGTAATATTGGTCCAGCCAATATCCACTTGTCCATAGACAGTAACTAGAATAATCTTCAAAAACATAACCCCAATCTGATTTTCCTAATATAGTGTGAATTAAATTTGGATCTATTTCTTTGTGACATCTAATAAAGTTAATTCCTGTATATGAAGAATCAAGATCATTTTTGGCTTCTTTAATCATAGCGTGCCATTTATATAAAGGAAATTGTTTCACAATTTCCGTAGTTAATTTCCATGGTAGTGGAGACTGCTCCATGAATTCTACTGCTGATGATGTTATTGATTCGCAAATTTTTCTAACAGCTAACTCTGATAATGTTGGGGCATTCATCTATAACAAAAAAAAAAACGCTATTATAAGATACTGTAATGCCCCCACGGAAGTGTGTCAAAACTGTTCGGAATTAAATAACGTTTGTCGTCATACGGACTTAAACTAATTTTTGACTGTTCAACAGAATATACGTTGTGTGCATACGACCTGATACAGCGTTGTGTAGCTGTTTTTTCCTTAAATTCTTTCAAACATTCAACATAATCCTCAAATGCAATTTTATTTTTAACAACATTGTACTTAACCCCTTTAGATTTTTTAACCACCTTCCCACCCTGCACCTTGTAACTATACATTTTGCTTCGAAGTCCAACAAAATGTGTCATAATTTTACCGTTATTTTCATCTTTCATTAGACCCGGCACCTTTTTGTTCTTACGCAGTATTTTATATATGTTATTTTCAGGATAATCCGAAGTATCAAATTTACTGGAATCAGCTTTAATGATCTCCTCATATGCATCCTCACATTGCAATTCGTAGATAAAACTGTCTGTGTCCATGTACATGAGCTTACACCTTTCTGCACCCATTTTTGGTAGCATATAGGTGTAATGAAAATCGTACATGACTAGTTTCGATAGGTCTAGAATTGCCTGCCCTACATACAGAGGTTTGTTAAACGTTATTTCAGCCTTGTTCAATTCGATAACCACCAGATTTTCCTCTAAAATTGTGCGACTGTGGAACCGAAAACTCGAAATCAAGTTTGCTGCCCCATAGCGACCACCCCAAGATTTAACGATTTTACATACGCGGTGCTTACGTATATTTTCCATGGTCTTACCGAATACTGCATTATTCATTAATTTAAAAAGATTTTTTTCGAAATCATTCCGGGCTGCAGCTCTACATCGAGTATTCAACTCGATGTAGGGTTTCAGCCAGGCTGCTTGTTTAAATTGTAAAATTTTATGGATTTTCGTTAACTTTAACCCATTAGCTAGCATTTGTTTTAAATTTTTATAGTGAACCGTGTACTCTTTTTTATCCGTAAGTGTTGCCATTAATTTCGGCAATTTTACCCCGCCGTCGCTGGGTGGTACGCTACGTTCTGCCGCAAACGGAAAATCTTTGTGTTTATCGTGCAGTTCTTGTGGGTACGATAGATCGACTTGTAGCACGTACCCTACGTCAGAGTCGTCGGGTATTGACATCACATCAAACGATGTTACATCATCTACCCATTTGAACCCTCCGTAGGGTAAGGGTTGCTGCATAGCCTTCCCATATAAGCTATTCACATCCAGGTACATAAGGTACTTGGACGGCTTTTCAGGATCATATTCGGGCATATATTTATTGTTGGCCTCCGAAAATCGGTTGCTACACACCGAAATTCCACCTCTTATAGCATTTTCGTAAAACATCACCATATCTAGATCCTTTAGTAGTTCTAACTTACACCCAGTGTATTTGAGCATACAGTCCCACGTATATCCGGGCATTGTATAGTACCACGCAGGATCCAGACCATAGGTGGAGAAACATTTTTTACGCAATTGCTCAAAAACGTCGGCAAGAAGCAGAATATCTGTTTTTAAATATATATCAGAATACTCTCCTAATGTTTTAATGTTAAACTGTTGCCAAACAGATTGCGCATGAGCATACTTCTCGTCACTTACACTTTCATCGTTTAATTTATTGTAAAATTTTTCAATTGGGGGCAAAGTCGTTTCATTTAATTTTTTCAACGAATCAATGTAATCGTAACAGAAAACTCCTTTCTGTGTTAATAATTTGAATTTATCTTCATCTAAATTTTGAAATTCCCTTTGTAAAATTTTCTTTTCTGATACTGCTAAAATTGAAGCTAATTCATCAAGAGACGCCCCCATAAATCGAAAAGAGTCTATAAACCGCAATTTAATGTTATTTTCATCTGAGTGCAGCGTAAAGGAGATGTATTTATCTTTGTTGATGGGAAGTAGACTTAAGCGACCTTTTTTACATAAATTCGAAATCATAAAGTGACTATCGTACCCACTTAAATTATGGAATATAACCGGCACAACAAACAATTTTCTAAAGTTCAGATTGCATGCTTGGTGTGCGTAACCTCTGAACTCTCCACTGAAATGGTTGTGATCTCTAACGATTATGTCTTTTTTTGTTTTTGAAAATCTCTTACCGCAAATATGACATGATGTTGCCTTACATGTGTCTAATTTTTCAATCATAGGTACGCTTGTTTTTATTTTTGAGTTTACAAATTGCGCAACACCAGCCATACGATTTGCAAACCAATCCATACAATCTGCACCTCGAAAGCTCTCGAAATAAGAAAGGCTATCATCATAGCTGCATTTTACATAGAAACCAGCACTATACGGAACGTGTTTTTGATATTTTATGGTTTTAGTTAAATTTACGACGCTACTTTCTTTATGATTTTCTAATTGACATTCAAAATCTGCATAAACAACAAAAGGAGTATTTTGTTGGTATGTAAAGTTTTTAAATTCAACGCAGCTCTCTTTAGGAAGGTTAATTTTATATTTATTAAATTTAGAACACAGTTTTTCATGTTCAACTAATTTATTTTGCTGATGGAAATAGTTCAGACATCTATCGCAAATAAATTTTTTCTCACGATGTTTATTTAACTGGCTACTAATAAGACGCGAAAGATTTTTAATCCAACAATAGTGATATTTAATTTCATCGATTGAATCATTATCTTCATTTGCTGGCGCTGGTGGAGGAGCATCATAATCATTTAAACGCGGATAATATTTATTTTGAGCTAAAAGTAAATTAACATGCGTATCCCGTTTATTTTCCGTTAATCTTGCTGGTACTACTATGTAAAATGATTTTTTTTCTGTTTCGATCAATTCTAAAGCGTAAACATTGACTGAAATGTTATTCATCTTTTCAAATTTTGAAATTTTTGTTAGCAGCATAGGACTATCTAAATTTTCTGTTTGTAAAACGTCAGTAAAGTGTGGATATGAGGAGGTTAGTTCTGCATGTCTTTTTTTGCTAGGAGTCCGAAGAGCGCTTACAATGGCCCAGTAAAAGCAATTTTGATCTATATTTTTAATGTTTATACAAGCATTTTTCCTTATAATCGGTTCTGGTAGTCTAATATAAGATGAACCGTTTCCCAATTGATATTTACTGATATTAACAACTAAGGAAATAATTTTATTTAACGCAAATCCCGAATCTTTTTCAGCAAATTCCGATAATTCGTTTAAAAGTTTATCTTTCACATATATCTTAAACCACTCGTCTATTTGAGTTGATGTATCAATAATATGATTTTTAGTATTAATATATTTAATTCCCAAAATTTCATTATCCCCCGATTTCCTAATAAACTCCCCGCAAAATGTTGTATTTACTTTGAGCGCACAATGGGTGTTCAAAATATTCCTAATTTTCCTTTTAAAAACAACTACACAATCTGCTAAAAATTGATTCAAGTCCTTATGACGCAAATTAGCTATGGAACCGGTTTTTATTCTACTTTGAAAGCTCGATTCTACATTTTCCCATCTAACCCTCTGACCCAATGTTAAGTGAAGTCCTGCCCCAATATGTCTAGTTAAAATCAACTTTCTAAAATGTTTAAAATGCCCCAAATTTGTTTCTACTTTTCTACAGGTCCCTACAGATAATTTATTTTGCCTTCTACTACGAATTACCCGTTTACATAATCTAATTTGTTTTTCTATTCGTTTCAGCCACACTTCCGCGTCTCTGATTGTAAAATTATCAAATAAAATTTTCCGTAGACTAACAATTGATAGTAGAACACCGTCTGTTTGTTTGATGATCTTTTTAACCTTATTTGAAGACATTTGAAAAGACGACATTTTTTTTTTCAAGCAAACACATTACTCAAAAATATATAAAAATGCTCACCCTGTCCTCCTCCTCCTGTTCTCTGCTTTGTTAATTTTCCACTATTTTGAATGATGCTAGCGGTCGGCTTTTCCCTACGTCCACTTCCCCTTGGAAGATGATCGAGTATTTTCCGTGAAAAAGTTCGTCGATGACCGGCTGGTACGTTTCCGTCACCCGCTGTGGTAGAAATAGCACTTCCGGTCCTAAATCTAGTAGCACGGCTTCCCCAAATTTCGACTTGACCACTTTAGCTGCTTGGATTGCAAATGGTGTCCCGACTGGTAGGTCCTTTAATTTTCTGATAGGTTTGCGGTCTACAATCGAAGACGCAGCATTAATTTTTGATAAATCCATCTATAAAAAAAATTGAGTCGTCTAACTATTTTGAAGCATAACACGAAAAAAAAAAAAACAGTTGCACTTAGAGACATAAAAAAGAAAAATATTAAATAAAATAGCACTTACTTTTTTTAAAATTTTCGCTCTCTCGTCTCTCTCGAAGCACTAATTGTACTGCGGTCGTTGTTGCAGCTTGCAGCGTTGTGCGTTAAGTGTGAAACAATGATGACTATTGCATGCGCTCGCTCAATATAAGTACGTAGTTGAGATGACACACGCGTGCATGAGATAATTGTATCGTAAATATGCATATTATATGCATCATATTCTCAGTACCATTTTTATCGAGAAAACTGCATGCGCTCGCTCAATATAAGTACGTAGTTGAGATGACACACGCGTGCATGAGATAATTGTATCGTAAATATGCATATTATATGCATCATATTCTCAGTACCATTTTTATCGAGAAAACAACATTCATTGCGGTTGCAGTATTTTTTATATAATTTCTTAGTAATACATGAATGTATCGTTTGTCCGGCGGAAATTCCAATTACAAGTTGCACATGAGAGTAGAATTTTAGAAATATAGAAATTCGTGTATGATTATTGTATATTTGCTGCCTAATTTTTTTTCAGTCAAGATTTTGATTGGGGGGTAAACGAATTTATATTTGCTATCTGAGATTTTTGACATCATTCTCTATCAAGATGTTGATGTGGGTAGACGTATTATTTTTTATTTCAACTTTCACATACGTGCTTTGCAACGATTTCTCCGAAAAAGACGCTATAGTATACCTAACTCAATATGAACATATCATCGATAATACAACAGATCTCTCTACTTTGCTAACTAACTTGCAAGAAAAGTATAATTTACCAGTGGATGGATTGTTGAATAATGCAACAATTGAATTTATGAATCGTCCGCGTTGTCAATACAGTGATGCTGAATTTAGAGCAAGTTTTCCATTTCGGAAACATGACCTGAAATGGTATTTCCCTCGAAACACACCTGCGGCCCAAAAAGATGCAGAAATGGCTTTTCAGATGTGGCAAAATGTTTCAAACTTAACATTTACAATGGTTACCAATCCCACTCTATATCCTCCTAATATTACTATAACCATGGTTAGCAAGACTCATTATTTTAGCGCAAACTGTATGGGTAATGATGAATGTCCATTGACATTAGATGATGCTGGCGGCGTTTTAGGACATGCATACTTTCCTGACTCTAGCGGCACCTGTAGAGAAATCCATTTAGATATAAATGAACGCTGGTATTTTGGAAATAATCCTAATATACCCAAAAATCAAACTAGTTTTCTTATGGTGTTGGTTCATGAAATTGGACATGCCCTCGGCATAGCACATAGTGCTTCTCCGAATGCTATTATGTTTGCCTTCTATCAGCATGAGATTCGTGGTCTAGATGTTGATGATATAAATGCAGTACAATATCTATATGGAAGAAAAAACAAATATGATTCAATCCCAACGTCTACCACCGCATCAGCAATACCAAAAACAACAACAACTATAAGATCTACAACTCGTAAGCAGCCGATCCTCAAAAATTTGTGTGATATTATTCCAGATTTTATGTTTTTAGCCATTGCTCCAGAGTTTTCAAATTACCGATTATATATTGCACATGATATGTTTATATGGAAACTAGACTTAAACGAAATGATTATCCCATCTCAGCCTGAACTTCTTGTCGATTATGTTCCTACAGAATTACGTCAATACACTTTACAACATATTTTCCAATCAACAAACGGTGACTTGATTACCATTGTGTCTCCAAACAACTATTTCTCAGCATCATTCCCTGCCATTAAATTTCTTGATAATTTTTCAATTGATATACCCGATAGGGCTCGAATCAATGCTATTTTTCAATCAAACGCAGGACGGTCCTATACCTTTTATAATAATATGTCATATATAGAATTTTCTAACGATTTTACTGATGTGTTGAACAGAGGACGGATAAGAGACATATTTCCTGAATTACCTGAAGATATTTCTCTCGCATTTCGATGGATTGATGGCCATAGTTACTTTTTCCGTCACGCAACTTACTATAAATTTAATGAATTTACAAGAAAAGTTGTTGCGACCGGACCATTTCATTGGACTCTATTTGGAGTACCATGCCCCAGCGAGGATTTGTTACATCAACTAAAAACTCTGTTATCTAAACTTGTATCTGTATATCATTAAAAAATACATTTTTCAGAAAGCTATGTTTATTTCGTATTCAGCCTGTTGTCAAACAAAAAAAAAACAGTCGGTTCCTTCGACTCCCCACCCCCCCACCATCATTCTACTACATAAAGTCTGTGTATCAGCACTAGCAGTGCTACAGTATCAATCATTCAAACCAGTCGCAAGCAATTGTTTTGTTCAAAAAGAGGTAAAAAATGGTAAAACCAAAAATAACCAGCAAGGAGGCTCATTACGAGGCTTTTAGGGAAAAATTAAAAAACAACCAGAACTGAACCGTAAAATACATAATTTGATTCTTGTCTGTCATGAACCAAATCAGTTGTCGAAGAATGATTTGAGTCGATTAGTATCAACATCTAAAGTACTCCCTGATAATTACAAGAATCACTTAAAACAATCATTCAATCTACCTGCACGACCAGAACACAGCGATATTGATTCAGACGACACTGTAGGCAACTGAAAATTTCATACACACACACACACACTCACACACCAATCAACCTTATTGTTATATATATACTATATGTTTCAATAAAATATCCATTATACTATTTTCATTTTGAACGGTATCATCCTGTATAATAATAACAGTACATCGTATACAGGTTATGAGACATTCTGACCGACCGACCGACCGACCAGAGGAGCCCACCACGCTATTTAGGTCACGCCTTGCTATATACGATTTAACGATATACCGTCGGTCCATCGATCCGCTATTTTTCGATGCACCCCTGTATACACGTTCTGAATGCCCCCCGTAATCCACGCCAACACCAGACAGGTGCGACATCGGCGCCATCTATGCGCGAGATGCCCAACCCATCAATGGCAGCTGTCCAATGACACATAGATTCCGTTTGGTTTGTACAGCGCCAAACAAATCGGCGCCATCTATGCGCGAGATGCCCAACCCATCAATGACAGGTGTCCAATGACACATAGATTCCGTTAGGTTTGTACACCGCCAAACAAATCGGCGCCATCTATGCGCGAGATGCCCAACCCATCAATGACAGGTGTCCAATGACGTATGACAGATGACGTGTAACGCCATCTATGCGTGAGATGCCCAATGACGCATGACAGGTGTCCAATGACACACAGATTCCGTTTGGTTTGACAGCGCCATCTAGCGGCGGAATCCCCAACTCATGATTACAGATTCCGTCCAACAACCTGTCAATGGCGCGCGACGCCAGCGCCTCTGGTGGCGGATTTTGGAAGTTTTGAGACCGAATCCCCATAAGACATCTACTGAAAGTATTTATTTTATTTAGTATAAAATCGTGCTTTGATGTGTTTAAAATGTGTGTGAATCGGTGCGTGTTAGAAACGTCTGTATAGTGTGTAGATTCGAGTGGGTACATCTTTTCTTTTAATTAATATGCCTAAGCGTTGCTGTGTACCAGGCTGCAAGGGAAACTACGAGGCAGAATTGAGATCGACACCCTACAGGTCAGTGTTTCGATTTCCAAAAAATGAGGAGTTGAAAAGTAAGTGGCTAGCTTCAATACCAAGAAAGGACTGGTCGCCTTCTAAAGATTCTGTTGTTTGTGATGCACATTTTCAACAAGCAGAAATTGTCCGTACGGAAACTTACGTTCTGCAGGATGGATCAGCTAACACAGTCACACTGAGTCGTTAGTTGAACTTGGCGTTGACGGTTTGTCCAGGAGGAACAAACTCATGGTGGACGATGCATTTGATGTCAAAAAAGACAATGAGCATCATTTTCACTTTGGATTTGCCCATTCTTCCCTTTTTTGGGCGAGGAGACGCCGTCGTGTGCCACTCGGAAGATTGCCTCTTTGTCTCGGGATCATACTAAAAGATCCACGACTCGTCACCTGTGATTACGTTATTCAAAAATTGGGGGTCACTTTCACGCATGTTCAAATTTTCCTGACACGCAATTTCTAGTCGTCAGTGAGCATACATCTAAAGTATAGTTTCAGGCGTGTGTTGCCTTTTCAGCGGCAAATCTCTACAGATATTTCCCGGTGAACAGTTCCATTTGTTCTTGCTGAATAACGCGCGGCATACATAAACCTGAACAAAGCCCGAAGCCGTTTTGCCGTCTCTAATAAATCTGCTGTAATTAGAATTATTACTCCGACTTGACAGTTTACTATTTACAGCACGCATCCAAGTGTTGCTGCTGCTGCTGGTTGTTCTTCTAGATCCAACGAGAAAGTGTAAAATGATAATATACAACAAAGTGCGACCTAGAATGACTTCCACTTTTCTCTGCAGCCAATGCCGTTGACACAGATGAAGTATTCCATTTATAAATTTCAAAGGATTTTTAATTTACAAATCGCACCCTTCCATCTAATCCGCTCTCTTCGGGTAGTTCACCTCCAACTTCGTCCCCATATTTTCTGAAGCACAGAATGAATTTTTATAAAAACTTCGATCGAAAATCCCTCAATTGAAGCCCTTTACTACCCTTAATGCAACTGCTAAATTTAAACAAAATCGACTAAAAGTTTATCAAAATATTTAAGAAAAACCGATTTATTTAGAAAGTTTCACATGCTGTATTTCGAAAATGCAGCATTCTTGGACCTATGCTTATATGAACTTTTCATCTCAAAATTACTCAAATAATAAACCACATACTTAAATAACACCCTGCGGGAATCGAAGTCGATTGGATTTGAAAGTGTCAACGTAAATAAATACATAATTGATTTCTTTTTGTAGTCCGTAAGATTTGGTGAAAAACACCTCATTAGGTCTAATTGTCGTTTAAAAGTCTTCTTTTTTTGCGTAAGCCACTGGCCGCTGTTGCCGTAGAAAACTGAATGTAAAGCGACCCGATTCTGTGAATGTCCGACGATTGATACTATTAAAATATACGCGTGTCACAGCGAATAATATCGAATATCGAGCGTACATTTAATTTGCGTTAAATGCACCTAACGTATCTATCATAGGATATCATCTATCGAGTTCACTCGACGAACCAGACAATTTCTCTTCGAATTATGAGACTGGAAATGGACTCGGGTGTTTAGATGAAATAAGGCATGTGCATTGTTTAATCGACATTTCTTAATAATTATTATAATAGTAAACACAATGGAGGGTTTTATTGTATGCGGATCATTGGAAGAGGCGGTCATAGCTTCAAGCGGAAACGTGACGGACTTTCAAATCGGTAACTTCTCAAGTTATTGGCGGATAGCCAAACAGACGCTCCGTGCACATGTACATGTCATGTAACATCCGAAAAATACATCTATGACCGTATTGTAATCGTTAACTGCGACGCTGACACTGTTACTTCATGGGTAATTATCATAGTTTATAGTTAATTAAACAATTACGGCCGGTACAAAAAGAAGTAATCTGAATCAAAGTTAACCCACTTTTGCGGCGAGCTAGATATTCTATTAGGTGTCCGTGCGACGACGATGATGAATCGCCCGTTTTGCTGGACCCTTCACGTTGACAGCCGCCATCCATCCATCCGACCAGCTGTCTTCATCGCCACTGTCGCGTACAAATACCTATCAGCGTTGCTAGACGTACGATAATTTAGAGTACAGTACGATGTACGATATGCAGGGTGGCGCATCGAAAACGAAACAGACGCATTTACTGGCAGCTCAGTTTTTTTTTTGGAAAAACGCTCAGGCCCGTCGATTTTGTTTTCGAGGGGGACACAAGTTTGGCAAAAAATCACGTTAACACGTGCAGTCCCCTGGGCGGGGGTGACACCAACCCTAAAATCTTAAATGGAAAGGGGGGTCGAGTGATACCTTATTTTAAAGGTCTATAATGATATAAAATTAATGTACTTCAATTCAATAGTTTTGAAGATTTATTGATTTAAAGCTTAAATAAAAGTAATACATCATGTTTAGTGGAGATCAATACATTTGGCAGCAAATTAATTTAAAAATGAAGAATGAACTGACCCGTTAGGCAAGTAAATGTTGAAATTAGCCACCATGACTCTCCATGCAATAATAAAGATTTTGCTCAAAACGTTGCCGCACATTTTGCAATATTTGAGGAGTAATTTGAAGGCACTCATTCACAATTCTTTGTCGCAGGTCTTCTAATGATGTTGGCTGAGTAGCACAGATTTTGCTTTTTAAATCCAAAGGTGATAAATCTGGCGATCTTGGGGGCCATTCAATGGCACCTCTTCTACCAATCCATCGATCTCGTAACGTCTGATCTAAATATTGTCGAATACGTAATGCGTAATGTGGTGGGGCACCATCCTGTTGGAACATCAACCTATTCGCAATGTAGCGCCGATCATTCTGATTTTCAATTATGGCTGTTAATGCAGAATCTATGGCGTCTTCCAGTAATTCCAAATACATTTCACCTGTCAAATTTCCAGGTAAGAAAAAAGGACCAACTAAATGATCGCCAAAAATACCAGCCCAAACATTTAATTTTTATGGTTGCGGTGTATGACCCTCATGATAAATTCTGGGATTAGTATCGGACCAATATCGGCAGTTATGACGATTTACTACGCCGTTTAAGAAAAAGGAACACTCGTCGGAAAAGCAAGTGTTGAATAGAAAATGTTCAAATTTTATAATTCGTTCACTCATATCTTCACAAAATTGTAATCGCCGATCAAAATCGTCTTCATTAAGTTCTTGTACCAGGTGAATTTTATACGGATGAAAACTATGGGCCTTTAGAATCCGTTGGACAGTACGTCGACTAACACCACACACAGTCTCCAATTTGCGGGTACTTGACGTAGGATCTACATAAACTTGCCTTAAAACCCCCACTTCTATTGCTTCGTTCCTTATGGGATTTTCAATGTTGCGTTTTTTATTGGCGACTGACCCAGTTTCCCCAAATTTAGCTACAAGTTCTAGAACATATTTTCGATGCACGTTACTGTTCTCATGTCGCTCATTAAATATTTCTTCTGTTCTATTAGCGCGATTATTTCCGAAAAATATTTCGATAATTTCAACTCTTTCTGCTGTGGTTAATTTATGTAATAAAGCGTTACAAGTTATTTTAGCAACAAAGTTTGGTCAAATCAATCGCAATGTACTAAATTCCTATTTAAAATAAGTACCAGATATACTAAGTGACATATAAATCCGAACACCCAGTTTAAATGGTTTTATTTTAATAAAAGTTGGTGAATGTATTTATCTTACTCTAATATCAAGTGAAAAAATTTTCAGCCATATCAGTTGGACATTCCGGTTTTTATACTGCTTTTTTTTAATTCACTAACGCTCTAAAAATGAATATTTCAGCCGCAGTAAAGAATCAACGTTGGCGGATTTTGGTTCTTGACATCCTTTACGATCGGTTACGATGCCTACAGTACGGAGACCTGTACGATTTCGTCAACTTAGTGAGTTTGATAGGGGCCGTATAGTGGGACTTCGGGAAGCTGGACTTTCTTTTCGGGCAATTGCAGTTAGAGTGCAAAGAAGTGTAGACACTGTGGTTAGGTGTTGTCAGGCATGGCCGTACGCAAAAAGCAAGGGGCACTGGACGCCGCCGTAGAACAACAGACCGTGAAGATCGCCGCCTAAGATTATTGGCCTTAAGGGACCGTTTCTCCACTACCAGGTCCATTGCAAATGAATGGTTTGCAGAACACGGAAGACCTATTGGCATGCGAAGTGTTTACCGACGAATGAGAAGTTTTGGCTTGTTTTCATACCGGCCACACTGGGTCCTCCCTTTAACTCGAGAACACCGACGTAATCGCCTTGAGTGGTGCAGACAACGGTCACTCTGGGATCAGGAATGGAACAGTATTGTCTTTAGTGACGAGTCTCGATTTTGCTTAGGCATGCACGATGGTCGTGCCAGGGTTAGAAGGCGATGTGGTGAAAGGAGGAATCCACAGTTTTTTGTTGAAAGACATGTTCATCACACTGTTGGAGTTATGGTTTATGGTTCCAGGTCACCTTTAATCTTCATCAGAGGTAACATGAACGCGCAGCGTTATATCCACGAAGTTCTAGAACCCCATCTTTTACCCTATCTTGACACCCTGGCAGATCCAACTTTCCAACAAGATAATGCCCGACCACATGTTGCAAGAGTCACAATAGACTTTTTTCAACATAATGATGTCACATTGTTACCATGGCCACCAAGATCTCCCCACTTATCCCCAATTGAGCACGTGTGGGATATGATGGGTAGGAGATTGCTCAATTTGCAACGTCCTCCTCAGACTCTAGAAGCACTTCGAGAGGAGTTGGTGGTTGCCTGGAATGAAATACCACAGGAGGACATTGACCACCTGATCAGAAGCATGCCTAGGCGCGTTGGACAATGCGTAGCACATCAGGGAGCATCCACACATTATTACAGGTCAAAGGGCTTTAAAGCAGTGCAATCATTTTGAAATTTTCATCATTTACTTATTATGCTTGATTAAGTACTTATACAAAATTTTATTAAAATAAAACCATTTAAACTGGGTGTTCGGATTTATATGTCACTTAGTATATTTCCTTATATTTCTTCAAGAAATATTTTTTTTGCAACAAAAAACGCTCCAATGGCTATTTTCAACAACAAAATGATAAAAAACCATTGGTGTAGTGAAGAAAAGCATTTACTTATCAAGTAAATTCTTTTAGTCAAATTTCTTCTGAAAGTAGTACAAACTAATCTGATGTACCTATTAAAGCCTACTTTAAGCTTTAAATCAATAAATCTTCAAAATTACCGAACTGAAGCTCATGTATTTTACACCATTATAAAGCGAATTGAAAGACCTTCAAAATAAGGTATCACTCGACCCCCACTTCCATTTAAGATTTAAGGGTTGGTGTCACCCCCGCCCAGGGGGCTGCACGTGTTAACGTGATTTTTTGCCAAACTTGTCCCCCTCGAAAAAAAATCGACGGGTCTGAGCGTTTTTCCAAAAAAAAAACTGAGCTGCCACTAAATGCGTCTGTTTCGTTTTCGATGCGTCACCCTGTATGTCTATGTCGGATTCCGAATCAAGTTGCTCTGGACGAGATAAGCACAACAAAAGATGCTATACTGTCGAATACAGAAAACAAAGAGGAAAAGGAGCGGAATCTTTGAAGAAAGCCAGACATAGGCATCAAGCTTATAGGAAAGAGTAGGAAACAAAAGAGCCCCGCCCCTCCCCCCCGAGACGGAAATTTTCCTTCATCATGAATCCTGAGAGAACCTAAGGATAATGAACGATAATTTTGACGTGTTTGTACGATAATTACCTGCGACGAATCTGGCAACGCTGATACTTATGAGGACGCATCGCTTACCATAAACAGACTGAATACTGATTCTATAGGTTAGGTCGGTCTTGGAGCGAATATATCTTCAGAAAAATTCCAAAATGACAATTCTCTTTTTATACTGAACCAAACCGTGTAATTTGCAGTGTAGGGCCTTACAAAACAACCAGCTAGGGGATAACACACAGGCTATTTCTAATTTCTTACAGGTTTTCCAAAAGATTTTATCAAATTGTTTTCTCAAATGTTTTGCGAACTCCGCCTAATCTACGATTCAATTAAACGAAACCGAAGTTATTGCTTTCGGCGAAATGAAAATGTGCTCTGAAAAATATCGAACGAAAGCTTTGAACAACTAACATTTTTTTACTCTAAAATGCTTAGACTATCGGGCAGTTTGAAACCGGTTTTGTTTCGATAGAAGTAACAAATGAGCGAATAACGGATTTCCTGAAAAATTTTACAAATAAATCTTGGACATATGGAAGATTGGAACAGTACATTTTATGAAACTGCCGTTGCTGCGTGGAGCGATAAACTAGACGAGACGCGAGGCAAAGGAGAAAAACGGTTCAATTATCTCATTACCGTCTGCGTTTTGTGAACCTGTTTCGCTGTCCCGAATTTTAGAACCGTCGATTTGAAGTATGATAGTATTTGCACTTCCGTGTCAATAATCGAACAAGTATGAATTATGTTGTATCATCAGCACGGCCCAATCTTTTTGAATAAAACAAGCAAAACATACACATCCGACAATGAACCGGCGGGATATCCCAAGAGAACATGTCAGTCTCTCGTCTAGGTAGAACACAAAAAATAATTCCACTAAATCCTATGAACTATGTCCTGCAGTGCTTTGTGCCCCACATGCATACGAGAAATTGACATGTTATTCTAGAACACTTTGTATACGAGTAGCGTGTGATCGCAATCTGCTCCGCTGTTTCAAAATGTTCAGTTAATTTATGTTATCTGCACGTATTGCGACTGTTCTGCATCATGAATGCGTAGATATTTTTTTTAAATTTCAAAGTTTTTTTTTGATATCCCTTTTGTGCGAAATATCTATAACCAGAAACGATAATTTTATCCGGGCAATTAGATATAAAGCTATTTTCGAACGTAATCCCTATTATCTGCGAATTAAGCTATATAGACAGTATATAAAATAGACTGAAACTGTTTTTAAAGTGTCGGTGTTGTTTGTATGTTATTTTAATTGTTATCACAGTTACAATGCGTGAATTAATAAGGCGTCACCATATGGATCGCCTGGATGCTGCTTGTCGAGGGAATCCTTCGTATCGTCGATGTCTCGAAATGGTCAGTCGACCCTCTATTTACCTGATGTTCGCTGCGAAAGTAAACAAACACACCAGAAGTAAACAACTTTAAAAACAACCATAAATGTGTTGTCACTTTTGATGGGATGGAAAACTTATTTTTTCAAATACTAACGTTTCTGATTACATACTTAAATTGCACTTGTTAGAAATGTTACTGCTGGCGTTATTTTACACTGGAACAGCCGGAAAAACAGGTTGATATTTATTTATTTATTTATTTATTTATTTAATTACACCACCAACAGTTTATAAACCAATTACTGGTGGGAAATACCGTACATATATATATATAAAAATCACAAAATAAACTAAAAGCATTGATTGCTTTGTAATTACCAATAAGAACCCATGAAAAGCTACAACTGATCATAGCTCAATCAAACTGTGGTAGCTCTAAAAAAAAAATACCGCTTTACATACTCTCTTAATAATAAAAATGGATGTGTTGAAGATATCAAAATAATTCATATAGTCATTATAACATGAGCATATCGAATATAGCGGTGAGTGCAGCAGTAGATTTGTTCGTGGGGTAGGTAGGTAAAAGGCAAGGTTGGCCCTTGTTCGTACTCTGGGTGTATTGAAATTTAGCATAGACAAAAATGATGGACAGTCATGTTGGTAATTTATAACTTTAAACAAAAAGACTAAAGATTGTATCTTCCTTCTATCATCAAGGCTGAGAAACCTATGCTTTTGAAGTAAGTTATTTTGTGAAATCCCTATGGGAGGATAAACACCATCAGTTTTGAGAGATAAATACTTCAAGAACTTCCTCTGAATTTTTTCCAATGAGTCACATGAGGTAACATAGCATGGGTTCCAGATTATTCTTCCGTATTCCAGCTTAGAAAGAACAAACGAATTATACAGCACTGTAGGTGCTGTGGTACCGATAAACTCTCTTGAATTGCGTATAACGAATCCCAGTGCTTTATTAGCAGAATTCATTAAATTAGTGAGGTGTGCACTGAAGCTCAATGTCCTGTCAAATATTACTCCTAGGTCCCTGAACTCCTCTAAAGTCTGAAGAGGAATGTTGTTAATTTTATAACTATTGGTAATTGAATTTACTCTCCTAGTGAAAGTTAAAGATTTACATTTGCTCACGTTGATAGGAAGTTTATTAGCAGTACACCACTCAGACAGTCTGTCAAGATTCCTTTGTAAATAAAAGCAACTAGATGGATCATCAATTTGCCAGTAGAGTTTTACGTCGTCAGCGTAGAGCAGAATATTGCAGTCAATCGTATTAACTAAGTCATTAATAAAAATGACGAATAGCAGTGGACCTAAGGAAGATCCTTGTGGGACGCCAGTAGATGGAAAAAAGTGAATTGATTTACCACCGTTAAAATCCACATATAGTTTGCGATCAGACAAATACGACTGAAATAATAATACCAAATTTTTGGATAAGCCAATGCTATTTAGTTTTCCCAGTAGTAAACCATGATCGACTCTATCAAACGCTTTACTGAAATCAGTATATAGCACATCAACCTGACCATTAGAATCTAAAACACCTGCTAGGAATTGAGTTAAACAGACTAAGTTTGTTGTTGTCGACCTTCCTTTTACAAATCCATGTTGTGCTGTAGAAATTGAAGAACTTACGTTGTATTGTATGAAATTATGTAATAACATTTCAAACGTTTTCGAAAAATTACTCACAATAGTGATAGGCCTATGGTTTTCAATTAATTTACGGTTTCCATTTTTATGGATAGGTCGAACCTTGGCTTCACGCCAAATCTCAGGAAATGTATGTGATCTGATACTTAGGTTATAGATTTTAGTTAAAGGTGCAGCAAGAATAGGTGCACAATCACGGATTAAGAATGCGGGTATACCATCAGGTCCAGTAGTGAACTTGTTTTTCATTTTCTTTAATGCCATAAGAACCTCCTTTTCTGTGAAGCTATTCAGCACAATATTGTTTGTAGCAATAATATCATCATCTGGCCTAGCTGCTACATTGGGGGTAGAATAGACAGACTGGAAAAAATTAGCGAAGGCATTTGCTATATCAACAGGGTTATTGAAAACACAATCATTGTGAGTGAATTCAGAAGGTGAAAGGCCACTGTGCCTTTTACTTTTGATGAAGGACCAAAACTGATTAGGATCTTTTTTTATGCAATTTTCAGTCTGCTCTATGTACTTTTTATACGCATGACTAACGTCCCTTTTAATTTTGGTTCTTAATTCTTTAAATGTATCATAGACAGTCACTTCTTGATGTTTTTTGTATAATTTATGTAGTGAATTCTTTTGTTTAATATCCTTGATGATTGCGCGAGTATACCAGGGTGGAAATTTGCCAGGCGTACGCTTAGTTTTCGGAATACACATGTTGAAAATATTTATTAGGTTATTGTAGAATAGAGTGCAAGCAATATTGACATCCGCAATATCCTCAAGAAATGACCAGTCCATAAGTGTCAATTGTTCATACAGTGTAACAAAATCAGCTTTGCGAAAATTGAAGGTAACATCATTTGATTGTGACCACGTTTTGCTACGATAGTTTCTGTGTAATGTAATACAAAGTGGAGGATGATGTGAGTCTTCGGGCAATAGGTCATCGTATGCTCTAGTCACCAAGCATGATTTGTTGGAGAACACTAGATCAAGCAATCTATTGTTAATATTAAGAATTTGATTGTATTGTAAGAAATCAAAATATGCTGTAAAGGAGTTAACTACATTCAATTTGCGTGACGGTGAGATATTCTGTATACAAAACTCTGGAATGTTGAAATCCCCAAGAAAATAAACATCATTACCAGAGAGGTATGTCAAAGATTCTAGATGCTCAAATAAGCGCTCATAACATGCAGCGCTAGTATTGGGTGGTATGTAAACCACAAATATGTATGTGGTTTTATATTGAATGGTAAACTGAACGCCTACTAGGTCTATGCAGGGAATATCACTCTTAATAGCAGTTGTATCAATTTCAGATGAATTCAACCAGTCTTTCGTGGCAATTAGAGCCCCACCTCCTCTTGTACATTCTAGGTTAACTAAGTCTCTATCAGATCTAAAAACACAGTACTGGACTGTAAATAGCTCTGCATTGAGTACCCCTGATTGCAGCCAAGTTTCAGTACAGCAAATGATGTCATAATCAGATATTGTTACATTGAGAAGGAAATCTTGACATTTGGAGTTTAATCCCCGAACGTTCTGGTAATATACAGAAAGAGTTTTTTTAACAGGACATGAGGAATGTGCTGTGCGAGAGTTATGATATTCATTGCTATATAATTCACCGGGTAGTTCGCAATCAGGAAAAAATCAACCTGGATTTAAACTCTTCAATTCGCTGTAAATAGTAAGGACACCTAGAATCCCAAGCAGCATGTGCAACATCAAATTCAGTATTCCTTTCATTATTACTTTTCATACAGTTTATACATTTCAGCGAAGTTGCTTTACAATTTTTGACTAAATGATTTTCACTACACCGCGGACAATGAAACTTCTTACTTTTACACTCTTTTGAATAATGCGAGAATCCGCTACAATTAAAACATCTTTTAATATCAATAGCATCAAATACGTCACACACATCATACCCCACGAATAACTTACCGCTGCACACAGACAAAACCTTATTGTATGTATCCATATCAAGATTAATAACAGCTTGATAAATGTCATTCCGTTTTTTGATGGGCTTGATTTCAACCACCTTACATTGAGAATGTTCAGTAAACGCCTCCTTATTCTGTGCACGAATGGACTTGATAACATCACCTTCAGACAGTTTACAAGTCATGCCTGCGATACGCACTCTAGGATGAAAGCTGGATACCTCTTTAATTTCATATTTATCAGCCAATTTTTCGACAGCTATCTGCCTCAACTTCCGACTGTCATCATCAGACGAACAGCCTACCAGCATGCCACCATTCCTTATATTCTTCACTCCAGATATATGTAAGTTTTCGGAAACTGGATCAACATATTGAAGTAAATCTGATTTGGTAGTTTGGACAGCTTGGGTGGTATCTTTCGGTTGAATGATGATTGCAGATTTACCCTTAGCTACCGACGAATAAGATTTCTTGATACCGGAAGGCCCAGGTTCTGGTAGATTACCCGTTTTTGCAGCCATTTCCATAAACTCCGTACGGAAAGTAGAAAATAGAAGTTGAATATTTTCAGATAGACTTGCAAGTTTGACGTCTAGAAGTTGCTTTACCTCATTGGAGTAAGTACAGCATGACTGACATTTCCATAGTAAACCATTGACCTTTTCAATGTTTTTTATCACATCAGCTGACAGTCCCTGGCATGCTGCATGAAAAACGTTATCACAAAAACCATCACACTTAACACTTTTGGAACGAGCTGTGATAGCCGTATTACAGGAATTGCATAATGGATCGGCCATTACAACCAACCACACTATGCGCAATTGCACCAACAATGCACGAATAGAAAACTGTAACTTCAACTTTGAACGAAATTTTTTGTCCAAGTAATAACAGCAAAAAACAACAAAAATGTAGAGAGCAACAGATACACCGTATATCTCGACAACCGGACAAGGTTGACGCTATTAAGCCATGAAAGCACCACACCGAACATGAATCGCTTTTCTAACTGTGGGAAATTATTCATATCAATATTTTCGAATGTAGTAATATTCACGGTTAAATTCACCGTTTCGAAATTTTAGCGGTATTTTTTATTTTTCATTCAAGCACAAAAAATGGCGTGTAGTAGAGAGACTCTATACTTTCTACGCGTTCGTTGGTGGTTTCAAAGAAAACGAGTCAAACTTATTTCTGTTTCCACGGCAGATAATAGAACGTCTTTAACTGATACATTTGCCACCGTCTACACCCTACAAGTCCCAACCCCCAATTTTCGACCCTTGTAAAAAATTTTCATAAATGATTAAACGCCTTTTTTTACCTTTGACTTTAAATAATCCCATAAGAAAAAATCTAGGTGCTGTTGATTCCGATTTCACTGTTTTTTCTCTTAAAACTTTTAGAGGGTAGTCTAGATTATTTAGAAACAAAAAAAAGTGTGGATGAAGCACGCTTTTCATGAAATAATTTTCCCAAAACGTTGTATTTTTAGCTGTTTCCAACATTATTTCCACCGCATCTCTATCTACCATATGACGTTGACGTCTGTCCATATGTCATATATGAGAGGCGCTTGCTTGCGGTGTTGCCGGATTGGGCTCCGCATTTAGGCAAAAATATGTAAAGTTGAAAATTTATATACATATGTATATTAATTAAAAACCAAAAATTGAAACAAACAACAGTAGCAAAATAAAAGGCGATTCCTAATAAGGATAAACAAAAAAATAACATTAGTAAGCTAAAAAATGATAAATTATAAATAATTATAAAAAACAAAAAATAAAAACAGTAAAACAAAAACTAAATCCATGTAATTATAAAAATCAAAAAATAAACAGCAGTAAAATAAAAAGCAATTCTAAATGATTATAAAAACAAAAAATAAAAATAGTAGTAAAAAACAATTCCATGTTGAATAAAAAGCAATTCTAAGTGACAACACAAAACAAAAAGTAAAAACAGTAGTAAAACGAAGAACAATTTCATTCCATCCAAATTGCTTTTTAATTTACCTTTTGTTATTTTTGTTTTTTTTATAATTAAATGGAATTGTTTTATTTGTTTTACTACTGTTTTAATTTTTTGTCTTTTATAATCACTTTTTATTTTACTGCTGTTTGTTATTTTTTATTTTATACTTAGTAAGAATCACTTTTAATTTCACTACTGTTGTTTGTTTCAGTTTTTTGTTGTTCATTAATATAAATTTTCCACTTTTTATATTTTTCCCTAAATACGGAGCCCAATCCGGCAACGCCGCAAGCAAGCGCCTCTCATTTATGACATATCCATAGACGTTAGCATCATATGGTAGATGGCGGTGGAAATAATGGGGGAAATCACTGCAAAAAAATACAGTGTTTTGGGAAAAAGATTTCATGAAAAGCGTGCCTCATCCACACTTTTTATGATGTAAAATAATTTATCAGACTACCTTCTATAAGTTTCAAGTGAAAAAAACAGTGAAATCCGAAGTTCTATAAGACGCAACAGTACCGAAATCTAATGGTGTTAAATCACTCGATATAGAGCGCCAATTCTGATCACCGAAACGGGAAAGTACACGACTAGGAAATATCTCATGCAGTAATTGTGGTGCCTTCTTATTGAAACCGCATATTGGATTGAATTGTTCAATTAATCTTTTCTAAGTTTACAAGGTTAAAACACTATTCAGGCCATATTTTGTATAAAATACCAACCCTAACCTCTCAGTTGTCAAATTGTTCTTGTTTCAGGGCTGTCTACAATTTACTGCAAATTCATATGTTGCGTTAATTATCGGACACCCTTTATAAGAAGCAGTTGGATGTCACACGGACGACAGTAACGTTTGTCGTCGATTCACGGAATACAGCTAGCTAGAAGGCTAGCAGCAAACCGCGCTGCTCGGTAAACAGTGAACACACACATCGCGGTTGGCCAAATGACCAGTTGGGATGTGTTGTTTTGGCTTCGGTTGCCATATGGCGTTCCGACCGAGACAGTTAACCTGTTAGGTTTTCGTTCTGCGCCTGCTGCTGCTGCTGCTGCTGCTGTTACTTGGTTTCTTCTTTCCTTACATCACCATCAGCCATCCCGTGAGCCGTGTAAATCACGGTCACTCACCCATACCGCGTTATTACAATGTCTTCATATTATCGTTATTATCATGCCGATAGTGTCTAAGTTATGTAATTCGGATGAAATGATACCTAACATCACTATACAGGGTGTCCCAATATTCCGTGGCATAGAAGTACCGCATATGTTTATACTCATTGGACATGATTTACCTGTATGCAAAAGTGCTTCGTTTGTCCGTTAGAGGGCGTTTTAAACAACTTTTTTTACCAGATATTTAAAGAAACGTTTTGCTACACGTCCTCATATTCGACTTTTACAAAGAAATAAACGAAAGCGTTCGAGAAGGGTGAAAAAACACACCAAAAAATAGTGTATAGCAGAGTTTTTGGGAACTTTCCCAACGACTCTAAATTTTTATTAATTAAATGTCCTTTTATTCAATCGATTTTTTGTCATCGAAATGCGAGCAGTACCTACTTGTTAAGTTATAAGATTAGCGGACAGACAGTGACATGTTTTCTCTTAATGTACCTACGTATCCTATAACATCTAAAAAACATATTATCGCATTTCCAACTTTTCGCTATTACAATACTTCCTCTCCAGCGTGGCGTGGGGAGTAAATTTTAAACCAGACTACGTAGACGATATTTTCCATATCTTGGATGAAATGGAAGAAAGTTGTGAGAGGGAGATGATTATGAGAGTATGGAAAACGGTAAATCCATCGTATTAATTTTCCGCTCTGCGAGGTTTACTTGTAATTTTTAAACTATACTCGCAGTAATCACAAGATACATCATTCATAAATATTCAAAGAAGTGCGCTTCACACTGGATGAGTTCTGGTTGATGGTTGATGGCGAGCAAAGCGAAATGCAGACGATAGTCGCATATTTTAACGGTGTATCGAGAAAGCAAAATAATCGGTTTTTTTTTCATTAATTTCATCAGCTTTTTCACGAAACGATTGCGTAAGGCCGCTGCATCTGTTGATATGTTTCCCGCGACATCTGTTTTTAAACGCTTTAGGAATTTCTATTACTCTTCGCACATCAACGAAAACAGTTTCTCATTGTATATTTTATCTACAAACAAGGATTTTTCTTTAACGGGGCTCCTACAATCACGAGCACCATCTGCTGAGGAAACGTGGGGTGAAAAGGAAACGAGGGTGGGCTGGGCTTAGACGGTCGTCGGTGCTACTTTAAAAGAGGAAACGATGACTGCGGGTGCATACCAAGGTAAATTTTTATAATAACAGAGTCGGATTTCGATTAGCGATCTAGACTGTAAATCGTTTCTTATTTTGGTACTCAGCAAGTGATCATTTAGTATTTTTCTCCCCTTGTTACTGTTCGTCGATATTGTGTTGTTGAATTGTTGTTGGTGTGATTGTTCTTGAGTGACTTTTTTATCAAGGCTGATAATGGGCAATAAAGGGTCATATGCGACCATTTTAATTACGAATGCAGTGAGTTTAATTCATGATAAGTCAACAATAGTGTGAAGCAGGTCAACTCTATAATCGCAAAATACATTGGGGTAAGCGAATAAATTATTGCAAGAAGAGGTCATACCATGGAAGATGTGCTATGTGGTCTAAATACATTTGCGTTCTAAGCTTAGTCCAACCTCGCTTATCGCTAAGATGGAACAAAGACTCAAACGCAAGAATCTTGAAAAGAAACTCAGACCAAAAAAGCTGATATAAAAATAACTAACAATTCGGATAGCAATTCCAAAGAAAATGAATAGTTTTATGGCGAATTCAATCAAAGACCTGACATTAACTACATTGATTTGGAAGTTGCTAAGCGAAAATTTTTAGGGAAACTTAAAAAAAGTGACGACGAGATTTTGCAGATCGAACAAGTCACCAAATCACAGGACTGTACTTTGTCGCGCCTTCATCGGAGAATAAGGTTAACAACGTCTCGATTTGGTGAAGTTTGTAGAAGAAGGCAGACAACAAGCTGTAAAGTTCTAGTAAACTCCATCATATACCCAACGGAGTTTTCTTGTAACGCAATAAAAAAGGCAATACAAAAATCATTGGACACCGCAGTTCAGTCTTGTGGTTTGTTTATTGATCGCACACATCCATTTCTGGCAGCCTCGCCTCCATCTACCTATCACAGTAGACAAGAAATGTACTTAATCCAGGTATAAACCTACCTGTTTATTGCTTTTCAAAAACTACCTAACTGTTTCCTATTATCTTGACGGCATAAGATATTTTTATGACCCTCATTCAATTGTTACCATGTACATGTACCACATGACCCTTGTAAACATAATTGCGTTTCCTGACATGAATAAACGAATTTTAATTTGAGTTCTTGAATTTATTTTAAGAAAGATATCAAATTATTTGAATACATTTTTTTTAGTCGGAACGCACCGTCGCGTCGCTTGGACTGGCAGGGCGAAACAGCAGACGAATTTCGCCCAAAAACCGATTTGCACTTCACACAAAAAAATCGCTAAGTTGACCAGAAAAAGTGCGCACTTCAACCCATCATAAAACTTGTGCAACAACAAAATTTCAAAAAGTGCTCCTATAGCACCCTGGGCAATTATCTTCTCAACATACCGTATGCATTTCATTCAAAAATATTGGAGTGTCAGTTTTGAAGCAGCTGAACCCTTGTAAATGGCTTGAAACTCACTGCGTCGGAGCCGCCTTAAATTCTATATTTTTTTACTTAGTCATTTAAAAGATATTCTCGACCTGGATCATACCATCAAAGGTAACTAGACGTATGAATATCAATAAATTGAAAAGTTTGTTTATATTTCACTTTTTGTAATTTTGGGTATCAGCAAAATTATATGGTTCGATCTTGTTTCTAAAACTGTAAACCCTAACATAAGTTTATTGCTGATTGTTCGATAAATAATTGTGGTATTAATAAAATCATCGTCATTAGTTGAACTGTTGTAACGATCGTCTTCGTAATAACAATTAATTCCTTGCAATATAAATTATGGGCAATGTGCAGAGGTTAGTGGCCGATGATACGTATATACGTAGTACATTCAGGGAACAGTCATTATCGTAATCTACCGTAACCATAATCACCGTTTGTGGTGTATTGCAGGCTAAACAAAATGGGGCAATTTAAAAACCAACATGTGACCTCCATTTGAATCCTGGGAGTTACGAGGGATGTCTTTTATATTTTGCATATGGAAATAAAACAACACGGCAGGTAGTTTTAAATGAATTTATTGTTTTTCGAAGTATTCTCCACGAAGACTAATACACATCTGCATGCAATTTTCGAAGCACTTATTCCACTCGTTTGCTGGCAGATCCAAAACGGCAACTACTTCATTTGGTGACTGGAATCTTTGTACACGCAGTCTGTTTTTAATTTTCGGGAAAGTAAAGAAATCGTTAGGACTTAGATCGGGACTATATGGAGGATGGTCCAATAATTCCAGGTTTTCTTCCGTTAAATACTGCCTTGTTCTTTGGGCTGTGTGCGAACTTGCATTGTCTTGGTGGAGGATGATTCTTCTTTCGGGGTTGATTTTGCGAAGCTCGGTGATGACTTTTGCCAAACAAAGGGTGGTATGCCAATCCGCAGTAACAGTTCTTTGCTCATTAAGAAGAATTGTTGCAATATGACCCGCTTTTGACACAAATGTCGCGACCATCTTTTCCGAAACACTTCGAGAACGGATGACTTTTGTCGGCTTTTCTTCACCTTGGAACACCCAAACAGTCGACTGTCGTTTCACCACTAACAATGCTGTACACATTTTCTGAGTTTCCGGAATTAAAACAAAGCGTTTTTTGACACCAAGTATTAACCCTGGCTGGTTTCTGCTCTTCAGTCAACAGGTAGGGTATCCAACGAGAAACTAATTTTCTCACTCCTAATTCTTCATGTAAATTTTTTTGAATTGAGGTCTTTGAGATCTTCAAGGACGCCTCAATCTCGCGATATGTCACATGTCTATCTTCAATGATGAGTTTGCGCATAGCATCGACGTTTTCCTGAGTGACTGACGTTTTTGGTGCACCCGCTCTGGAATCGTCGCTAAGACTCACCCGTCCACGTTTGAATTCTTCATACCAACGGGAAATTGTCGACTGATGTGGCGCTTGGTTGCCGAAAACAGACAGTAACTCAGCAAGGCATTCTTGTTGCGATAATTGTCTCTGAAAGTTGTAATAAATTATGGCGCGAAAATGTTCTCGGTTGAGTTCCATTTTCCTGATGACTTCGTGACACTTAGAAATTCCCTGTAGTGAGAACACTGCACGTATCGTTGTGAAACTTTGAATTTAAGTTTACTAAAGAGTGAGGTTAAGATTCAGTACTGACGTTCGATCCGCGCGGCCTACTATGTTTTTATATGCAAAACTTAAAAGACATCCGTCGTAAAACGCGAAACTTACATTTATAGTTATTAGTTTACGAGTAGTTTTGGCATAGGAAGTAACACTAATATCGCAATTTCTAAAATGTTTACGATTACAATAATTCCTCGTTCATTGGCGAGGCGAGCAAAAGTAACATTTTCTAACAAAATGGCTTACTTACCGTAACGTTTGTCGTAAGAATGGTTTAATATTTTTTAAACGATGCATATTCCGATGAAAACCAAGCACTACCATTAAAATCGTACACCGATTTAATATAATAACCGTAATGGCGTGTTGCCGGCCAGCAAAGCAAATATAATATCATTTTCTGCATATTTTCACTAATTACCAGAGTGCGTATGAGTTTTTTGAGGAGCGTGATTTAACGGCGTGTATCAATTTCGTTTCGCAAAATGCATGGATGATGTAATTTTATTGTTCGAAAAAATAGACGGAGATATTTTAGAGGATGATTCCTTGTTAAAAAATATAAAAAAAGTTACTATAAACATGGTTCCGGAAAAGCAGAGTTTTCAAGATACAGGGTGATAAGTTTTAATTTTTTTTATTAATATATAATATTTATTCGATTCTATTGGAACTTGGCAATATTATTTGTTGTACTCGTATTAAGAGGATTAGATAGATTAAAATGATCAGGTCCACGGGTGTCACTTAGCGAATATTATTGTTAAAAAAATGTTCGTCACTCCCTTTTTTGTATCTTCAACGTTTGTTGTTTGATTAAGCATATAAAAATACAACTCCTTTTTTGTATTTTCTCGTATCTCACTTCGTTTTATTGCATGTCACTGGACAGACAGTACTGGTTTATTAATTTTTGATAAAAAAATCACAAGTGCTTCGGAAAATAAAAAATCATTTCTGCATGGAGGTTTGACATTTGCATTTTTTTTAAATTTATCACCCTATATTTTGAAAACTCCGCCTTTCCGGATCCATGTTTATAGAAACTTTTTTTCATATCTCTTAACAAGGACTCGATGACCTTCTAAAATATCTCCGTCTATTTTTCGAACACCCCATAATTGTCATTGTGGCCGAAACGTTAGCGAAAACTTTTTTTTTCAGAAATGATCAAGCTCTACTAAAACCTCAACCTACAACAATTCAGCAATTCTTATCTTTAGCCTCTTCGGACCGGCACACGTATCATGTATTTGACATTATGCTGTTTTTTTGACATTATGTAGGTTTTTCTACGAGGTATTAACGTAGCACTTAGTTGTACGTGTACATGCAGACCAATACACATAATCTTCTAGATGCCATCTTGCTATTCAACCGACATTCTTCTCAGAGATAAAAACTACAGACAAGTACCATTTGGTCTCACAAAGCATCTGCAACCAATAATGCGTGTAGTTTAGTTGAGTGATTCCTCCATAGATGGACGTTCACAACGATCCTAGTGAGCGAACGTGGAATGACTGCTTGCGCCCTAAAAACTACCTAGTTTACAAGATGACATCTTACAGGTTGTTGTTCTGACGTTTTATAGGTTTTTTACATGATACCCTTGCGGACCGTTCTTGACGTAAAAATTTCATTCAAAATTAAGCAGTACTTTAGAGGGTTGCCAGTCAAACAGAGCGATGTTTTTACGTGATGTACATCAAAAAAAAAGTCTCGTTTTCGAAATTTTGCACAATAAAAAAACTTGGTTTGAAATCGTATCGTGACTTTATTTTGTAGTCTGATTGAGCAGGAAGCACGCTCTTAACGGGGTATTATCTAGGAAATCTCACATGTATAAATGAATCTATATTAATGGATGGTATTCATTAAGAGAATACTAATTTTCATCGGAGATGCTCTAATACAGCTACTTTCTCAGTGTTGTTTCGATTTTAATGTTTGTGTAATTTCTTTGTTGACTAACGAACGGATGCTGCATAAAGTACAGAATTGTATTAATCTCTAGTTTATTCATGAATCTCTACATTTTAAAAATTTGCCGTCTTTGCTAAAAGAGGGATGAGATTCACGCAGACGACATACGTATGCGTTGTTTGAAAACTTTCTCGTACAAAGCCTAATATACAATATATAATATATAACTTCGAAGTTGAGTCATTTATTTTAACAGTGAATAGATCTGATCAAAAGAAATGTTTTTTTCCTTTACCATTTTTCTGGTAAAATTAAAGTAACAAAGTTATAGCCCTTTGGAAGTTTGAGTACCGCTCTGTCTCAATATCATGTGCTCGTGTTTGGCAACAATGGATATAATCCGCCTTACCGGTTCATCGCATCGGAAACAAAAAAGCGAAAGAATTTGGAACGATGTTTGTACAGTTTATTATTTTATTCAGTTCAGTTATACATACAGTCAGTGTCAGTCGCGTGTGAATAGTGTCTGTTGCGTGGCTCAAACGAAATAAAAAATGGCACATGTTTATGCGGATCGGTTTCCCAATCGAGTGCAAACAACCCCTCGTGCCTTTGTTAATGTAGTACAACGGGCTCGTGAATCAGGTGACTTAAGACCTCACAGGGGACCTCACAATCAAATACAGGTCCGCACTGAAATACTTGTCGGGAGGATACTTTATAAAACAAGGTAAAAAAATTTTTTTTATTTTTTTTTATTTTTACACACATATTTTGGTTTATCTTCCTTCTACAATCATTATCTGAAAATTAATGACTCAACTTCAAAGACACCCTGTATACAGGGTGGCGTATCGAAAACGAAACAGACGCATTTACTGGCAGCTCAGTTTTTTTTTTGAAAAACGCTCAGACCGGTCGATTTTGTTTTCGAGGGGGACACAAGTTTGTATCGAACAACAGTACTTTCGTTTCAGCTTAAATATCAGAATGTCCAAGAATCTCATCAATGTAGGTTTGTTAAAAAACAGGGTTTACAATTTGCTTGGCGATTCAATTTTCATTAAAATCATCATGTAAAGTCCTAACTACCAAACTACCAACATTTCGTTGAATTCTACAATGTCGTTAATAAAATTATTTGAGAAGAACAGAGATGTACAGTTGCGCCTTTAAAAGTCTGTAACTCAATACTGAAGACTCGTAAGATTTTTTTTATAGTATCTTGTGGTGTTATCTTTGTATATTCTTTATGTATACAAGAGATTGAAATGTTATTCTGGGACACCATACATTTACATGAAATTATTAAAGGAAATGTGAAAAAGCTTCATCACCAAAAAAATAACGACTATAGAGTAATAATAATAAATCAAGTGCACTAAATTCTCATTAGGTATGTGTATTGAAAAGTCGTAAGTGACAGAAATAATGAAACATCAAAAATTGTGTGTATAACCTAAAAGCTACAAAACGTTAATCAAAAAACAACGCAATTCTTCGTGAGTTATAGGAACGTATATCGTTCAGCTTTTATATAATGAGAAGGTGCTTTTCTAGAAAATAAAACTTACTTTTAATGCGTGTAACAGAAGGAAGGATATGTCGAAGACTCCGTTGGGTGTATTATTTCCATGAACATATGCGGGGGGTGTTTCTTGGACGCGTCGTAAATATTTTAACCGCGAACACCGTTATGAAAAGTAGTGGCGCGCAGTAGCACCGCGTCGAGTCACGCGTTCTCTTCGCCGCTCTTCGCGATTGTACATCGACTCCGGATGAAGAAATGAAGAAAAAAGAGAAAAAGCCGCAAAGGCCGCGAAGAAGACTGGCCGCGTCTCGGCCAAGTTCGCGAACAGATTGCGATGTTGCCGGCATTTACGAGCCCCTACCCACTTCAATCGGCACATCTATTGAAATCTTAGTTTTTTTCTTATCAAACACAAATAATAAAACTATAGCAGGGTGTTATAGGTTTAAAATATTAAAAATGAATATTTTGATGATATATAGTAGAAAACACCAACTTTATCACTCCCTAATCAAATTTGCAGCATAAAAATAACACATGTTGCAATTACATCATACCATCCTATTTTCATTTCAATGCAAAATAAGTCTATAACGCATAGGTGGCTGTGAAAAATAAAAGCCATGACAATTGTTTTTATTAATCACAGCTGTCAGAATACGTTTAAAATAGTTTTGGGTAGTTAAGGTTTTCAAAATGGGTAGAGGAAAGGTTATTAGTGAAAAAATTCGGTTACTGATAATTAATTTTTTTAATTCTGGAAACTCAAACTCAGAAGAGAAAAGTGAAATTTCCAGCATCTGTTATGCTCTGGGGCAGTATCTCATCAAAAGGAGTAGGAAAACTTCATTTTATTGATGAAAATGTGGATGCAAACAAATATTTGGCAATTTTAGAAGAATCGCTTTTACCAGTGACGGAAGAATGTTTGACATCCGACCAAGATTTTGTGTTTCAGCAGCATGCCATACCTCAAAAAAGGCTATATAATGGATGAAAGAAAATAATGTACCACTTTTGAAATCGTTTTCTGAATTGCATACAACCTACAACTATGTAAAATACGTGAATCGCAGTGCTTGAAAATTAGCAAATTGTAACACATTCATCCTAATTTACGGAGTCCGATACAAGTATTACAACTTATATCTATTACAGTTTCTTCTCTAACTTCCAGTTTCGCAGCGTGGCAAAAATGTCGAGATCGGTTGGAACGTTGAAATAATTACGTTCGCATCTTCCGAATTCGATGCGGTGCGAATTTTGATGAACGTATGAAAACTTTCCATTTAAATACAAACACAAACATCATACGGTAGTCGGACTGATCTCCTGTTACGAAACGAATTGGACATTGTGACGTGGTTTTAAATGAAAGTGCCAGCGTATATTCCCCGCCGTTAGAATAATAGCAGCCTGAAACTTATGGGAATATACAAGATTGAATGCATACGTGAATATTTGCGTAATTATGCGATAGTTGTTATGTGAACCTTGATTAGAATCTCAACACATTCTCTTCCATTTCAAATTCGTTAAAAGGAGAAGACGCTCGTGCTGTGTAAATAAACTAACCTCGGTGTGAATTAATTTGAAGGCAATGAAGACGCGTCCGTGAGACTCTCATATAGCCCCAAAGTTTGCTAAAAAAAACCTGCCTTCCTTTGCTCACCCTGTATAAGTGGATCAATAAAAGAAATATACCGATGCAACCCTGTTCGTGTTCTCAAACACTTGGTCAAGAACCTCCCGAATACCGCAACTCGATATCTTTTTCCGTTCCGATAATATTGAGATTTAAATTTAATTATATTCAAACTTTTTTTTAGCATCGGCAGACCTAGACTACTCGTATCATAAAAAAACTATCGCCAGTGTGTATCAGAAGAAAACTCAGCTGAGACGACGACCAAGTTGAGATACGTCCTGTTGTTTTATTATCATGATCATTTCGTGTTGTGTCGAGTTTGTTTATGTGAGAATGGTCGCAAAGGTCATCGCGACATCGCATGCGATACTGTTCCGTTACAGCGAATCTTCTCTCTACCTCTCCTTCTCCAATTTCCATTTTCTTATATGGACGCGACGATAATTCTTCTCAACTGCAGCAAGTAACTACTTGCTTGTCTGCTCGTCTCCTTTTCTCTTTTAACTTACAATACTTGCAGCATAGTGTATAATGGCTGATCGCAAATATTAGGATGCATATTATGTACCTACGTATAAGAAATGGCGAAACAACACTAACTACGTCAAAGATTTTGGGTTCAGCTGCTTCAAAACTGACACTCCATTTGTGAATATTTTTGAATGAAATTCATACAGTATGTTGAGAAGATAATTACCCAGGGTGCTATAGGAGCACTTTTTGAAATTTTGTTTTTGCACAAGTTTTATGATGGGTTGAAGTGCGTACTTTTTCTCTTCAACTTCGCGATTTTTTTAAAAAGAACCTACTGAAAAAAAATGAAAAAGTGGCTCTATATCACCCTATGAGGTTTTGTTTTCAGCACTCTGTGAAAATTTCATACAAAAATATCAAAAAATAAAGCATCGTATTTAAGCTTAGAACGCAAATGTATTTAGACCACATAGCACATCTTCCATGGTATGACCTCTTCCTGCAATAATTTATTCGCTTACCCCAATGTATTTTGCGATTATAGAGTTGAACTGCTCCTCACTATTGTTGACCTCATCATGAATTAAACTCACTGCATTCGTAATTAAAATGGTCGCATATGACCCTTTATTGTCCATTATCAGCCTTGATAAAAAAAGGCACTCAAGAACAATCACACCAACAACAATTCAACAACACAATAGCGGCGAACAGTAACAAGGGGAGAAAAATACTAAATGATCATCAAAATAAGAAACGATTTACATTGTAGATCGCTAATCGAAATCCGACTCTGTTATTAGAAAAATGTATCTTGGTATGCATCCGCAGTCATCCTTTCCTGTTTTAAAGTAGCGCCGGCGACCGTTTAGGCCCAGCCCACCCTCGTTTCCTTTTCAGCAGAAGGTGCTCGTGATTGTAGGAGCCCCGCTTAACCATGGACAATGAAAAGATGCTTCAAAATCGCGAAAAACTCACAAACATTGAAACATTGCATACAAACTTCGTGGACAGCACGAAGACCAGAGATGGGAGGTTAAAGTCATAGAGTGGAGATGAAAAGTGTGGATGTCTTGTAAGTATACTGCGCACGGGATGGATTTTATATCACATCTTCTCTACACCATCATCTACGCTCACTACATTTCCAAGAGCCACGCCCTCTTTAAGATAGGATTGGCTTAACGCGAATACGTGTCTTTTCCGACGCACATGAAAATACTAAAATAAGACTCCCATTCAATACAGTTCGGTTAATAAGAATAAAGCCTGTTGGGAAACTTCCGTAAACCCGCTCTCGCTTACGGAGCATCACAACTAGTCATGTGTCGTTCGCGAACGAGTCGTTCAAAATGAACGAATCATATAAGTGAGCGATGATTGAACGACTCTTTTGTTACGTATGACTCCTTCAATTGTGCAAACGGTATCTGCAGTATGCAGCAACTGAACTGCGAACTGACGTGGTAACAGTTAGAGACACTATCTAGGGAACCGGTTGTAAGTTTTGAAATGTCTCATTAAATTGTACGTTGAAATGATGGAATTTGAGAGCAAAAATTGCATTTTGATTCCGAATTCGGTAATTCCTCAAAACACCGCATAACCTTTCTTTTTTCGGAAATATCAATACTTAAATTAAATACAATAACATCGGCAACCCCTTCATATTTCATTTTCATAGTATGATGTATATTCTCTGACTCAGCGAGTCGTTACTATAGGCAACACAATACGCTCGTCAGCCTTCGAGGCCGGTCGGTAATCGTATGCGACCTTTTCGTTGTACCACCCTATGATAAATCTTTTTAGTAAAACGAGTATTCCAAGTTGACTTACCAGGGTATTTGTTCAGCTTTCGTTGCGTTTATGGAGGAGGAGGAAAGAGGAGCGGGAGAAATTGTAAAAAATTGCCATTCTTGCACAAAAATGTCGCTGGAAATAAAAATCACACTTAGGAGAAGAAAAGTAGCTGGTAAAAGAATCTAAATTACCGTTGAAAGTGTAATGAAAAAACTATATATCGGAGTTTCAAATTCGACCCTCACCATTGGGAGCCGGAGGATAATAGATGAAACCTCATATTGAAATTCTGATTATGCCATCTTGTAGCGAAGGAAAAACCACTACAGTCAGGAACAAAATTAAACGACATTCGGGAAAATTCGCTTTGTCCTGCAGTTGCCTAAAAAAATGCCAATGTTGTGGATCGAATTTGAAACAGCCACTATATATATAGGCGACAACTAAAAAAGCTCAGAACGTGAAATGATCGGTTTATTGATCCCATGGATAACAAAACAATACTGTCAGCAGTTCAGCAGATGCACGTGCTTTAACATATTCGCATGTTGAGTACATATTTCAGCCAAAATGGAATTAGTATAGATGTTCAAATTTTATTTTCAGGTAATTGTCAAACACTCGTAATACGAGACTCTTTTGTTAAATATCCTATATTATATTCCAATTTAAGTGAAATTTTTGCTCAACACTAATAACGTACAATTTAAACTAAGATTAATAGGTAACTTTGTATCACTTCAAAACACACAATATCTTGCGTGTTGCGTGTAGTACTGTGGACTGTAATGCAATTTCAATACATTTGAAGTAAAAATAGTTTTTTTTCAAAAATCTTATAGTTCGAATTTGTACAGTTATGTACGCATATAAAAATTCAATACCCGCTTTAGTCTTTTTTCAACGTACAATCAAAAATGTTGTCTCTGGTACCAATGTATCAAAAAATATTGCGCAACAATGAATGTTTGTTTTATTAATGAAGATTGTAGAAAATGTGTTACGAATTGCATACGACACCCACAATAGGAAATTAATAAAACTATGGCAAAATTGGTTCAGAGATCAAATATTATTGCACATGGCTAAGGTGAACAATAACGCTACATAATACAATTTGATTTTTCTATTATAGCTAAATTCTACGAATATATAAGACGATCGCAATAGTGAGCAATCCCAAAATGTCTAGTTTTTGCGATAACAATTTTGGTATGGAGAATGCAAACGGATCAGAAGACAACCAAAAAATTACCTTGAAGACACAAGCGTAACATTTGTTTTAAATTGTTTTTATGCATTAAACTAACTTCAAGGGGTTATTCTTTCAAGCTACAAATGTTATAATTTTTCAAATGTTTTTAGTTTCACAGAAATGGTTAATTTTCAAAAAAAAAAAAATAAATGAAGTGCTATGATTTTTTATAAGAAAAAGTAGCTAAATGATATCTTGTTCCTAACCTAAAATTTAATCCAAACAAGATTTTGTTAAACTATTTTTTCTGGAATTTCTTTTTATTATTAGGCTGTGGCCCGAAAAAGGACCGATTTAAAAAAGAAAGGTTTTTAATGCCCCCGATATTTTGTAATGTTTTCAAAAAGGGTGATTTTGTTCTGATGAATAGAAAAGAATTCCAGAAAAGTTAGTTTAGAAAAACAGAAATTTAAGTGATTTCCATATAACATTTTCTTTGGCCTAAATTTCAGGTTAGGAACAAGATATCGAGATGCGTTTTTCGCGAGCTTGTTTAGACAACATTTAGCTACTTTTTCATAAAAAAACAATAGCAATGCATTTAATTCCCTTTGAGAAAATTAACCATTTCTGTCGGAATGTCTGAAAAAAGCCCTCTTCTCTAGCGGCTACATGTGAAACTAACAAAACTTGAAATATTATAAAATTCGCAGCCCAAGAATAGCTCTTTCCAACTAGCTTAAGTTTGTTAAAATCGGCTCAGCCGTTTCGAAGATACCGGGTGTTTTTTTACGGAAACCTTCGAATACCGCCCACCACTTTATTACTAGAGAGACAGGAAAAATTGTCAAACAAAGAACTTCACAATGTCTTCGACTTTAAAGATCAGGTATTTTTTTGTTAGGTTAATATACAGGGTGGCGCAGCCCCCTGGGCGGGGGTGACACCGACCCTAAAATCTTAAACGGAAAGGGGGATCGAGTGATACCTTATTTTAAAGGTCTTTCAATTCCCTTTATAATGATGTAAAATACATGAGCTTCAGTTCAGTAGTTTTGAAGATTAGGTACATCAGATTAGTTTGTACTACTTTCAGAAGAAATTTGACTAAAAGAATTTACTTAATAAGTAAATGCTTTTCTTCACTACGCTCATGATTTGTTTATCATTTTGCTGTTGAAAATAGCTATTGAAGCGTTTTTTTATGGCAAAAAAGTTATTTCTTGAAGAAAGATAAGGAAATATCTCGTACTTATTTTAAACAGGAATTTAGTACATAGTTTGCGATTGATTTGACCAAACTTTGTTGCTAAAATAACTTGTAACGCTTTATTACATAAATTAACCATGGTATATTCCACAGCAGAAAGAGTTGAAATTATCGAAATATTTTTCGGAAATAATCAGTGCGCTAATAGAACTGCAGAAATATTTAATGAGCGACATGAGAACAGTAACATGCATCGAAAATATGTTCTAGAACTTGTAGCTAAATTTCGGGAAACTGGGTCAGTCGCCAATAAAAAACGCAACATTGAAAATCCCATAAGGAACGAAGTAATAGAAGTGGGGGTTTTGGGGCAAGTTTATGTAGATCCTACGTTAAGTAGGAGACTGTGTGTGGTGTTAGTCGACGTACTGTCCAACATATTCTAAGGTCCATAGTTTTCATCCGTATAAAAGGCTCCTGGTACAAGAACTTAATGAGGACGATTTTGATCGGCGATTACAATTTTGTGAAGATATGAGTGAACGAATTATAAACGATGAACATTTTCTATTCAATACTTGCTTTTCCGATGAATGTTCCTTTTTCTTAAATGGCGTAGTAAATCGTCATAACTGCCGATATTGGTCCGATTCTAATCCCAGAATTTATCATGAGGTTCATACACAGCAGCCACAAAAATTAAATGTTTGGGCTGGTATTTTTGGCGATCATTTAGTTGGTCCTTTTTTCTTACCTGGAAATTTGACCCGTGAAATGTATTTGGAATTACTGGAAGACGCCATAGATCCTGCATTAAGAGCCATAATCAGAATGATCGGCGGTACATTGAGAATAGGTTGATGTTCCAACAGGATGGTGCCCCACCACATTACGCATTACGTGTTGACACTATTTAGATCAGACGTTTCCAGATCGATGGATTGGTAGAAGAGGTGCCATTGAATGGCCCCCAAGATCGCCAGATTTATCACCATTGGATTTCTTTATGTGAGGTCATTTAAAAAGCAAAATCTATGCTACTCAGCGACAAAGAATTGTGAATGAGTGCCTTCAAATTACTCCTCAAATATTGCAAAATGTGCGGCAACGTTTTGAGCAAAATCTTTATTTTTGCGTGGAGAGTCATGGTGGCCATTTTCAACATTTACTTGCCTAACGGGTCAGTTCATTCTTCATTTTTAAATTACTTTGCTGCCAAATGTATTGATCTTCACTAATGATGATGTATTAGTTTTAAGCTTTAAATCAATAAATCTTCAAAAGTACAGAACTGAAGCTAATGTATTTTACATCATTATAAAGGGAATTGGAAGACTTTTAAAATAAGGAATCACTCGACCCCCTTTTCCATTTAAGATTTTGGGGGTGGTGTCACCCCCGCTTAGGGGGCTGCACGTGCTAACGTGATTTTGTCCCCCTCGAAAACAAAATCGACGGGTCTGAGCGTTTTTCCAAAAAAAAAAGCTGAGCTGCCAGTAAATGCGTCTGTTTCGTTTTCGATGCGCCACCTTGTATAGCGCAATTCGCAGAAACATCACTTTTTTCGATTCAAGATTGCAGTTATGCTCCTTAGCGGCATTTCAGAAACTTGAAAATATTTTCCAGGCTTTTCTCTTGGCCGTTTTAGTAATAACTTTTTTTGCCGCAATGGATAGGTTTCCACCTCGCATTCTTAGTTGGCCAGCCTGTACAATACATAACTCGCATGTACTTGTTGCATCATAAAATTTTCTAGCCCTACAAAGTGAAACTCGTCACTGACAAATATAAATATTTTGCGAAAGATTTCCAAAAATGAAATGTCCACAAAAAAATCAATGTGGCGCGATTACGAGTATCGGTGTAGCGGCGTAATGGGATTGCCCGACGCATAACAACAAGTACAACATACGACAGCCACTACCGTTATCATAACGACAACCTATCAAGATCAGTCCGTGTAATTCTGCAATATTTTCGTGTCGAACGTTTGATTGGTGGAATGCGTTACGGACAAGGGCGGCGCGTGCGTTTGGACCACCGTCCACTTGCCACCGGTGTCCGGATCGCACGTCAGATGCGTCAATGCGCAATACGGGATCTTCCTTAGCAGTTTCATCATTTCTTCGGGCTGGCGCGGAGATCGGCCGAGCAGTTCGTACGAACACGTTTCCAAAGTGGACGAGTGGCCGACGATCAGGATGCTGCCGCTCGGATTATCTTCCAGGATGCCTGGAACAAACGGCGATATTTTATACAGGCTGCATATACAGGGTGTTCCTTAATTATATGCTAATATTTAATGGTGTCAATCTACATGAAAGATTAATGTTAGTTTGCTTTATCAAGTATCATATATCTGTGCCTTAGAGGTAAGTACATACGTGTAACTCCATATAATGCAATTCAGAAAACAAGCAAATTAAAGATTGAGTTAGTAGCAGAATGGCTTTTTGTTCATGTTACTGTTAATATGCGAATAGAGTTTTTTTGGAAAACATATTATATGGTACACAGAACAGTAATGCTTCATGCTAATGATCTTAGAACAGTAACATGCATCGAAAATATGTTCTAGAACTTGTAACTAAATTTCGGGAAACTGGGTCAGTCGCCAATAAAAAACGCAACATTGAAAATCCCATAAGGAACGAAGCAATAGAAGTGGGGGTTTTAGGGCAAGTCTATGTAGATCCTATGTTAAGTATCCGCAAATTGGAGACTATGTGTGGTGTTAGTCGACGTACTGTCCAACCGATTCTAAAGGCCCATAGTGAACGAATTATAAACGATGAACATTTTCTATTCAATACTTGCTTTTCCGATGAATGTTCCTTTTTCTTAAATGGCGTAGTAAATCGTCATAACTGCCGATATTGGTCCGATTCTAATCCCAGAATGTATCATGAGGTTCATACACAGCAGCCACAAAAATTAAATGTTTGGGCTGGTATTTTTGGCGATCATTTAGTTGGTCATTTTTTCTTACCTGGAGATTTGACCGGTGAAATGTATTTGGAATTACTGGAAGACGCCATAGAACCTGCATTAACAGCCATATTTGAAAATCAGAATGATCGGCGGTACATTGCGAATAGGTTGATGTTCCAACAGGATGGTGCCCCACCACATTACGTGTTACGAGTTCGACAATATTTAGATCAGGCGTTTCCAGATCGATTGATTGGTAGAAGAGGTGCCATTGAATGCCCCCCAAGATCGCCAGATTTATCACCATTGGATTTCTTTATGTGAGGTCATTTAAAAAGCAAAATCTATGCTACTCAGCGACAAAGAATTGTGAATGAGTGCCTTCAAATTACTCCTCAAATATTGCAAAAGTGCGGCAACGTTTTGAGCAAGATCTTTATTATTGCATGGAGAATTATGATGGCCATTTTCAACATTCACTTACCTAACGGGTCAGTTCATTCTTCATTTTTAAATTACTTTGCTGCCAAATGTATTGATCTCCACTAATGATGAGGTATTAGTTTTATTTAAGCTTTAAATCAATAAATCTTCAAACCTACTGAACTGAAGTACATTAATTTTATATCATTATAAAGGGAATTGAAAGACCTATAAAATAAGGTATCACTCGACCCCCTTTTCCATTTAAGATTTTAGGGTTGGTGTCATCCCCGCCGAGGAGGCTGCACGTGTTAACGTGATTTTTTGCCAAACTTGTGTCCCCCTCGAAAACAAAATCGACGGGTTCGAGCGTTTTTCCAAAAAAAAAACTGAGCTGCCAGTAAAAGCGTCTGTTTCGTTTTCGATGCGCCACCTTGTATATTCAATCGTCGTCGTCGTCATCATCTCCTTGTTGACCCAGCACAGGAATATTATTATAAAAATCATGAAATGCTTCTGGTATCCATTGCAGAAGCATGAGAAGATGATCGTGCTTTTTCTTGCTAAGTCCTTTTGTGGTTTGACACGGCGAACATAGTTCTAGTGGTAACCCTATCGGTTTTCTAGAGGATCTATTAATATTTACCATTTTGTAGTCCTCGTGGAATATGTCTGTTTTATTGCAGAGTATCCCTGGATCCTGTTTTCGAACCTCAAGCCACACCGCTGATGACACTAAAAAGCTTTCTTTTGTCTACTGTCTGTTTCTTTTGAATGAGAGGTGATCCTGTGCCGGAATATAAGGCCTCGAAGTACTTGAAGTCATCTAACTGCATCTCGAAAACTGTAGCTCCGGTTGATCTTATAAGTTGCTGCCAGTCCCATGGAGTACATATTTTCACGGTTGGTTGTTGTTTCATACCTCGTTCGATAAGTGTGAAGAAACTTGTGAATGATACACTTTAATGAAGTACTTGATATTTGTAATATGTAAAAGTAGTTTACGATCACCATAATGTTCCTGTTTGGCTCGGACACCTATAATATCAATCATGTTGTACTTACTAGATTCTGGAGAATCGATTTCCTCCTCCTGCAGTGCAAGCTGCACTTATTTTTGAGCCCTTGAGGACATTATTACCGTTTTTTAAACTTAAGCACCTTGATCAACTTTGAAGAATGATTGAACAACACAGACTGTTTACCGCTGCGTAGCGATGATTCATATGATAGTATTGTGCGATTGTATGGATAAGCGACTGTTTACCTCTAACAAAAAATCACTAGCTCCTTGTTGTATTTCATATATTTCATGATTATCGTAGTTAATCGCTACGATCATTTACTCCACGTAAAGATTAACCAGGGACACTAATTATACGCAGATAATAACCTGCAAAAATTGAGATACGATCGTTTACCTCTAAGGCACAGAGATATTGTAATTTGTCACAGACATAACATTTTTCTTATGTAATAGGAAATCGTAATTAAATAAATAAAAAAATCGATATGTTTGATAGTACGGATAAAGCCATATAATTGCTTGAACTCTTACCTTTACACACGTTAGCTTTCCTCCTGTAATACTCTTCGCACGTCTCGGTGGTGTCCTTGAGATGTTGGTGATGTACGTGCGGCCTGTACGCCCTGTCCACGTGGTATCCGGCCTGTTGCAATTCCTGCGCCTCCATCCAATCGGGCTGACCGGCAGCCGCGTCCTGATACCACCCCGTCCATTCGAACAGACCCGGCTCGACGCGCACCAGCACGTGCTGCTTCACGCCGAGCCCTCTCAGGACGGCGTCCGCCGTTTGGACGCATCGCAGCGACGGAGAGCTATACACGTGATCCACGCGAAGCCCGTTCGCTAGAAGACCCTCGCCTACCTTGTACAACATACACGCACACTAACTGATTTTGTCCGTAGTGAGAAAAAAAAATGGTAAACACCTATGTATGTCTATAGGAATCCAAGCATTTTTTATATATCGAGCTGAAAATTTAATTATTTTACTAGTAAGGGACGCTGAACATATACGTCAAAAATTATTAACATCGGATAAATATACGTACTCGTAGATGTTCACCTTTTTTTGTCAGTATACCTAAACCTCTTAACTTTTGAGCTACAGGCTGTTAAAATTTTAGATATTTTCATGAAGTTTGACGTGCGCATACTAAGCACCAAAAGGCATTTTTTGATGTAGAATATTTTTTAATATTTCTACCAGTGCCGTCCGTAAACTAGAGATTTAAAAAAAAAATATGGTACACCATTGCTTTTTCCGAAAATAAAAATTTGAAAAACACATTTGACCTCTTGACTCTTTTTTCCGTCCAATGCACCAGTATTCCGAAAAAAATAAAAACCATTTTGGCTATTTTAATCAATTGACTTGAGTAAAACAAAACACATCTTACCTACAAACTACCACATCGGCTTTAAAAATTTTGCAAAGCATGAAAATTAAAAAACAAGTTTTCTTCTCAACCTCTGAATCATCAAAGAACGAAGTTTGACCTGTTGTAATTTTTTTCTCAGGTCCGCCCTTACTGGACCCATTTTAAAAAACTGCAAAGCGGAAATTTCAAAATATCAAAATTCAAAATCAAGACAAGTTTTTAAATCTATTCTGTCCTGAGTGTTTAATCAAAATTACAAGGTGTGCGTTGCATGTATCCGATCCTTTTAAAAATTCCGGTGCAGCCAAATGAAGACAGACGAAAAACAAAGTCAGTTTTACAAAATTTCAGCATATCAAAAAAATATATATGTATACTCTTCGGTCAACATCATTAGAAGACCTGCGACAAAGAATTGTGAACGAGTGCCTTCAAATTACTCCTCAAACATTGCAAAATGTTCGCCAACGTTTTGAGCAAAGTCTTTATTATTGCATGGAGAGTCATGGTGGCTATTTTCAACATTTGCACAAAACTCAGCTGCCAGTAAATGCGTCTGTTTCGTTTTCGATGCGCCACCCTGTATAAAGACAGATGAAAATGATAGTTTTTCGTGATGTACAAACCATGACGAAACACAAAAAAATTCCGTTATTAATTCGCAAGTGAATACTGCGCTCGGCTTTCATGTGAAATATAAGTAATAATAAATGGTTCGGTAGATATTTACCAGTAGCGCCTCGTGCAGTCCGATATTGGTGAGCGGCGAGTCCAACAGGAATCCTTCTGCTCCCATCTCCCTGCGCGGCACTTTTTCGGGCATGTTCAGGTCTTTTCTCACGTATTCTCCCGATTGATCGAAACAGTGCAACGCCCAGGAACCGAAAACGAAGTCGACGCGTTCGCCGTGCCGCATCAGGAACAGGTTGCGGACACCGCCGCCTCCGCCATCGCTACTGATACCACCGATTTCTAATGAAGACGAACACTGAACAAAAAACAATACGAAATATGCAAATATCGGTTTAGGCGAGTCGTTTTAAAAGTCGATTACAATACTTCCAATGTTTGGCATTGAAAGTAAAAATGGAAATAACACGCAGCAAATACAGAATATTTAAACGCAATCTTTGATCGTTTGATAAAACCCTTCATAGCTTGACAGCAAATCAAAGTAACCACGACATGATAGGCTTCATAGGAATACGTCTATCATTTACATACTTTAGATTCCTATTTATGAAATTAACCAAACAGAATAAAATGACGCCACTGCAAAGCGCGCGAAAAATACAGAAAAGAACATGAATATTTCCTTTTACTAGATTTTTTACTCATGGATTGAGTTTAATAGGCGTTTACGTTTGTTCAAACACACCTTGAATATCAGTAGATACTCGTAAAATGCTGTAATGATCTGGTGCACAGTTGCTTTGCAAAATTTTACTGTACGCCACTGGAAGCAATATCGTTTAATAAGTGCTTCAATATTTTCCCGGGCGCAAGAAATTTCACTTTATGCAAGAGTATATGAAAAAGTACCCATTCTCAAGAGAAATTTCAAAAAAGTCCTTTTTTAGGGATAAATATAACAATTTTTCAAATTCGATAAAATTTGAGCTATAGCCAACTTTCGAAAAAGTTGAGAAATTACTTTTTGTAGGATAGTCCAAAGATCAAAAAGTTGCAAAAGACAGATAAAATTTCCAAGATCAAAATTTGGAAATCTTTGCTTAAAAACCTGACTTCCTTTTCTCACCCTGTAAAAGTGGATGAAGAAAAGAAATAAGACTGTTTCCCGGATATCGCAAATTCGAAATCTCTTTTCGTTCCGAAAATATCTAGATTTGTATTTGGGTGAAGTTTGTTTAGTTGAGTGATATTGTTGAGTGGAATTTAGATTATTTTTTTGACAAAACATTTGATGAAAAATGTCCATTGGCGAAACGCATGAGCGTGTGTTCTAACCTGGTCGGCGGCGATTTTCAGATCCATCAAGTTTTCGTAATCCCTGGACGGAGGCCTGGAGAGTCTTTCTGGCTCTGCCAAGGGCGCATTTGCGGTGCAGGTGCTGGCCATCGACGACTGTCTGTGCACTTGCTGCTGTTTGCACCTCGACGATGAGAAGGAGTCCCCTATGGAGAAGGGTGCCCTTTTGTTGTTCAGCGGGTCCTCATCTAAGGAGATGCACGCGTGCAACGTCCAAGCATCCATCTCGCACGTGCGCTCCACGTAACTGCTGGGCAACAGACCGCATTGTCCTGCAACAGTATTTAACACATTTTACGTGCAATATGAATAACTGATTTTCATCTTTAGTATGTTTTTTCTAAAGATTCTACAGGGTGTAAACGTTATGGTAATCATTATCGAAATGGGTAATAGTCAATAAGTTAATTTTGAGCCATGGTCCAAAAGTCAATAGATTTTTGTCTAAATCGCTTTATAGTTTACAACTTTAAGATCTTGATATCGACCACAATCACCACAATCTTACTAATTTTTATAATCTAATCTAAAACGTTTTTAAATTGGGTAATTAACAAATAAATGGCATTAAGTTTAAGCCAAAATTTGTAGTCAGAAAGTTTCATTAAATTAGATATTTAAAACACACATGACAACAGCGCGTCGGTCATTAATCACTCTTATCGAACCAGCAATCGATTGCAAACGGTAACAGTGGTTAGTTTGTTGTTCTGTTTTTGTTCGCGTAAGTCGTCGTGTTTATTTACAATGTTCTCGAATTAAGAGTTCGCCGACAGGTTGTTAGTTTACGGTGAAACTCATCAGAATTCAAATCTTGCACCTCAAATTTATCGCGATAAATTTCGCCAACGGGTACACCCAGACAGAAGGACATTTGTGCAAATGTACCAAAGACTTCGAGGTACAGGAAGTGTTCAACCTGCTCATATTCGCACTCGTGAAAGACAGGTTACTGTAGAGCAGGAGGAACAAATTTTAAATATCGTGGAAATCAATGCAGAATCAGCACTGAGGAATTGGGCCGCCGCGTAGGACTATCGCATACTATAGTCCATAGCATCCTACGGGAAAATTTGCTTTATCCCTCCATGTACAACGAGTGCAGGCCTTGTTACCAGAAGACTATCATCGCAGGCTAACATTCTGTCAGTGGTTTTTGCACAAAAACATTGAAAATCCGGATTTTTTAAAAAACATTCTAGCGAAGGACGATATTAAATTTCCATAATACTCACACGTGGGCCAAAGAAGATCCTCATACCATTCGTGAAGGTCACTTTGTGGTTGTATTCTTGATGATCAGGTGATTGGCCTTTTCGAGTTACCCCCAAAGTTGTCAGGAGAAGGATACCTTAGCTTTCTACCCAATAACCTACCAGAACTTTTAGAACAGACGTTAGACAACATGCCATTACAACGGAGACAGAATTTGTGGTTTCTTCATGACGGGGCACCACCACACATTTTTAGAGGCCTCATTCAGTATTTCAACGAACATTATCCAAATCGCTGGATCGGTCGAAATGCTCCCGATCCTCGAAAATGGCCAGCAAGATCTCCTGACCTCAATCCGATCGATTTCTGGTATTGGGGATGGTTTATGGGGCTGGTCCAATAACAACTGAAGCACAACTTCGCGAAAAAAAAAATTAATGCGGCTGAAATAATAAATGGACAACTTCGAGGACCTAGAGTAAGAAGAAACTGGGTTCGTCGTAATGAAGGTTGTGTGGAAAGTGGAGGACGACATTTTGAACACCTTCTTTATACCGGGTGGCGCATCGAAAACGAAACAGTCGCATTTACAGGCAGCTCAGTTTTTTTCTATCACCCATTTAAATAATGACTATCATAACGTTTACACCCTGTATAACGAAAATTAGAGAAATGTTTGCGCCGTATCGTTATGAGCAGGAACAAAAATGGTGGTCATATGGAACACCTTTTATGAAAGATTCACTCTGTTGCCTGCGGTAAACAAAATTATAGCTAAACATGTGGGTTCGAAATTTTATTCATATCAGACTATGATGGTGCAGTAATTACGAAAACGTAAACATGTCAAAACATTATCAAACCTTGTATTTATATTTTTCGACATGAACTTCAACAAATTATGACTAATAAAAATTTAGCAACATGGTGAATTATCGCGTTACACAATTTTAGCGTATCCAGAATTTTTATAAGTGTACAATTTGAAATACACTCCTCGTACATATCAATGACCTTCTTTCATGTATGATCCACAGCTTTGCCGATGACAGCACTCTACATGCAGGAATTCGCAGTGACAAGCTCGTCTCTGCCGCTGACATGGAAAAAAGAAGACTTCCTCTTTGACGAGAGGACCTATTTGAAGGCGCAGCAATCTTGTAAAGTTTAACGCTTCCAAAACACAGTACTGTACCTGTACGAACAAAACGCGTCCTAGCGTACGTTCGGTTTCTGCCAAAGAGCCGTTTATTTCGGAAGGTCGGAGTCCAGATCACCGAGGACTTGATCTAGCACAATCAAATCCCACTTACTAGACTATTTTTTAGGGCTAAGAAGTACTTTTCTCCTCACTCTGTACAAGGCGCAGATAAAATCTTTAAATGTGTACTATCAGAAGGAAAAATGACAGTGTACGCCCCATTATTATCCGCAATTCATAAAAGAGTTATATCAAAAGAAAATAAAAATATTTGACTACCCAATTGCCTCGTTTCTATCATTATTTATCTTACCATCATTTAATTATGTTTTACTGTTAATAGCCACTAACATACTTATCGTTCCTGCTTAATATGGATTTAATACAGTATCCCGTATAAATAAATAGTAGTACCTGTTTGTGCTGAAGTTCCTTCTACCCATCCGTCTGAGGTGTTTGCAAGGGCTTCGCCGTTTATATACAGGCAATCGCCCACGCGCAGATCCAACTCGTCGGCTTCTATCGCAGAATATCCACGGATCGCCTAATACAAAAAAAGCTAAACTCTTCCTAATAGTAAGGGGCCGTTCAAGTATTACGTGAGCACTATGGGGGGGCGGGGAGGTCTTTGCTTTGCTTATTTTGGATGACATGGGGGTAGGGGAGTCTAGATGATGATTACGTCATCGGTAGTTATTTACTTTTTTACACGAATGGCAACCCTCACATTGTCTTTGCTTGAAAACGAAACGCATTTTCGGAGATTCCCGCAAATAATGCATACGTTTAGTGAACAGCGGGCGGTAATTCCCCTACTCGCTTTAGAGCCGAGTAGGGGAATTACCGCGCGGTGTTCACTTGTCTAAATTTCCTCTATAAGTGTATTGTTTCGTTTGGATACTATAGCGAGTAGACGTATTGTAAGCATAGTAAGGCAAGTTAACATTTGTGTTACCATTGATTCCATTAGCCAAAGTTTAATGTTTAAATAAGATGTCGTTTCACATAGACAAATCCAAGTTATACCAAAAATTGTTTGAAAGTTTTAAAAAATATCATAAAAGTACGAAAGTACAAAATGTACAAAAGTTAGTTAACGAAGTGTGGCGAAATTACAAATTACAAGCAAAATCCGACAAGGAACTAGATACTATTGTATCTAAGAGAATCGAAGAAGAATTGCAAGCGGCGACTAAGAATACATCCAATCTACTAAATTTTTTTCTAAGGTTAGTGAAGAAATCATTTTAGGTACCTATGAGTACTAGAAACATTATAAATCGACAAAAAGTTTCTCTTTACTGATTAGAAAATATTATGGCCTATCTCAAAGTATAGAGGTAATATTCATTATATTATAGATTTATTTCTTATGATTGATTCCGTCAATTGGTCACAAAGTACAGAATGTTAGTTTTATACATATACAGAAAACTAACACCCTGTATTTTGTGACCGGAACGAATTGCTCGTTTAAACATATTAGATTTAAAGCCATAGGGTTTTGTATTTACCATATATATTGCCATACTTTGTATTTATGTAGCTTAATAAGAGAATCTTTAGCAGAAGCCATAGAAAGTTTTTATTGTTAGGCAACCTGTAAACTTGCAGAAAAAACACAAATTATACAGTCAGCTTCAAATATTAAAAAAAGAGGAAGAAGATAAAATAAAACCCGGTAATGAATCACAACAACAATGCGAAATTAATGAAAATACAGATAAACAGAGAGCAAATCCTTCTCAGGAAGCTATGAAAAATAAGATTGCTCTACTCGAAAAAAATCTGAATGCTTTGTATTCTGTCAGAGATACTATGCCAAGCCGTGGTGTAGTTGATAAACAGATCATTAAGTTGCGCGAGGATATAAAAACAGCAAAACAGTCTTTAAACAGGAAGGTTCAAAACGCAGTTGCCCAGAAGAAGCACAGGGATAGTATGAAAAGAAAGTTAGAAGATATTTGTCATGAAAATCCAGAAATAAAAAAAAGACTGTCTCTGAGGGGTTCAGTGGGACGTCCTAATCTTGAAAGCAATCAACATTCACTATTGAAAACAATCGCGTATACAGGGTTATCCAAATTAAGTGTCCATCATTAGTAACTTTGTTATTAGTGAAAATACAAAGTTGTTTGAATTAGCAAACTAGTAGCATTTTTAACGCTGGTAAAAATGAGAAATAAAAAAAAACAATTGAGAGTCGTTATTTTGATTTTTTTCAGTAAAATAACATTTTTTTAAATGGAAACCCCTGTATATTATATTTTTTTCTGTTAAAGCATCAAATTTTAAACAAAAAAGCTTACAATAACTTTTCTCCTAGGTTACAAATTGTTGAAGTTATGGCCTCCAATCTGAAACAATTAAATTGTATCGACAAACTTTATTTTCAACATCAACTTATAATCTTACAAAATACAATAACAATTTTTTTTAAAGAAGATGCTCGAAAACACCACCTTGTTCTTCAATACATTTTTGGGTACGTTTTTCAACTGCTCGAACTGTCTTAAGTATGGTCCTACCATCTATCTGGGTTATCTTTTCCCTAACTGCAGTCTTTAACGCGTCAAGGTTATCGTACCTTCGCTTGTAAATTTGGTTCTTTAAGTAACCCCACAAGAAGTAATCAAGTGGGTTTAGATCTGGTGATCTGGGAGGCCACTGTATTGGACCATTTGTTCCTATCCACTGATCATTAAAAGTAGTACTTAGAAAATGATAAGTACCTCTGGAGTTGTGGGCAGGTGCGCCATCTTGCTGAAAATGCAGATGATGTCTACTTATAAGATCCAATTCGTCTAAGAAATTAGTCAGAATTTCTGACATAAATTCCACATATCTTTCACCAGTTAGGGTTCCCTCATAAAAGAACGGGCCAACAATTTTTGAACCAATTATACCGCACCAAACGTTGAAACTGAAACGGACTTGTGGGCCTCTTGGATGTACTAACAAAAGATTTTCTCTTGACCAATAATGGTGGTTTTTTCTATTAAACATTCCAGAATTTGAAAAATTTGATTCATCTGTCCATAAAAGGTAACGAAAGTTATTTACATTTTGGCGACAGAAGCTAAGATACCAATGGCAAAAAACAAGTCTTCTCTCTGGATCCCCTGCTAAAAGCGTTTGAACTGGTCGGTACTTATACGGAATAAATTTGTATTTTTTTAAAATCCTTTGAACAGTACCATAACTGAAATTAGAGTCCTTGAGAATATCTGCTATTGAATTCTCACGATAAGCTTCAAAATATCCAATAACTGCAATTTCCGTGGCCTCGCTTATTATGAATTCTTTTTTTGCCCTTGTTTTAGCAAAAACATTTTCGTTGCCCCTAAATTTTCGATAAAGTCTCAGAAAATATCGTTCATACGGTTGAATGCGAGCGGGATATAATTCACTGTAGTATTCTCTTGCTCTCAAGGAGGATTTTCTGCATACTAAATAGCATTCTAACATATCACACTTTTCTTCATGGGAGAACATTTTTCTTTAAATTAATGACACAATAAAGCTTATAAACAAGTATTTACACTAATGTTTGACATTATTTGATTTTATCATTGTTTTCCAAAGCCTTCTAGTTGCGAGTATGTCCAGTTTAACAATTTGTCGCTTATCTTAATGCTGTCAAATCGCGAACGCCATGTTGTTTTCATAGCCGTCTTAATATTATAATACTGCAAATAATTAAAAATATTTATCGTTATTTTGACTTTATTTTTGACTTTAGCGGAAAAGTCATTATGAACTTTTTTGTTTAAAATTTGATGCTTTAACAGAAAAAAATATAATATACAGGGGTTTCCATTTAAAAAAATGTTATTTTACTGAAAAAAATCAAAATAACGACTCTCAATTGTTTTTTTTTTATTTCTCATTTTTACCAGCGTTAAAAATGCTACTAGTTTGCTAATTTAAACAACTTTGTATTTTTACTAATAACAAAGTTACCAATGGTGGACACTTAATTTGGATAACCCTGTATAGCTTTATTTGGGAGTGCAGCAGATGATAGAAGACGAACGGAATCAATTCGCAGCGTAAAAACTGTTGAACTCACACAAGAATTACGTAAAATAGGATTTGACATTAGTCGCAGTGGGACATATTTTCGTTTAATTCCCAGAAAATCTAATTCTGCAGAGGGACGAAGACATCTATTGACAGTCCCTGTTAAGCTCATTCGGGCTCAAACTGATCACCACAACAGTCACTTAGATAGCAAGTTCGCTGAAACGTCAATCCATTATTTAGAGAACATAGCATCTATACTTGGACCAGATCAAGTATTTTTCATATCTCAAGATGATAAAGCTCAAGTCCCTATTGGCGTAACTGCGGCAAATAAGCAAGCACCTCTTCTAATGCACACCGAATATAGAATCAAATTGCCTGATCACGATTGGGTAATCGCTGAGCGTCATAAATTAATGCCATTTGTTTATGCTGGTATCAAAATCACTTCCAATATGCTAGGACAACCGCAAGCCGTTGGATATTCTAGACCAACATACATCGCTATTCGAAGTGGAAAGCATAGTTCATCTACTGCTAATACTCATGCTCAGGATTTCGAGACGCTTCGCGAACTTGAACAGTTTCGACCATTAGCTAAAACTGACCATGGACTACTAAAACCAGTGGTAATCATGACGGTTGATGGATGGCCAGATGAAAATCCACGTTATCAAAAAGTCATAGGGTTTGCTATACAACACTTTAAGCGACATGATCTCGATGCATTGTTTTTAGCTACCAATGCTCCTGGAAGAAGTGCCTATAACAGAGTAGAGCGCAGAACGGCTCCTCTTAGTCGGGAATTGGCTGGTTTAATATTGCCTCATGACCATTTTGGGTCTCATTTGGATGAACGTTGCGTTACAATTGATGAACATTTAGAAAGATCTAATTTGGAATTTGCAGGAAATGTATTAGCTGAAGTATGGAGTTCAATGGAAATTGATGGCTATAATGTTAATGCAAAATATGTTGAAAATTGAGGCTATCAAGTCGAACATGCAAAAAGTGTGCTCTTTATCATGCTTCCGTCAAGTCACTAAATCGTCACATCGAAAATATCCATAGAAAAGTAAACACACACACTGATAGGAAAGTTCGACCTGTAAGAGTCGCTGCTCGTCGTGCTAATGAACTGATGTGCATTATTCGAAATTTAGAGCACCATGATGTTGAATGGCTCGATGAGAACGACGTAGACATTCCAAAATCCGATGAATGCGAGCAAACTCACAACACTGAGCAGCAATCGAAGCAATCCAATGTTATCGAAAACTTAGAATCATGGATTCGGGTTAAATGGACTGAAGACTGTTAATTTGAATTTAATACATGTACCAAAAATTTAAAATAAGTTTGTTATGTTAGTAAGATATAATATTTTTGTCCTTTACTCTATGTTGAATACCGTATCAGAAAAATATAATCTCTATCCTAAATCTATTTTCTTATGTTTCAAATTATAATTATAACGTTATAATTATAATATTAAATAAAAACAATACATTAATTCACAAATGTTTACGTAAGCATGGGGGGAGGGGGTAAGAGCTTTGCTTACTTTTGCTGGCAAGGGGGATTGGGGGTAAATAATTGTAATAAATCTGCTTACGTAATACTTGAACGGCCCCTAAAATATCAGCAAAGACTTTTCCATATTAAGCGCTATCTATCAATGTTTCACTTCTTGTAGAATAAGCTAAGCCTCTCGCTCAGAAATTGATTATCTATCCTTTAATTATTGCCTTTAGATATCGCAAAAAAGGCTGTCATTTGCTAAGATATAACTTTGTATATCTAGCTTTTAGAAATTTAATTCATAGCTAAAATATTTCTTCTCACCTTATGCACTTGCTTGCCATTAACTCGGGGATCTCTGGAATACAATCTCAGTTCCCACGAGCCAGACATGTCCGCATCTATTTCTTCTACTAGCGATTTTAGTGTCATGTAGTGTGTGTTAGGGAACTGATACGCCAAGGATAAATGCAACGACTTTACATTTGGATCCAGGCTTATCGCTGAAATAGTACGTTAGTTTAATAACGATTACGATCTATGTCTAGATAATATCGACTAATGAATATTCAAAAGAATGTCACAAAGTTTATATTGTATGTTGTTAAAAATGTATGATGATACAGTTCTGCTGATAGAAAGTTGTCGCAATTGCAAAATGCGATAGCTGGTGACAAAACTAATTCTCAGTTTATCCAAATAACGATCTGACAAGAAATACAAGGATCGACGTCTAGTTTTCTAAAAGACAATTACATTGTATCCATTTAAATGGATATTTATGTATATATACACACTCAAAAAATAGTATAATGGATTGATGATACGAAAAAAAAACATATGTGACTGTATATCAGAAATCTAACACAAAGCCCCATGAGTGCACACGCAAATTAATATATTACTGAACGTTAATTCTACTCCTAAAATACATAAAGATGCATACTAAAAGGTATCGACAAGGTAACAAATGTTTACGTCACTGAACAGTTTTTAAATATGGCAATATTCTTCTTTTATATACTCGTACATGGTATTGTCAAAGTTGAGTCATTTATTTTAACAGCTTGTAAAACTTTTCAACAGAAGTTGATATACCAGTAAACGTTATGGTAGTCATTATTGAAATGGGTAATAGGGGGGGGGCACAACAGGTCAAAAAGTTCGTATGACCTATGGTCCAAAAACCATTGGTTTTTGGTCTAAATGGTTTTATAGTTTACAATTTTAAGTGCGACCACAATCACCACAATCTTACTAATTTTTATAATCTAATCTAAAACGTTTTTAAATTGGGTAATTAAAAAATAAATGGCATCAAGTTTTTCTAAGTTAAGCCAAAATTTGTAGTCAGTAAGTTTCATTAAATTAAATATTTAAAACACACATGACAACAGCGCGTCGGTCATTCATCACTCTTATCGAACCGACAATCGATCGCAAACGGTAACAGTGGTTAGTTATTATTCGCGTACGTCCTCGTGTTTATTTGCAATGTTGTCGAATCACGAGTTCGCCGTCATGTTGTTAGTTTACGGTAAAGCTCGTCAGAATTCAAATCTTGCAGCTCAAATTTGTCGCGACAGATTTCGCCAACGGGTACACCCAGACAGAAGGACATTTGTGGAAGTGTACCAAAGACTTCGAGATACAGGAAGTGTTCAGCCCGCTAATATTCGCACTCGTGAAAGACAGGTTACTGTAGAGCAGGAGGAACAAATTTTAGATATCGTGGAAATCAATGCAGATATCAACAGTCGGGAATTAGGCCGCCGCGTAATAATCCTACGGGAAAATTTGCTTTATCCCTACCATGTACAACGAATGCAGGCCTTGTTACCAGAAGACTATCCTCGCAGGCTAACGTTCTGTCAGTGGTTTTTGCACAAAAACATTGAAAATCCGGATTTTTTAAGATTATTCTAGCGACGGACGAATGTACTTTTACGCGAGACGGGATATTCAATTTCCGTAATACTCCCACGTGGGCCCAAGAAAATCCTCATACCATTCGTGAAGGTCATTTCCAACAACGTTTTGGGGGGGTATTCTTGACGATCAGGTAATTGGCCCTTTCGAGTTACCCCCAAAGTTGTCAGGAGAAGGATACCTTAGCTTTCAAGCCAATAACCTACCAAAACTTTTGGAACAGACCTTATTCAACATGCCATTACAATGGAGACAGAATTTGTGGTTTCTTCATGTCGGGGCACCAGCACACATTTTTAGAGGCCTCATTCAGTATTTCAATGAACATTATCCAAATCGCTGGATCGGTCGAAATGCTCCCGATCCTCGAAAATGGCCAGCAAGATCTCCTGACCTCAATCCGATGGATTTTTGGTATTGGGGAAAACTTAAAGTGATGGTTTATGGGGCTGGTGCAATAACGACTGAACAAATGGACAACTTCGAGGACCTAGACTAAGAAGAAACTGGGTTCGTCGTAATGAAGCATGTGTGGAAAGTGGAGGACGACATTTTGAACACCTTCTTTAAATACAAAAAAGGGTAGTGTGGGTTTTAAAAAGAAAAACAATGTATGTATGTTAGTGATACATCCGTTTCTTTTTATTGTTTGCATTTTACGAGCACATTATCAAATAATGAAATAATACCTAACAGCCAAAAATAACAAACTCCATCTTTATTTACACTGCGTTCCGTCGTAATTTGCGTCTGGCATTGCGGCGTTGTCAGATTTTATTTTGCTTTAAAGTCGCTTTTCTCTAAAAAATGCCGTTTTGACCCCCATGTTATTTGAAACTTTTTGGTTCTTTCAACCCCCTCTATCGCCCATTTAAATAATGACTATCATAACGTTTACACCCTGTGTAGTACATAAAAGTTGCATAAGAGAGTTAGTTTACATTACAAATTATTAAAAAAAATCATTACCAAGTTAAATGGATACCATTTTTACAAAAACCGTTCAAAATTTTCTCCATTTGTACGATCAACGCAAAACGTCTTGAAAGCCCGATATCCTCGTCAATCCATGTTCCACTTCCTGCAAAAATCTAAGCTGCCTTGTTCATGAATTACCGCAGTAAAGTTTTAGGTTATATTTAATTTTCTACAGTTATTATATTTCATACTGGTGCATAAATACTGTTTACAACACAAAATGATTCTTAGTAGCTGCTGAATACGTATTTAATTTGCGTCCATCTCTATCAAACAATACGAACGATATCAGGTGTGAGAATTGCTTCTCCATTGTTCTTATCGCGAAAACAAGTTGGTGGCCGCCTATTAGAGACAAAAAACTCGTCCGCGCAGAGATATTTTTGCTAGGATTGGTTTTTGGCTAGCCAATCGTTTGCAGCGTGGGCTCGTCTCTCTAATAAACATGTGGGCGGGTCTTTGTTTGCTTTCTACGTTAAAAGGTTCATTTGTCTATTTGAAATAGTATCTGTTTAGGGTAATGTTAGAAAACAGAAAGAGCTGATTATGAGTTCATGCTATCATGTACTGACGCTTATGTTGAAAATGCAATCGATTTTTGAATGATAGACGATTCTTTGTTAAGGGCTATTTAATTTTTGGGCGTGTAAATGAAAACATACACAAGTATACTTACACCTGCTTCCCTTTGGAATGCATCGTGCCGTCGTAGTCGTACACCAAGGAAAACATGCAGTCAAAGCATCAAACTGTTCATATGTGTCACTGATTACTGAAAATATAAAAAACATACCTGAACTTTATGTTTTTCGACTGAGTACCCATAAATTTGCTTTTTTATACCGAAGCAACCCCGCAGGCAGAAGCCTGAATGTCGGAACATCGCGGCTGCTAAGAAATTTTGTAAATCCGATTTTTGAACTGCCTAAGGTTAGTAGAACTGGGAAAAGCTTGCTCTCGTAGATTGTTACACAATCTCGACACCCTCAGGACAAAGGAGCGGTCGTATCGGCCAGTTCTGGATGTACGAAGTTCGACACGGTTAGGATGGGTCGCCAAAGTCAGGCGGGTCTGTCTGGCAGGCACATCATGGAAGACAGCTCTGAGGATCAAAGCCCGTTGGTGTAGCGGTAGAAAAGAGCTAGATCGAAAAGGTTCCGAGACTGTCTGTTAGAGAAGAGTCAGACAACAGTCCTCTGGACAGTATCGACCATAAATAATGTTGCTAAAAATTGCTAGACTTTGTGTTTATTAAAAAAGTTACAATCAATTACTAATATACAGATCGCAAATGCCATTTATGACTTTGGAAAAGTTGCACATGTCCAATTAAAATACATGGTAATGCAAATGTAATTACAGGTCATGGAATTTATAAAAAAAAATCTTTCTAGTTTTATTTTTAATACTTTCCCAAGCATTTTTGTTAATATTATCAATAAAATTGGTTAGTTAAAGGAATTTAGGTCATACAGGATGTTCGAAAAATAGATGGTGATATTTAAGAGTGTAATTCCTTCTTTGAAAATATGAAAAAAAGTTTCTATAAATATGGGTCCGAAAATGCAGACTTTTTAAGGTACATGGTGATAAATTAAAAAAAAGCTTTTTTTTATCGTCTTAAAAAATATTTACGCGATTCTGTTGTAATTTGGCGATATTACTTGTTATATTAAGAGGCTAATTTAGCGCAGATAGACTAAAATTATCAAGTCCAGTGGTGGCCTGGGGACACCTTAGCCAATATTATTGGCAAAAAAAGCGTGCCACTACCTTTTTTGTAACATTAATATTTGTTGTATGATGAAGCATCTAAAAATACAACTTCTTTGCATCTTGTATTTTTTCGTCCATAATAAAACATTTCCTTCAATAATCATTGATGTTCATAACCATAATTGAGGATTTTGAAATGTTCAATCGTTACTCACTTGCATTGGATACTTCTTTGACAAATTGCATAGCGATTCTTTTCAGATAATCAGCGTGTTCTTCGGCCACGAAGAAGCCCATGAAACTGGGTGAAGTGTAGGTTTCTAGTTTAAGTGGCTCGTTCAGTTTTGCACCCTGTCTTTCCATTACTTTGTGCAGACCCTGGGTCAGTTGCAGGGAATCCTCATCGGGAACCTGACATAAAGCGGATATTTATTCACCTACTTTGCATAAATTTGAAAATTATATCCCACCTTAAAAAATGATACCAACGTAATGTGCGGTGAGTAGTTATGACATCCGTTCCAACCACACATTGTTTTCGACTTATCCCAAAAGTTCTGCAGCTTTTGAAGGAAGGCACCAGTCGGACAGGCATACAAAATGTATTCTCTGGGCGAATTGTCATCTAAAAGTGGATCATTCACGTGTGCTAACAACCATTCCGTCGCTTGTTGTGCCCCTTTGTGACCGGTTGCCGCCAGTGCTTTTTCTCTATAACAGCAGAGCACATTTTTCAAACACACATATCTATATAAATAGGTAATGTTAAATGATTAAATTCTAGTTACATCAGAATAAACAACATCTTTAAACTGAAGCACACTTTAAAGATGACACAAAAATTTTTTAAGCACTCTATAGTTGTTAAAATCATGTATGCTCCATTTTTTCAAATTATTTATTTTTCAACTGCTTTTTTTTGATAGGATCAGAATTTATATATTGAACTTAAAAAAGTATTGCTCATATCATAGCTAGACCTTGCAGGATTGCATATTATAACAGAAACAACCTTTATCTATATTGCAGATAAAATAAACTCTGCAAAATGCAAGCAACGAAAAATTACCAACTCCTTTAAACTTGCCTGAAAGAAACAAATGACAGATCATGGCCAACTAGAAAAGTAACTTACGCCCTATGTTTTGGAAACCCCATTTGTAGTAATGTTTGAAGGGGTGTCAGCTGCTGTTTGTTGGATTTTGTGGGGCTGCTAGTGCGTCTTGGCGGTACAGCGGGTAGACCTGACATCGTGCTGGCTTTTAACGGAAACTACCCTTTATCACACAAGAATTAAAGCTCTATTCGTAGATTTTCAATATATTTTTGAATATCCTTGCCCTCTTGGCGTTCAAATAGGTGTGTTGTTTGTAAATGTCATATGGGGGATGACCTTTAGAATTAGAACCCTTATCGAGCGCAAAGTGTCAATATTTGCGCACCGTTTATTCAAACGAACGGAAACTGAACAAAAGAGAAGATAAAACTAGAAGCGAGAAATTCAAATAGTAAAATGGACATAAAAGCTGTATTGTCAGTGTATCTATGGAATTAGCGTTTTATATGAAGTGTTAGTACTCCAAGAAAGCTCGATAATTTTGACTTGATATTCTAATTGTATGAAAGCTACTTTCAAACAAAGTAATAAGCTTGTGTTACTTCTTGCTAGATTGTAAGCTTTCGTTGGCTGTTATGCTGGCTGCCTATACGTTAGAACCACACCCCACATTTTTTGTGTTCTGAAATCTTTGTTCTGTGTTACGTTCCCCTACGCCTTCTGTTTGTTCTTGTGTTCTGTGCGCTCAAAAACATGTTTCGTGTTTTGATTTTTATTCGGGAATTGATTTGAAAAACAGAAAAAGTTCATATTTTAATAGTGTTCGATCTTAAAAATTTAGTAATGGCAGGAGTACTGTTCGAAGATATATTCAACGTAAAGGATATCGATCCGGAAGGCAAGAAATTCGACCGAGGTAAGCACTTATTGCTAGATGTATTCGATAAAATGTGTAGTTTGAGGTTAAGTTGCATGTATTTCAGCCGGAACTTTTTTATTTCATGCTTTTATCACTTTACAGTAATTTTGGTAGTGCGATGTAATGCGATATTCGAAAACAATAAAGTCATTTTGCTTAGGGTAGCATTTCGGTATATTGCATAACAGGTGTTTATGTTTAGGGGGTGTCTACCCCTTAATTCTACTTGGTATTGCCTAACTCTGAAACAGACCAAAATTATATATTGCACTGTTGTGTACATGAAAAACCGTAAATATGTGGCTATGTTAAGTGTACCATCACTGTGGAATCTATTCAGGAACACTCAAAATTGTATATATAGGACTTTAAACAATTGTTTTAAAAACAATATATTATGACATACATTTTACTAAATGTGTTTAATGCTTGTGGAACCGGGTTGTGCAAACTTATGGTACTATTAACATTAAACTGGTAGATGTAGATACGTTTATATTGTTTTTAAAAAGAATCTCCCTATTGTACTTTAGTTATTACTTTGAATTACCCAATATAATCGTGTAAAATCGTCGAGTTCCGACTCGACGTCAAGTTGACGTCAGATCGAGATTTTCAATATTTTACTATTTCTTTCATTATGCGACTTTTATATAGGTAATTTTTGAAATATCAACTCCTTTCGACGAGTCCTACAAGCAGTTAAAATAAACGACTCAACTTTGAAAACACCCTGTAACCTGTAATACAGTATGGGAAGCAGGTATCAGATCACAGATACACACGGGTTCTTGAAATTTATTGGTAGGGAACCCTTTGTGGGTCAGAGTTTTCGTTTTCGTTCCTGGCTGTTTCAAACGAACGAAACTGTACACTGGGGAAATTTGGAACGCTGAATTGGAGTATGATATCCAAATCAATGTTAGATAGTCATGAAATGGGATTAATTTCAACCTGATTGATTTTTAAAAGGATGTCGGTCTAATAATACCGCCGGTTGAGTTGTGTAATAAAGAATTTGATTTTAATATCTTGGAGAAATGTAGAGCCAGACGAGAGGAAGTGACACTGTCCGTAATTACAAATTCTGCTGGCTTATGCAACCCAACACGAATAGACAGGATAATTAATATACGAAAGGGGAATGTTCTCTCTTCAAATTTTTTTGTTTGTGGAATTTTCTTTCCTTAGTCGAGCTATCGGCCAGCAGACCATAAAATATTATGCTGGCCACAAGTTAATCGCTCTTAGGAAAAAGTTATAGATCCATTCGACCCGTTTGACAATTTCTCTTCTGCTGTATAGACCTTCCAATAACGTCGGAATCAGAATTGAGATGAGTATTCCCCCAATGGCAGCGGCCAGATCGCGACAGGTTGAACTTATATTTTCGTTGTGCGCGACACAGGTATCGAAAGTATTCGTATCATTCTGTTTTTTGTAATAAGCAGTTCAAATGTATAAGTAGCTTTCTTACAAATACGAAAATATATTTAAAGTAAAAAAATTGAGAGAAATCTTTTCCCACCTACCGCAATGTAACATTATCGGGTGTTAAATTAGTAGTGATAGGGTGCGATAGACTTAGATAGCATTCTTCATTCTAATGTATGCCCATATACTTATCCGCTATCTTTGGGTCGATCAATTTGCGAAATATATCTATGCAGTATGCTATTTTTAAAAAAGGCACAGTCCTTTATTAGTAATCGCCCCAACCCACATTTCTCTGATCCGTCGCCTTTGTAAACAGACATCACTCTATCTACTGATGGAAATGCTAAAAATATCCCCAAAGGATTATTATTCATTATGCATTTTTCATCCCAGTAGGGAAAAAAGACAAATCGGATTTTTCGAATCACTTCCATCTTACCTTGTAAAACTCTGACGCAGAACGCACAGATGATTTTTGTTTTCGATTACTTTATTTTTTATCCATAAGTTTTTGTTTGATTTGTTTCAGTTCAAAAGTTGTCATAACAAAGTTTCTTTAAGCTGCTTCAGTTTAAAAAACTTAAGGGAAACTATTGACAATTTGAGGATTATTTATGTTTCAATTAGGTATTTGTTTTGTTGTATTCCATGGCCTGCCTTTATTACTTGTCTTTTCCATATATACACATAGTGAATATGCATTTATACAAAATATATGCCTTTTGGTGTAAGCATTACTTACATACTTTCAGCGATATTTTGTTATGCATATTTTCAAAAAGTGTGATTTTATTCTGATGAATAGAAAACAATTCCAGAAGTAAAATAAAAATTCAAGGGATATCCGTATGAAGTCTTCTTTGGCCTAAGTTTTAGCTTGTTTGGACATTATTTAGCAACCTTTTCATAAAAAAATCATAGCAATGCATTTAATTTCTTTTGACAAAATTAACCATTTTTGTCAGAATGTCGAAAAAATGGCCTCTGGCGGCCACATGTGGAACTAAAAACACTCAAATATTATAACATTTGTTGCCCAAGAATAGCTCTGTTAAATTGTTAAAATCGGCACAGGCGTTTCGAAGATACAGGGTGTTTTTTTTACGGCAACCACCTTATTTTTAGAGATACAGCAAACATTGTGAAACAAAAAAGTTCACATTATCCTCGACTTCAAAGATCAGATATTTTTTGTTAGGTTAATATAGCCGAAATGACAGAACAGAACTGTTACGACTACCTAGCGGCCATTTCAGAAATTTGAAAATATTTTCCAGGTTTTTTTCTTGGCCATTGTACGAAGAACTTTTTTGCCGCATGCTTCTGCAATCGTTAGGTTCCTGGATACAGTAATTCGCATTCTTAGTGGGCCAGCCTGTACAAACCAAGCTGATATTCAAATTCTCTCTCCCGCCACATGTACTATTCAAGGGCTGGTCTAGAATTTATCCTATTAATGCTCCTTAAATCCATTGTGTTCTATCTGGTCAAGGCCAGCTTGAAAAAAAAACATGGAAATTGCTCGAAAACGAAACAGACGCATTTACTGGCAGCTCAGTTTTTTTTTTTAAGGGGACACAAGTTTGGCAAAAAATCTCGTTAGCACGTGCAGCCCCCTAAGCGGGGGTGACACCACCCCCAAAATCTTAAATGGAAAGGTCTTTCAATCCCCTTTATAATGATACACACACATTTCCCGTTGGTATAGAGAATTCAAACGGGGACGGGTGAGTCTTAGCGACGATCCCAGGGTGGCAGTCACCCATTAGTTTCTTTGTTTTGGAAGACAACCGACTGCATAGCTTAGGTGTGGAACCATGCGGACATTTATAAGACACCCTGGGAAAAGCTATAGGGTGGTACCGCCTCCGTCGACTGGTCCTTGTCTACCACCTTCTGTTTGCGTATTAAATAGACGTAAAGTGGCCGGCAATCGGTACTGAGGTATTCCCCAACTTCTTTCTCCCTGAATTACGGCGGCGACGTGTTCCAATTCGACGTGTGTGGTTCCAGCAGGAAGGGGCGACCGCCCACACAGCCCGAGCATCCATGGACGTTATTCGCCCTCTCTACCCTGGTCGCCTTATTTCCAGGTTTGGCGATGTTCATTGGCCTCCTCGGTCCGCAGATTTATCCATATGCGATTTTTTCTTATGGGGACACTCAAGGCTAGAGTATACGCGAACAAGCCCCGAACTCGGGACGAATTGAAGTGCGAAATTCTCGTGGAAGTCGCCCAAGTTGAGAGAGCGATGTTGGAGAGAGTCTACGCGAACTTCCAAGAACGCCTTTAGCACTGCATCAACGATTTCGGCCACCACATGCCTGATGTGATTTTCCACACTTGACTGTCTCAAATGCTATTTCCTTGTGAACCTGATTCCATCAATAAATTTGTTTTCGAGTAAAAATTAACTATTTTATGATTTTTTTAAAAGAGTCCATCCTCTCTGCCGCACCCTGAATAATAATATGAACTTTTCTCCCAAATTTATAACACATACCCTTCATATTTGAGCGTGTATTTTAAAACAGCGAATGTCTTTGTGTGGTATAGTTTACACCTGATAAACTTAGTTTGCTTGAACATAGAATATGAATAACCGTAGGTTTTAGTCGAATTGATGAATGATGCGAGAGAGGGTGTCGGTGTGTCCTACGAGCTCTACCTGTCTAGCTCGCCGTATGCTGTGATTCCGTTCCGGTGGTGTGTGCGAGCCTGAGCGAGTTGCGCACGGTTCGTAAGGGGCCCGGAGCCAACGATTGCCGGAACGGTGCCTCCTCTCGGCGACCGGATCGATACAGCAGCAGCGAGTGCCGCCGCGTTGCCGCTGGTTTGAGCATCGCGAACGGTCAAGGTCACCGGGTCTAGGTTAGGCGCGACGCCGTACCGCGCCGCTAACAACTCGCGCCGACGCGCATCTACCCCTCTCGCTCTCATTCGCTATGCCTATTTCTTTCTCTTGGACGGCGAACACACGCAGCGATGCCGGATCGGACGCCGTACTCACATATTTTTGAGGTGCACATTTTTACGGATACTCAGATCCTACGACTTATACGAGTCCCTTCCCACTTCAGTTGACCCAACTATTGTAATCTTAGTTTTTTCTTATCAAACACAAATAATAAAAATGTAGCAGGGTGTTATAGGTTTAAAATATTAACCATGAATATTTTGATAATGTATAGTAGAAAACACCAACTTTATCACTCCCTAATCAAATTTGCAGCATAAAAATAACACATCTTGCAATTACGGCATATCATCCTATTTTCATTTCAATGCAAAATAAGTCTATAACGCATAGGTGGCTGTGAAAAATAAAAGCCAAGACGATTGTTTCGGAAAATCGAATTTATTTTATTCAAAATAGTCTCCTTCACAGTTAATAGATCCATTTGCACGGAAAAAAAGAGTTTCGAATGATGATTTTAGCTCATTGACCGGGATGTCCTTCAAAATGGTAATCGACGCCTTTTGGATGGCCTCTAAGTCGGCATACCGCTGTCCCTTGATGGTCAAATGAAGAAAATAGTCGCACGGTGCCATATGATGAGAATATGGGGAGTGGTTGGTGGTTAAAATGCTATTTTCTGTCAAAAAATCGGATATTCTGTCTGAACACGACGAATACGCAAATGCCTCATAGCACCAATATAAAACAGTAACGAATTCCTTTTGAATAATTCCCTTCCAATCGTAAAAGCAAATCAACATTGTCTTCACTTTGGACTTTTCCAAACGGTTTTTTACGGATTTGGCTCGTTTTGACGCTTGGTTGCGTTTCGTCACCAATCACAATGTTGACCAGAAACTTTTTGTCTGCTTTAGCCTCTTTAATGATGTCCCTCGAATGTTGAATTCGAAGCAATTTTTCGTCTTCCGTGAGCGAGCGCGGCACAAACCGTATACACACCTTTCTCGTGGCCTAATGCTTGGTCAAAATGCGATGGAATCACAAATTTCGGTTTTCCAACACTCACGATCCTCTTAGAACCGTGTAGACTACTCGCGGACTCGGCTACGAGATAAAGAATCATCACCATACACTTGTATCAACATCTGATGCGTTTCAGTGAATGTGTTACCAAGTTTAACACAGAAATTGTACTGTTACTTTGAGCAGCGTTCTCTCGAGTCGATTTTAGTTGATCAACTTAAATCGAAACGAATATTTGTTCACGCACATAATAAAAATTGATGCGCTAGTTGTTTCTAAAATGGCTGCCAATGAAATTGTGCAAGCAGGCGTAGCAGCCATTCACGGATTATTAAAAGAAGAAATCAGAGACATTTTGTCAAATTTTACAGAAAATCTAGAAAACGTCGGTTTTGGGTCAGGACTTGGATATTGCGAAGAAATAAATTGGGCGTTTCAGGAACCCTGCTCAAGGAGCTGGCTTTAGAGGACAAGGATGCCTACGAAAATCATTTGATAATGTCCGAAGAACAACTTCAAGGACTTCTTCTAAAGATAAAACGCAAAATACAAAAACAAAATACCATTATGAGAAGATCTATCAGCGCAAGTTGATGATAGTTAAAGCGTTGTCTCTAGCATCCTTGTTTCGATAACTCTCGAGCAGGGTATTCCATAAACAGTCGTGCTGTTGATATACACGGTTTGTCCGGAAAGTAATAGGACTGAATCGATTTAAAAAAATTTATTGAGCCAATCGTTACAATTCTTTAAAAACTTTCAAAATAGGCTCCTTCTGCGTCGATGCAGCGCTGCCGGCGCCATTTCCAACCATTGAAGGCGTCACGGAAGGCATTCTCCGGAATAGCCTTGAGAGCCGCGGTGCATGCTGCTTGGATCCCCTCTGTCGTCTCAAAATGCTTGCCTTTCATCGAGGAATCCAAAAAAGTCCGGGAGGGGCCACATCTGGGCTGTAGGGCGGCTGCGGAAGCGTTGGGATGCCGGCCTTGGTCAGGTAACTGTTCACAAGAAAGGCGGTGTGAGCCGAGGCGTTGTCGTGGTGCAACTTCCAGTCAGCTGCGATTGTCGGACCCGACTGACCCTTCGTTCGAGTCTCCTGAGCACTTCCACGTAAAACTTGGCGATGACGGTTTGTCCGAGAGGAACAAATTCATGGTGGACGATGCCTTTGATGTCAAAAAAGACAATGAGCATCGTTTTCACTTTGGATTTGCTCATTCTTCCCTTTTTTGGGCGAGGAGACGCCGTCGTGCGCCACTCGGAAGATTGCCTCTTCGTCTCGGGCTCATACTCAAAGATCCACGACTCGTCACCTGTGATTACGTTATTCATAAATTGGGGGTCACTTTCACACATGTGCAAATTTTCTTGGCACACTTCCACTCGCCGCAATTTCTGGTCGTCAGTGAGCACTTTTGGGACCATCTTCGCGCACACCTTGCGCATGTTCAGATGCTGTGTCACAATGTCATGACCACAGATTTTGGTAAATTTAACATCTGGACAATTAAACGAATACTTACTCCCAAAACGCCTGGTGCCACCGAAACACACCACTTCTTGCTAAAGCAACACCTGGGTAAGCCTGCTTGATCATATCAAACGTCTCTGTGGCAGATTTACCGAGTTTCACACATAATTTAATCGCGTACCTCTGCTCTAACGAACGCTGCATTTTCGGCTTGCACCACTCACAGAAACACGTCGCCCGAAAATGCCTGTCCTGACTCTCCAAGTACTCGGAGACTACTGACCAGCCGCTCATTCGTTAGCTAGGAACGCCCTCTACCGAATCCAGTCGGAGCGCGCACTCTCCGAAGTACAGTCGTGGCGGAAGAAAATGAGTCCTATTACTATTATATCCAAAAAATGCAGCACAATACTTTCAGACCACTTCATGCTCATTTTTTGTCTTTTTTTCCACACACAACAAGCACACGAGCCACAAAATCAACTTTATTCAATGCGAAACTCGACCGACTACAGTTCACATGCTTCAAATCCGTTTCAACTTGTCTGAAAATCGTCTATGACGCATTAAATTGATCGATAAGTTTTGAATCGATCAAACTTTTTCGGTTCAACTAAAATCGAAAACACGGTTCGCAAGTATATTTTTATTAGATTTTTGTTGGTCAATAAAAATCGTTATACTAAAATCGACTCGTGAGAACGGTGCGTAACTCCGCATGAAGTGGTTCGATTGTCATGAAATTTCGACAGTGCATCAATAAAAGATGTACCTATTTAACGCTAGTATCCGTTGATAGATGGCGCCACTTGCCTCGGATATCTGTTATTGTATTATTTGATGACTGGAAAGTTTTTGAAGAAACCAATTTTGTTCAGGTTGTATTGTAGTTACCATACGCTTTCACTGCCCATACGGGCATTAGGTTTTTTGCCAGCTGTGTTTCATTACTTACTACAGAAAAAAAGAAAACCGCTATATCAAGCAGTCTTATTTATTATTTATCTAATATCACAAGCGACAATGTTATCTGTACTGCCCTTGCTACATAAAAAGTGAAGTGTCAAGTATACACATTGTCGCGTCACGTTTTGTTGACCTTTGCGAGGTCTGGCGATGTCTTGGTTAGCGTTGCAGTTGCTTCAATTGTTGTTTGCTTTCTTGAGCGCATACTGATTACCCGCCGGCCGAGAGAAAAATGACTAGGCTAACGCACGCACGTACGCCTTGTCGAAGGTCAGAAAAACGTGCGTTCTGCGTTCCCGTCACGACAAAATACAATTTTATCATTTCCATGAAATGCTGTTGATGTCTCAACGTAAACAGTCGTCGCCAAGATCAAGATCTCTTTACTTGGTACGGAATATCGTTATACAAATTATTTATATTATTCCGATTATTTTCAAATTCTTATCAGGGTATAATATCTAACACGCTGATTAACAAATATTTACTATTCTCGTACAACGAATGGTCATCTTCAAGTTGCTTTTTATTTTCCACGCCACACTGACAAGGGTTGTATATTAGAGTGTCTCAGTCTCAGGGGCCAAACAAATTTTCCAATTGAGATACGCATACCCTCTATTTTTTTCCATTTGGCTCAAAAAATAAATATTAACTAAATAATAACTTTGAATTTAGAAGCTAATAGGGAACCATGTATGGATTTCAAAACCTTAGTAAGGTTATTTTTGGTGGATAGGTTGCTCCGTGGCCATCCATCGAGCTAGATATATGGCGCCTGGTGGTCGACTCTTGATTTTTTCTCTGTTTCTCCGCCAAGTATTATTATTGGAAGTTCTATTAATTCTCGATAGCCGTCTCTAGCAACTTCTTTGGTCGATTCACGTCGATAAAATTGCAACAGCTTTTCAGTCTCTGAAATATTTAGATATGTTAGCTTTTCAGTATAACTCTAACTTTATCTTCAAGATTCCAGTCAACAATAGCATCCCAAACCAGTGCATTATCGGTTTTAAGTATTTTGGCGTCCAAAAACTGATATCAAAGATTATAGCGCCATCTATGAGACAGTAAGAGAACACAGCCATGTTCGACCTTGGAAAAGAGTTAAAATGTTTGGCTCTACTATTGTCCCATAGGGTGGCGCTCGGATCCGCAATCACTATTTGGCCTATTTAATGCCTCTTTTAAATGGGTATTTTCAGGTGCAATGCGTCGGTATCGTATTAAAATTGTCATTAAAATGTCGCCAACAAGCGACTGAAGATCCTAACGTCATCTATAGTGTATTCACACCCAAGATAGAATGGATGCGTGATTGCCAAAAGCAAGGACGGCGTACAGGGCCGCATTCAGGGCTACCACCGAATGATGGACTACCACCAACGTGTTGTAAAACAAAGATGACAGTATTTAACGAAATTATCTAATATAGTGAAGTAGTTATAGTTAAGGGTGTCGCAAAATCAAATTTTTATTATTGAAGGGGTGCTAAATTTTTCTATAGATCTACAAAAGACCATAAGCCGTCATCCACGAAGCCATCTACACCCCCAATGTGGCAAATAATGAGCCTTTTTCCTTTGCCTAGAAAGATAAAATTCCGCTAAGTACACATGCACGTCTTGTAGGTACGAACATAGAGAGATATTGTGCGCAAAAAGTGATACCGTGAACTACTTCGATCTATTTACCTGCTGGATTTTTCAATCCGGTCGACAGTCCATCTAGAAATGCCCTGCTGGATGAAGTCACAGTTTTGTCAACCCATACCTTCGGAGTAGTGTGCCCAGCGTTAATCCAGGTTTCGTCCAGGTAATAGATCTTCCTGTGCTGATCCCTGAATGATTTAATTTTGGTCAGAATTTCTTCTCTATCCATAAGTAAGCTGTTACGACCTCGTTTCTTCCATTCGAAATTAAGATGCTTCAAAAGTTTATGAATAGTCGAACGTTTGAAATTTGGTAACCTAGCATCCTCGTTAACCTCCCGTAGTACTTTATCAACTGTCGGTATTTCGTTTCTGAAAAAGAACTCGTGTACTTTCCTCCGAATCGCATGCTTGTCAGCGTCATCCAACGATCTTATGATACTTTTGCGATTTTTACCCGTCATTGGCTTGGAAAAGGCATGCTTTTTCTTATGTTCGTTCAAAACATTGTACACTGTCGCTTGGCATACCCCAATTTTATCTGCCACTTTCAGAGCTATTTTCGGGTTAGTTGATGTTTCGTCTTCCTTCCGCTCTAACTTGAATGTATTCAATATGACGTCTTTCATGTCTACGCTAAGATGTCTTTTTTTTATCGCTTTCTAGGAGGGCTAAGGGAGTAGCCTACAGCCTCGTCATCAGTATCTGTACTGGACATGTTCAGGATTGGTTCAAAACAAATAATAACGAGGAATAACAATAACAAACAGAAACTTAACAAATTACTGAAATACACTTAACAACAACAACAGCAACAACCAAGCAAGGTGAATACGAAAATACGAGCATGCAGTGATACACGCGACGGTCGGTGGCCTGAATGCAACTCTGCCTGCCCTGCCCCTGCCCAGCGCATTATTCCGCCAGGCGACCGTTTGAAATTTAATGGCGAATTGACCGATAAGAGGCGTTGCGCCCACCTGTTACCGAGAGATCACGCGCTAACTGTTATTATTTACATCTCATCTTGAATTTGGATTCAGTTTAGGAGAAGGTATAGCAGAATCGAACACTATCTTTCTTCAAAGCAGATTTATAAATTCCCTTTTTGACTTCTGCTACTGTCTCATAGATGGCGTTAATTCTCCTTTTTTGGGCGCCGGAATACAGTTTGTACAGTATCGGCTATTTTCAATGGGATCAATGTTTGGTTAACATATATTCAAACCGATATGTTTTTTTAACTTGAAATTATTTTTATTAAGCTTATCTAGATCCACAGCGCTGAATAGGGCAAAAATAACCTCCCTAATCTCCGTAGCTAAGGGAGCTTTCTTATTTCGATAACGGATAACAAAGCTCACAACGAAACATCAAAACACGGGCACTAGAAAATATGTTTAGAGTAAGTATTTCTAGCCCTGAGCGTGTTAGTGTTTCTCTAATGTTCTCACTGGTCCGTTAGGAAAATTCACGAAATCCATTTGTCTGTAAAGTTTATATTACGAATAACGTTCACGTACGAGTAAACAAGTTAGATTCGTTGTTTTTTCGGAGTTATGATGAAACAATGCGTGGATATGGCAACGTGTCCGTCGTCCATATAGATTTTTCGTGTTGGAATCTCCGCTGGCGTAGGCTGGTAGTGGGGGAAATTGCGCATTCGGAATTGTACCCCCTGGCCCCCCGTTGCCGCTGGTTCGTCGGTAATTTGTCGTCATCCGACAACTCGCTATTCAGTGGTCGCACCAGCACGCATTTCGAAATGTCCCCCGAACAGCGAAATTTTTGTCCACAAACCGTATCCGGGAATCATCCGTGGTTATTTTCCCTTCCGGTCTCCGGCAGCAGTTTGATCCGGCTTCAAGTTCAGTTTCTGCGCGACGGACGCCCATCGCCACCGACTCAACTATGATGGCAGCCGTGAACTTGGCAAGGTGAGTGTCGTACTTGGCCGTGGAATCGAATCGAGCAGCGTTTTATTGTTTTTACGAGACGACCAGCTGTGACATCGAAGCAAATTGTCAAATGGAGTTTTTACAAACCACTGTCATGTGAATAATAGGAACGTTAACGCTACGACGTGGTGCAAATTACAATTTTGACTAAACAAAAATTATATGAAACAAGATGTTGCGCCGTCACTTATATTGCTTGCTAATTAACAAATCGGAAAGCGATTTTGGTTTTCCCCATATTCGCAAAACTTTTTGTTCCTGGAAACGAGTTTTTGTTTTCAATTTTACGAAAAAATACCTAATATTCTGATCCGTGTACTGACACGTTCTATTCGAATGATTTGTACACAGCAACTTGCATCCATGTTGCGTAACAACCGAATTGGTACGGATGACGTCAGCGTAAGCATTGTTTACCTGGACATATTTTTTTCTAGAATTTAATGTTCGTGTTCCTGCCATATGTTACAATTTGCCACGTTAATGCATCGCAACATTATAATCATTAAAAAACGGAATCGAGTGTTAGGTAGCTGGATTGTGAGCTTTCCACGTTATACCAGCATGTACGTTCCATTTCAAATTATCCGTGCGTTTTAGTAAATCTGTTAAAATCGAAGCTCATTCAGTTTGCCCAATAACGGACTCAAACTCCAGACGAATTATTATATAGGGTGTTTTCAAAGTCGAGTCATTTATTTTAACAGCTTGTAGAACTCGTCAAAAGAAGTTGATATACCAAATTACCTATATAAAAGTTGCATAATTAGAGTTAGTTTACATTTTTAAAAAATCTTTATCAAGTTAAATGTATGCCGTTTGTTCAAAATTGTTCGATTGACGCTCGGCGAACTGACGACTCTTCAAAAGCTTCAAAAATAAAATCCTGATGTCCATAAATTAAATCACAAGGATTTTTAGTGCGCCGATGAAGTTCTTCGAGAGTATTTACTGCTCCATCACGATCACCAAATATCGTCACAGAAAAAAATCGCAAGGCGTTAAATCCGAAAACGAGCAGGCCAAAAAATTATTCTATTCGGAAAAGCATTATTTAGATGTTGACGTCTAAAATGTGGCGGAGTCCCATCATGTAGAATCCAACCGCATGTTCTGTCTCACATTTAGAGAAACATCTAATAATTGCGGCAGATTGTGTTGACGAGAATCTAAGTAAATTTCACCAGTCAGTCAAGGTGGAATAAACATGCCGTTTACCACGTCAGCCCAAAAATTTAATGAAAATCTGCGTTGAAAATTAGTTCTTTTTACAGCATGCGGATTTTCTTCTGTCCGAACCTGATTGTTGTGGAAATTGTGCAGTCCATTTCGTGTAAATGTGGCCTCGTCTGTACAGAAAATTAATTTCGTCGAATCTTCATTTCTGCTGAAATATTCTAAAAGCGACTGGCAAAATACAACTCTTCTGGGATGAACTTAAGGTTGTAACTATTGTAGCCGTTGATAATGATAAGGATGATACTGTTCTTGTCGTATTGCCTTCCACACTTTACTATGAAAAAATTGAACTTAAGCTGCTATGGCTCTAGTACTCATTGTTGGGTCACCTTTGACCATTTCTAAAATGTTTCCCTCAATTTGTAACATTTCAGGTTGAGCAGGTCTTCCAGATTGACATCCTCGTTGTGCTTTTAAATATGCTGTGTCACGAAGTCTAATAAATTTACAAACATCCGTGGGGCCGGATGATTTCTTAAGGCGGCTCCGACGCAGTGAGTTTCAAGCCATTTACAAGAGTTCAGCTGCTTCAAAACTGATACTCCGTTTTTCAATATTTTTCAATGAAATTCATACAGTATGTTGAGAAGATATGTGCCCAGGGTGCTATAGGAGCACTTTTTGAAATTTTGTCTTTGCACAAGTTTTATGATGGGTTGAAGTGCGCACTTTTTCTGGTCAACTTCGTTATGAAATTTCCACACGGAGTTACTAGTATGCCAAAGCTTTGTAGTTTTAGTTCAATGGCAAGGGTGCTATAGGCAAAAAGAAAAAGTAACAATTGCTGAAACTCCATTTGTGACGTTACAGGTGTTCCTTATCATTGATAGAAGAAAATTGTACTGCTTAAAAAGTGGGGGTTGGGGGAAGGTGATTCTAAACGTTGAATCTTTGATATCAGTGAAACACGTTCTATTATTAAGAAGCTTCTTTTTAGCACGCTGCAAGAGTTTCATTGGAAAATAATAAAAAATGAAACGTAAGCTGTGAAGTGCAAATCGCTTTTTGGGCGAAATTCGTCTACTGTTTCCTCCTGCCAGTCCAAGGACGCGACGGTGCGTTCCGATTAAGAAAAAATGTATTCAAATAATTTAAGACCTTTCCTAAAATAAATTCAAGAATTCAAATTACAATTCGTTTATTTATGTCAGTAAACACAATATGTCACAAGGGTCATGTGGTACATGGTAACAATTGAATGAGGGTCATAAAAATATCTTATGCCCTCAAAATAAGAGGAAACAGGTAGTTTTTGCAAAGCAACAAACAGGTAGGCTTATACCTGATTAAGTACATTTCTTGTCTACTATAATATACTAAGTGACATATAAATCCGAACACCCAGTTTAAATGGTTTTATTTTAATAAAATTTTGTATAAGTACTTAATGAAGCATAATAAGTAAATGATAAAAATTTCAAAATGATTGCACTGCTTTAAAGCCCTTTGACCTTTAATAATGTGTGGATGCACCCTGATGTGCTACGCATTCTCCAACGCGCCTAGGCATGCTTCTGATCAGGTGGTCAATGTCCTCCTGTGGTATCTCATTCCAGGCAACCACCAACTCCTCTCGAAGTGCTTCTAGAGTCTGAGGAGGACGTTGCAAATTGAGCAATCACCTACCCATCATATCCCACACGTGCTCAATTGGGGATAAGTCGGGAGATCTTGGTGGCCATGGTAACAATGTGACATCATTATGTTGAAAGAAGTCTATCGTGACTCTTGCAACATGTGGTCGGGCATTATCTTGTTGGAAAGTTGGATCTGCCAGGGTGTCAAGATAGGGTAAAAGATGGGGTTCTAGAACTTCGTGGATATAACGCTGCGCGTTCATGTTACCTCTGATGAAGATTAAAGGTGACCTGGAACCATAAGCTATAGCACCCCAAACCATAACTCCAACAGTGTGATGAACATGTCCTTCAACAAAAAACTGTGGATTCCTCCTTTCACCACGTCGCCTTCTAACCCTGGCACGACCATCGTGCATGCCTAAACAAAATCGAGACTCGTCACTAAAGACAATACTGTTCCATTCCTGATCTCAGAGTGACCGTTGTCTGCACCACTCAAGGCGATTACGTCGGTGTTCTCGAGTTAAAGGGAGGACCCAGTGTGGCCGGTATGAAAACAAGCCAAAACTTCTCATTCGTCGGTAAACACTTCGCATGCCAATAGGTCTTCCGTGTTCTGCAAACCATTCATTTGCAATGGACCTGGTAGTGGAGAAACGGTCCCTTAAGGCCAATAATCTTAAGCGGCGATCTTCACGGTCTGTTGTTCTACGGCGGCGTCCAGTGCCCCTTGCTCTTTGCGTACGGCCTTCTCGAGGCCATGCCTGACAACACCTAACCACAGTGTCTACACTTCTTTGCACTCTAACTGCAATTGCCCGAAAAGAAAGTCCAGCTTTCCGAAGTCCCACTAAGTTGACGAAATCGTACAGGTCTCCGTACTCTAGGCATCGTAACCGATCGTAAAGGATGTCAAGAACCAAAATCCGCCAACGTTGATTCTTTACTGCGGCTGAAATATTCATTTTTAGAGCGTTAGTGAATTAAAAAAAAGTAGTATAAAAACCGGAATGTTCAACTGATAAGGCTGAAAATTTGTTCACTTGTTATTTACAGTAAGATAAATACATTCACCAACTTTTATTAAAATAAAACCATTTAAACTGGGTGTTCGGATTTATATGTCACTTAGTATAGGTAGATGGATGTGATACTGCCAGAAATGAATGTGTGCGATCAATAAACAGACCACAAGATTTTTGTATTGCCTTTTTTATTGCGTTACTAGAAAACTCTGTTGGGTATATGATGGAGTTTACTAGAACTTTACAGCTTGTTGTCTGCCTTCTTCTACAAACTTCGCCAAATCGAGACGCTGTCAACCTTATCCTCCGATGAAGCCGCGACAAAGTACAGTCCTGTGATTTGGTGACTTGTTCGATCTGCAAAATCTCGTCGTCACTTTTTTTAAGTTTGCCTAAAAATTTTCGCTCCCCCCTGGTTCTGTCCGAAAAGGAACATATGAAGGTAGACCTCCAAGTGTGAGAACACCTGAAATTGAGGAAGCAGTGCTGCACGAAGTCGAAGAACATCCTGAAACGAGTACGAGGAAGATCGCTAGACACTTAAATGTTTGCCATCAAATTTTAGTGGATTTTCTCTTATACCCTTACCATATTTTAAGAGTACAGACATTACTTTCCATTGATTTTCCAAGGCGTGTGACCTTTTGTTAGTGGTATCTCCAAAAAATTACACAAAATCCTCAATTTGAATCAATGATTGTGTTCACGGACGAAGCTAATTTTTCTCGAAATACCATTCACAATTTTCACAATAATCATTTGTGGGCAGAAGAAAATCCCTACGCCGTAACCGAAACCCATTTCCAACTTTCGGCTAACGTTTAAGCAAGAATTATTGGCAACCACTTTATTGGCTCATTCTTCTTGCCGGGACAGACTTACCTCAAAGACGAGCGCCTTTGCTGCTTGATGATGTTCCGTTAGTAATAAGAGACAATATGTGTTACATGCATGATGGTGGACCAGTGCATTTCAGTGTAGCGGTTCATAATTATTTACAAACTGTTTATCCAAATCGTTTGGCCGCGGTGGACTCCAAGAATGGCCACCAAGGTCCCCAGACAACTGTTTAGATTTCTTTTCGTGGGGCTATCGTAAGGCGCTAGTGTACACAAGTCCCTTTAACACTGTAGAGGAATTAAGAGAAAGAATAGTTGCAGCTTGTAATAGAATAAAAAAACACTCCAGGGATAGTGCGCAATTCCACGAGAAGGAGGACGGAAGCATGCATACTAAGTGAAGGGGGCTATTTTCAACAGTTTTTGTAATACACGCGAGTTATTCCAGGTTTTCTATGTGAATTACAATAAATACAAGTGGCACTGACTACAAACCTGTACTATGCCTTATTTTTTTATTCCATCCCTAACCCATCGTGCTTGCTTGTGTGCAAAAAGTGTGCCAGCATGTTTACAGAATTGCTCACCTTGAAACAACCCTACATCACAGTACACACTGTACCGACATAACCGTATTTCAATGGTGCGTGTGTGTGTGTGTGTCTGTTGATATTGTTTATTTTTGCGACCTTGGCTGTCGTTGTCTGCTTGCATCGGGTTACCCCTTGTCCTCTTGTTCTGCTGTGCCTATGCGGTGCGTTTCAAGGTTACCTGCGTGCACTCGCAACACATATCTACTATAAATGCACTCCAACTCCGTTGCTATGCGTCGAAAAGACGGACGCGTCCTCGACTTGCTCGCTAACGTAGACGCTGTTTGCAAGGATGCAGCGGCTCTTTTTTTTTTGGTTCTCTGTTGCAGTACTGTAGGATACGAACGAGATGATAATATTAGAAATGCAACGATAAACGTGAAAACTACAAACCCATCGAAGTATCACTCTGTACCATTTCATTTTTACTTCAAGGGCAGTACGTGAACAATTCGATATGGGCAACAATGTGAGGGTAATATTAAAGCCACTTACTTGGTGACGGAACGGCAACGAGTTATCCTCCTGTGGCAAGCGATAAGGGCGATACGATCGCATTGTCGGGGCCAATATCTATTTATAGAAAAATGACTTGAGTACCTCCCATGTTAAACCGACTCATAACATGCACTACCTTAGGATTACATTAATTATCCGCAGTGGTAACAATTCATCATTATTTACTTTTGCTTTATCATATACTGGACCGCAGACCCCTAGAACGGGGGCACCCCCCTGGGACACACAGTCCTCCACTTAGGCAATTTTAAGCACACAGCACCCTATGTGATATCCAGGCGTATAGACAGGTATGCTGAGTTTAACGATTTTTACTAAAAAGATAGTCCAGGAACCGGGATATCACGTTAGACAACGGCCGTTGTGTCAATAAGTTCTATAGCGAGAGCCCCTCGTATATCTTCCTAATCGGTGTACTTCTTTCTTATCTTAGTAAACAACCCTATGTTATATTATATTGATGGTTGTGCCCTTCAGGCATCAGTTTAATCCTATTACTCTTCAATTGAACTCACTTAGGTTAGGTTTGCTAACATATCGTTGTTAGTCGAAACATTGTATTTATATTAGAATAAAGTATCAAATGGCTTGTAAGTCGTTTTTTAAAAAACGCCAATGATATACTGTGACATATAAATCCGAACACCCAGTTTAAATGGTTTTATTTTAATAAAAGTTGGTGAATGTATTTATCTTACTGTAAATAACAAGTGAAAAAATTTTCAGCCTTATCAGTTGGACATTCCGGTTTTTATACTGCTTTTTTTTAATTCACTAACGCTCTAAAAATGAATATTTCAGCCGCCTTAAGGGACCGTTTCTCCACTACCAGGTCCATTGCAAATGAATGGTTTGCAGAACACGGAAGACCTATTGGCATGCGAAGTGTTTACCGACGAATGAGAAGTTTTGGCTTGTTTTCATACCGGCCACACTGGGTCCTCCCTTTAACTCGAGAACACTGACGTAATCACCTTGAGTGGTGCAGACAACGGTCACTCTGGGATCAGGAATGGAACAGTATTGTCTTTAGTGACGAGTCTCGATTTTGTTTAGGCATGCACGATGGTCGTGCCAGGGTTAGAAGGCGATGTGGTGAAAGGAGGAATCCACAGTTTTTTGTTGAAAGACATGTTCATCACACTGTTGGAGTTATGGTTTGGGGTGCTATAGCTTATGGTTCCAGGTCACTTTTAATCTTCATCAGAGGTAACATGAACGCGCAGCGTTATATCCACGAAGTTCTAGAACCTCATCTTGACACCCTGGCAGATCCAACTTTCCAACAAGATAATGCCCGACCACATGTTGCAAGAGTCACAATAGACTTCTTTCAACATAATGATGTCACATTGTTACCATGGCCACCAAGATCTCCCGACTTATCCCCAATTGAGCACGTGTGGGATATGATGGGTAGGAGATTGACCAATTTGCAAGGTCCTCCTCAGACTCTAGAAGCACTTCGAGAGGAGTTGGTGGTTGCCTGGAATGAGATACCACAGGAGGACATTGACCACCTGATCAGAAGCATGCCTAGGCGCGTTGGAGAATGCGTAGCACATCAGGGTGCATCCACACATTATTAAAGGTCAAAGGGCTTTAAAGCAATGCAATCATTTTGAAATTTTTATCATTTACTTATTATGCTTCATTAAGTACTTATACAAAATTTTATTAAAATAAAAGCATTTAAAGTGGGTGTTCGGATTTATATGTCACTTAGTATAGAAATATGAATATATACTACATATATACATATATACTACAAGCCCCGAACTCTGGACGAATTGAAGGGCGAAATACGCGTGGAAGTCGCCCAAGTTGAGAGAGCGATGCTGGAGAGAGTCTACGCGAACTTCCAAGAACGCCTCCAGCACTGCATCAACGATTTCGGCCACCAGATGCCTGATGTGATTTTCCACACTTGACTGTCTCAAATGCTATTTCCTTGTGAACCTGATTCCATCAATAAATTTGTTTTCGAGTAAAAATTAACTATTTTATGATTTTTTTAAAAGCGTCCATCCTCTCTGCTGCACCCTGTATAATCAAAGCATCTTTGTAAAGATGAATATGCTCAAAGTACGTTTATAACTAGGGTTATACGATCAAAGCTTCTATATAAATATGGCTTACGACATCGTGAATATAAAAGTGTTATAGTTATCAATCCATGCAGTACAGCAGAATAAAGGAAATACTCAGTGATTGCTCACCTTTCAGGTAACCAAAACACTTACCCAATAGCACATCAACACTGTAATCAAGTTCACAAAGCGCACTACACTTGGTCTGAGAAGCGATCTCCTCCACGCAATAATTGAACTGCATCGCCGTCCACGCCCGTATCTTTCACAAAGTTTATCCTGGGAACAAGTACCCAGAGAAGGAATGGAATGTATAATATAAACAGGCGTAAGGGCCGTAGCGCTGAGTGACACTAAGCAGCCTTGCGAACCTACTGGAAAGGTTTTGTGAGCTACAGGGTTGGACTCGCATGCAAAAAATGTGTCTGAGATATTTCGTAAGCTTACATTACTATGTAAAGATTAACCATTAAAGAGTATATTTTTACTTATTCAGTGTAAGTGAAGGGTGAAATTACTCTCTCTTACAAGAGACCTGGAGATTTTCTGACTTCATGTTTTTATGTCTATTTGACGTTCAATCCTCCCCTAATTTTGCTTTTTTGCTACCACCGAACACGCAACGTTTTTTTCCTTGTACATAATTCTGAAAATGATAAATACTGATACCTTTGTCATATCGCTACAAAGGTGAGCGTTATCTCTTACTGATTGCTCCGGAAATCGTGTTCGGAGTGCTTCATAAACATTTTTCACTGTATTTCTTCGTCCATAACATAAATTATGCCGTTTATGGGGTACTGAGAACACGGGTAGAAAACGTTGCACGCGTGCTTCCTTAGGACCTCGACAAAATGTGTGACGATGTTGCCGCGTCATGAGGTGTCGCTTACATTTTCAGATTTTTACTATTGTTCGCTGCGATAGTAAACCATTTAACAGTTTCGGTAGTGAACTATAGCAGCTGCGGTGCTCTGGTAGTAAAGTAAAATAGCAAAACAGCGTCATCAAAGTTCCAAATGCAGACAATTAATTTTCTGGACGAAACAGAAGACCAACTTTGATTAACCTATCTCTCTTGATTTGCAAACAAATCGACAGTGCTGTCAGTTCGCAGTATTATGAAAGAAAGTACTGATCTAGATGCATCATACTTTGGAAGTTATCCATCGATGCTAAAAGCTAGAAGAGATTGCCTATACGTATCTAACACAGCGGATGTTGTTTATATGTATTTTTCTTAATCGATTTCTATTGCGAGAAAGTAAAAGGAACCGAATTTCTGATAGTTCTAAACGGTTTGCTTGTAATATTATATTATTAATTTGCTGGATGACTGTATTTGACTGTTTCCGATAATAAAAATTCGCTTGTTAGAAGCCTCCGACTATTTCTCTGTTCTATGAGACAGCAGCCTTTGCGAGCGTCGGTGCTTGAATGTGGCGGTACCGGTACCACCGGCTTGACTCGCTCTGTCGCGGCATCGCCAGTTCAAGGACAACTCAATAAGAAGAGTATTAGCAGCACAACACGCCGGAGACTCTCTTCAAGGTTACATTTGTCAAAGGAAACATCACCGACCGTATATTTTATACTAGATCAGCTATTCTTTAAACCGGGCTTAAGAGGTAATCGGTGAAATCTTATCCAGACAACGAAAGTGTATTTATTAGTATTTATTCTTGTCTGATGTCCGGTTGTTGGTCAAATTCCGTTAATAATAAGTAGGCGTTATCTGTGTATTTGTATCATATAGCAACACAACAAGAAACACGATACGATATTCACCATTGGATATAGTTTACTGATTAGAATGCGACATAAAGATAATGTTTTATTAAGTAAATAAATGCCTTTGTAATTAAACGGAGCAAATTATGAAGTTTTGTTCCCTTACAAGGTTGGTAATAATACAACTGCTAATGAATGCGGTCAGATTCTACAGGGTGTTTCACTTTATTCTTGCATAACTTTAAGATTCGATAGAACTTTTAAAATTAATGCATAAAGTCTATATAAACATGGGTCGAAAAATGCGTGGCTTCCGAAATACAGCGTGTTTAAATTTACTTTCTAAAATAGTTTTTTTTTAAATATTTCGAACAATATTTGATGTATAACAGTGAAAATTGGTATACAAGGGTTTTTCGATACGACAAAACAAACCATGGGCATAGTTTTACTGTAGCCGCTAGAGGGCGCTCTCTACTGTACCTGTAGTGTATTAAAATGACCGAACATTTTTTCTTAGTGCAATTTTTTGCTTTTTGAATAAAAAAACTGATTCTTCGCACTTTTCAACATAAAAAAGCTCTCTTGTGAATTTTCGTTATAGTTAGCCGTTTTTGAGATATTTCGATTTTTGAGGTTCGATGCATTTTTAATTATTTATGATAGAATAACGTTAAAAAGTCAGTATCTCGATAATTTGTAGAAGTAGGCTGTGCCTCCAAATATTTTTGAAATTGAAAGCAGAATAAGGTTAAACGTCAATTAGTTGACAGTTACTTTTGTTGTCTGTTGAAACCTGAAACGTTTTTTTGCAATTGTGAATGCACGAACTTTAGTTTCTTTTACCTGTTTTTTTTTGCCATTTTTATTCTCCAATCAAGAGTTAGCGGATATTCATTTTGTGTATGGCTTTGTAAATGGAAACGCAGCAGAAGCAGCCAGAGAATACGCACGATGATTTCCAAACAGACGACATCCAACTCGCTCAGTATTTGTAAGAGTGCATCGCCAAATAATTGAAAATGGTTTTGGAAATCTCCAAAGGGATCAAAACATAAATGTTCGTCAGCGCAGATTTACCCGTATGATTCCGCGTGAGTTTGATAGAGATCCGACCACAAGTGTCAAGGAGAGTTTCTGGTGCCTTGGAAATTTCAGCAAGCCATGTTCACCGTGTTCTTAGAAATGACCATAGACGTCCTTACCATTTGCAACCTGTGCAAGGACTACAGCCAGGGGACGGAGAACGAAGAATCACATTTTGTCAGTGGATTCTTGATAGAACTGATAATAATAGGGAGTTTTTAAGTAACGTTTTATGGACCGATGAGTCATGCTTCACTAGACGTGGAGTGATAAATTTTCATAATCAACATATTTGGTCGCATGAAAATCCGCAGTTCGGGAAAGAAATTTTCAGCATGAATTTAGTGTGAACGTGTGGATTGGTATCTACCGTAATCGACTATTTGGACCCTACCTTTTGCCTGCAAGGTTAAATGCTGCGACCTTCTTGGAATTTTTAAAGGCTGAACATGCAAATATGTAGGATGATGTTATGTTAGATTTAAGAAGATTGGCCTGGTTCCAGCTTGATGGTTGTCCAGCTCATTATTCGAGGATAGTTAGAAACTGGCTGGACGAAAATTATCCAGAAAGATGGATCGGCCATGGAGGACCAGTCGCCTGGCCTCCACGATCCCCTGACCTAAATCCATTAGATTTCTTTGTGTGGGGATTTCTAAAAGAAAAAGTGTACCAGACTCCCGTAACCACAAGAGATATGCTAATAGACAGAATCAGGAATGCATGTGATGAAATAAGGCCTTATTTGAATAATGCTATACCACGTTCGATCATTCATAGATGTGAATTGTGTATTGAACAATTGGGTTTACATTTCGAGCAACTACTTTAGATTTTGTATATTTGTCCTAACTATCCAATAGCATTTTAGTTGCAAATAATTAATTTAATTTGTTAAAAATAATATTGGAAAATTAAACAAATTAATATTCTGTTTTTTTTTGTGTTTATTTGGAGTTAGGAATTATTGCTGTGTTTAAAAACACAATCTAAACGATCATCTTAATTACTACTTGTAATGCCCAAATCGAAAATGTAAAAAAATATTATTTTCCCATAAATAATTAAAAATGCATGGAACCTTAAAAATCGAAATATCTCAAAAACGGCTAACTATAACGAAAACTCACAGGAGAGCTTATTTATGTTGAAAAATGCGAGAAATTAGTTTTTTTATTCAAAAAGCAAAAAATTGCACTAAGAAAAAATTTTCGATCATTTTAATACACTACAGGTTCGTTTTGGCGTACCAAAAAACCTTTGTATACCAATTTTCACTGTTATACATCAAATATTGTTCGAAATATTTAAAAAAAAAAATATTTTAGAAAGTAAATTTAAACCCTGTATTTCGGAAGCCACGCATTTTTCGACCCATGTTTATATAGACTTTATGCATTAATTTTAAAAGTTCTATCGAATCTTAAGTTATGCAACAATAAACTGAAACACCCTGTATATGAATATTATCATAAAGATGATTTTGTCAAAAATCGAATACAGAAACTTTGAATATGATGGATGGATGCAAATGTAGGATTTGAACATTTTTTGTGGTCAACAACTGTGTACAATTTTCACTTATGTTTGCTTTTACAAAATGTGACAATATGAACGCCATCGGAAGTGTTGTGATAAAAATGTCTACAAGAATGATTCACGGTTCGTTAGTCAAACCGAAGCAGCTCACACATCGACGTTTGACATAATATTTGGTTTAAAATTAGATAAATTTCAACGCTATCAGAATGACAATTACGAATAATTTTCTGCGCTAGTTGTGGTGTGTTCGTAGATCGTCTTCTGACGATAACTAACGCACCGTACGACACGCCTATTCTTTTCTTGGATTACGATGAAAAAAAGATATGATCGCTGCGTGTCTAGACGATGGCTCCGTCTTATTTACAATTCATGTAATCAGCCCTTCTTGGCCTTGGCCAGTTGTAAGATAGTTACCAACGTAATTACTAATAACAACGTATTCGCAACTATTTATCGGATGAAAAAAGTAGAAAACGGTGGTGGTGGTAATTGCACATAGCTATAGTAGTATACATATACAGATGCGCAATTTCAGATGTGTTCTACAGAAATTGAATCATATTTAGAATGTTTTTTTTCCACTGAAATCCGGCACCCCGGTATATTTTAGATAATTTACATATTCATGATAGATATTACCTGGGAGGATGAAATATGTATACGATGTTTTGAAAACGAGCACCACCATGTATGTAATTATATTTAATTCTCAGCCTCACGACAACAACACTTGGCATAGATGATAGTCTAGTGTCCGTTTTTTGGGCTGTGAATAAATTTTGGTCTCAAATTGAACAGGAAACCCTAGATTTAGCGAGTGTATACAGGGTGGTGCAACGAAAAGGTCTCACCCACATTTGTGACTTTTCAGGTATATTTTGGGGAAAAGAATTCTGAGAGACAATAAATTTTACCCGTACAAGATAAAACTTGTCCATCAGCCTAATGAAGATCATTTTGATAGAAGTTTGGGGTTTTGCAAATTAATGTTCCAACGTTTAATCAACAACGCAAATCTGTTATTTGATATTCGTTTCTCGGATGAGTAATAATAGAAAATGACGTTAATTTTAATTAAAATTACATTCGTTTCCAACAAGACCCGCTCAACCTGTGAACGTTAAGTCATACAGAAGTTTTATTCTGCACCAGAGACTTGGTACGCTTGCACCTGTTGCTAAGATAAAACATTGTTTTTGAGCAATGCCATAAACTTCAGATCACGTTTGTTATTTTTGATGGCATTTATAAATTTTACCTACTACAAAATGGTGGTACGTTTAATAAGTACTTGAACACAAACCCACTAACATGCATATCTCTAGAAATAATTGTTATTCTCTGCCGTATCCACAGCAACAGCGATAAAAACTTGTTTTGTTATTTTTGTTGACAGTGGCAAGAATATCAGTACGAAAACAAACATCATTGTACAGTTAAAATATTTTTAGTTTTCGGTTTTAGTGCTAGATACTGTTTGAACCATTTTTAAAATGGTCAATTCTCGTCCGTTGGAAGAAAAAATCGAAGGATTTTTAATGATCGTTTCCCGTTTCTAGAAAATATTTAAGTGAACTTGTATCTAAATTTACAGCTACTGGTAGTGTAAACAACAAAAAGCCGACCATCCCGGAAGAAAAGCAATTTCAAATAATCGCTGAGATCATAGTAAATCCCCAACAGTCTACTTTCTCCATCGCGAATGTATGTGAGGTTTGTCCTTCTACTGTATGGAGAATTTTGAAAAAGAATAAGTATCACCCAGAGAATTTTTTTTATTGATCCGTTCAAAAAATCCAAGGGAGGGGGACATTAAAGAAAGCACTGTATGTATAAATATAATTGAGATGTCATGAACAGAATGTTATCTTTGATCAACGTAAGCATCCCTTCAAATGAAAAATAATGTTTTATTCCAAGTATACAAGGTGTGCAATATTCTACCAGCGGTTTTTAGAGCTTAAAATAAGAAGAAAAGTTCATATAAACATAGGTCGACAAACATCCCCTAAGAGCGTTACGGTCTTATAAAGGGGCTCCCCTGAATATGGGTTTTCCTTAATATTTCCGAAACGTGTTGAGATAAAGACATAAAATTTGGTATTCTAGCGGAAATATTAAGGAAAACCCATCTTCAGGGGAGCCCCTTTAAAAGACCGTAACGCCCTTAGGGGACGTTTGTCGACCTATGTTTATATGAACTTTTCTTCCTATTTTAAGCTCTAGAAACCACGGGTGAATATTGCACACTTTTTTCGGGACACCCTGTACAGCTTGTGTGTGTGTGGTATGTATGTTTTTTGCAGGATAGCGTTGCAGGCAATGGCAATGGCACAGCCATCATCCAGTACCAAGTTCAATGTCAAGAACGATCGTCGAAGAGGCGATGGCGGAAAGAGGGGGGAAGGGGACAGCGGCGGCGACGACGCAGCGTCACGCGATGCTGCAATTCCAACAACTGTGACCGCCGTGCATTTCAAGTTCTTCTATCTTTCGTACTACGCTTTCGTATCGACTTGCTGTGTTAAAGATTTATAGCGAGTGTTTTATTTAAAGGTGCTTTTTAAATTTCGTCAAGTAGGTTGACTCTTCCCTTACAACCGTCACCGACAAGTTTTTTTTTTTTTACCTCTCAGATCTTTTTCAACAGTGATGGTCAAACAACGAAATTTCAGCGATCCTTACTTTTTTTCGTTCTAGCCATTTTTCTCTGCTGCTAACATGTGTAAATGGAAATCGTTTTTTTTTTTCAAGTTACACCGACGGCAAGAGGAAGTAACAAGTATGAAAACGAACTTATTACAGTTGTGATGTGAAAAAGTATGTGTCATCTTTTTCGTGGAATCGTATTTCTAATTCAGAAAGAAGCTCCAAAGACTCTCCTCGATTTTCGACAAGACTTTTGTGCTGCTTGGTCGGGGTAATAAATAGCTTTACCATAATTGGCAATAGCTTCTGTTGGCAGTGGAACCTCATCGGCATCAGAATCTTCGGAAAGTTATTTTATTCCAACTGGATTTTCAATTTTTTGTCCTGAATCTGGATCTTCAATATACAAACTTTCATCTAGGTTCAAAAAATCGTAGGTTTTCATTATTAGTCGATTTTGGTGTATCAGCCTCATTTAACTGGTCTTCACTTTGCATATTTTCATGCTTTGCGCAAGTAGTTTTGCTTACTTGGTGCCAAACCGTTTTTGCCAAATAAACTGCTTCCAAAGAAGTAATTTTCTTCGTTAACTCAAAAGCTGTACCGGCACTTTCAATCTTTACTAGCACGAGTTTATTAGACTTCTGTAATAAGTTTCAGAACTATAATTTCTTGGTTCAAGGCTTGAAAAATGGAATGGCCATACTGTCAAAAAGAAATAATAAGACAAGGCGTTTTCTAAACTTTTATTTTAAACCTCAAATTGTTAATTGTAACAAGTTTCATGCTGGCAACAATCGGTCACGAAACTAAAAAAAAATTCCACACAAAGGCGAACATTTATATTTTTAAATAGCACAATGTTTTCTTTTTTACATTTCAAACCCACCGTTTGATTGTCATTGACGTAACTTTTGTTTTTTTTTTCAGTCAGCCGACTGCACTGCGAGAGCGAGTCTTTCAAAATGGATTTGATCCTGGACGTCAATTCCTGGCTGTATCCTATGGAATTAGGTAAGTGTCTCCGACATACGAAAATTGACAACGTATCATCGTATTTTCCCAATAAAAATGCCTTTGCCCTAAGAATAATGTGCCTAAGCAGCATATATTTAAGGTCTTGGAAAAGACTCGCACCCGAGAATTTTCCACGTTTATCGAAGAATTGATAAAAACGCTCTTAAATCTTATACAGGGTGTAAACGTTATGATAGTCATTATTTAAATGGGTGATAGAGGAGGTTAAAAGAAGCATAAAGTTTCATATAACATGGGGGTCAAAACGGCACTTTTTATTTTAGAGAAAGGCGACTATTTTGACGCGGTAATCGCACAGATGTATTCAGTAAGCCTTAGTCAATCGTAACGTGCGGTTGGCTGTTATCGTTGTATTGAGTTTTTTTTTGCGATTTTGTGAAGAAGTTTTTATTTTTTGTGACATGGCTGAATATGGAATACGATTTGCCAAGTAAGTAAATATATGGTCTTTACGTAAATAAAAAAAATGTTTTGATCGCTTCTACCAATAAAACACACATGCTTTTTTCCAGTTATAATGCCAAATTACTTATCTTATTATTTCGGATTCGCAATTGCGTCATTGTTGTTCAAAACGGACGCAGGAAAGTAAACGCATATTAAAACAAGAAAGATTGATATTCAAATCAAGTTGGGTACTTTATTTTGAAGGTTCATTTATACCATTTATGTATGAAAAATAATATCGCTCAAATGTTCACCACGACTGGATGGTCGAAATTTTCAATGACATTTTGCAGCATGGTCGGTTCTATGGCATTTATCTCGGCAATGATGTTGTTTTTGAGTTCTTGGAGGGTGGCTGGTTTGTTGACGTAGACTTTGCTTTTCAAATATCCCCATAAAAAGAAGTCCAAGCGAGTCAAATCGCACGATCTTGGTGGCCATGGCACATTTCATCTGCGCGAAATCACGCGATCACCGAAGAAGGACTGCAATCGATGGATATTGACGTTGGTTGTGTGGCATGTTGCACCGTCTTGTTGGAAATAAACATCGTCCATATCCATTCCTTCAAGTTGCGACAAAAAATCGTCCTCTATCATCACGTGATATCGCTCAGAATTGACGGTAACGGCGTCCCCGGTCGCATTTTCGAAAAAGTAAGGTCCGATGATGCCTTTTGACCACAATGCACACCACACAGTCACTTTTTGAGGATGCATCGGCTGCTCTTGATACTTACGGGGATTTTCGTTCGCCCAGATGCGGCAGTTTTGCTTGTTTACCGTCCCATTCAAAGTGAAATGCGCTTCGTCGCTGAACATGATTTTTGATGAAAAATTGGCATCAATTTGGCGGTGTTCAAGGAGCCAATCTGAGAACGTTCGGCGCGAAAAATGGTCGGGCCGACGCAGCTGTTGCGTCAATTGGATGTTGTAGGCGTGTACATTCAAATCCTTGTGGAGAATGCGGAGCAAACTGGTTCTCGAAATGCCCAATTCTTGGGATCGACGCGTTGTTGATTGTTTCGGATCGTCTCTCACACTCTCCTTCACAACAGCAATATTTTCCAGTGTGCGAACGCTCCTTGGCCGGCCAGAGCCTGGCACATTTGCCACAGAACCTGTTGCCTCGAATTTACGCACCAGACGACCGATGGTTGTTTCGTTTGGGCGGTTGTTGCGACCGAAATGTTCACGAAGCGCGCGAAACGTGTTTTTTATTTTTGCACCATTTTTTTAGTGCTCTTGAATAACTTTAATGCGGTCTTCAATCGAATACGACTCCATAGCGATCAATGGTAAACATTCAACTAACAAAATGACATGTCGGTGACAGAAAACAAAGATGGCGTCTATGTCAAATTGACGTTTACTTTCCTGCGTCCCTATTGGACAACCCTTTATTTGAGTGTGCAAAATATTGTACGCCAGGAAAATACATGCCTGTTTCATTTTTAGGAGCTTTTATCTGGAGGAATGCTGGAGGATAATGAAGATGTAGTAGCAAATGTGGATAATATCACACTCCAATCAATGCTTGTGACATTCTCACAGACGAGGACTCCGACGATGAGAATGTAGTGTCAGCTGATAATCTACCGGGTTCACAATTACAAGCACCTGCTGAGATAAACATACCTCATGAAAAATTTAGCATATCTTTATTTGATTCCGAACATAATATTCCATTGTCTGAATTGGCTGAAAAAATAAAAAGCTAAAGAAACGAAAAACGTACAAATGGGTGAAGGAGGATCTACCACAAGAAGTTCCAGGAAACTTCCAAGAAATTCTTGAACAAAATAATTCTTCTAAGACTCCACTTGAATGGTTTTCACTTTTTTTTTTGACGGCGAACTTATAACACTGAAACAAATAGATATGCCAGGCAAAAGAATCGCCAACAAGAGGTGCAAGAGTATGAAATAAGGGCATTTATTGGAACACTGATATTGAGTGGTTATGTCGATGTACCACGTAGAAGAATGTTCTGAGAACGTGAAAGAGATGCTAATAATCAACTCGTCACAGAAGCGCTTACACGAGATAAATTTGAGTATATTATGTCAAATTTCCATTTAGTAGATAACTAAAATTTACAGCAAGGAGATAAGTTTGCAAAAGTTAGACCTTTATTTGCGAGCCTGAATCAAAAATTTATGGAACATGGAATTTTGACAGAAATGCATAGTGTAGATGAGGCAATGGTTCCTTATTTTGGGAGACACTCATGCAAACAGTTCATTCACGGAAAACGTATACGATACGGCTATAAATTATGGGTTGGCGCATCAAGACTAGGCTACGTTCACTGGGTTGAACCTCACCAAGGGTTGTCAACCAACATTAGTAAGAATTATGCAGATTTTGGGGTTGGTGCTGGTATGGTATTAGAATATTATGATGCACTGAGGAGAAAATGGCCAAACGAACAATTTCATTTAGTTTTCGACAATTTTTTCACTTCTCTCCCTCTTATGGTAAAATTGACAGAAAAAAGTTTCTTTGCGATTGGTACTGCTAGAGAAAATCGTTTACAAGGCGTCCAATTCAGAGATTCTAAAATTATGAAAAGGGAAAAAAGAGGTAGTTACGATTACAACAAAATTTCCGATTCAATCATAATTGCAGTAAAATGGCATGACAATAATTTAGTAACACTCTATTCAAATGCCGCAGGATTGCAACCGATTCGCTTTGTAAAGCGATACTCTCAAAAGGATAAAAAAGTATTCAGGCAAGAAACATAATCTGCAAGAAAATCAATCTTTTCAAAAATGCTTGTGATTTTAGGTAGAACAACCTCATCTTGTAAATGTATACAACGCAAATATGGGCGACGTTGATCGTTGTGTTCCATCCGAGGTAAAAAGTGGTATTTTTCACTGATCAGCCACTGTATTGATATGGCTGTTCATAATTCCTGGCAACTTTATAGATCGCACGGAGGACATATGGATCAATTATTATTTAGACGGCGGCTTGCCACAGCCTTGTTACAACAAAACAAGAAACCGAGATCTTTTTCTAGAGGACGTCCTTCGGCTAATGAATATATAGATATTCGTTATGATCGTTTAGATCATTCTGTGATACCACAAGAAAAGCCAACTAGATGTGGCGTATGTCACGATAGAGCAAAAACAAGGTGCTCTATGTGCAATGTAGGGATGCATGTAAAATGTTTTCCTTGCATACTAAACCTTAATGTTCGCATATGTGCCTAGTGTACCATATTTTGCACGGCATTTTTTTACACATTTTCCTAAAATAAAATTTAAAAAATAATAAATTTGTTTAATATATGCTTCATATAGAATCAATTTGCACATACTTTATTATAATTTATTTGAACTAGGCATATCTGGGTTAAAAACGTTTCAGATTAGATTATAAAAATTGGTGAGATTGTGGTGATTGTGGTTGATATAAAGCACTTAAGTTGTAAAGTATAAAGCCATTTAGACTAAAATCTATTGAGTTTTGGACCATGGGTCATACGAACTTTTTGATTTGTTTTGACCCACCTATCACCCATTTAAATAATGACAATCATAACGTTTACACCCTGTATATTCATAGTTCTTAACGTGGACTTGCTTAACTCATTCCGTTATTCATTTCTGTTTAACACCTAATTATGATGAAGTTATTACGCTTTTCCTCCGTGCAAGCATTTACAAAACTCATTAATATTTATTATAAAGCAAAATGCTATTTCATAATGGTTCGCACTGTGCCTTCAAAACCGTTTTATCTCGCTTTAAGTAATTTACCAGCTAAGCAAACTTAAAGGGCTGTTTAATATTTAGTTTCATCTTTTGTCAGTCATCACAATTTATCACGTAGTAAAATTCATTTGAATGCAGAGGGATTATTACTGGGTAATTCCTAAAGAAGAAATAAACAGGATAAAGAAAAACTTCAGAAAATCGCAATTATTTTATTCAAAAAATCGGACACAAGCGCGCCAGCTTTCTTCTTCACGATATTCTGGCCGAATACGAGACAGCAAACGCCCCTACAACACCAACATAAAACACAGCATTAACCGAACGAATGCTTTGTGAATAATTCCCTTGGAATCGTAGAAACACATCATTGTCTTCACTTTTTACGTTTCCAAAAGGCTTTCTTACGGCTTTGGCTCGCTTTGGTGCCCATTCGGCATTTTGAGGCTCGGTTTCGGGATCGTTTTTTATTATTTTATTAATTTTAAACGACGCTCCCTTTAAAATAAATCAACTTGAATAATAAAGGTATGTTCATATAATGTTCCCGGTGACGTAATTTTGGCAACATTGTTCCTGCCAGAGCATGAGGCGGGGATTGGGGTAAATGAATGCAGGGCGGCAGACGAGGGAGGGTAAGGGTGAGCGGTAAGAGCGGCCATCAGCGAGGTAAAAGGTGCTTCCACGTGGAAAGGTCATAGGTCACAGATGGCCGCTCGAACTGGGTCATACGGGGTACACGGGCTGCGATATTATTGTTATAGCAGCCTTCGCGAATATAATGTGTGGGTAGACTATCGCTTTGTTGATGGAAAAGAATATCAATGGGAAGTGCGAAAGTACATAGCTCAAGTACAGTATGTTGTAAAGGGCAGGAATTACGAGTAGTACTAAAAAGCTTTATGGGTGCTGTTGCGTCTTGTAGCCTTCCGATTTCACTGTTTTTTCTCTGAAAAGTTTTAGAGGGTAGTCTCATGGATTATTTAGAAACAAATAAATTGTGGATAAAGCTCGCAACATTGTATTTTTAGCTGTTCTTTCCATCATTATTTCCACCGCCATCTATCTGCCATATAACGTAGACGTGCATATGTCATATACGAGAGGCGCTTGCCTGCGGTGTTGCCGGATTGGGCTCCGCATTTAGGGAAAAATATGAAATGTAAATTTATATACAGGGTGACTTCGAAGTTGAGTCATTTATTTTAACAGTGAGTAGATCTGATCAAAAGAAATGTTTTTTTCCTTTACCATTTTCCTGGTAAAATTAAAGTAACAAAGTTATAGCCCTTTGGAAGTTTGAGTACCGCCCTGTCTCAATAACAATATTATGTGGTCGTGTTTGGCGACAATGGATATAATCCGCCGTATCGGTTCATCGCATCGGAAACAAAAAAGCGAAAGAATTTGGAACGATGTTTTTACAGGTATCTCATTCATTTGTATACAGTTAGTGTCAGTGAATAGTGGTATGTGTTGCGTGGCTCAAACGAAATAAAAAATGGCACATGTTTATGCGGATCGGTTTCCCAATCGAGTGCAACCAACCCCTCGTGCCTTTGTTAATGTAGTACAACGGGCTTGTGAATCAGGTGACTTAAGACCTCACAGGGGACCTCACGATCAAATACAGGTCCGCACTGAAATACTTGTCGGGAGGATACTTTATAAAACAAGGTAAAAAATTTTTTTTATTTTTTTTTATTTTTACACACATATTTTGGTTTATCTTCCTTCTACAATCATTATCTGAAAATTAATGACTCAACTTCAAAGTCACCCTGTATATACAGGGTGTCCGCAAAGTTGGGGTTTTCCTTTTCAGAAACAACTACCCTTGAAATAACAAAGGTAATGTGTAGTGAAACGAGGGCGACCAAGTAAAAAAAAAATGAAGGAAAAAATACTCACTCTCCAGTTGACGAGAAGGGCTAAGTACGTCTCTGCCCGAAATCATACCGCTCCAACAGAAAATGAAATCAGCTGATCCGCTACCGAGCAGACGCAGAAACCACATTGATTGTCTTACACTTAATGGCACATCTTTTAACAAGGAAGGCAAAATGTTGCGTAAAAAGTCTAGGTATTGCATCCCGTCCAATCGATTTGGGAGAATAAATGGTCCAATGAGCATACCGTTCACCATGCCAGCCCAAACATTCACGGAAAATGTTTGTTGAAAATGTGCCCGACGGACAGCGTGCGGATTTTCTACTGACCAAACATGAGTGTTGCGAAAGTTATTCACCCCATTACGCGTGAACGTAGATTCGTCTGTCACCAATATGCACTTCAAAAAGTCCGGGTTATTGTCATGTTGATGCAACAACCACTCACAAAACCGCACTCTTGCTGGAAAATCGTCAGGTTGAAGGGCTTGTACACGTTGGACGTGAAACGGATACAGCCCCTCTTCACGCAGCGTTTGCCACACTTTAGTTTTTGATACTTGCACTTCTCTAGCCACGTCTCTAGTGCTTGTTGAGGGATTCTCGTCTACGCGATTACCTCTACACGCGTGACCGTAACCGTCGGTTGAAGGTTGCATACTGACCTGACACACTGACATCGACCCAGTTCTGTCGTCGGGTTGAGTCAGTGACCTTGTACCAGTCGGTGATGTCGCGGCTACAGGACGGTATTCAGATATTTTTGATGTTGCAGATCTCTTTATCTCGGTTCCCTTAAGACATTGGTGTATATGGTACTAAGAAAATTGCTTATGTTTTCAAGATCTACACGTCGTGTAAAGGAAAACCCCAACTTTGCGGACACCCTGTATATATATATATATATATATATATATTAATTATTGAATCACAAAAACGAAAAACTGAAACAAACAACAGTAGCAAAATAAAAGACGATTCCTAGTAAGTATAATTAAAAAAATAACAGTAGTAAGCTAAAAAATGATAAAATAAATAATTATAAAAAACAGTAGTAAAACGAAGAACAATTTCATTCCATCCAAACTGCTCTTTAATTTACAGTTTGTTACTTTTTGTTTTATTTATAATTAAATGTAATTGTTTTTTTGTTTTACTACTGTATTAATTTTTTGTTTTTTATAATCACTTAGAATTGCTTTTTATTTTACTGCTGTTTCTAATTTTTTACTTTTATACTTAGTAAGAATCACTTTTAATTTTACTACTGTTGTTTGTATCAGTTTTTTCACGAAAAGCCGTGCATCATCCACACTTTTTATGATGTAAAATAATTTATCAGACTACCCTCTATAACTTTCAAGTGAAAAACAGTGAAATCGGAAGTTCTGCAAGACGCAACAGCACCAGCTTTATGAAGGTGTTTCGGTTGGTCGAACAGCTTTTATGCGATTTTACATTGAATTTTGGAAAACCGAAAATTAAATCGCGCCAGAAATGCGGAAAATACCGTACCGCCATCTAAAAGGAGTCACATTGTTTTTGTTCCATCATGTTTCTAGTTAAGACTGTTATAGTCTACTACACCATCCTTTTCTGTTTTTACCAAAACGTTAGGATTTTTCCTAGGCTGCGGCAACATCGCCGGTGGGCTTTCCTTTGCTAGGGAACCCGTCAGGTTGTCAGTCGACAACAGCCGCACCGATTTAAAACCTCTCCACCATCGGTTTTCATGTATGTAAAAGTGCCACGATGTTTTGTATTTTAATGCGGGGGCGGATAAGCCGTCGCGAAGGCCCGTAGGGCGCGGGGCTGCCGTCGTCGCCTGTGCACATCGCCTGGATCGATGGAGCGGCAGTCGCAGTATCTTTTAGTTAGCCGAACCGCGCAAAAGTGACACTACACCGACGTAATGCCGAAAAATAAATATGTCCGCATTTTCGTCCGCTTGCTACCGCACCGCATCAGATGCACATAAATGTAAAAGGTAATCCTCCGCATGGTCGACTGATCACAACCCAATTTTATCCTTCAAGTTCAAACTCGCGCAATATCTAATACCACCTGTTAAGGCGGCTCCGACGCAGCGAGTTTCAAGCCATTTACAAGGGTTCAGCTGCTTCAAAACTGACACTCCATTTTTCAATATTTTTGAATGAAATTCATACAGTATGTTGAGAAGATAATTGCCCAGGGTGCTATAGGAGCACTTTTTGAAATTTTTGTTTTGCACAAGTTTTATGCTGGGTTGAAGTGCGTACTTTTTCTGTTCAACTTCGAGATTTTTTTAAAAAGAACCTAGTGAAAAAAATGAAAAAGTGGCTTTGTGGGGTTTTTGTTTTCAACGCAAACCTCTACAAATCGTAGTTTGGACGAATTTTGTCTAGTGTTTCGTGCTGCCAACCGAAGCGTTGCGGCGCAATGTGCGGACTAAGAAAGGACGTGTTCAGATAATTTGGTGGCCCTATTTCATATAATATCGCTGAGATAAGTCGTTCTGCAAATAGGTACTCATAATCGCGATCGCTGATACTCCTCGACTTTAAAGCCGTTTTACTTCCCACGTCATTGGCGAGGAAGTATTGTAATCGCGAAAAATTTCTAAAATGATATGTTATGTTTTTTTAAGTCATATGACATCTTCATCACTAAAAACTGTACCACTCATCAACTTGGAAATAACCCCTCGGATTTTTATGAAATTTCCACACGCGGTTGCTAGTATGCCAAAGCTTTGTAGTTTTAGTCCAATGGCAGGGGTGCTATAGGCAAAAAAGAAAAAGTAACAATTGCTGAAACTCCGTTTTTGACGTTACAGGCGTTCCTTATCATTGACAGAAAAAAATTGTACTGCTTAAAAAGTGGGGGTTGGGGGAAGGTGATTCTAAATGTTCCATCTTTGATATCAGTGAAACACGTTCTATTATTAAGAAGCTTCTGATCCCAGTGATTACAGGAAATTTAAGTAACGAAAATCCGACGAATAATGTGCTCACGATTTGAAAAAATCGGCCCCTGCTCTATAGATTTAACACCAAGAGTCAACAGATCTATCTGCAACTGCCGACAGTAGGGAAGAATGAATTCGGATATCACTCCAGTCAAGTATAGGGGAATGTCAAGGAAATATATTTTTGAGAACGATAATTTGGTAGATTTTATACCTGCATTTTCATTTGAATTTCATGAGCCGTGAAATGTACCCATTACGCCGTTACGTACAATTTGTGTTCTGCGGTGTGTGATGTTTTTCTGGATATAAGCAGGACATAATTGCTTAACGTGCTATCAGAGCGTTTTACAAAATTTTGTCTTTGCGCAAGAATTATGGTGGGTTGAAATGCTTACTATCGAATTTGTGCTCAACTTCTTGATATCTTAAAAAGATCCTAGTGGATAAAATCGAAAAATTGTTATTATAAAAATTTACCTTGGTATGCACCCGCAGTCATCGTTTCCTCTTTTAAAGTAGCACCGACGACCGTCTAAGCCCAGCCCACCCTCGTTTCCTTTTCACCCCCCGTTACCTCAGCAGATGATGCTCGTGATTGTAGGAGCCCCGTTAAGATTGTTCACGGCATATGTGTGTACCATACGTTAGGTACATTCGTACAAAAGCATGAATTTATAGTCGAAAGTCGAATCAAATATAATTTGATATATGCACCTACAACAAAGAATATATTCTCTTTCATTTGATTATAATTCATATGACAATCGATATTTGTTATGGGAATTAAACTGTCTGTGATTTTTTGCAATTTTTATCTTCAAATAGAGCCAACTAACTATCGAACCTACGTTTTTTCTGTTAATGCTCGAGGAATTCAAAAGCGTTAGACATAATGCATGGTTTACAAAAATCTGGATTTTTTTTTTTTCATACCGATTTTTTCAATTTAGAAAAAAATCAAATCAATTAGGATTCTTATTGATTTTTTTCAACTTGTTATTCACTATAAATAGTAGATTTTTGCTTTTATTAACAGATAACCCCCTAACAAAACTATTATTTTTTTTTATTAGCAACACTCCAGCTGGTGTTCTCCAAAAATCCTCTGACACCCACTTTTAGTTCAAAATAATCAAGTTTTATCAAAAAAAAATCACTTCCATCGTGGTTTAAATCAATCAACCCTTATAAAATATACACATACCTATTCAGTAGTAAGTAGTTAACTGTAATTGTCTGGAAAAATATCACCATCTCCGATAGTTGTTTGGAAAAGGACATCTACTTCGATGTTTATTTATAAGTATTTGACACAAATAGGATATTATCAGGACTGTATAAAAAATAACCGTCATCTTGTAGAAAAACCTGCATATTGTAAAAAAAAAGATCGGTATAGTGTCACTTTTCAAGATACGTGATATCCGTGCCGATCCGTTTGAATGTGTAATCTAAGTCGGCAATCGCCTGATCATCCTTTATCGACATCCATTGGCCATCGCTATCGTCCACCTATTGGCCTCGCGTCTCTACAGCCGTCGTAAACAGCAACCAATAGCAAATTAGTCTTCTCGTTTCGCGCACGTATTTCGCTCGTATTGGCGATTTGATCATCTAGCGTCGCTTATCAGGTTTTCTGTTGACCCAACAGCGGGACGTTGCGACTACGATGTGATGTCGGCGTTTGCTGTTGGAGCAGGTTTTTTTTGTACGATACAGCATAATTCCTTGATATTTCTTGATGTATTTCAAACTTCTTCGAAATATTTTCATACTAAGTATCAGTTATAACGAGGTTTTCCCAACAGCTGGCTCAGAATAAAAGAACATACGAAAGACAGAGACCGAACGTGGAATACCAATAAAAATACAAAGTCTTAATATTTGAATCGTTTCAACCAAATTGAACGATACCTACTGTGAGTTTAGCACAGAATGTTTATCCAATTAGCCATTCATTGAATTTAATCATCGTTAATTTAAAGTATTAATCGATCATCTGTGGCGTGTCGGATTTGTCGGAATAAAAACCAATGATACACACCTTTTAACTCTTGTGTCTAAACAATCATCGATCTCATGTACAGGGTGGCCCATAAGTCCTTTGAGCTGGGAAAAAAAGGAATAAAACCAAACTAGTTACATTATGAAGAATTATTATATTTTGTTATCATCTTTATTGAATGGGAATTATGTTTTAAAAATCACATCGTCTAAATGCAATCCATTACGATCACGGCACTCATATAAACGACGTCTAAAATTGTCGATGACTGCGCGGCAAGTCAACACTGTAATGCTTGCCATTCCTCTTCGGATATTTTCTTTCAGGACATCAACTGATCGCGGAGTGGTGTCGTACACTTTACTCTTGAGGTAGCCCCATAAAAAGAAGTCCATTGGGGTCAAGTCTGGACTACGTGGTGGCCAGGAAATGTCTCCTCTTCGAGAAATTACTTTGCTGGGAAAAAGTTGACAGACGACGGGCATAGAAGTGTTGGAGGTGTGGGCAGTTGCTCCGTCCTGTTGAAACCAGGTCTGCGTATTATAGCCTGGAAAATTCTGCAACGCTGTTGTCAAAAACTCCTATATCATTGCTACATACCGCTCCGAAGTAACAGTTAATGCGCGACCTCTGTCGTCCTCAAAAAAATAAGGGCCTACGATGCCATGCGCTGACATAGCAGCCCAAACTGTAACTTTAGGGCTGTGTAAGGGCTTCTGATGCTTACGCCTTGGATTTTCGGGGCTCCAATAACGGCAATTTTGTTTATTTACATGCCCGTTTAAATGGAAGTGAGCCTCGTCCGAGAACAACACATTATTGAGCGAAGAAAATCGATTCAACATTTCATTCGCAAAGTTTAGTCTCTGAATAGCGTCATTATCTTTTAATTCCTGCACTAACTGAATTTTGTAAGCGTGCAGACGTAAATCTTTCCTTAAAATCCGCTGTAAAGTTGTTCTGGGTACGTTTAGTGCACTGGAACGCTTACGAGTAGACTGGGTAGGATTTTGACGAACAGACTGTGCCACAATGTTGATGTTTTCTTCAATACGAGTTGTCCTTGGTCGACCCCACCGCTGTTTATCTAACGTCGAACCAGTCTGTTCGAACTTAGCAACCCAGTTCTTAATCGTTTGAGCTGTTGGACACTTTGTGTAAATTGTGGTATTCTCGATATTTACGCCGCGCAATGGTTGCCGAAACATTATTTTGATAAAACGCGCGCACACAAAAAGCACGATCCGTTCCAGTGAAACACTCCATGGCGACTGAATTCCCAGACACTGAAGATACTGCCCCCTCCTCGCCCGCGCCGCTCACGCTCACCCGTTAAATTTTATTCAAATTTGAAATTTCAAAGGACTTATGGACCACCCTGTATATTACGTTCATACAAACGTTTATATCCTATATAACAGTTTTAATGTTTTGATAGCGAAACCTTTCTGGTATACATTTTTGTCATTTAAAGTACCTACAAGTTGAACAAATTCCAAATCAGGATCTATCTATCTATCAGTGTTTTTCTACGTTTGGCTTTTTTTTTTTTCATCTCGAAAGAGGAAAATCCGTGACTTGAAGCCTTAGCGTAGTTCGAGGAAACACGTCTAGCGTATAAAAAAATCTTACTCTAATACAATAAAAATAGAAATATAGCGAGACAAGAAAATCAAAATGTTTATCACAACATTGTTAGTTCTCCATATTTCTCTGGCGAATCGAAACGACATTTACATTGTACGATTACGACATAGACGTCAATATTTTTTTGACAATACCCTTGAAATATGGGAAACTATCGACATGAAAACCTTTATTGCAAAAGTGTTGGTGGTTAGACGAGGCTTGGATTTGACAACGTCGCACGGGGCGTCCGTCTTGTGTTCGGGGGCCCCCGCTAGGCTGTCCCGCAGTGCGGGCGACGTTGCCGTATCGCCGATGATCACGCGACGCGGCAGGCGGCATTCCAACCTTGGCATTGGCATTCGTCGGAAACGAACGCGGTGCGCCGATGACGGATCCACGTCCACGGCGAACCGCTTGAAACGTCAGTTTGCCATCCTGCTGCTTCGTCTGCCCTAAAATTCTCTATTTGAACTCTATTTTATCGTCACAAATGCGAATCATGAAGGATAAACCAAACCCCTGAACATGATTTATAACTTGCTTTGCTGCCTGCACTGCACTTCGTTGTCTGCAAAATTTTCATTTTCAATCAATTAATGACCGGTATATTCATTCACCCCGATTGTACTGGACAAATCAATTGATGTGATCTGATCAAATCTCAGTTCCTACGTATCGGAATTACTTTCCCTTTCCATAGTTAGTTTGAAGCGATAGGAATATCTAATGTTTCCGCCGAGGCTCGCAGAAAAAGCTTTGTAGGTGGCCTTCTAAAAGCCGATAATAAAGCTGAAAAGTTAGTTGCAGGAACATGACTCTCTACTCTGGTGCATTTGGAAACGCATTATGGCGCCGCATTACAATTTTTTCGCGAAGTTGTGCTTCAGTTGTTATTGGACCAGCCCCATAAAGCACCCCTTTAAGTTCTCCCCAACACCAGAAATCCATCGGATCCATCTTGCTGATACATACAATAATAGCTGATACCTAAAATGATCGATGACATTACTTATCGAAGAATGAACAACAACACATCTTGATAAAGGCGAACAAATTCTGCGTAACAAATTCTACGTGTTGTTTGTTTATTTACATATGCATGACCAATAGTAACATGAATCAATGTTTGCGGGTTGATTTTATCGGGAGCAATAAAATTAGTTACCTATTCTAACATCACGCGACGTGTATTTATTGCTGAAAACAGCATAAGTGTGTTCTCTTGAAATGGCAACTTATTGTAATGAAAACGCCGTTTTTGGCACACTTACAACAACACTTGCAGCTAGTTTATGACAAATCCATAACCATGTTGACTGAACTATAGCTTATGTCTATATTTATTCCCCTAACGACGACTCGGAAAATACTCTAGCGCTTTCCAGGAAGAGTCGCGAATCTTCATGGAAGTGGTAAAGATGGCAGTAGATTCATATCGCGCATTGCGTATCACAATTTTATAAATAATTATTTGTAATTTAGATGTCCATTGCTGGAAATGTTAGAATAAGTAATTTTTCTAAAACTCACTACAAGTTTATATTTTTCAATTCGCGAGGAAAGCAACACTAAAATTAATATGTAAATTAACTACAAATTTCCATTTAAAAACATTGGTTTTTTAATTTTATCGGCTTCTAATTTGTTTCAGCCTTTGAAAAAAAGCCCCTCGCATGGCACAAATGGCGGATACAAACATTTTTTAACCATCTCGTCTTCTCTCGACTTTGCTCGTTCCTGGCATCACGTCAGGAGTAAAAACGGTCCTTGAAAATATTAAATAAAAGACGTTTTACCTCAAGGTCAGAATCGCTCAGAAAATGGTCTGTTTTCCGTTTGGCTTTTGTCTGCGATACTAAAAAAATATTCTCGCGGAAGGAGGGCATCACCCTCTGATTTAGTGAAATAAATAAACAAAATTGTACATTATTTGAGATTGTTCTAAAACGTGTATGTTCGTTTTAGCGAGCGCGACCTATTGAACTACTTCACCAACGTGAAGTTTTTTTTTTTTTTGGTGAGGGAGGAATGCGTTTATGCACCATACCATAGCCCGAGCTACGGCGTGTGTGGGACTCCAGGTTGTCTTGAGGAGACCACCTAATACCCACTAAACCGTGCGAGGCCTCTCGTCCGGATCGTAGTCCTTGAGGAGTCGTAGCTGCTCGTTCGGGTGGTCCTGAGCTTTCTGGAAGGTCTTCTCCGCTTTTTTCCTCATGTACTCGTGAATGGTGTCCCAATGCAGGTCTCTACGCAAGGTTGAGTTTCTTACGTAGGATGGTGCACTGGTGGCGATCCGGAGTAGCTTCATCTCTAGAGCAGCAAGTCGCTTGCGGTAGCTGGGAGCAGCGTACCCCCAGACCGCGGAGGCGTAAGCGAGCTGAGGTCAGGCGATGGCCTTGATCAGCCGTAGCTTGGTCGCTAGCGGCATCCGGCTGTGTCTTCCCAATAATGGGTAGAGTTGGGCCATGGCTGCTCTGGTCTTTGCGATGACAGCTTCTTTGTGATCTTTCCAGGTGAGGGACTTGTCAAATACGATCCCCAGATATTTGACTTTGTCGCTCCTCTGGATATCTTCGTCAAAGATGGATGCTTCGAGAGGTCTTGCAACCCTTCTTCGTTGGATGAAGATTGCCTGCGTCTTCTGGACGTTGATGCGGATTTTCTATTTCACGCACCAGTCCTGGATGTGGTCCAGTTCATCCTGTAGTCTCCTACGGATGATCTCGGGTCGTCGATGCTTGGCGGCTATAGCAGTGTCGTCTGCATATAGGGCCAGCATTGTGTCAGCTGTCTTCGGTACGTCGTGAGTGTAGATGATGTAGAGCAGGGGGGCTAAGGCTGACCCCTGGGGCACGCCTGCTTCCAGCTGTCGTCTTGTTGAGTGGCATGTACCAATCTTCACCGTGAACCATCTTTGTGTTAGATAGCTCTGGATCAGTTGGCACATGTTTGCATCGATTCCGGCGGCTTTCATTTTGGCGATGAGTCCATCGTGCCAAACTCGATAGAAGGCTCGTTCCACGTCCAACAGGACGAGGCCGGTTGCCTCCTGGAGATTGAAGCCACTGGTGATGTTTTCTGTCAGTCGTAGCGCTTGGAGTTCCGTGTTGTGGGAGGATCTGAAGCCGAATATTGCTCTGGGGGGAGAAGTTCCAGTTCTTCTGCCTGCTTCTCTAGTCGAACGGCGATAGCCTTTTCGACTACTTTGCCCATCGAGGAAACCAGGCTGATGGGCCGGTAGTTCTGAGGCAACTTCCGGTCCCTGCCTGGCTTGGGGAGCATTATAACCTGGGAAGTGAAGTAGAAAGCACATTACTACTTTTATATCCCTTTTAACCCCACTTATTCCTGCAAAATACTCATACATCCGCGATAACTGATAAATACACTAGCACTTTGAACATTTCTAACATTAACTTGCCTTGTTGAATGTTTCATGATGTATTTTCGATGTATGGAAAACAGATAAGTTTCTGGGTAAACTGTTTTCCTACCCCGCCTCCCATTTTTTGGGGAAATTCTATCGATCAAATAAGTGAATCAGCGTGTGCGGCGACCTTGATATTCCCCCCTTGAATGACTCACACGGGATGGAGTCAGTGATATTTCTGCGTGTAATTTTCCTTTCGATGATCTCGAAAAATCCCCGTTGTTTACCCTGTGGCGACTACGAGGACGACGGCAATCTTTCCGTTCCTTCTCCCCTTCCCCTTGGTATTCCCGCAAGGTTGGCGCCATTTCAACATCGATCTCTCCCCAATCCAAATACGTTTCTACAAGGGCACAGACTATACAAATAGTACCGACAGTTATCAGACTGTACTTTGTGACCAATTGACGGAATCAATCATAAGAAATAAATCTATAATATAATGAATATTACCTCTATACTTTGAGATAGGCCATAATATTTTCTATTTTCGTCACTCAACTTAGAAAAAAAAATTAGTAGATTGGATTTATTCTTAGTCGCCGCTTGCAATTCTTCTTCGATTCTCTTAGATTCAATAATATCTAGTTCCTTGTCGGATTTTGCTTGTAATTTATAATTTCGCCACACTTCGTTAACTAACTTTCGTACATTTTGTACTTTCGTACTTGTATGAGATTTTTTTAAAACTTTCAAACAAATTTTGGTATAACTTGGATTTGTCTATGTGAAACGACATGTTATTTAAACATTAAACTTTGGCTAATGGAATCAGTGGTAACACAAATGTTAACTTGCCTTACTATGCTTACAATACGTCTACTCGCTATAGTATCTAAATGAACCAATATACTGATAGAGGAAATTTAGACAAAAGAACACCGCGCGGTAATTCCCCTACTCGGTTCTAAAGCGAGTAGGGGAATTACCGCGCGCTGTTCACTAAACGTATGCATTATTTGCGGGAATCCCCGAAAAGACGTTTCCTTTTCAAGCAAAGACAATGTGAGGGTTGCCATTCGTGTAAAAAAGTAAATAACTACCGATGACGTAATCATCATCTAGACTCCCTACCCCCCATATCATCCAAAATAAGCAAAGCAATGTATATTTTGCTCATAATAATATTGGCAACAATGTGCATGGGTCGTTAGTTTCAGCTTCTTGCACATGAGTGCAGCATACAAAGTAACGTATCTATTTGGGTTTTGAAAATTGGATGGAGAAAATGACGTCCTATTTTCAAATTTCAACAAAGCTTCTCTCACGCGTTGAACAACCAAAAAAATAATAAATGAATCGTACCGATATCAAAAATCACATTGTCGAATACTCCGCTTCGGAAATGATCGAGTTTTTATCGTGTATGAAGAAGCGTGTGGTGGGTGTCGGCCGCGCCCTTTGGCCCTATGCCAGGCCACGACCATCATGATGAGCAGGAGCATCAGCTGATGTTGGATATTTTCCTGTGCGGCAGCAGACATGCTCGGAATCGATCGCAGGAGGCCGTTCGGCGTTCGCGCATCCGCGTTGGCCGTGACCTACCGCAAGCGCGGCGTTTTAAACTTGAACATGTACACGGAGCGTGGTGCTTCCTTCACTTGCTGTTGTCGCCGGCGTCGCTCGTTCTCAGCAGGATTTACAATTTACACATTTCCGACGATTTGACACTCTTTCTACTTTCAGACGATTTCAAATTTGATTCTGCTTGAACGAATTTTTCTGCCAGTTGTCAGTGATTTGATATTTTCTATGTTTGTATGACCGAATTAACGAGAACCGTAAGAAATGTAACCGAAACAGTTCCGTGAAAGAGAATTTCTCATAAATAGCGTACGAGTGGTGTACGAGTACGAGTAAAAGAGAAAGAATGACCGATTCAAAACTATTTTTAGTTGAAACTATAATTAAATAATTTTCCGATAATCGAACACCCGTATGACCGTCAGCTAACGTGGAAATCGGTGCTTCTGCTATTTACTCACTACTCGCAGACACCGGCATCAAACAAGCTGAAATTAGAGCACGTTACTTTAAAAATTCCGTCGTTTACGGTTGTCGTATATTGCTTATAAAATAAGATAATACTCTGTTTTTTTTTAATTAACTGATCTAAAATCTACAATACCACGCTAGCGATACCTCCAAATGCAACAAAACACCAAACGTGCAAATTGTCAGGTGTTAGGCATTTCAAGGTCAAGCTCACCCTTTTCGAGAGACCGGAAATATGAAAGGGAACCGGAAGTAGAAAATCTCTTGTTACAGTGTTTGTGTGATCGCGAATCCCGGTGGACGGTTGCAAATCGCAATTACAGACGACCTCGCTGAAAATCATATCGAGATCCTGCGGTTTTACTTTATTTAGGCCCAATTTCACCAACATTAATATTATGGACCAATGGGAAAATACCTTATCGAAATGCAATTTGACAGAAGCTGTCGAAGGTCTCTGAATATTAGTGATTTCTATTAAAATGTTGAATAAAATCGTGAAAATTCGACTGTATTATAAACAAGACCACTTTTTGATTCCAACATGATGCTTTTGTACAGAAAAAACAGGACAACTTTCATGTATTTTGATATATGTTATAGGTTTACATTTAACAATCCGTTATCCCCTTCAGCGAATGGGAATGCGGCAAATAATAGGTCGATTTTCTAGCTGTTACATTTGGCAGCAGATTTGGACGTTTGTTAATGGATGGCACTTTCGAATTTACCAACTTCAATATGCTGAAAGTTATCAGTACATACCTGTTGAATAGTGTGGATTTGTCTGTATTTTGCAAGAAAATAGAATATAAAATACATTCCATCCAATTCCTCGTCTTCCTTTACGTCATAATAGTAATCATTTATTAATTTATGGGTTAATGAATTTCTTCAAAGCAATAAAAACATTATGTCCTCTCCATCCTAAAACACAGATAATATGTGTAATACGTGTCAATCTCTACATCTCCCTAATGCATAATGCAATTACTATGGACATAGACAAAAAATTATGAAAAATGCTTCACAAATAATGTCTTTTAAGTCCAAAAATCATAAAAACTAGTAATGTTTATTGTTTGTCTTTTTTATTGGCGGGGATATCTATCTGTCACTCGCAGGGTTGCCAAGTCTAACGACGATCACGTCCCGTGGTGGAGGCTGAGAACTGAATCTCTTACATTTGCTGGTGTTGAATTTTTTTCGTGAAAATTTACTAGGTATCATGATTGGTAGATTGTTCGATCCGGAATGGGAAAGATCTCCTATTTATGAAAATATTTTCTAACCGTTGCAATCAGAGCACAAACACTGTGACATATGATTTATAGCATAACCCGCTGCCCTATCAATACAAATTTAACATACAGGTCGTCTAGCCGTGGGGATGCAGTGGTCGGGATGAATATCACGGCAGCAACTGATGATTTGGGCATGTCTGGTAACAACGTATGAAGTGAAACTCGCTAAGTTCACAAATTTGAAGATTTTGTACAATTTCTTTGAAAATGATGAAAGATATGTCTGATTTGGCAGGGTAATGTCGCAGCCAAATGGCAGTCACTCTTTCTGACACAGTCCGGATCGAAAGATGACGATACTCGTGAAATGTATTGATATTTCTAAATATAGGATCGTATCGAACATCCCTACTGTCAAGATGTATAACCCAAGGTACAGATGGAGCTATTTTGCGGCGTCATGGAAATAATTTTAAATTTTCATTTGCCGTTTTTCAAGTGTTGTGCAATGATTTTGAGAAAAATGTCACGAATAGTCTTATAAAGATAGTAGAGTATATTTCAACAGTTGGCCGAACTTACTCCACTGGGACCAGGAGGGTGAAACGGGATATTAATGCACAATCTGGCAACCCTGTCGCACCCTCACAAAATGGCCGCTGTCAACCACAAAAGTCACTGTGTTGTCATTGAATAGCATGGAATTAAACCTTCAGAGTATATGTTTTGTGACTGGTACCAAGAGTTGACAGATCCCACACATGTGTCACTCCTTGAAATGCAATAATCAGCTGTATTCAAATAATGTCTAATATACGAGGCGTGTTTTTAAAGTAAGTACCGTTTTTAAATTACGCCGCCGCAGCGCTGCGGTCGCCGTTTAGCGCACGCGCGTCGTGTAGCTACAAGCTACATCTGTTGGGTAGCGACAGACGCCGTTACGGAACCATCCGATCGAGTCTACATCTGTTTGCGTGATTTTAAAATGCCTCCACCGATTGAGAAACCCGCCGCCTGCGAAGTGCGTGCTGTAATACGGTTTCCCTGTGCACAAGGCTTCAAATCAGTTGAAATCCGTCACCAAGTCAGTGAAGTGTATGGTGAAAACATTATGAGTGATGGAATGGTGCGGAAATGGGTTAGGGCCTTTAAAGATGAGGAAGACCTTCAGTCATTACCGATGACCTGATTCAAAAAGTGGACTGTAAAGTGAGAGAGAACAGACGATTCACGATTTCGTCCTTAGCTGAACAGTTTCCTGCTGTCTCAAGAAGCGTTCTTTACGAATTGTGTCCGAACGTTTAAATTATCGGAAATTGTGTTCACCCTGAGTGCCAAAAATGTAAAGCAGTGGTTGTTTACTCAGGCGGCAAGCTTCTTTGACGATGGCATACAAAAGCTGGTCCCAAGATACGATAAATGCCTCAATCGTAATGGGAATTACGTAGAAAAGTAGAGGAAAGTATGGCCTTTCAAGTGAATAAATCATTTTTGGACAAAACTTACTTGTTGTTTTTTTAGGTCAAAACGGTACTTACTTTAAAAACATGCCTCGTAAATATAACCTAGAATGTGTACTCGTAAAAAAAATATGGCAAATTTGTAGTTTTTTTTTGCAGGTTTTAGGTTTGCTGGTAGCTTTAAGGCATATATTTGGGAATTTCTTAATCGCTGTGAATATAGTGTGGATGTTTGTTCAGTTCCTGATCAACGAAAAATGTTCAACTTTATGGATGTATGGATATCAAAAAACCTGAATGGTTTTGTGGGAATATCAATCTAAGGTGTCATAATGGTTCTGATGAAAGGCAAGTAAATGAATGTATGTTTGGAAACGAGCAATATCTTTTGGTAGGGCCTGTCATCAAGTGGCTGCTTAATGGCTATCTGCAAGAGGTTTATAGGAAAAAACACCCAGTATCGCATATCAATTGAAGAAAATAATATAAACATGAATAAAAAATCAACAATAGTAATTAAAACATGAATTTTATTCAAAAATCCAACATTTCTTTAAATTTTGACTGAATTATATGTAATTTCTTAATATTCAATAAGCTAGTGATGTTTCAATGACAAGCTGTCATCTCATACTTTGACAATATTTTGTTTTCAACATTTCATAGCTATTGGTTGCTAAATTTTGTTGATTGGAACTTGAAGCTCATTCGTTGTACTTGACGCTCTGTTACCCTATAGGTGGAGAATAACGGACTGTTGTTGGTGAAATTGGCCCTAACTCTGGCGTATATTAGATACATCAATAGGTTCATTAAAATGAAACCTCAAATGTTCAATATTAATATCAGTATCGCATGTGTTTATAACAATTCGGATTTTAAAGTGCCCACTCTTCAAATTATTTTAAGTAGCTTTGGAACTTCAAAGCGTACACATAAATACATATTATTATTATTATTACATATTGGAATTATTTGTTGTTAAAAGACAAACAAAAATTTCATGGTCTCTCGAAAATATATTCGCAATTACGGTATAGATAAAAATGCATTTTTCATTCATCTACTCGTCATCGACCAAAATATACAAGATGCACAATACACGATCATTTCAAATTTTCTATTATTATCTTGTAAAAGTCAACCGTATATTAAGCTGTATCCCACACGTTGCATTTTATCGGTAATTAGTTTTGCGCTTGTTGCAGGTGACAAGTTCCGTTTGGTGTTGGCGACGACGCTACGTGAAGACGGTTACCCGGACGCCGGCGACTGGAATCCGCAAGGACTGGAAAACGAGGGAAGCAGAGCGGACAGTTTCGAATACGTCATGTCCGGGAAGGTGTACCGCATAGAGGGCGACGAGGCCGCTATGGAATCATCTAGTAGATTGTAAGTACACCGTTTTATAGGTATGCATATTCGTTAAGGCAGCGTATCGTTGTGAATAAAAAAAAACAATGCAAAATTATCCTTCATCAAAGATACAAAATTTATTGTAATCGCGACATGTACACTATCGTTCAAAAGTATTTGAACACCCAGGAAACAGGAAACTGATGGTATTTATTAAAGAAAACATTGCAATATCTGTATGAAACATTTATTTTTAATTCGTAACAACGTACAGCTATTTATAATCGGAATAATCATATTTTTAACCCTTCAATATGTCCTTTACTTTTAATTACAGCCCGGCAAATGATGGATAAACGCGCAACTAATCTTTCTAAAGTCATCCGTCTTGTAATATTGTAAATTTCCGTACTTGTCTGTCCAGTTCATCTCGCAGCAACTCTATCGGATTCAAATCCGGGGATTCGGGAGGCCATTGCATGACTTTAAAAATGTTGTACTCTTCTTTTGCTGCCAAAAATTCTTTACAGAACTTGGATGTGTGACATGCTTAATTAAGTCTTCAGTGGAAGTTGTAACTCTAGATCTCCCTAGCTATTCGATGTTGTGCCTTGACCCTCGAATTTCATGACAATGTGTGTACAGATGATAGTGGTACCTTCTGAAGTTTAGAAATATCTAGAACACTTTTGCCCGATTTATGAAGACCAATCATAACTCCTTGGAATATTCTCTAGTTTTACCCATTTTATCCAGAAAAAAAAACGAAAACGCACTTGTTGAACAATCTTGAACTGTAGGGTATTAAAGCGCGGTTAGTTTATCAAATGATACAACTGAAGTAAAACTGTGTTTTGGGTTTACGTACAACACAAATCAAAAGGAATAATCGAAAATGAAATCCTGAGAAAGAATTCCCATACAAAAACATAACAATATTCTAAAGGTAAAAAAAATCCTATTATGACTAATGATGAGATCCCAATAATAGTGGGAGCTAAATTTTGATTTCAATGACCTTTCATTGTTGCTTGATTTCCATGGTGATGGTTTTCAATAAATAAAAAAATACATATGTACTGAATAGTTTTTTTGTTATGATTTTATGCAGGTGTTCAAATACGGTTCAAATACGTGGCCGTTTAACAAATACTTTTTTATTTTTATAATAGCTTCCACGAAAAACCCTTAAATTATCTTCAAATATTTATTAGAATAGCGTCTGACATTCTACCTGAGCGTATTGTGAATGTAATTTTCCCAACAGTTCTCATATATGTTTGACAATACCTGCTATAAAAGTTATGTAATCGTATCGTGCTATTTATAAATATTATATTATGTATCCTTCATTATTAACTCATCAGTTCAGGTTGAATTGAATCTGATAGTGTACAGTATGGAACAAAAATGTTCACTGTGTGTTTCAAACATTTGATTTTCGCGAATGCAGTTACAAAATAATAGTCCATCCTTATTCATCCACAAAGAATTTCTTTTCGAGATTTGAAGTGTGTTTCCGGTCATTATCTTGCTGGAAGATTGCTCTTAAGGGCATATTGTCTTGCATATAGGGTAACATGCTTTAGTATGTCTAATCCATAATGCCATCTATTCTATGTAAAGGTCCCATCCCAAACCATAACAGACCCGCCTCCATGTTTAACAGTGCTCAAAGTGTACTTGGGGTTCAATCTTTGTCCACTAGGACGTCTAACGTAATGAACACCATCTGATCCAAACATATTGAACTTGGATTCGTCACTGAAACATACCCTCTTCCAGTTACAGATGCTCCAATCAAGATGCAACCGTGTAAATTGTAATCGGTCCTTACGGTTTTTTCTCGAAATTAGCGGCTTCTTACTCGGGCGACGTGCAAATAACTTCAAATCATTTAATCTTCTACTTATACTTTTCGTAGAAACACTGACAGTTCTTTTTGTCTCGATTTCGGCTTTAATTTGTCTTGGGGTTTCAGACGGATCTTTGGACGAAATTACTTTTATTAATCTAACTGATCTAGCTTTTAGTTTTCTAGGCCGACCATTTCTCTTAGAGGGCTTCCAATATACCTTTTTGTTTATATTTGTTCAATATTGCCCAAACTGCTTTACGCTTCAGCTTCAAATTTTTGGCAATGTCGACTTGGCCTTGACCAACTTTGTATAACTCAATGATCTTAGTTTTCACATCGAAAGAAATTTCTGGACCACGCGGCATGGTCTTAAAATCACTCAATTTTTCCATGAATACAAACTAATCCTCCTCTGACACGATAATCTAAAAACAAGGAATTTAGTTTTTCTACGCATTTGTTTATGGAACAATGAAGTATGAATTCGGTTTCTAAAGGTATTTAGGTAAATACTCATATTTGTCTATATACTTTTGTCCATTACCATAGATGTGCAAGTGAAAGATGTTACCGATATTTGAACTGATAGTCTGCGAAAGTGGCAATATTTCTGTATACATAATATGTAATAAAATTTTCCATTCACAGCATAGTAAATTACGACGTAAAAGCGTGTTTAAATTTTCCATCTCAAAAGTCGGAACAAGTACTGGGCTCATCGACTATTTAAACGGCAAAAAACAACGACTGTTATCGACACCTCCACCTGTGATGAGGTAATAAATATTAACAATAATAATCAGTTCACTTTGGATGAATCCAAGGCATTTGTTCATATACAGGGTGGCGCATCGAAAACGAAACAGACGCATTTACTGGCAGCTCAGTTTTTTTTTTTTTTTGTAAAACGATCAGAAATTTACTTAATAAATAAATGCTTTTCTTCACTACGCCCATGGTTTGTTTATCATTTTGTTGTTGAAAATAGCTATTGGAGCATTTTTTTTTTTGTGGCGAAAAAGTTATTTCTTGAAGAAAGATAAGGAAATATCGCCTACATATTTTAAATAGGAATTTAGTACATAGTTTGCGATTGATTCGACCAAACTTTGTTGCTAAAATAACTTGTAACACTTTATTAAAATATAAATTAACCATGGTATATTCCACAGCAGCAAAAGTTGAAATTATCGAAATATTTTTCGGAAATAATCAGTGCGCTAATAGAACAGCAGAAATATTTAATGAGCGACATGAAAACAGTAACGTGCATCGAAAATATGTTCTAGAATTTGTAGCTAAATTTCTGAAAACTGGGTCAGTCGCCAATAAAAAACGCAACATTGAAAATCCCATAAGAAACGAGGCAATAAAAGGTGGAGTTTTAGAGCAACTTTATGTAGATCCTACGTTAAGTACCCCTCAAATTGGAGAGTGTGTGTGGTGTTAGTCGATGTACTGTCCAACGTATTCTAAAGGCCCATAGTTTTCATCCGTATAAAATTCACCTGGTACAAGAACTTATTGAAGACGATTTCGATCGGCGATTACAATTTTGTGAAGATATGAGTGAACGAATTATAAACGATGATCATTTTCTATACAACACTTGCTTTTCTGACGAATGTTCCTTTTTCTTAAATGGCGTAGTAAGTCGTCATAACTGCCGATATTGGTCCGATTCTAATCCTAGAATTTATCATGAGGTTGATACACAGCAGTCACAAAAATTAAATGTTTGGGCTGGTATTTTTGGCGATCATTTAGTTGGTCCTTTTTTCTTGCCTGGAAATTTGACCGGTGAAATGTATTTGGATTTACTGGAAGACGCCATAGATCCTGCATTAACCGCCATAATTGAAAATCAGAATGATCGGCGGTACATCGCGAATAGGATGGTGTGCCCCACCACATTACGCATTACGTGTTCGACAATATTTAGATCAGACGTTTCCAGATCGATGAATTGGTAGAAGAGGTGCCATTGAATGGCCCCCAAGATCACCAGATTTATCACCTTTGGATTTCCTTGTGCGGGGTCATTTAAAAGCAAAATCTATGCTACTCAGCCAACATCATTGGAAGACCTGCGACAAAGAATTGTGAATGAGTGCCTTCAAATTACTCCTCAAATATTGCAAAATGTGCGGCAACGTTTTTAGCAAAATCTTTATTATTGCATGGAGACTCATGGTGGCCATTTTCAACATTTACTTGCCTAACGGGTCAGTTCATTCTTCATTTTTAAATTACTTTGCTTCCAAATGTATTGATCTCCACTAATGATGTATTAGTTTTATTTAAGCTTTAAATTAATAAATCTTCAAAACTACTGAACTGAAGTACATTAATTTTATATCATTATTGAAAGACCTTTAAAATAAGGTATCACTCGACTCCCCTTTCCTTTTAAGATTTTGGGGGTGGTGTCACCCCCGCTTAGGGGACTACACGTGCTAACGTGTTTTTTTTGCCAAACTTGTGTCCCCCTCGAAAACAAAATCGAAGGGTCTCAGCGTTTTAAAAAAAACTGAGCTGCCAGTAAATGCGTCTGTTTCGTTCTCGATGCGCCACCCTGTATATGTCAAGTGTCTAGAAACATGAAGGATGTGTGCGAGGCGCGTCTAGTTAATATTGGTATTTCCATCAACTTGAATTATTCGAATAGGCACTTTTCGGTCTGTAACGGCATCTATATTTTAGATCGATAAATGTGCCCGCAATTTCATTGCACGATAGCAAAAATGCGTCAAATAAATAATGTGAATTTGTGCCCTATATGTTGATTCTAGTTGTATAACGAAATCCAGTCAAGGTCAGTCTCCTCGTAGCCGTGCAGTAGCGTTCGGTACCGCCACGGTTAGTTGCGAATCTTTTGATGAGGAATGGAACAAAAAAAATGCCGCTGGCGAGCGACTGCGATTCGGCACGTGGACGACAGGTTCGACCTTGACTCGGATACACTTCGATTTCGCTAAAATTCGGGCGTGTCGTTTCATAGGTGTACCCAAAACTTCGTCTCGCCCTATACTAATGTTCCAACGAAAGTGGAAAGTAGTATTATGAATTATGAGCAAACAGCATTGTTTGGAGAATTTTAGTGGATTTTTGGTTATATCTTTACCATATTTTAAGAGTACCGGCATTACTTCCCATTGATTTTCCAAGGCGAGTGACCTTTTGTCAGTGGTGTCTTTAAAAAATTACACAAAATCCGCAATTTGAATCAATGATTCTGTTCACGGACGAAGCTAATTTTTCTCGAAATGCCATTCAGAATTTCCACAAGAATCATTTGTGGGCAGGAGAAAATCCCTATGCCGTAGAGAGATCATGGCTAACTATGTATAATCAACAATTCATTTAAATTCGCAGTACATTTCCTATCATGTGACAAATTTTTTAGTTTGATTTTATTCAAAAATGACACAATATATCGATATTCAATAAGAGTATCTTTTTATGTAGAAAACCCTAAATTTTCAAATTCTAAAATTGAATTTCAAAAATAGAATCACACAAAAATTTTGAGGCCCAAATAACCTGAGTCCGTCCCTGTTACATACGCTTCCAAACAAAACTGTCTAAAATTGTTAATATTTTTAAATCCAGCATAAAAACTAGGCTAGAATACCAAATTTTATGTCTTTATCTCAACACGTTTCGGAAATATTAAAGAAAAACCATCTTCAGGGGAGCCCCTTTAAAAGACCGTAATGCCTTTAGAGGACGTTTGTCGACCCATGTTTATATAAACTTTAATTCCTATTTTAAGCTCTAGAAACCGCTGGTAGAATATTGCACACTTTTTTCGGGACACCTTGTATACATACAAATATACACAGACATATATACATCCATAGTTTCCTATTTAATTTTTAGGTGCATCACTCTTACCCTGAAAGAAACTCAGCTACCAAGTAGTAGCATCTTTCTATATATCAACAGATTCCTCGGTTCTTTCTTGGACCTATTTGGGCATCTAATATCTTTTAGTATTGATGGCAACTTATATATTATTATAAATATTCGCATATGATTAAGGCACACCCTGTATATATTTGGTATAGTTAAAAATACCTTGAAAGCTAGCAAAGGTATGTTTTATGCGTTTACACATAGCGACATCGCCCCGTGACTTTGGCTTAGAAACTTTTCTGGTGAAAAATGCCTGTATATTACCGTCGGCGTAGCTATTTTCGGTATAGCGACCACCTTATTCTTGGCAAACTTGCCCGAAATTAAATCATATCTAAAGGAGCGTGCACACTATCTTACAAAGTAGCGTATGCACACAAAACGTTAACTTTAACCTGTTTCGTGACACAAAATACATTTCATCTCATCGGGTTCTAATTACGTAAATTATGAATCAAAATGTTGCCTAACACACTCTTTAACTTGACGATTCATATGAGAAAAATGCTCGTATTTGGACTGAATATAGATTCGTTACCAAGATGAATCGGGTGCGTAGATTCCGTTGTTAGTGAAGAGTCATTTCCATTTTTCTGGTTTCATTTGGCCAGAAAAACGTGGAACCCACCGAATAAGCTATATTGCACATATTTTTTTAGTCAAGGCGATCTAATAAATTGAGGTTCAAGGTTATTCCTGAAACAACCACTGAGTTACTTTAAAATTTCAAATACGTTTATTCCACTATGCTGACCAAGAGAAATACAGGATGTAAACGTTATGGTAGTCATTATTCAAATTAAATATTTAAAATGCGCATGACAGCGCGTCGGTATTTCTCACTCTTATCGAACCGACAATCGATCGCAAACGGTAACAGTTTCGGGCGTGTTGTTTTGTTTTTGTTCGCGTACGTCGTCGTGTTTATTTACAATGTTGTTATTATCTTTGAGCAGCACAATCAGTGGTACACTCCACTACAAGAACAATTATTATTTATGCATGCAAAAGAAACTTAAATCTTCTTGTAATTCTACAAATCCAGTGCATAAAAGATTGATAAACGTGGTGATACGGTGTTGGGGGCCACCCTGTGTTTTCTGTGATTTAAAACGAGTGAACACAGCTGGTGGTATCTCAGTACCTGATCATCCCTGCACCATCCACACGAAGAAGAAGGAAGAAGAAATCCAAGTGCGACGGAAAACGAGGTAAGAACACGCTATCAGTATACGGTCTCTTAAAATAGACAATTAATTGCATCATAACAATGCTTGTTTCATCATCCGAAAACATCCGAGAAAATCGAGAAATTGAAGTGAATATGGCTACAGCGGAGGCACGATGTTGATCCAAAAATATCCTTTCTGTAAAAGAGCGTGACGTGTCGCCCTCTATCGACCGATCTCCTTGTTACGTTCTATTTTCAACTCGGCTTTGGACAGATTGCGATTTTCCGTACAGAAAGAGAGAGAGAGTGTTGAGAGTTGCTTATCGCTGCCTTGCTTGCCAATGCCAATAACTTACGTAACCCGGCAGCAAGATCAAATTGAATTTGTGCTTTAATTTCAACAGCTACCACTCGACGAGAACGATATCATCGTCATCACCGCCATCGACCTTCGTTGCTACCGCTATTACTTAATTATCTCTGACTGCAGCTGCTTCAATTTTGGTGGAATTTCATGTGCTACTGGTAGTTTGGCTTTCGTTTTTGAACGTTGCATGTTAATTATCGGCTACTGGCTTTGTTTATTCCAATTATTGCATCTTGTAGATTCTGACAGTGTGTGAGTGTGAAACGCTGTTTTTTTGTAGCTTTTACTATTGTCTGTATCATCTATTATAACCAGGCGGAGCGTTTGGTTTTTCGCCATTTTTGAATATTTAAAATCAACTTGTCCGTCTATCAAAGCCCGTAATTGTGTACAAAGTCTGTGATCGTCTATCTGACGCGTTACTTTTAATACACTAATGTTAGGTAACTACGAGTATGACTTGAAAGTTGACTATCATTGGCCTTTGAATTTGTTTTTCAAGTTTGGTTAATAATCTACTACTACTAATCTAATTTAATTGATGGCAAAAAATACAGGTTATGATTCTTTAGGTCATTTTAGGAGGAAAAATTTATATGAACATACATACAGGGTGGCGCATCGAAAACGAAACAGACGCATTTACTGGCAGCTCACACCCGTCGATTTTGTTTTCGAGGGGGACACACGTTAGGCAAAAAACACGTTAGCACGTGCAGCCCCCTAAGCGGGGGTGACATCACCCCCAAAATTTTAAATGGATCGAATGACGATGAAAACAGCAATACTTGAAAATTCTGAATGTCACAAATTGTTATGTTAGACATTGTTCAAAATGAAAATATTTATAGATTCGGAACTAATTTAAAAATGTTATTTTTGAATCGCGTAAATTTTCTAAAGGCGACAGCTTTCGTGTTCGTCAGTCATCATTATGAGTAGTCCTTAATTACATTCGTTTCTGTAAGTAAACAGTATATGCGTTTCGTCTACTTGTACTTGTCAAGATGAGTAAATATTTTTTCATGCCATTGTCAAATGTAATTATTACATATTTTGTAATTTTCGTAATTATGTTACAATTTATGATAAAGACGGGAAAATTTCGTCAATACAATAACAAGCGATGCATTTCGAGGTCGACTGGATAGACTGTTTGTTCTATTGTCACTTTCTTGAAAACGATTAGCCAATTTTGCTGGAAGATGTACCTCTTTTTCCAACATAAGAAATGTACATGCATCAAGATATGTCTTTGTTTAATTTTTATTCAAATTAATTGATTAAAATAGCCAAAATGGTTTTGTATTTTTACGCGAAAATGGTACATCGGACAGAAAAAATAGCTCAAATTTGTTGCAAAATAAATGAGAATTTTAAAAATCACCGTGTAGCAGCTAAAAGTTGAGAGGTTCGGCACGGTTATCGTGTAAAAAACCTACAAAACCTCAACAAAAAATCTCTAAGATGTCAACTTGCAGACTAGGCAGTTCTTGGGGCGCAAGCAGTCATTTTACGTTTGCTCACCAGGATCGTTGTTAACGTCCATCTATGGAGGGATCACTCAACTAAGCAAGACGCATTGTTGGTTGCATAGTTTTCTGAGGCTGACTGACCCTTCGCTGTAGTTCTTATCTCTGAGAAGAAAGTTGGTTGAATAGCAAGATCGCATGTGGATGAATATGCTGTCAATGTACCAATGAAGTATTTATTGCCTGTGCCTGACGGGTCATTTTTATGTTGTGCTTTCACAAGAGAGGTTATGTTCAAAGTTATAAATTACGAAAAACTGAGGAGAATTACGGGAAATCATCACCGCGCCCGCGTTGTGTGTAATTACTGTTAGCATGTATATGACTTGTAATTCGACAGTGTACAGTGATTATAATTATTTCTTATTTCTTTCATTTTTTAAATTCAGCAAATTTGTACATGTAATTTCCAGAAAAAGTGGATGCGCAACTAATTTCTAGCTTTGAATCTCAATTAAGTGTATTTGAGACAAGAACCCAATGTAATAATCATCAACATATACAACTGACAGCTTAGACCTCCAGTAATGCCATCTCAGAAGCAGATTTTACATCACATCAGAGCCAAAGATTGATAACAAGCCTCATGACGTTCAGGCAACACGTACAACTAAGTGCTAAGTCAACGTCTTGGCGAAAAACCAACATAATGTCACTTTTTAAGATACGTGATACCCGTGCAGGACATACATAAATATGTTCATATAAAGTATAAACTTTTCTTCCTAAAATGAGCTAAAGAATCATATCCTGTATTTTCAGTTTAACCCTGTATACGTCACGAGGTATGTCCTATTGATTCGCAATGGATAAAAAGTGCAGGTGTTCGTTGGCAGTTGCCCTTTCGACGCGGGAATGCTACTCTTCCTGAGCGCATGATCCGATCGCTGTTGAATCGCTTAAGCCTCGAAATGTTGATGTCCGCAGCCAAATTGGCAGGTTGAGCCGCATTTTAGTGCGGCGAAGGCTGCACGCGCTGCTGCTGTTATTTTAGGCGGCCACCGCGACACCACAGCCAAGCCGGATTTCGGTATATCCACGACGCTCAGCTGTTACTCCACAACGGCACACTAGATCAGAAAACGCGGACGCTGCGCGGTGTGCATTCAACATTTCGCGAACGGCAACTATTATAATTTCGTCGCGATTACGAACGGTATCGGTAGTGATTGCAGAATTCAGTGCCGGAGTTTCAAAATTCATCCGAGTAATATTCCACTCACTTCGTCGTTATTCCATTGGATTTTGAGACGAATAAATTATTTTTTTTGTGGCGCATACGAACGTTTCCGTATTATTGTACTCATATCCTGAATTTCATGAACTCAATCGCAATCTATTTCTCGATATCCAGTATCATTCTTTTAGGAAATACCTGCGTCTATCCTTGTTAGAAGTTGCCGGAAACGGATACACCGAATAACTTCCCTCCTAGTTCTGTTTCAAACTTTGACATTCGATATACTAAAAAACTATGCATTGTGATATATATTTACTTTTCGTTTAACTGATTCATTCATTCAAGTCATTCTGTAAATTTAATCATCCTAAATGTTTATATCCTATGTACTCTTCGAGAAATATTCTAGGCAACCTACCCTTAAAATACATTTCGTAACCTTCAGCGTGAAGGATCATTAAGCTAATTACTGGCAGAGTTGTTACGTTTTTATTGGAGCGGACCCACTAAAATAGATGACACGCGAGAGGATGAAATTTTGTTTGTGATGTTGACCCATTTGACATACCGTTCACATTATATTTAACTCGACCGACTGCCACACTACGGATCACACAGGCCGACAGATTAACATTTATACAGGGTGTAAATTGATTGAAGACTAAAATTACAGGATACGTTTACTAGTTGATTTAGGATGAGAAGTTTATATGTCCTAAACCTCATAACGTTTGTGGCTGTTATTATTTTAAGAAAGAATTCGTTTTCTTATCATAATTTTAATTCTGTTCTAGATGATTTCATAAAATTTGCCATACACTAACTAAGCACCAATTTCGTGATGTACAATATTTTTTAATATTTCTACCAGTGGCGTCCCTACTGGATGTATACTTGAGATTTTCCAAAAAAAATATGATACGCCATTGCTTTTTCCGAAAATACTAATCATTTTTGAAATCCTCATTTATGTTGCAACAAATTTAACCTCTTGACTTTTTACCGTCCGATGCACCGTTTTCGCGTAAAAAATAAAAACCATTGGCTCTTTCAATCAGTTGACTTTAATTATAATTAAACAAAAATACATCTTACCCACAAACTACCACAATACATTTTAGCGATTCAGCAATGCATGAAAATTAAGAAAACAATTTTTGACAATTTCTGTGGATCAAATAAACTAGTACTATCTAATTTAATTATCACAAGAACTGCTGAAAATGTCGTCCTTCTGCTAGAATACAGGCTTCATTTCTGTTTCTCATAGATTGGCGAACCCTTTGAAAAAATCCAGGAGTATTTCTTATGCTTTGGTAAGAAATTAAAATTTTCTTCATTAGTTCCTCTACAAATTTTTCTTCCTAAAATGGGCTTATAAATCATATCCTGTATTTTTATCCATCAATTAAATGACACCCTATACATTTATACACTATCACGTTGATACAAGTTTTAGGATTGATAATGCCTTTCTTGAAAATCCATCAGAGACATTGAAGATTCTCAGTGTTCATCCTTTTGTTTTTCAGATTATTATATATAAAAGTGCGTATTTGGGTATAACAAATAATGAATACAAAATGCTGGAATCGAAAACACTTGTATAGTTCATATATACATAATTACTGATTTCAAGCTATACAGTCTCAAAAAGTCATAAAATCGTACACATTTCAAACATGCATCATTAAATAATAGTTATACGTATACGCGATTCAGAAATATGCGCTGTGCAGTTGGCACACCTGTAAATAGTCAGCTGATATTTATTAGTGCTTGTAGTTAGCCAAAAGTCGTCGAAAATTTGCCGCGTTACTCGTTACTGTTATTAGCTGTGTTTCATAACAACACTTCGGCTATATCTCGGTTTAAATATAACTCGCGTCAAATGTGACACCTCCGCTATGCGTTTGCGTTTAGCTAGGAAGGTCGCGGGCTTCGAATTAGTTTAAATATTGTTTATAACCAGTCAGGTGACTGTTGTCGGTCTCGTATCATGTGTAGTCGAATTACCATATAATAATTGATATTATGAACCACGTAAGCCGTAACATAACAGATTAGATTCAATTTTGTTGCAGGCTCAGTTTTGGAAAACCGTTTAAATTAAGGAATATTTGCACGTTTAGTGTTGAAAGTATAACAAATAATGTGGTTTATTGTATTTCTGTGTTGTCGACTCATCAAGGTACTAATGTCCACTATCTTGTTTCTGGTAAACAAAGAACTTAGTTGCAACTTATTAGCTATGCAAATGCTTTTTGTTGTTGTCAGCTGTTTCAAATAAGATTCTGGGAAATCCTAACCACTAACATCTGTTGTAATTATTATAGCATATGTGTTTTTACATAGTAATTTATACGTAATTTGTATACAGTAATTCATCGATCGCATGGTTCGTGGAGATTTCGTCCGCCATATTTCCCTCATTATTGCATGTTAGCAGTCACCATTATTTAAATAATATTCTCCTCTTGTTAATTTTTTTTTAATTACTGTAGATTTTTTATTGTTGTGTTTATATTTAAGATATTACTTTATTTCTACCAATAATTTAAAATCGAAAAATCGTTTGACTGGTACAAGTTTTTTTTTGTTTTATGCTTGCTTTTATCTGTGCATGCATTGGATTGGTGAGCATGAAATTGATAGCTGATTCTCCCTTGTTTAAGCACTGCACTGTAATTCGGCATATCAAATTTTAGGCATAACTTCAGATATAAGTAACACTGTTCATTATTTAGAAACAATTGCTGTCTAAACATTATTTTGCATTCTACAGGGTGGCCCAACAAAAAGGCCGCACCCCGATTTGTGACTCTCCTGGTATATTTTGGAAAAAACGCTCGGACACGTCAATTTTGATTTCTAGCGAACGTCTTTCCATCTATAGCCGTACAATACAGGGTGATCCTAAAATAAAATATTGCGTTACACTTTAGAAATCCCCCTTTTTTTGCATTTTCGATGAAGTTTGTTGTAAAATTGTATAGTAAAGTTTATACCTATCTACAATACGAGCCCCTTATCAGTAACCGAATTTTCTCACTAATATCTAACCTTTCCTCTACCCCTTTTGAAAACCTAAACAACCAAAAACTATTTTAAACATATTCTGACAGTTGTGATTAATAAAAACAATTGTCATGGCTTTTATTTTTCACAGCCATCTATGCGTTATAGACTTATTTTGCATTGAAATGAAAATAGGTCGATATGCTGTAATTGCAACATGTGTTATTATTATGCTGCAAATTTGATTAGGGAGTGATACAGTTGGTGTTTTCTACTATATATTATCAAAATATTCATTGTTAATATTTTAAACCTATAACACCCTGCTACATTTTTATGATTTGAATTTGATAAGAAAAAAACTAAGATTTCAATAGTTGGGCCAACTGAACAGGGAAGGGGCTCGTAGTTGTGAAGCTATATGGGTTTATAATAAAATTCGACTAACTTGAAACTGATAATAATGGAATGCACTAAAAACTTCATGGAAAATTAAGGAAAAAATGTGGGTTTCCATTTAAAAATCTAAAGTGTAAGCAACATCTTATTTTTGGATCACTCTGTATTGTACGGATATATATTGACTTCTGTAAGCACTTTCTGTGTATTAACATCGATAAATTATTCATCAAAATTGACGAGTCCGAGCCTTTTTCCCGAAATATACCAGGAGAGTCACAAATAGTGGCGCGACCTTTTCGTTGGGCCACCCTGTATATTGGGTTACAGCGAAAGTGTTGGCGAATATTTAGCACTTTGTAGACAGACTCATTTACTATATACTGTAGCATCAGTCATCCGACTTTTATGCAAAAAATTCATATTTCTAGTTAGGTATTTAGACCTGGTAATTCTGTAAACGCGATATTTAGGATAGCAGGCATACCATTTTTCACATTCGGTTAGAATTCTTTCTGGAGAAAGAGCTATGCATGAAGTTAAAAATACTCTGTAAATGTACAAAATCCTCATTTATCTGCGGTTTCGGTCTGTATGTAGTTTTACCAACGATTAATTGATACACCTGTCGCCTACTACCTGTACGATCAAAATTGCCAAATCTAGATACTGAATTGCGAAAAAATATGGGTCTATGCATAAAAGGTTAAATATATCGGTAACATAACTTTCGCCACGACGTTCTTTTGCTAATTTTGCTTGGGAGTATCAGTGATCAAGTTGCTTCGGCTTCGGAAATGTTTGTTCCTGGCTTTATATTTGGTGGTCGGTTGGTTCTAGGTGTCCTTGGCATGGCTGAGCATGATATGTCGGTGCGACATGGGCGGCACAAACAGAGCGGTGATTGGTCCGAACCCGATTGACGTCGTGCCAGAGGCGCGTTTACACAGAATCCTCTCCAATGTGAAATCTGTAAATGCACTATCTGGTACGACAGTCCATTGGGACGCCGCTTCGCTCTCTCAACCTCTCATTCTTCATCGCAACTGCTACTGCTCGGGCTGTTCAAGCCCCAAAATAAACCGTGATCGTGCCAAAAGTTTCAAAAATTGAAAAGTTCTAATGTGCGATAAAATATAGAGGTTCATTTTGGGGCGCCGTATATATGTAGATCAATGTTTGGTCGGTGGTAGATTTCTTCTTTTTCTAATGAAAGGTGTGAGTTGCGCGTTGAAGTCCATTTGTCGACGTTTCTGCATTCAAACCGGTGTAAATGGAAACATCTTAAAATTTACACGTTTGTTTTTCGAGAGCGTGCACTTGCACCTTTCATCTTATCTAAATTTTAATGCATGATTGTTGTTAGATAGTTAGATAGTTATTCCGGGTCCTATCATTGAATTGAATATACAGGGTGGCGCATCGAAAACGAAACAGACGCATTTACTGGAAGCTCAGTTTTTTTTTGAAAAACGCTCAGACCAGGCGAATTTGTTTTCGAGGGGACACAAGTTTGGCAAAAAATCACGTTAACACGTGCAGTCGCCTGGGCGGGGGTGACACCCAACTCTACAATCTTAAATGGAAAGGGGGGTCGACTGATACCTTATTTTAAAGATCTTTCAATTCCCTTTATAATGATGTAAAATCAATGTAGACTTTAATAGGTACATCAGATTAGTTTGTACTACTTTCAGAAGAAATTTGACGAAAAGAATTTACTTAATAAGTAATTGCTTTTCTTCACTACGCCCATGGTTTTTTTTATCATTTTGTTGTTGAAAATAGCTATTGGAGCGTTTTTTTTTTTTTTGTGGCAAAAAAGGTATTTCTTGAAGAAAGATAAGGAAATATCTCGTACTTATTTTAAATAGGAAATTAGTACATAGTGTGCGATTGATTTGACCAAACTTTGTTGCTAAAATAATTTGCAACGCTTTATTACATAAATTAACCATGGTATATTCCACAGCAGAAACAGTTGAAATTATCGAAATAATCAGTGCGCTGATAGAACAGCAGAAATATTTAATGAGCGAGATGAGAACAGTAACGTTCATCGAAAATATGTTCTAGAACTAGCTAAATTTCGGAAAACTGGGTCAGTCGCCAATAAATAACGCAACATTGAAAATCCCATAAGGAACGAGGCAATAAAAGGTGGGGTTTTAGAGCAACTTTAAGTACGTTAAGTACCTGCAAATTGGAGACTGTGCGTGGTGTTAGTCGACGTACTGTCCAACGTATTCTAAAGGCCCATAGTTTTCATCCTTATAAAATTCACCTGGTACAAGAACTTAATGAAGACGATTTTGATCGGCGATTACAATTTTGTGAAGATATGAGTGAACGAATTATAAACGATGAACATTTTCTATTCAACACTTGCTTTTCCGACGAATGTTCCTTTTTCTTAAATGGCATAGTAAATCGTCATAACTGCCGATATTGGTCCGATTCTAATCCCAGAATTTATCATGAGGTTCATACACAGCAGCCACAAAAATTAAATGTTCGGGCTGGTATTTTTGGCGATCATTTAGTTTGTCCTTTTTTCTTACCCGGAAATTTGACCGGCGAAATGTATTTGGAATTACTGGATGACGCCATAGATCTTGCATTAACAGCCATAATTGAAAATCAGAATGATCGGCGGTACATTGCGAATAGGTTGACGTTCCAACAGGATGGTGCCCCACCACATTACGCATTACATGTTCGACAATACTTATATCAGACGCTTCCAGATCGATGGATTGGTAGAAGAGGTGCCATTGAATGGCCCCCAAGATCGCCAGATTTATCACCTTTGGATTTCTTTATGTGGGGTCATTTAAAAAGCAAAATCTATGCTACTCAGCCAACATCAGTAGAATACCTGCGACAAAGAATTGTGAATGAGTGCCATCAATTTACTCCTGAAATATTGCAAATGTGCGGCAACGTTTTGACCAAAATCTTTATTATTGCATGGAGAGTCATGGTGGCCATTTTCAACATTTACTTGCCTTACGGGTCAGTTCATTCTTCATTTTTAAATTACTTTGCTGCCAAATGTATTGATCTCCACTAATGATGATGTATTAGCTTTAAATCAATAAATCTTCAAAACTATTGAATTGAAGTACATTAATTTTATATCACTATAAAGGGAATTGAAAGACCTTTAAAATAAGGTATCGCTCGACCCCCCTTTCCATTTAAGATTTTGGGGGTGGTGTCACCCCCGCTTAGGGGGCTGCACGGGCTCACGTGTTTTTTTGCCTAGCGTGTGTCCCCCTCGAAAACAAAATCGACTGGTCTGAGCGTTTTTCCAAAAAAAACTGAGCTGCCAGTAAATGCGTCTGTTTCGTTTTCGATGCGCCACCCTGTATATGTGCTTTGCTGGATATTGTATCAATATTTTTATCTATGATTTTATACAAGTTCTGTGAACATCACAAAATACTGATCAGGTATTTCTTAGAATGGATTATATGCAGTATCTGCATAGGTATAAAATTTTAAAACAAATATTCGCTCTTATCGACTATATTTGGAAATTATTCATTTATAGTGTGCATTGTACCTGTGAGTATATTTATAAATAAATATTGAAATACGGAATGTGTTAGTTTCTTTCTGTACGTCCATTATCTATAAGGATTTTTATTCGAATTTTTCTTATTATTATATGCCTGCACATCTAAATTTAGCTATTTCAACTGTATATTCGTATAGATTATATTTAGCGAGAAATAAAAATATTGTTATCTAGAACTTGTTTTTATTTACAAAGTATGATATTTTCTGTGGTTGGCTACAATAAGATACGTTAATCACAATCAGCATTGTTAATATTCCATCAGCACTTTGTGTATGATTCTTCGTCGCACGAACGCCTACGATTGGCTGTTCAATCGAATCGACGTTTTTTGCGACGCTATTGATTCATCCTAGTTCAGCGAATAACCTTGAACTCTTCTTGGTGTCTTCCTCGGGAGCCTCTACGTCTGTCGTCAGGCTCTATGCAAGAGCGGTTAGAGTAGTACTAGACAGTTTAAAAAAAATATTTAATCTTCAATCTTCTAAATACGTCGTGGTTGTTGGTAATGATGAAGCCAGAAAACATTCAATAAGATAACACTGGACAACAAATTTTAGTTTTTTAATTGTATCTTGTGGGAAAAATGCACTTCTTTGTTAATTTTGGGGCGCTGAATCCAAAAATGATAATGAAATAAAAAAATTAGTTGCGGTTTAGAAAAAAAACTTTTTATTTTTAAGGATAAATTAAAAAAAGTAACAAGATTCCTATATTTATAAGAATCACTATATGCGCTGTCTTTTTGCTGTTCTTTTATGGATCGTTTCTGGAGCATCTCTACCAAGAGTCCAACAGTAGTCTGCAAGCATGGAAGGATTCCACTTTCCCTGGTACCTTTTTTCCATTGTTGAAATATCCTGATGAAAACGTTCGCCGTGCTCATCACTTACGGCTCCGCAATTGTCAGGAAAAAAGTCCAGGTGTGAGTGTAGGAAATGTATCTTAAGAGACATATTACAGCCCATCTTTTGATACGATGACAGCATATTTTTGACAAGGGTTTTATAGTTGTCAGCTTTTCTATTTCCCAAGAAATTAGTGACCACCAGACGGAAATCATTCCAAGCAGTTTTTTCAATACCTGTTAAAGTGTTTTCAAACTGTGTATCATTCAAAATATTTCGAATCTGTGGCCCAACAAAAATACCTTCTTTAACCTTTGCCTCACTTAGTCTTGGAAATTTCTGACGCAGGTATTGAAAAGCTGACCCATCTCTATCTAATGCCTTGACAAATTTTTTCATTAGGCCCAACTTGATATGCAGTGGTGGTAATAAAATTTTTTTCGAATCTACTAATGGTATATGCTGTACATTTTTTTGACCTGGCTCTAGGAATTGACGAACAGGCCAGTTTTGTCTGGTGTAATGAAGTGCCTTTGCCCGACTGTCCCATTCACACAAAAAACAGCAAAACTTTGTGTAGCCTAGCTGCAGCTCAAGTAAAAGTGCAACAACTTTCAAATCGCCACAAATATGCCATTGGTGCTCATCAAATTTTATGCATGTCAATAGTTACTTCATATTGTCATATGATTCTTTCATGTGAACTGCATACCCTACAGGAAGCGATGGTAAAATATTTCCAATATGCAATAACACTGCCTTTAAACTCAATGTTGAACTGTCTATAAACAATCTCCATTCTTCTGGATTATAGTTTATATTTAAAGCCGCCAGTAAGCCGTTAATGTTACTGCAGAAAACCAAGTTATTCTCCATACTGAAAAATGGTTCTAAGTCTTTGTGGCGTTTACGAAAAACACATACCGAAACATCGTCTTCTAACAAGTTTCACTGCTGCAGTCTTGATCCAAGTAACATCTGCCTTACATTTTGGAAGTTCTAAATCTCTTACAAAATCATTTAATTCTGACTGTGTTATTTTTTGCGGTTGGTGGCATGACGTGCTCGGTATAAAATCAGGATCTCTTGACGTTGATGGCATATCTTCTTCCTGACGAATCACTCGATCGCCATGATCTGATTCGTTTTCTGATTCGCAAATGTAGGATTCTGGGGGTTTTGGAATAGGATTTTCGTCACTGTGAGGCACAGGTCTCATCGCAGAAGGTATGTTTGGGTAGTTAATAACCGTTTTTTTTTTCTTGGACATACCTGTGGCTTGTCCAACACAAGGTACCATGCAAAAGTAACAATCGTTAATATGATTTGTAGGCTCTCTCCAAACCATTGGGACAGCAAAGCGCATAGACCGTTTTTTGCCATTTAACCAGCTCCTCAGACTTGAAGCACATGTATTACAGTAGATGTGGGGTGCCCACTGTTTGTCTTGATCACCTAGTTTACAACCGAAATAAAGCTAATATGCCTTTGTTATTAGTGGAGTAATAGACCGTCTCTGAGACGCAAAAGTCACATCACCACATACGTAACAAAACTGATCTGGATTGTTTATACACTTTCGAGACATCTTGCATGAACGCTGTCAGCCAACTGAGGAAAAAATGGCTAATATAAAACAATATAATGTACACGTATGTATAACGTAACACAATCATGCCGATTACATCATCTTTCCTTGCCGAATATAAAAATGTAGCACGTGCATTCTTGTGAATTACGGTATATTAACACTGTCACAGCAGAAACACATATAATTACCGTATCTCTAAAACTTGAACTAATATTGAAGAAATAAGTTTCATTCCGGTTTTAGCACATTAAAAATAGTAATATTTTGTTCATTTTATTTAGGATATTTTTTGGCTGTTGATCAGTGTAATCTATAATATCTACAGAGTGTCATAGAAGTAACACGTATTTTTACATTCAAAATAAGTCACCAACTTAAGCATGCTTTTCTACAAAAAAAAACATAGCAACATAATTTTGTAAAAATTGTTTCAGCGGTCTGTTATCATGCCGTTATAACGAGCATCATTAACAGTTACTGCTTAACCAGCCTCATTTTCAAAAAATTATGGTCCAAAGATGCGGCCAGCCCAAAGTCCGCACCAAAAAGTGATACGTTGTGTCGACAATCACACGTGGGTTCTCCGTATCCCAAATACGGCAATTTTCGCGATTAACAAAGCTATCAAGGTAAAAATGCGCTCAGGATGATTTTGCTCGAAAAATCAGCATGCACTTGTTGATGTTTAATAATCCATTCCAAGAACTCTTTTCGCTGTTTATGACATGGACATTTGAACGAATTGTTTAGCGTCTTCAACTGATCCAGTTTCCCCGAATTTTTCAATCCATCTTTTCGCCTTTAGTTTGCGATATCTTTAGTAAAGTATTATTAGATAGCAATCGAGATTAGATGCCATGAAAAAACGAGGGAACGGTTATCAGCCAGATCATAGTTTGGCGATGCAGTAGCACACGTTTGGCAGCATCTTTGGAAAAAATACACTCCGCAAAGTGCCAAAATTCGTTTTAGGACAGCGGCCAAGGTTGCTGCTACTGGTGCTGCTTCCCGATTTTCTTGCCGCTGACAAACACGATTTGTTATAAAAGCGCCTCGTAATAACCCACCGCTCAAATAAGGATCCGGTTTTTATTGGTGCCACAAATGCGAGCCTGCAGCCAAATATCCGGATGAAGGACGGACGAGACTATTAAGGTTGATTCTCACTATACATTCCGTTTCCATTCCATATCAGTTTCGTAAACGTTCAGTGCGATTTAATTGTATACACAGTATACCTTACGGATAATGTTCATACACACGCAATAGCCTGCTTTAAGCGAAGGCGAATATTTAGTTTCAATATTTTACGGAATGGAAACGGAATGTATAGTGAGAATCAACCTTTATGTATCCATCGAAGAAAGATACCAAACCTAAACATATTCACGTATTCTCCACGTGATCGCGCTCCAGAACGCCGAGCACGTTACAGGGCCGTACTAAGAATAAATGATTTGTGGTTCTACGACACGATCAAAAAGTATGCAAAATTATTGCAGGCATGTATAGGGTCCAAACGTAAAGCTTGGAATTAATGTATTTTTTATTTAACTGTCACGACTAAAAAGAAAACAACTGTCTATTGTTGTTTTTAGTAGAAGTGTTTTATCAAGAAATTATACTCGAAATGTGTCGTAAGGCACATTTATAAAGCAGGCTTTTAAAAAATGTCTTGATACATTAAAACGATAATTGTGTGCAAACATTTAATTTAAATATTAGACTAAAAAATGAATAGATAGGTGGAGTTGAAAGAAAAAGGATTTGAATACATAATAATAAATATTATACAAAAATTTATTGCACAGACATTTTAGTAAAACCGGAAATACATGTATTTGAAAATGAAAATCATTCTAGATCTGAGACCGTGGAACTCCCACTGTCATCAAGATTCATGATAGAAGGGGCTGCATGAGTATCAATGATACCGTCTAATTCCCACATTTTGGGTTCGACCTTTTCTTTTACATGCTGATACATTTTCCCACTGATTTGGTGTTATTGTTTGTATAGCATCATGAGAAATATTTTTAAGGTCAAAAATTTAAAACATTTATTTTCTGCTGCAACATATTCTTTTATCTATCCCAATGAGCTCAATAGGATTGAGCTCACAATGGTAAGGAGGCAGTCGTAAAACAGTTTTATTTTGATTTTTGGACATTTCATGAATTATGTTCAGGTTTTATTTATTTTTATGCGTCTTGACAATTTGTAACAATTCTGTCTTAACCGTTGTATCATCATAATCAATCTTTTTATTTTTAATCCATCCTTGAATTTCTGATTTTTTTGTTGACGTTGTTGGAATTTTCTCTTTTTTTCTCGTGTGGAATGAAGCATTATCTAATACTATAATCGAATTATCTTAAAGCTTCGGTAGCGTATTTGAGAACCAATTTTCGAACGCTCCATCCATTTCTTCATGGAAGTCTCCCGTTTTTTTGGATTAAGCTTTGGTCACAAATCCATCTTCTTTACCGATGTGGCAAATAATCAATCGCTTACCTTTTCCTAAAAATAATTCATTTTGGACACTTTAAAACCGCTCCCATTAAAAACCCAACAAAATTATTGCTTGATTTCTTATCTCGATATAGTTTAAGCATGTTCAAAAGCAAAAATAAAATATAATTTTAGTTGAAATTCCTCGTCTTACAAGTATTGAAAAATATGTAGGTGTCAGCTTTGCAAACAATGCCCTGAACACTTGAGTCAGTCGTCAGTCCTTCCTTGCACACAGTAATACCAGTATAAATCTGATGCCAACTCTGTACTCTACGGCCAGCCACCGGGACAGCCTGCATACGGTCTCCCACTCCACCCTCTGGTTTGTCATTGGTTTTGTGCAAGGGCTCGACCTATTCTGCCCAATAACAGCGATGCTCCCTCTCTCTTGAAATATATCAGTATACTGATCACGCAATAATCACGCGATGATCACTGTTTTGGTTTTTAGTCTTTTTCTTCCATACATACATAATATCACCACCAGTCAGTTTGAGGTTAAATAATCCTACAGCGGTTTTACTAAATTCATTCGATCAAATATGTATCTTTTAATTAGCTTCATCTATTCATATTTTTTAAGGATCGATATTTAGATGCAGATTGTTCCACGATGCACGTCTATTTCAAAAGTATTTCACTAAACGACTAGATACGAATCCCCAATAGTTACTAATACGACTAAATATATTTTTTCTAAATACTTCTAATTATTGACCTACCTGTGATAGATGGATAGATGAATTTACCTACAGAATTGGATGCAAAGATCTGAAGTTGGTATTTTCCATTCTAGGTGCCGTTAGTTACAGTCATGCAAATTGATCATCAATTACGGGTTTTTCTATTTAATATTCGACTCAAAACTACGACTTTGGCTATTACATCAGTGATGAGTAAAATTTTTCGATACCTCACATATCGTGGAGGCTTCTACATTGTTTAAATAGGGTGTCACATTATTCTGTAGACATAGAAGTACCACGTATGTTTAGACTCAAAATATACTAAGTGACATATAAATCCGAACACCCAGTTTAAATGGTTTTATTTTAATAAAATTTTGTATAAGTACTTAATGAAGTATAATAAGTAAATGATAAAAATTTCAAAATGATTGCACTGCTTTAAAGCCCTTTGACCTTTAATAATGTGTGGATGCACCCTGATGTGCTACGCATTCTCCAACGCGCCTAGGCATGCTTCTGATCAGGTGGTCAATGTCCTCCTGTGGTATCGTGGTATCTCATTCCAGGCAACCACCAACTCCTCTCGCAGTGCTTCTAGAGTCTGAGGAGGACGTTGCAAATTGAGCAATCTCCTACCCATCATATCTCACACGTGCTCAATTGGGGATAAGTCGGGAGATCTTGGTGGCCATGGTAACAATGTGACATCATTATGTTGAAAGAAGTCTATTGTGACTCTTGCAACATGTGGTGGGGCATTATCTTGTTGGAAAGTTGGATCTGCCAGGGTGTCAAGATAGGGTAAAAGATGGGGTTTTAGAACTTCGTGGATATAACGCTGCGCGTTCATGTTACCTCTGATGAAGATTAAAGGTGACTTGGAACCATAAGCTATAGCACGCCAAACCATAACTCCAACAGTGTGATGAACATGTCTTTCAACAAAAAACTGTGGATTCCTCCTTTCACCACGTCGCCTTCTAACCCTGGCACGACCATCGTGCATGCCTAAACAAAATCGAGACTCGTTACTAAAGACAATACTGTTCCATTCCTGATCCCAGAGTGACCGTTGTCTGCAGCACTCAAGGTGATTACGTCGGTGTTCTCGAGTTAAAGGGAGGACCCAGTGTGGCCGGTATGAAAACAAGCCAAAACTTCTCATTCGTCGGTAAACACTTCGCATGCCAATAGGTCTTCCGTGTTCTGCAAACCATTCATTTGCAATGGACCTGGTAGTGGAGAAACGGTCCCTTAAGGCCAATAATCTTAGGTGGCGATCTTCACGGTCTGTTGTTCTACGGCGGCGTCCAGTGCCCCTTGCTCCCCCCGGCCTACTCGAAGCCATGCCTGACAACACCTAACCACAGTGTCTACACTTCTTTGCACTCTAACTGCAATTGCCCGAAAAGAAAGTCCAGCTTCCCGAAGTCCCACTATACGGCCCCTATCAAACTCACTAAGTTGACGAAATCGTACAGGTCTCCGTACTCTAGGCATCGTAACCGATCGTAAAGGATGTCAAGAACCAAAATCCGCCAACGTTGATTCTTTACTGCGGCTGAAATATTCATTTTTAGAGCGTTAGTGAATTAAAAAAAAGTAGTATAAAAACCGGAATGTCCAACTGATAAGGCTGAAAATTTTTTCACTTGTTATTTACAGTAAGATAAATACATTCACCAACTTTTATTAAAATAAAACCATTTAAACTGGGTGTTCGGATTTATATGTCACTTAGTATATGTCGAGGACACTGTCGGTGGTATGATCATTTCTTATCGACATGCCGATGGAATTTGTTTCTCTAAACTCTAAACTTTTCGGATTACCACCTGAACTGTGACGTCATCGACTCTAGACGACTTTATAAGGCACACGATGTTTCTTGCCTTTAACAGGTACGTCGTTAAAGTTTCTAATGACTATTTCGCGGCTGCAATTTAAGCTAGTTCGATCATTCCTACTTTAACGATCTACAATAAAATCGAATTTGATATACGGTTATCGTGCTGCATTACTGTGATAATAAATAGACCTGACGCGGATGATGCGTGCATCCGTAAAAACGGTTAAAATATGAGGATCGTCAGCAAGCAAGAAGTAACGGTGTACACGGTGGCAGTGTGGTTAGCTGGTTGTGATGTTTGGACCACGACCACTATCCATACTTCCTCCGTGAATATCGCTGAACCAACGCATGCTCGATACGGTCAACACAAAACACTGTTGTCAGTGCGACAAAAGGATTTATTGTCTGCAACTGAAAGTGTCTCGTGCTATAGACAATCTTGGTTATTACTTTATCCAGAATGAAAGACTTGCTTATATGGTCCAACAATGTTTCCTTACAATAATAAAATATCAATATAAAATAAAAATTATTTTTTAATTTCCCGTTCAATTTAAAACAAATGATCTCTCTTGAATTGTTTTCCCTCGATGCGCCATTTTTGAGTAAACAAATAAAATCCGTTCTATTCTCTAACTTTCAAAATTATTATTAATTTAATTGGAAAAATTAAACACATCAGGGGTAATGAACAACACTAACTGACAACATAAACATAATATTAAAACCAACGAAATGATTACAAAAATTGTTGAAAATGGCCCCCTTCACATAGTATGCATGCTTCCGCCCTCCTTCTCATGGAATTGCGCACTCGTTGGAATGTTTTTTATTCTATCACAAGCTGCAACTATTCTTTCTCTTAATTCCTCTCCAGTGTTAATGAGTCTTGTGTACACTAGTGTCTTAAAAAAACTGTTGAGATCTGGGGACCTTGGTGGCCATTCTTGAGCCCAACCGAAAATTGGTGTTGGAAATGGGTTCCGGTTACGGCATAGGGATTTTCTTACGCCCACAAATGATTATTGTGGAAATTCTGAATGCATTTCGAGAAAAAATTAGCTTCGTCCGTGAACAGAATCATTGATCCAAATTGCGGCTGTTGTGTAATTTTTTGAAGATACCACTGACAAAAGGTCATAGGCCTTAGAAAATCAATGGGAAGTAATGCCTATACTCTTAAAATATGGTAAGGATATAACAAAAAATCCACTAAAATTCTCCAAACAATTTGATGGCAAATATTTAAGTGTCTAGCGATCTTCCTCGTACTTGTTTCAAGATGTTCTTCGACTTCGTGCAGCACTGCTTCCTCAATTTCAGGTGTTCTCACAGTTAGAGGACTAGCTTCAGATGTCCCTTTTCGGACATAACCAGTTTCAACAAGACGACGATGAATATTAGAAAAGGTTCGACTATCTGGCAAAGCACGATCGGGATATCTCTGGTGATAAATCGGTCTGGCTTGCTCACCATTACCGCCGACAAGGCCGTATACGTAATGCAGTTCCGCCATTTCTGCATTTGAATAATTCACCATTATTAACAAGATTGTAAAAACTGAATAATGAAAAAGATGTCACAGCGAACAGATTTGAATAACAGAAACTTGTCAGACGTCAAAAGCCGGTGACATATTCTAGAGCAACTAGACATTTATTGCTAAATTGCGTTCTTCAATTATTATAGTAGTACAGTATTTAACAGAAACAGAAACTTAACAAATTACTCAAATACACTTAACAACAACAGCAACAATTGAGCAAGGTGAATACGAAAACACGAGCACGCACTGATACACGCGACGGTCGGTGGCCTGAATACAACTCTGCCTGCCCTGCCCCTGCCCCGCGCATTATTCCGCCAGGCGACCGCTTGAAATTTAATGGCGAATTGACCAATAAGAGGCGTTGTCCCCACCTGTTACCGAGAGATCACGCGCTAACTATTATTATTTACATCTCATCTTGAATTTGGATTCAGTTTAGTTACTATAATCTAGTATTGAAGGCGTATGTATAAATAAGCATGATTCGTAGCAGTGGATTGAAACCAAGCGTCTTTTGTCGAATGAATATTCTGCGTATGCCCTAATATACGTATAATCAAGTACCTAATAAGCCTTTGCAAAATATGTATCTAGGAGACACATACGATTAACTAATCCCCGTAGGCTTCTATGTGCGTTTTCCAAGAAAGCGTTACATCAACTTGTTTAGTTGTTCCTTTTGAAGCAAACCTACTTGTATCACATAAATGCGCATTCCAGTACCATTGTACGTTCTATACAGATTGTATTTTTGATCCCGCGACCTAACTTTCGCTACTTTCGTCAAGAATGAACTAAAACAAAATTCTCTTCTTCTCCAGATCTGCGTACGTATCGTTCGGTGGGCTGCTGATGAGACTGCAAGGAGACGCTAACAACCTGCACAGTTTCGAGGTCGATCAACACATGTATCTGCTCATGAAGAAGATTTTTATGTGAATTCCACTTGTAAACGCGTTTTGTTTTTTCTTTCTTTTGTACAAACTATAGGATAAGGATCAATAAAAAAATATATTTATATGCAGTTTGTATGTTTTATTTTTAATATGCTAGATTTCGATGAAATCTCGATTTCGCCTTGAGGCGATTATAAGTTACTCAGATATGCAGTGATGTGCAAGATACCATATACAAAGTACTTTTAATACTGTTCAAATAAGCACGAGCCCTGTCTCGGTGAAGTGGTCACAACTACCCAAAGTATGTGTTTTATGATTAGCGGAAACGTATTAAAAACTGAAGAAGAACTTACAAAGAAGACAATATCGTCTGTTTTGTTATCTTTCCATAAAAAATTAAAGAAACCAAAAATATTATATTTCACATACCTACAATTTTACTTAGCCCTCAAATAAATTCACAAATATCATGTTTTGGGGCGTTGGGCCAACTTCACTGAGACAGAGCTCGTATTTCAGATGCAAGATACAAGATACTTTTATCATATCTGATAATAGGTACAAAATTACTTATCTTTGAAATACTTTACATTTAAAAATATTGACAATTTTATCGGTAACCCACGAAGTGACTATAACACAAGAAATAGAAATATAAATCTTCTGTATCCAGTCCATCATCTCACGGTTACCGAAAAAAATGTCCATTACAGCTGCACTAAAATTTATAATAAGTTACCACAAGAAATTAAAAGGTTGGCAGATATAAAAGAATATAAAAAGAGTATTTATTAACCCAGTTATGCCTACAGCTCAAATAAATTATAATAAAGTATGTTCTCTGCAAATTCATTCTATATGAAGCATATATTAAACAGATTTATTATTTTTTAAATTTTATTTTAGGAAAAAGTGTAAAAAAATGCCATACAAAATATAGTACACTAGGCACATACGCGAACATTAAGGTTTAGTATGGAAGGACAAAAAACATTTTATATGCATCCCTACATTGCACTTAGAGCACCTTGTTTTTGCTCTAACATGACATAAGCCACATCTAGTTGGCTTTTCTTGTGGTATCACAAAATGATCTATATATTCATTAGCCGAAGGACGTCCTCTAGAAAAAGATGGCGGTTTCTTGTTTTGTTGTAACAAGGCTGTGGCAAGCCGCCGTCTAAATAATAATTGATCCATATGTCCTCCGTGCGACCTATAAAGTTGCCAGGAATTATGAACAGCCATATCAATACAGTGGCTGTTCAATGAAAAATGCCACTTTTTACCCCGGATGGAAATGCGATACAGACCAATATTTTGATCACAACGATCAACGCCGCCCATATTTGAGTTGTATACATTTACAAGATGAGGTTGTTCTACCTAAAATCAAAATCACAATCATTTTTGAAAACATTGATTTTCTTGCAGATTGTGTTTCTTACCTGAATACTTTTTTATCCTTTTGAGAGAATCGCTTTTCAAAGCGAATTGGTTGCAATCCTGCGGCATTTGAACAGAGTGTTACTAAATTATTGTCATGCCATTTTACTGCAATTATGATTGTATCGGAAATTTTGTTGTAATCGTAACTAGGTACCTCTTTTTTCCCTTTTCATAATTTTAGAATCTCTGAATTGGACGCCTTGTAAACGATTTTCTCTAGCAGTAACAGTCGCAAAGAAACTTTTTTCTGTCAATTTTACCATAAGAGGGAGAGGAGTGAAAAAATTGTCGAAAACTAAATGAAATTTTTCATTTGGTCATTTTCTCCTCAGTGCATCAGAATATTCTAATACCACACCAGCAAATCTGCATAATTCTTACTAATGTTGCTTGACGACTCTTGGTAAGATTCAACCCAGTAAACGTAGCCTAGTCTTGATGCGCCAACCCATAATTTATAGCCGTATCGTATAGGTTTTCCGTGAATGAACTGTTTGCATTAGTGTCTCCCAAAATAAGGAACCATTGCCTCCTTATCTACACTATGCGTTTCTGTCAAAATTCCATGTTCCATAAATTTTTGATTCGGGCTCGCAAATAAAAGTCTAACTTTTGCAAACTTAACTCCTTGCTGTAAATTGTAGTTATCTACTAAATGGAAATTTGACATAATATACTCAAACTTATCTCGTGTAAGCGCTTCCGTGACGAGTTGATTATTAGCATCTCTTTCACGTTCCCAGAACATTCTTCTATGTGGTACATCGACATAACCACTCAATATTAGTGTTCCAATAAATGCCCTTATTTCTTACCCTTGCACCTCTTGTTGGCGATTCTTTTGCCTGGCATATCTATTTGTTTCAGTTGTTATGCGTGTTATAAGTTCGCCGTAAAAAAAAAAGTGAAAACCATTCAAGTGGAGTCTTAGAAGAATTATTTTGTTCAAGAATTTCTTCGAAGTTTCCTGGAACTTCTTCTGGTAGATCCTCCTTGACCCATTTGTACGTATTTCGTTTCTTTAGCTTTTTATTTTTTTAGCCAATTCAGATAATGGAATATTATCTTCGGAATCAGGTGAAGTTATGCTAAATTTTTCATGAGGTATGTTTATCTCAGCAGGTGCTTGTAATTGTGAACCCGGTAGATTATCAGCTGACATTACATTCTCATCGCCGGAGTCCTCGTCTGTGGTTGTTCTTTCTGTCTCGATGACACTGACGTATATTGCACCTAACAGTGTGTAATACATTGTAATCATGCACCGTTATTTTGAAATAAAGATTTATTATTATTATTATGATTATTATTACTTTATGGAATCATATCTGATACTAGATACAAAATTACTTCATCATTTAAAGACTTGTGTAAGAAAACATTTTGGTTTCGAATACAAACTTATTTTATTATTATTCAGTAATAGATCGCGCAAATGTGACAAAGTATTTAGTTTTAAGATTCTAATTGAGACAGAGTAAAACATTCTTCAAACATCATATCACTAATTTTTTCTTTGATGAGGCCTCATTATTATAACTCCAAAAGAGAAATAAATCACTTCTCTGCAAATATGGACCTCATTTTTGGTAAAAAATTCAGTTTAGGATCGGTCTTTGGTTCTACTTGCCCTTACTAAATCTTAATTTTTAGTCGGGTCAACGTGACTGTAAATTTAAAATTGATCTTGTTTAAAAGTTACGAAAAAATAATAACATAAATTTGATTGAAAGCTTTACAAAAACAACATTTTCGCATCTGGAATGGCGGTTTGATTTCGAGTAAAAGATGTAAACATCTAACGTGCTTTCTTTAGTTATACAAGTTACAGTGACATAAAAAAATACTCCCGGTAGGTATGAATAAGCGGTAGTGATCATCAAAACTTTCCACTTATATCTTGTTGAAGGTCTTCAAGATGAAGTAGTTAGGATGCACTTCAGGATGTACGTGTATCGCTAGGCCTATCAGATCGTCGATCAGCTGAAAATAAAAAAGCATAACGCGCTTCGTTGATTGTCATCCCAACAATGATCAAAAATCTAACAAACAGTGGCACAAAGATACTTTACAACATACCACGAAACTTCCAGTTGTTTCCAAGTTTAGACAATCAGATTGTTTTTGAATAGCAATTGCAAAAAAGTTGCTTCCAAATTATCGACATTACGGTTTTTTAAAAATGACAAAAAAGGTACCCACTGCATCCTTATTCTTCCTAATATTCTCCTCAATCTCCTTCAAATGCTCCTCTGTGTCTCTGTCGATCTTGGCAGCGATGTCTTCTCTGGATCCCATGTGTTTAGCCTCGTACTCCCTGAACTGCTTCTCCCTCTCGGCTCTGTATTGCTCTATCTCCGCAGTTGCTTCTTCTCTAGCCTGCTTGATTCTTCGTGCCTTACCTGAAATAATAATTATAAGCCCATTCAGCGGTATCTGCAACACTTACGGCTAATCTGCGTTCGAGGTTGAATATTACTACTAAAGCAAAAAAGCGGCAGCACTAAATGCATAAAACTTGTACAAGGTGCGTCAGAGAGGACGGACGTTTTTGGGATGGGTAGTACTCTCCGCCTCCGTCTACGAGAGAGGTGGGGAGGGTGCCGTTTGACTCGTCAGATCCTAGCATTATTTTACCACCAGCCACCAGTTGTCGTTATGGAGCCTTGAACGGTGGAGCACCGCGTTTTCGCCTATGAGTGTTTCGTCCGAAATAACGAGTCAGCATCGTCGTACAGCGTGAGTTGCGTCGCCACTTCAACATTCATCGGAATAGAGCTGTTCCCTCTCGAAACACCGTCCTTCGTTGGGTTGAATCACTTCGCAGGCGTGGTGAAATGATCATCAGAAGACCAAGAGGAGCGCCGCGAACAGTTTGAACTCCTGAAAATGTTGAACGCGTTCGACAGGTCTTTCTTCGCAGTCCGACTCGATCTGCCCGGAAACATGCTGCTGCACTTCGCCTTAGTGATCGTTCGGTAAGGCGAATTTTGCATATGGATCTCCACTTTCACCCCTACAAATTGGCCATTGTGCAACAGTTACAGTCCGGAGATTATGCACAACGAATGAACTTCGCACGTGAGATGGAAGCACTGATCGATCAAAATGAGAACCTCATGAGTGACGAAGCCCACTTTCACAAGCCAGAAGCCCCGAACTCTGGACGAATTGAAAGGCGAAATTCGCGTGGAAGTCGCCCAAGTTGAGAGAGCGATGTTGGAGGGGTCTACGCGAACTTCCAAGAACGCCTCCAGCACTGCATCAACGATTTCGGCCACTACATGCCTGATGTGATTTTCCACACTTGACTGTCTCAAATGCTATTTCCTTGTGAACCTGATTCCATCAATAAATTTGTTTTCGAGTAAAAATTAACTATTTTATGATTTTTTAAAACCGCCCATCCTCTCTGCCGCATCCTGTATGTACTGGATGCAAAATAGTCGTAGCTACAACTAGAAAGTTTTTTTTTTCGTCTGAAAAACTTTGTCAATAAGTAAAGAAAATGCTCCCGATTCACTAAATATCAAAAGCCAAATATTGCCGATAATCGCAGATACCTCCTCGGTTTTTGAGATATAAAATATTTTAATCCTTTCTTAAAGCGATATTTACGGTTAAGTGAGGCTTGGCAGGCATTTATTGGTGTTTCAATTTTCGAAAGCATGTGTGTGTGTGTCACTCCCCGCTCTGTATTTAAATATAGCACCCAATGTATTATTTTTGGCTGATATTTTCACAAGTACTATAACCACTTCCAGCTCACGGCTATTAACATTTATTTCTAACACAAATATGTTCGATAGGTGCAATCGAGAAACATAAAAACCGCTCGGAAACATGTATATCGCCTATTGCATCGATTCTTTGTGAAAAAATCCGTCTTGTGATCTATTGCAGATATTTAAGTAATCCAAATTTATACAGATTTTAAGTTATTAACGTTGATCACATGCTCTAAACATCACTTAACTCGTCTCTTCCTGTTGTTAACGGAAAAATTGCACTGGAGTGGGTAATGTTGTCGTCGTCGTCGCATGTTGCCTTTCATTGAATAAACTCATGATCTGCTTGCTTATAGTTTATCTAGCCTTTTAATAGATACGTCGGTTGGATAGAACATTATTAATCGTAAAGTTCTAGCTGTTTTGATTAACTAAACGATTATTTGTTAACTCACAATCATTCAGTGTTTTCGACTAATTTTTATATTGATGACTCGAAGTCATACGAATAAATAAAAAGCTCATAATATCCTCCGATAATTCCACTGTTTTTCATATATGAGTACTTATAAAAATCTATTTTTGAACACCTGGAAAATATCGCGAAGACTGATCTTAATAGATACCACACGAACACACGTTAATCAATTTCATCGATTTTCCTGCATCCTACATATTTCAAAAACTAAACCTAATTGTGTATTTCAAGCTGTTATAAAATGATTTTTCAAGATGCTTCAAAAAAAAATAGCTAGGGGTAATCACTTCAACAAACCCTCTAGATACAAAAATGTTCAGCTCCAAGCTTCGGTATTCAAACAATGAATATTAATAAACTACCTGGCTTATAAAAATAAAGCACGGGACGCAATCCAAAATGTACTCACGTTTCCTGGCCTCTGCCACTTTTTCAGCGGCCCTTTTCTCAGCGGCCAACAATTGCTGGATGCCCTGCGTTTGATGACTAGCCATTCCGCAAAAACACCATCAAAATCGCACTTTTTGAACGACCGTAGTTTTGAAATGGAACGCAGGAAGAGCAAGATTTTCAATTGCTCTAAATTGCCGCTCGCATAAGTGGGATAGAGATTTTATTATTAGAGATGCGATACTGGTTGCCTATAATGGAATTTTTTACCCGTTTATGTGTTTGGCATCTTCTTAGCAATATCTGAAAAATTGCAGCTAGAAGAATATAATATACACTTAAATCGGCTCATGGAATTTTTCGCGATTACGATACTTCCTCGCCAGTTTTGGCTCATAAAATGGAAATTAAATAGACTCTTGATAGAGATAGTTCAGAGAAACATTTTTTTACGCACGTAATCTGGCTGCTGCGACCCTTTCTGCAGCCCTTTTCTCGGCAGCGAGCAACTGTTGGATACCCTGAGTGTTGTGATGAACTCCTGATGAATGTCCGCTACTCGAACTGTCTGATGACGCCTTATTGTGGGATTTCTCCTTCATAAGTTTCATCGACGTCGCGTTTGACAAGCCTTTACGAAAGTTTGTAGCTTGGTTTGAAAAGAAAATTATAATATCAAATTCTTGACATTTAACATGTAAACTTCATTGCAATTAGATTGACAAATACACTTTTTCTCAAATATGCTGTGTCACTTTTATGCTGTATTCTGAAAGTTATTTTACTATGTTTGTCCTTCTGATTCATAAAAGATAAAAATGGATAAATCGAAATTCTGGGTAAAATTCAAGTCTAATAAAGTTTTATGTTAATTTATCACAGAATTTTTCCAACATGAATGGTAGAAAATTGTTAACAATTTTCATGTGAATAAATAAAAAACAATGTCAGGTTTGTAAGAATAAGAGTTTATAGTTTTTATAAAAATATTGACATTATGTAAATTGAATAAAATAAAACCACAAATTCCTTTTAAGCTAATCAACATTATCAAAGTCCCAGTGTCCTATCCTGCATATAACTTCACATCACATTCTTGTTATATGAAAAGATCACAATATTGAATCAAAAAAATAGTCTACTCCTTGGTGGTTTAACTGGTCCATACTTTCTCTGCATCTTCAATATTTCTTCTTGCAACCTTTCTTCTTCCTTTTTAATTCTATCAAGCTGTTCATTGATTTCTTTTAGCCTGACATTCTCCTGGTGCTTCTTAGTCAAAGTTTTTAGCCTTAAATCATCATCTATCATTTCCTTGGCAGTATGCTTTTTCGCTTCTTCTTCCTTAGCCAACTTATCCACTTCTTGATTGTACTCCTGAATTTTCCTCATCATTTCAATTTTATCCTTTTCTATCTGTTTTTGCCTCTCCTTATTTCTAGCTACTTTTTCTTCAATTTGTGACTTTAATGTGTCCATAACTTTCTTGAATAAATTTGCTCGCAGCATTTCCTCCATCTTCCAAACTTCCTGCTGTTTTTCATAAACTGCTTTAGCCTCAGAATCAAAAAGAAACTTTAGATGCTCCTCGGTCCTCCTCTCCAAGTCTTGATGTTCCTTAGTCATTGCAAAATATTTATCAAAACTTTCTCGGACTTCCATTCTCTTTGTTTCACTATCTAACATATCTTGCAATTCCAACTGTTTCAGTCTATTTATCAACATTACTTCATTTGCTAGACTTTCTTGAATCTCATGAGCTTTCTGCTTCAATTTCATCTTATGTTGTTTAATGTTGTATAAGGCACATTCAATAGTTGCTCTCCTTCTTTCTTCTTTCTTATACTCTTCCTCTAAATTAGCTAAGACAAGTTGTTGTTTGTTTTCTTCAATTTCCTCCACCTTCAGCTCTTTATATGCCTCTTCCTTTTCATGCAACTCTTTCATCTGCAGTTCCAAACATTCCTTTAATCTTTGTTTCCTTTCCTGTACAAATTTCTCGAAATTCTGTTCTTCTTCCTCATGTTTCCTGAATTTTTCTTCTTTCTCCTTCAGCAACTGCTTCATCTCTTCTTCTTCACGTTCTTTCTGCATTCGTTTCTCGATCTGCTGGTCTAACCAACTCAATTTTAAGTCTCTATGTCGATACTTGCTCTCATATTGTCTGATAATTGGATTATTTTTTCTCCACTGATGGTATAACTGCAGCTCTGCTTCATGTCTTTTGCGATCTTGCTCTCTTAATTTAAGCTCACTATTAACTTCTTTCAAAACTTCTGTAGGTATCGAATCAACTTTGCTAAAAGGTGTTTTCGGTTTTGTCTTATTAATCATCAATTCAATATCGTAAGTTTTACGGTCTTCCTCGTATAACCGTCTCAGTTTTTCTCTTCTCTTTTCCAACTGCTCTTCTTTTTCTCGTTTCTTCTTGATGTCTTCCATAAGCTTGTTGTTATCTTGATAGTAACGTGGGGAAGTCCAGCCGTCCAATTTCGTGTTGGTTTGCTGCCAATGTTCGTAATATTTGGTCGCGTTGTTCCACATTTGATCGTGCTGAAATTCCCTTTCTCTTTTACGTACCATTTGATTTTCCATGCGCATTTTCAATTTTCCTCTAGCAGTGGGAACGTCCATAAAAGGATGTTGCATTTTTAACAGTTCAATCAAAAAAGTTATAAAGCGGACAGTGTTTGCTAATCAGGATATTTTTGTATTATGACTTTGTATAATCCGTATTTTGCTAAATTCAGATATCTTGTTACGTTACAAACAAAACTGTCCAAACTTCAAACTTTACATTTAAAATTCACAATGACAACTTTGACGTGAGACACTGGCAGATGGCAGGTAAGCGAATAATTACTACCCAGAAATATACAGGGTGACTTCGAAGTTGAGTCATTTATTTTAACAGTGAGTAGATCTGATCAAAAGAAATGTTTTTTTCCTTTACCATTTTTCTGGTAAAATTAAAGTAACAAAGTTATAGCTCTTTGGACGTTTGAGTACCGCCCTGTCTCAATAATAATATTATGTGCTCGTGTTTGGCAACAACGGATATAATCCGCCTTATCGGTTCATCGCATCGGAAACAAAAAAGCGAAAGAAATGTTTTTACAATTATTTTATTCAGTTGTATACATATACAGTCAGTGTCAGTCGGTAACGCGTGAGTGGATAGTGGTGTCTGTTGCGTGGCTCAAACGAAATAAAAAATGGCACATGTTTATGCGGATCGGTTTCCCAATCGAGTGCAACCAACCCCTCGTGCCTTTGTTAATGTAGTACAACGGGCTCGTGAATCAGGTGACTTAGGACCTCACAGGGGATGGCATGCCGGTGCTCCAAGACCTCACGATCAAATACAGGTCCGCACTGAAATACTTGTCGGGAGGATACTTTATAAAACAAGGTAAATTTTTTTTTTATTTTTACACACATATTTTGGTTTATCTTCTTTCTACAATCATTATCTGAAAATTAATGACTCAACTTCAAAGTCACCCTGTATATTATCTTAGGCAACCAGCTATACTATGTCCGTGGTATAGGTATATATGGTTGTCTACAAATCAATAGTATTATCCAGAGGCGTATACAAATGACATACTGTACGTTGGATTACGAGGAGCAAGGAGCCCAAGACTGGAAGAAATTGTGTTTTAAGAACCATGGCGCTCCCGATCCCATAAAAAGTTTTTCGCTTTCTGTCTCTAAACAAACGTCACTGGGTGTTAATTTAAAAGTAAAATATTTGAAAAGAAAAATCGACCAAAATAAATCATTAAAATGATCCACCTAGCGACATCTATTTAGAGTAAATACGTAAACTGACTGAAGGAGACTGACATAAAAGTATGTAATTGATGACTGCTCTTCAGACGGATCCATAAATGTTTTATGGTGTACAATTGTGAGTATATCAAGGACTGAAGATATTTAATTAAAATACAGGACAAATATTGAGGATCCTCGAATTATAAAGGAGAAAGCATTAAAACAAGGAAATAATACGTAAGCTGCCATCTCGTACTCAAAAGTATAACAGGAAATACTGGTGGCACTACCTATCAAGGTGTTCTATAACTAAGCGGCATAGTGATGAAACAATGCAGAAATAGTGATTTGGTTTGCTAGAACCGAATCTAAATTTAGATTTAGTTGAAGTATAACAATCATCATTAAAAAAAGATTGACATGACGCTCCTGGTTCTCTTGAAGACACTATTGGCTTTGGGCCCCTAAACGTCACTGGGAGCTAAATTCAAAGTAAAATATTTAAAAAAAGAAAAATCGATCCATAATAAATCATTAAAATGATCCACTGAGCGACATCTATTTGAGAAATAACGAAATTAGAGAAAAACTTTTTGAAGGAGACCCTCACAATAAAAGTAATTGCTGACTACTTTTTAGACGAATCCAAAAATGATTCATGGCGTCTAAATACGAGTATATTAAGGAAAGAACATATTTTGCACTACAAATATTGAACACCCTTCAATTATAAACGGGCAAGTATTAAAACAAGGAAATAATACATTAGCTGCCATCTCAATCAAAAATAGAACATAAAATACTGGTGGCACTAACCGAAAACTAAAACTGAATCTAAATTTAGATTTAGTTCAACTATAACTGATTCCAATTTTAGATTTGGTTTAGTAACACAATCATCAAAAAAGATTAACATGACGCTCCTGGTTTCCTAAAAAAATATTGGTTTTGGAACCCTAAACGTCACTGGATGTTAAATTCAAAGTAAAACATTTGAAAAAGAAAAATTGATCCCTAATAAATCGGTAAAATGATCTACATAGCGACATCTATAAGAGAAGAAAGAAATTAGAGAAAAGTGACTGAAGGAGACCGTCACAAAAATAATTACTGAGTGCTCTTCAGACGGATCCATAAATGTTTTAAGGTGTCTAAATATGAGTATATCAAGGACTGAACATATTTAGTTAAATTGCACTACAAATATTGAGTATCCTTGAATTATTACGGAGCAAGCATTAAAACGAAGAAATAATTCGAAAGTTGCCATCTCCTACTCAGAAGTATAACAGAAAGTACTGGTGGCACTAGCTATCAAGGTATTCTGTAACTAATCGGCATAGTGATGAAACAACGCAAAAATAGTGATTTGGTTTTCTAGAACCGAATCTAAATTTAGATTTAGTTGAAGTACAACCGATTCTAATTTTAGATTTGGTTTAGTACCACAATCCTCAAAGAAAGATTAACATGACGCTCCTGGTTGCCTAACAAGTTATTGTCTTTGGGCGACTTAACGTCACTGGTTGCTGAATCCAAAGTAAAACATTCAAAAACGAAAATTGATCTATAATAAATCCTTAAAATGATCTAGTTAGCGACATCTATTTGGGAAGAAAAGAAATTAGAGAAAACTGACTGAAGGAGACTGTGGCAATAAAAATAGAACAGAAAATAGTGGTGGCACTACCTATCAAGGATATTCTATTACTGAGCGTCATAGAGATGAAACAATGTAAAAATAGTGATTTGGCTTCTTGGAACAGAATCTAAATTTAGATAAAGTATGACCAATTCTACTTTAAGATTTGGTTTAGTAACAGTCATAAAAAAAGATGAACGAAATTTATTAAAATTTCTCTTTTACTGCACAGTTTGTTGTTTATAAAAATTATCGTAGTCTTTGAATCCAGAAATGAAAAACAAATTTCACAACCGCTAAATTTAGTGCCGAAAAAATCAAACGAAACAAAAAATAATTTATTAAACGTTCTGACATGATAACAGTAGAAAATACAAATTGTGATAAGCGATAAGTGCAATAACGACTTTTCTATGATTCATCTTCATCCTGTTCTTCTCCAGTAGTAGAAGTGATGTTGCCTTGGAAGGGAATGTTGTCGAATCGGACTTTTTTGTAGCGGGACAACAGCAGATCCCTCAATTCAATGCTATGAGTGTAATCTCGGGTCTCACATACCACTTTCACCTAAAATTAAATCATTATTTACATACAGCCTTTAAAAGTACTAACGTTTATAACGTAATACACCATCTATTCTATTTTTGGTAGTATTCAAACAGGAAATGTGAAAAACTGAATAAACTGTCAACCAATGAATTAAAAGACGCTGTGTAAGTCAAAGTAGTAGCCAACTATTGACAATTTGAGGATTTTTATGTTTTGATTAGGTATTTGTTTTGTTGTATTCCATGGCCCATAGTAAATATGCATTTAAACAAAAAATATGCCTTTTGTTATTAGTAATATTTTCAAAAAGGGTGATTTTATTCTGAGAAATAAAAAAGAATTCCAGAAAAATGAGTTTAAATACAAATAAAAGTTTAAGGGATTTTCATATAAAATTTTCTTGGTCTAAATTGTAGGTTAGACATGATTTAGATACTTTTTCACTTTTAGTTACAAAATTGCAGTTATTTCAGAAACTTGAAAATATCTTCCAAGTTTTTCTCTTGCTCGTTTTAGTAAGATTTTTTTATGCCGCAAGCCTCTTGCTTCCCAGATACAGTACCTTCTCAGCATTTTTAGTTGGCCACCTTGTACTTTTTGCAAACACAAACTCAAGCTAACTAGAAGGTCGAAAACAACTAAAAACTGAGCTGAGCTTTTTTTACGAATAATTTTTATCACTTTCACCAAAAATGATCAGAATCTCTAGAAAAATCGACAAAGAGTGTTTGCTTAGTTTTTTTGCCCATAATTACAAAAACCTTTTTCATCCTCAGCATCGTAGCAACTTTCAACAATATATAAGCGGTACTTTCTGAGCTATAAAATGGCAAAAAAATATAATATCTCGATTTGGAAATATTCCGCCATTACAACATTCATGGGAGGCGGCCATAGCCCCTCGGTGAGGACCCGGTTGGACCTTCAAGTTTACATATTTAGCATGATAAAACTTTTAATCGATCCCCGCTTAGATAAATTCCTCGTTAATTGGCATGTTATATTATTAATCAGATTAAGAGATAAAGCTCATCAAAAATTTCAAAAATCCAAATAACAGCCTCATTTTGAATATTATAAACAACTAAGGAACTGTACAAAGCATGCAATTATCCGAGAAAAAAATACATTCTTTAACTTACTCTCAACAAAGAATTTTGGGACACTACCAAAAAGCTCAACATAACATGCAAGAAAACTCACTCAACTATACCCGAACACTTACAATTTACCAGACACTGTTTCCCAAGCATTAATCAATTTTTACAAAAACAATGTAAACATTAACGATTCTCTTAGCTTCCAACTGTTAGACAGGGCCAGTCTAATCAAAATTGTAACTAATATCTCATCAAATGCCATTGGAGAGGATCGTTTCTCTATGAGAGACCTAAAATATCCCATTTTGTACGAATGCCTTGCTGAACACATGTATTTCGGGGGGATTATTTCCAGAAATATGGAGGAGATCTATTGTTAAACCCTTACCAAAAATAGCAGAACCTAAAGAATTTATAGACTCGAGGCCTATTAGCATATTACCCGCTACATCCAAAATATTAGAAAGGCATATTTATAATCAAGTTAGATTTTTTTGTGACACAAACGATATCATACCTTATAGTCATTCCGGTTTTAGGAAAAACTTTAGCACAAGTACATCATTAGTTAATATCTTGGATGATATCAGACATCATCAAGAACAAAAAAATAGTACTTGCATGGTTCTTCTCGATTTTAATAAAGCGTCCGACACTCTGAATCATGAACTGTTACTAGCGAAGTTACATTACCAGGGGTTTTCGCAGAGCTCCGTAAATCTAATAAAAACATACTTAAGCAACCGTCCAAACTGTGTTATATTAGCAAATGTTTACAGAACCGATTTTAAACCTATAAAAAAAGGAGTTCCTCAACGTTCAATGTTATCTCCTTTGCTATTTTCAATCAACGTATCTGACATGGTCAAATCGGTAAAATTCGCAAAGATAAAACAATATGCAGATGACCCACAAATATATCTCCCTTTAAAACCACAATCCATATTGCACAACAACTAAATTCAGATCTCCAAAGTATTTACAGATTTGCAAAGCATCACAATCTTAAACTAAACCCTCAAAACCGCAAGTAATGGTTATGAATAAAAACAATAATGAAAGAGAACATGTTGAACAAAATTTAGTAATTTCTATTAACAATGACAGAATCCCCATGGTTCAGGAGACAAAAAATCTAGGCATTATATTTGATAGCTCGCTGGGTTCGGAAGTCATATAAAAACAGAAAAAATTTAGCTTACATGCGACTAAGAAATATAAACAAATTAAAAAAACATTTATCAGCCATACAAAATATTATTTGTGTAATACCTTAATTTTATCGCTTTTTGACTATGGAGATGTCGTCTATGGGGATTCGCTATCATCGCGAACCAAAAAATGCATACAAAAAGTTCAAAATAGTTACATCAGATTTGCGTTTGGAATTCCATATCGAAACCATATCACTCCTTATCTGAATTAAACATGACGAATCGCAGAAAATATCACATGTATTCTTTTATCTATAGGGTTATAAAAACAGGTCAACTGCCCTATTTAAGAGAAAGATTTGTGCCTTTGCCTCGTGCCCAGAGGAGCATAAATAATCTCAATTTTTAGGCATAGAACGCGTTCCTGCCGACGATCGTTTGCTTATGTGGCGGTTCATTTATGGAATAATTTACGATTTTCAGTTAAAAGCTCATCGTCAAAAACATTCTAAAAACTGACAAAAACGTTGTTACAGAATCACCAGCTACTTTAGCAGCGTTTGTGTGAGCAAAAATATCGTTTTTACATTCCTACTCGCTGACAAGTTGTATAGAGGTTCTTCGCGTCCGTTGCCAGCTCCCGGGGTTTCTTTGTTTTTGCCTTTTTGTGTTTCACCGCCTTTTCATTTGTCTCTTTATTGTTTTTTTTTTATTTTGTGTGTTCAGGGCTTTCTCGCATGGACTCTTTGTATTAAACGGTCCAATGTATCGGTATTATAATTGAGAGACTGTCCTTTTTCGTCATTGTAGAATTTCCTTTGTTTACGATGTTTATTCATGACGAAATAAATATTTTGAATTTGAATACCTCGACGCTAAAGACGTCCGATGCTACCCACGCCCTCTCATGGATGACATCTTTTATAGAAACTCCGATCGAACCGATCAGTTTGCACAACTCCGAAATACCTCCTGGCCTGTCGCTGACGGTCACTTTGCATTTCACCAATCTGCCATCTGCTGCGAGGCCACGTTCCAAACACCTTCCGAGAATGGTCGTGTCCATGTTGCCCCCCGTCAGCAGAAGAACCACTCTGAAACGTAAATTGTACTTTAAAATATTTCGAGGCACCGAGCTTTTCTGGGTTGTGTTCTGCAGAATAAGATTCGCCAACAAATAACTAATCCCTCTGGAGTTACCGTTTTCCTTTAAATTCGTCAAGTTGTCCTGCTAGTATCGCAGCCAATCCGCACGCACCGGCTCCTTCAACGACGCACTTTTCGTTTTCTATCAACCTTAAAATTGCCACCGCGATCCATTCCTCTTTTACTGTCACCTGAAATAAGAAGCTCCGTATTATTTCGACCCATAAAAAAAATGTATGAGTCAAGAGACTTTTTTCTGTAACGTTCATAGTTTTTCTCACCATTTTGTCTACGAGATTTTTAGATGTTTCCCATGCATTGTATCCTATCATAGGTACGGCTAGACCGTCTGCTAAGGTTCCTTCTATCGCGGTAGGTATCGGTTTGCCATTTTGGATGGCGTTCGCGTAACTCGCACATCTTTCTGACTCCACGCCCTGAAATTTTAAGATGCGTATTTATTACAAATTCTAGAGCATTTGTTTGTATACAAGCATGACCGAATTATTCGTGTCAGTGGAATCAAAGCATTTCATCAAAACAGAGGTTGCGTTGTTCTGTCCATGCTAAGCTTTCTAGGAAAAAAAAGAAACGGTTGAGATTGCTCGATAATAAAAATGGCAACCTATTTTGTATGTATCGAAGAAAGAGACTAAACCAAAACAGTGATCATCGCGTTATGTTGCAGCAGAAAATGTTTCAAATTTTCTGACCTTAAAAATATTATAAATTTTTTAAGATGCCCTATACAAAGAACAACACGGAATAAGAGGAAAAATGTAGCAGCTTGCAGAAGAAAAGGTCGAACCTAAAATGTGTTCCACGGCCGATATAGAATGATTTTCATTTTCAAATATATGTATTTCCGGTTTTGGAGGTAAAATGTCTGTGCAATAAATTTTTGTATAATATTTAGTGTATATGAGGAGCAGACTTGCAAATCGCATTTTGTCCATTTTTACCAATTTTCAGGGGGAGCAAAAAACTAGTACAGAAAAAGTAACCATAAGAGAAAAAAGCGTTTGGGATATATAATGTTATCAGGTGTATGGACCTCCATTACAAGTTTTGGTACAAGGAAGTCGAAAAAGAACTTGAAAAATTTTAAAAAAATTGCTGGACAAAATGCAATTTGAAAGTCATTAACAAAAATAAAAAATCGTGTTTTATTAAAAAAAAGTTTATATTGAAACAGTATCATGAAACAAAACAAAATTTGTTAGTATTATAATAATATTAGTAGTAAACGATTTTATTTTTAAATAAATTCATTATCATCATTCTTAGCGCCACAAGCTTCTTCGTCATTTTCGTGCTCTTCTTCTTCATCATTACAGTTTGCCACAGTTTTCTCAAATATTTCAGCCATTCATTTCAGCTCCGGGTGTGTTTCATACCATTCGTCACCACACAATGTAACACGTAGGTGTTTTATACTATCAAGCTTTTTCTGCTTTATTTCATGTCCTCGGGAAGTTCGATTTGATTTAACCGCTTTTTAGGTTTCAACAAACTTTGACATTTTTTTGCTGGACCATCCGTTCGATACAGCAATTCAGATTTCGCCTGAGGGCGTTCCTCGTTTGATGATTATTCTTTCACTTGAGGACTTTTTTCAAACAGAGTTGTTTGATATTCACCGATGATCAATCAGTTTCAAGTTTTCTGATTTCACCTTCTTGCTTGTAAAGGTCCCGATATTTTTCAGGTATTTTCAGGGCCGCGTGACATCTTATAATCTTTTCCATCCTCCCAAAAATTCTATCTGCCGGAATATAAGAGTGTCCTCGCACTGGGAAGATAACTTCTATTTTTTTAATCGTTTCTGGAGCAAAGCTATATAACCATAACATTAGCATGTTGATGGTAAAGCTATTTTTATTTTGCCCCCCCGCATCCATCAGAGAAGAGCCGAAGATTCGGGGCAAAATTAGTCTTTTTCAAAGAATCAAGCGGGGCTGACGATATTTCTGTCGCTCGCCTGCCAGCTTGATGTTCCATCCATGAATAAAAGACTGAGTGGTCTTAAATCAGTTTGTTTGTCTAGGTATTATTTCCCCCCTAATAACACGGGGACTAAATTCTTTTCGACTGGTCAAATGTTCACAGAGTAAGAATTTCATCAGAAGAATGCAGCTCCACCTCTATCTCAAATATTGAAAATTCGGACAAAATGCATTTTACAAGTCTGTTCCTCATATTATTATCTATTCAAATCCTTTTTCTTTCAACTCCACCTAACTATTCATTTTTTAGTCTAATATTGAAATTAACTGTTTGCACACTGACGTCGATGTTCAAGCGGTGGTTAGGTATACAGGGTGCGGCAGAGATGACGGGCGTTTTTCGGATGGGTAGTACTCTCCGCCTCCGTCTACGAGAGAGGTGGGGAGGGTGCCGTTTGACTCGTGAGATACTAGCATTATTTTACCAGTTGTCGTTATGGAGCCTTGGACGGTGGAGCACCGCGTTTTCACCTATGATTGTTTCGTCCGAAATAATGAGTCAGTCATCGTCGTACAGCGTGAGTTTCGTCGCCACTTCAACATTCATCGGAATAGAGCTGCTCCCTCTCGAAACACCATCCTTCGTTGGTTACACGAAAGACCGTTGTACAGCCCAAAAGTAACCGTTTGGTGCGCTGTATCGCAAACTTGCATCATTGGCCCTTACTTCTTCGAAGACAGTAATGGTGGTGATGTTACCGTGAACTCAGAGCGCTACGTCGACATGATCACCAACTTCTTTCTCCCTGAATTACGACGGCGACGTGTTCCAATCCGACATGTGTGGTTCCAGCAGGATGGGGCGACCGTCCATACAGCCCGAGCATCCATGGACGTTATTCGCCCTCTCTCCCCTGGTCGCCTTATTTCCAGGTTTGGCGATGTTCATTGGCCTCCTCGGTCCCCAGATTTATCCATATGCAATTTTTTCTTATGGGGACACCTCTAGGCTAGAGTATACGCGAACAAGCCCCGAACTCTGGACGAATTGAAGGGCGAAATTCGCGTGGAAGTCGCCCAAGTTGAGAGAGCGATGTTGGAGAGAGTCTACGCGAACTTCCAAGAACGCCTCCAGCACTGCATCAACGATTTCGGCCATCACATGCCTGATGTGATTGTCCACACTTGACTGTCTCAAATGCTACATCCTTGTGAACCTGATTCCATCAATAAATTTGTTTTCGAGTAAAAATTAACTATTTTATGATTTTTTTAAAACCGTCCATCCTCTCTGCCGCACCCTGTACTTGTATGCATATGCAATTATCATTTTCATGTGTCAAGACATTTTTTAAAAGCCTGCGGCTTACGACACCATTCGAGTATAATTTTTTGATAAAACACTTCTACTAAAAACAACAATAGTAAGTCGTTTTCTTTTTGACATTAATTCCAAGCTTTACGTTTGGACCCTATACATGCCTGCAATAATTTTGCATACTTTTTGATCGTGTCGTAAAACCACAAATAATTTATTCTTAGTACGGCCCTGTAACGTGCTCGGCGTTCTGGAGCGCGATCACATGGAGTATACGTGAATATGTTTAGGTTTGGTCTCTTTCTTCGATGGATTCATAATAGTTTCTCATACAGCTAACCAAAAATCCCAGTCAAACATTACGATCTAAACTCACTCAAAAGTGTTTTATTCCAATTAAAGAATTCTTGTCGTAACGCACTTGTTACTGGAGCTTTGCGAGATACCCTCGTACATAGTCGCTTAGCCAACCAGAAGATCGATTTGAAGTAAATACGCGTCGAGGGCAAAATACGAGGTTTGTCCGGAAATAAGTAATGATTTTATTTATTTTACAATCGTTCAGGTACTTCAATATGGTTTCCTTCAAAGTACTCCCCCCGAGCCAAGATGCAGTTCTCTCAACGCCGTTTCCACTGTTGATACGATCGCAGAAAGTCATCAACTGTGAGGCTCTTCAATTACCGTGTCGTTTCTCGCTTGATGTCTTCCACATTCCCCAAGCGCCGCCCCGAAGCAACATTTTGCATTGTGGCAACAGAAACAAGTCGCTAGGAGCTGAATCGGGTTAATAAGGCGGGTGTTTTGTCACGGTGATTGAGCTTCGGGTTAAAAACTCACGCACAACGAGAGACGTGAGAGCAGGCGAGTTGTCGTGATGAAGGATCTACCTGCCCCCTTGTGCCAAATCCGGGGCCTCACGAGCTCTAGGACGACGCAAAACTTCAATGTAGATTTTTTCGACCTCATTGTTCTGGATTCAGCTGCTTGCTTTGAGGTTTCAGCTTCACATCGAGTTCGTAGAAGCAAGACTCGTCTCCAGCGATTACCCGGTTGAGAAAATCCCCCCTTTCCTCTGCTTCCGACCAATCATCACAGCAAGCTTCCTGTTCTGGAGCCAACAGCTTGTTTTGAGGATTGACAGACCCGAATTCATTCAAGATTTCTCTCAGAGCTCGACGTGGAGGGGCGTCCTGAGCGTTGGTCATATTTCACATCTTCTCGGCCTTGCCGAAACATTTTCAATCACTTGTTGATGGTTGGTTCCTTCATAGAATTGTCTCCGTAAGCTTGTTTCAAACACTAAAAATTCTCACAAATCTCAGCGGTTATAAATTTGAAATAACTTAGTTGCAAGTGCTGCGAAAGTGATAAATTAGACTTTAAATATCGAAAACGGTACTTTCGTTACAGTATTGAAGTACTCACAATAATTTTAATACCAGGATTGAGCGTTTTGACAGCAACTGCGACACCAGCCAATAATCCTCCTCCGCCAGTTGGCACCACAACCGCGTCGACGTCCTCAACTTGTTCAAGGATTTCCAAACCTACAGTGCCTTGGCCAGCTATTATTTGAGGATGATCATATCTACAAAAAAAAATAATATATGTACGAGCCCCTTCCCACTTCAGTTGGCCCAACTATTGAAATCCTAGTTTTTTCCTATCAAACACAAATAATAAAAATGTAGCAGGGTGTTATAGGTTTAAAATATTAACAATGTATACTTTGATAATATATAGTAGAAAACACCAATTTTATCACTCCCTAATCAAATTTGCAGCATAAAAATAACACATGTTGCAATTACAGCATATCAACCTATTTTCATTTCAATGCAAAATAAGTCTATAACGCATAGGTGGCTGTGAAAAATAAAAGCCATGACAATTGTTCTTATTAATCACAGCTGTCAGAATATGTTTAAAATAGTTTTGGGTAGTTAAGGTTTTCAAAATGGCTAGAGAGGAAAGGTTATTAGTGAGAAAATTCGGTTACTGATAATTATATTTTTTTAATTCTGGGAAATCAAACTCAGAAATTGCAACTTTGTTAGACTTATCGCGGTAGTGTGTGAGAAATATTGTTAGAAGATATAACGTAACTGGCTCAGTCAATATTAAGCCACGATATGTAAAAAAAAGTAATATCACAAATGCCAACCAAAGAGCATTAAGAAGAATAATCGTGAAAAACAGGCATGCCAATTATTTACAATTAAGTGCTCTGTGGAGTGACGCTGTTGGAAGGAGAATTTCGAGGTCCACAACTCATAGAGAGGCCCACAAACTGGGATTTAGCGCTTGCAAGGTAAGTTTTCTTATAAAAAAAGTGAAGTAAAAACCCTAAAGTTGCACAACTTGTTTACAGGCCAAAGAAAAGCCACTATTAACTCCACTGCAAAAGAAAAATAGGCTTAGATGGGCTCAAGAACATAGACAATGGACACCTCAACAATGGTGTGCAATACAATGGAGTGATGAAGCCCGATTCGAAGTTTGTCTTGGTGACAGTCGCAGTAGAGTTATTCGAAAAAAAAATGAAGCATTCCATGTTGACTGTCTGAAGAGAAAAATATCCAGCATCCATTATGGTCTGGGGCAGTATGTCATCTAAAGGAGTATGAAAACTTCATTTTATTAATGGAAATGTGGATAGAAAGAAATATTTGGCAATTTTAGAAGAATCGCTTTTACCAGTGATGGAAGAATGTTTCACATCCGGCCAAGATTTTGTGTTTCAGCAAGATGGTGCAGCGTGCCATACCTCAAAAAAGGCTATAAAATGGATGGAAGAAAATAATGTACCATTTTTGAAATGGGTTTCTAGCAGTCCAGATCTGTCACCCATTGAAACTTTGTGGCACGAGATGAAAAAGGTTCTACGAAAACATCCTGCTCGTACAATCACCGAACTGAGACAAAAGCTTCAAGAAATATGGGATTGTTTTACACCAAATGTTTGCCAAAACTTGGTTAACATTATGCCTCAAAGAATTTCAGCCGTAATAAAAAATAAAGGTGATGTTACCCAATGGTAGTCTTTCAATTGTTGCTTTGTTAACTTCGCGCATTTATTCGCACATTGTTTATTTGTTCAGATGTTCTATTAGTTATAGGTCTAAGTGATTTCAAATATGTATTTTTTACGACTAGAGTGTATCTAAAATGTTTTTGAGAAAATGAATTGTTTTAGAAGTACATAGTTTCGTCATGTTTAGTTTACAAAGGCATATTTTGGTACAAATCTTGAAGTGGGCCAACTGAAGTGGAAAGGGACTCGTATGTCACTTATGATAAATTCACGAAGAAATTGTTGATATAAAACGAGCATTAAGCACGGCAAGACCAAAACTTCAATCAGGTTGCAAGTCCATGACCAGGCAAGTTTCGGTCTTGCAAAGCCATAATCTCTATCTATCTAATCTATAACGAAATATCATGAAGTTTGTCGAATGTTTCTCACCCGTTAATGTACGTCCAGCCGTTCTTCGTAGAGAGCGAAATGGCGAGTTTCTTCGCTTCCGACATATTTTTGCCTTCCATGATCACGTTCGCGTTGTACTCCCTGCACTTCTGCACTTTCATGATGGGAGCGATGATCGGCATCACGACCGTCACCGGAATGCCGAGCAAAAAGCCATGATAAGCGACAGCTTGCGCGTGATTACCCAGAGAGGCGGCTACTACTCCTTTGCGTTTCTGTTCTTGCGTTAGCATTACCATAGCATACCGAGCTCCTCGCTCTTTGAAACTGAAATTCATTTACAAACGGTTTGTTATACAGGTCGTTCGAAAAATAGACGGAGATATTTTGAGGGTTACAAAAATTTGAAAAAAGTTTCTATAAACATGGTTCCGGAAATATAGTTTTCAAGATATTGTTTTTATTAATATCTTGAAAAATATTCGCTCGATTGTGTTTTGAACTGACTCGCAAATGTCAAATCTCCATGCAGAAATGATTTTTTGTTTTCGAAGGCACATGTGATTTTTTTTGCAAATATTATTAAAACAATTTTGTCCAGTGACATGCGATATAACGGTTTTTTTTCTCGAAAACGAAGCGACATACGAAAGAAAACAAGAGGTGAAGAAGTTATGCTTTTAGATGCTGAATCAAACAACAAATATTAAAGTTACAAACATGGCAGCAGCATGCATTTTTTTGTCGATAATTTTCGCTAACGTGCCTCCGGGACGCCACTGGATCTAATAATTTTAATCTATTGAGTCCTAAATTAGCCTCTTAATACAACAAATAATATTGCCAAATTCCAACAGAATCGATCAGATATTTTTTAACATATTAATAATTTTTTTGTATATTAAAAACTGCGTTTCCGAACCCATACTTATAGGAACTTTTTTTCATATATTTTAACAAGGAATCACCTTCTAAAACACCCTGTAGCAGGAACGATATATTAGGAATATTCTTGAAATTTGATTCTCGGGGATCAGTGCTGCTGATATCTCAAAGAATTTCCGTTTGACAAATCAGTTTTCTACAAAAAATACCAATAATGGACAGATTCAAACTATAACTGACATTTTACAATTCTCTGACGTTCATATTCGTGTTAGGCTACCTCAATGCATAAAGTTTTGTTTATTTATAGCTAAAGAAGACAATAATGGAGATTTCATAACATAAGACTATAGACGAAAATTTTAAAAAATTCTTGCGTATCTGCAGTTAAGACCGAATCTCGCTTTTTATACCGCCATGCGACGTCGCGTCACGTTTTACATTATCAGAATATATCGATTCTTTATCATTCCTTACCTTCCAGTATTTTGCAGGAAATCTTTCTTTAAGTAGATATCCATACCGGTCAGACTAGATAAATGAGATCTCTGCAAAGAACAAAGATTTAACGAATTAGCATAGCACCGATGGAATCAATATACTAAATAAATCCTTCGTTACTATTCAAATTAGGTTTCAAACATCACACCTCGCAAATATTCGCCGTGAAGTGGAAAATGGCCTGGGCTGAAAAGTTGGCCTTGGAAACAAACGTATGTCTCACTAAATTGTACACAATCAACTGCCAGACAAATGACAAGCACATAGAAAAGGAGAATTCATTTTTGTGGTATACAGTGTGTTTTTAAAGTCATTTATTTTAACTCGTCAAAAGAAGTTCACCTATACAGGGTTATCCAAATTAAGTGTCCACCATTGGTAACTTTGTTATTAGTAAAAATACAAAGTTATTTAAATTAGCAAACTAGTAGCATTTTTAACGCTGGTAAAAATGAGAAATAAAAAAAAACAATTGAGAGTCGTTATTTTGATTTTTTTCAGTAAAATAACATTTTTTTAAATGGAAACCCCTGTATATTATATTTTTTCTGTTAAAGCATCAAATTTTAAACAAAAAAGTTCATAATGACTTTTCCGCTAAAGTCAAAAATAAAGTCAAAATAACGATAAATATTTTTAATTATTTGCAGTATTATAATATTAAGACGGCTATGAAAACAACATGGCGTTCGCGATTTGACAGCATTAAGATAAGCGACAAATTGTTAAACTGGACATACTCGCAACTAGAAGGCTTTGGAAAACAATGATAAAATCAAATAATGTCAAACATTAGTGTAAATACTTGTTTATAAGCTTTATTGTGTCATTAATTTAAAGAAAAATGTCCTCCCATGAAGAAAAGTGTGATATGTTAGAATGCTATTTAGTATGCAGAAAATCCTCCTTGAGAGCAAGAGAATACTACAGTGAATTATATCCCGCTCGCATTCAACCGTATGAACGATATTTTCTGAGACTTTATCGAAAATTTAGGGGCAACGAAAATGTTTTTGCTAAAACAACGGCAAAAAAAGAATTCATAATAAGCGAGGCCACGGAAATTGCAGTTATTGGATATTTTGAAGCTTATCGTGAGAATTCAATAGCAGATATTCTCAAGGACTCTAATTTCAGTTATGGTACTGTTCAAAGGATTTTAAAAAAATACAAATTTATTCCGTATAAGTACCGACCAGTTCAAACGCTTTTGGCAGGGGATCCAGAGAGAAGACTTGTTTTTTCCATTGGTATCTTAGCTTCTGTCGCCAAAATGTAAATCACTTTCGTTACCTTTTATGGACAGATGAATCAAATTTTTCAAATTCTGGAATGTTTAATAGCAAAAACCACCATTATTGGTCAAGAGAAAATCTTTTGTTAGTACATCCAAGAGGCCCACAAGTCCGTTTCAGTTTCAACGTTTGGTGCGGTATAATTGGTTCAAAAATTGTTGGCCCGTTCTTTTATGAGGGAACCCTAACTGGTGAAAGATATGTGGAATTTATGTCAGAAATTCTGACTAATTTCTTAGACGAATTGGATCTTATAAGTAGACATCATCTGCATTTTCAGCAAGATGGCGCACCTGCCCACAACTCCAGAGGTACTTATCATTTTCTAAGTACTACTTTTAATGATCAGTGGATAGGAACAAATGGCCCAATACAGTGGCCTCCCAGATCACCAGATCTAAACCCACTTGATTACTTCTTGTGGGGTTACTTAAAGAACCAAATTTACAAGCGAAGGTACGATAACCTTGACGCGTTAAAGACTGCAGTTAGGGAAAAGATAACCCAGATAGATGGTAGGACCATACTTAAGACAGTTCGAGCAGTTGAAAAACGTGCCCAAAAATGTATTGAAGAACAAGGTGGTGTTTTCGAGCATCTTCTTTAAAAAAAATTGTTATTGTATTTTGTAAGATTATAAGTTGATGTTGAAAATAAAGTTTGTCGATACAATTTAATTGTTTCAGATTGGAGGCCATAACTTCAACAATTTGTAACCTAGTAGAAAAGTTATTGTAAGCTTTTTTGTTTAAAATTTGATGCTTTAACAGAAAAAAATATAATATACAGGGGTTTCCATTTAAAAAAATGTTATTTAACTGAAAAAAATCAAAATAACGACTCTCAATTGTTTTTTTTTATTTCTCATTTTTACCAGCGTTAAAAATGCTACTAGTTTGCTAATTCAAACAACTTTGTATTTTCACTAATAACAAAGTTACTAATGGTGGACACTTAATTTGGATAACCCTGTATAAAAGTTGCATAATAAAAGAAAAAGTAAAAGAAGGACGCGCTGGGGTGCCTGTTCAACCTGAAATGTTACAACAATGAGTACCAGAGCCATAGCAGTTCAAGTTGTTATCATTATCAACGGGTATACATGTTACAACTTCAACTTGTACTTGAAGATCATTGTTAAGGGGGTTAGGTGAATAGATATAGTATCTAAATCTCGCCTCCTGTAATGTTATTACAAATATTGTGTTATTATTATCTATTGAGACTTACCATACAAGGCGTGTTCATGACTCCACTGCGAATTTTGTAAGCTGCCGATGTGATTTCTTCAAAACTAACTTTCACCGGCCGTTCTGGATCGCATGAAGGATCTTCAACTTTTGCGTCGTCCATATTTTTTAAACTTTCGTGACAGTTTGGAGAGAACGGCACCGCCTTTTCAAAAATACAGTACTTAATTAATAAACACCAATTTTTCATTTTAAATGTTGTCGTTTAAGATTTATTTAGCATAATTGCTATAATTACATTCGTTTCAAAACTAGGTACAACAATTACATAGCGTACAAATATTTAGAAAAACAAAAATTGCAATTTCACTGATCATGAAATCTTCCTTTAATTTTTTTTTAAGCATCTTTAAATTACAAGGAGACATTATTTAGTTTATTAAATTCAAGTAATCCCTGCTAAAATATTGATTTGCTGGTTATATTACTATTGCAATTTTGTAAATGGACATCTATATTTCCTCTTGTATAATTGTGGTAATGATTATTCAATTCTATATAATGTTCTAATTGTTGTGACAAAAGATGATATTTTTTATTTTGAACATAAAAATAAGAACCAAATGTGATAAGATAAGAAAATTTTTATATTCAACCTCTGCAATTCTTGTAATATAGATTTTATTCTGGTGTAAATCCACTTTTTGTTTTTCGACTTTTGTCATTTTGAATACAGATTCTTTAAATCCATAGTGATATGATTTTGTAAGTAATTATCCCTGTCAATAGATTCAAATTCCCATTTTGAAATCCAAAAACAGTCGCTGTATGTTTCCTATTATCCAAACATCTCCAGTCCTCTAAAACCATGTGTATTGCCATTTCCATTGGGTGTTTCCCTCTAAGAATTCGATGATCTGTTCATAAATAATTTCTTCAAATACTTCAGTTTTGTTGGAAATTAAGCATATTTTATACAATTATTTATCAGGATTAATATACTTGCTCCAATAATATTAAAACGTTCATTAAGCACCAAGCTTTATTTGAAGGCTTTTTACATATCGACATTACGTATTTGCATGGTTGATACTTAGGAAAATAAAAACATTTATTGTTAATGTTAATTTTAGCATTTAAAGTTGCAACTTTTAGCTACCGTATTCCACTATAAGTATAAAATATTTTCTCAGTTTACCTTGTAAGCCTGAACTTTCTTGTACTTTTGCGAACTCCAGAAACGCGCCTGAGCGATTTCATTAGAAGTGGGAATGACGCAACAACACAGCGCACCTTTACCTTTAACTCGTGTGAATAAGAGGAAAACGTACACAAACTTACATCAGTGTCTTCGGAATCGTAATCATCGGATGCTTCTGGTGAGCATGTGTACTTTTCCATATTTGCTTCTCTCTCCTTAGCACAAATTCGCTCCAACACCATAACAAATAAATCTTTGAAAAAATCGCTAAAACTGACGATCACATGGGGATACGATCGTCTATGGTACGCGACCTATCAACTGTTGACCCGCGATAAGAAGCATCACGCTGATAACGTAATTATCGGTATACATTGTTATGCGGACTTTATCGGTTTACTTTGGAACAGACGGTCAGCAGCTCAAGACTTTGCCTTTTGATTGTTCGTCCACCAAGTAAGGCTTTGAACACTCTCGAAATCGTAGATTTAATTATTTTATTCGAATTTAAAAGGATAATTGGTTGATATTTAGAATTTGAAAGAACAAATGGCATTTTACTGAATAACTGTGCTCTGAATCTTAGATATCAAAAAATTTGGAAAACTCGATTTTGATAACTGATGTTTTTTAATCAAATTAAGAACTTCCAAATTTTATACCTTTAACAAAATCGATATTTTCTGTTTTCATTAATTGTAAACTCATTATCAAGGATCAAGTGTTACCAACTATTTGTCTGTTTGTCCAGAAACAGGTTATATCACAATTCACTACAGGCAATTCTTTGATCTGAAATCAAAGAGTAGGGAAAGGAATACCTGAAACTGAATAAGGTCAAAAAGGCGTCAAGTCGCTTGACTCTCACGTCCTACGCAACACCATTATTATTATACAGGGTGGCCCACCGAAAAGGTCGCACCAGTATTTGTGGCTCTCCTGGTATATTTTGGGAAGAATGCTCGGACACGTCAATTTTGATTTCTACGGGGACGTCTTTTCATCTACAGCCGTACAATACAGGGTGATCCAAAAATAAGATATTATGTTATACTTTACATTTTTAAATCGAAACCCCCATGAAGTTTTTAGTAACTGTAGTATAATAAAGTTTATACCTATCTTCAGTCATTGTAAAGCTATTTGAGTTTAGAATAAAACTCTAGAAATTGTTATAATAAGGGATTATATCGTAAAAATAATAATCAATATAGTTCCCATAGTAACAAGACTTTAAGATTAAAAACAAGTCTCTGAGTACTAAAAAATAAAAAACAACTAACAGTTTACATGCACATTAAAGTTAAAGTAAAAATTAATTTGCTATAATGAGTTAGGTCAATGTGGTAATAAGTGCTGAAAGTGGTGTCCATTTACCTCCATGCAACAATAAAGATTTTGTTTGAATCTATTCCTCACATTTTCAAGCATGTCTTGAGTTGTTTGTCTACATTCAGCTGTAGTGCCGCTGACGAAGATCTTTCCAAATGCTCCCAAAGAAAATAATCTAAAGAACTTAGATCCAGAGATCTTGATGGTGCTACATGTCCTGAAATTGCTATTTCTGCGGCTTCATTTCTAACTGGTCGATTTTCTCGATGGCGATTATGGCGAATATTAGACACAGATCCTGCTTAATATTTTTGTCTGGATGTAACGCATTAAACAAGGCAGGCAGTAGCTTTTGCAATGCTCCCATTTTGGTAATAAAGTTTTGTTGTTTCTACCCTTTCTTTAATTGAATAAGTCATTGTTACATATTTTTTGCTGGTATTCATGATTATTATGTTATTATTGGCTGTGCATTAAATTATTATCAGTATTAATTTAGTTGAACCTAAATAGCTTCACAACAATTGAAGATAGGTATAAACTTTATTATACAACAGTTACTAAAAACTTGATCGAAAATCTAAAAATTAAAAAAAATGTAACGCAATATCTTATTTGTGAATCATCGTTTATTGTATACACCATTTTTTTTTATTTCACTGGATATAATGTGATTGGTTGTGAATTGTTGGAAATAAATGAATTATTTATTTTTTTATTTGCAAAAAACTGATAATTTTTAGTTTTTGTTTTTTCAAACGAACACCATTCTCATCGAAATATATGCTCTGCAAAACATTCAAAATAATCCAAGAGGACTTCACTAACTCCAATCCATATTTGATGTTGACTATCAGTTATCTAGATATCTCAACTTTCAATGATTTATTTTCATTTTTAGTAAATTGTCCTTTAAAAAATAAAATGTTTGATGTCAATAGAATATCTCTGTAAGTTGTTAATTTGGATACTATCTCTTATTAAATTAAATTGACATGCATCTGAGCAATTTTAATGCATATGCAAGCATAGCTTTGAATTTACTGAAATTACATCAGAGACGGTGCTCTGAAAATAGCTGATTTACACCAAATAAGGAGCTTTAAGTTGGACAAAAAGCAGTACAAATTGTTACCATACTCATTATGACTGGTTATTGAATTATATAAAAACTTACAATGCCATGATCCCCAAATCATATTCCTCAGATGTGTGCCTTGGTTAGATCACATGCAATATTCAAATTTCTGAACAGCACCTGTTGCTCCGCTAAACAAAAAGTGGAGATAACATCAGGTATGATCTTCAGCACTGAATTCTTCAAATCTGTAACCGCTTCACCTCTGATCCTGGGGCCTGGTTACTAAATGAAAACATTCGGGATCAGCTAAATAACAATAAAAATAATATTTATTTGCCATTTTACACAGGATGAAAATACACAATATTTTAGCAAATAAATATTCTAGTGTTCACGGAAGGTACACACCGTGTGCGTTAACAGTTAACTTGGAATTTCTTACTCATATTATTTACAACTTCATATACCTACTTACGTTTTAATACTTCGTCACCATGAACAAAATGCGTAAATACGGCACAAACAATAATACGGAGTGTTAAGCCGATTTAAAATCAACGATGCGAACAGCTGTGAAAATTATGTTGGAAAAAATTAAGGTTAGGATAGTTTACCAATCAACACTTTGAAATTTAAATACGAACAACGTCTTCTATTTTCAGCGTTGTCATATTGTGCACGTACAATATGCCTCTTACGGCAGATCTATTGAAATACCTCGACTGGTGCACAATTGCGCTGTTGCCGTCGTACGTCGGTCGTTGCGCTACGGCTGGCCAGCTTTTCTCATCGCCAAAAATCGAATCGTTCGATTGCAGTTTCAATTCGGTAGCTGGTCATGGTTTTGTACGGGTGTGTAGATGTTTCTGAAACTAATTCTCAAGCGTCTGTTTAGCGTAATGGTTAGATATTCAGATTGATAAACAAATGTTCCGGGGTTCGATCCTGGGAAACAACGACTTTTTTTTTTATTTTTTGTATCTCTTTAGGTACTACATGTAAAACAAAATTGAGAATATTTAAAATTCGGTTATATCATTTGTGAATGGTTCCATCTTTCAGCTAAGAACTAATAAAAAAATGGAATTTGAATGAGATTTTGTTAGGAGCGCAGAACACGGTATCAGGTCATTTAATAATCTAAACATAAACAATAAGTCATTGTGAATACGCTCGTGAGAGTCTCTTCAAGTTTAAGTTTATATGTTCAGTTCATCATCATATACGTATATGATCATTAGGAATTCTTATATGAAGCTTATAAAGACAAAACCTAATAAATTTATTCTACTATCTAGGGCTAGGAAATTATTGATATAATAGGGAGTCCAGATCATTGATCTATATTCCAACAAAGACACCAAAGGTGGATGTATAATTTCTTACAAGTTTGTATAGACAGCTCTCCAGAATTACGCAACACAAAACCTGGGACTAGATGATTCAAGTATAATATACAGGGTGTTCTTTAATGATATACGAATATTTAAGTGAATCTAAATGAAAAATTAATGTTAGTTTGCTTCATAAACTACGGACCAAAAATGTTTCCTTACAAAAACTCGGGGTGTTGAAGTTTTAGGAACAAAATGCAAATTAATTAATATTTTCATAACCGCTTCAGATATTTCACTGATATTTAGTACGTAGTGGAATTTAATAAAGTTGCATATTTTTCAATGCAAAAATAATTTTTAGCTTTAACAGTGGCGTGCGTACGGGTATTGACGACGATATTTTTCACGAAAAAAATGGTACGCTAATGGTTTTTTGCCAAATAAAAATTATTTTTGAATTACCCGTTCAATTCAAAACAAATGATCTCTCTTGAATTGCTTTCCTTCGGTGCGCCATTTTTGATGTGATAATTGATGAATGCAATTTAGCAATAAATATCTAGTTGCTCTGGAATATGTCACTGGCTTTTGACATCTGACAAGTCTCTGTTATTCAAATCTGTTCATCAAATCTTTTTCATTATTTATAGTTTTTACGTATGATTCCTTAGCTTTCTTATAATAACTTTAATGATGTTCTAGATATTTTCATGAAATTTGAAATGCACCTATTAAGTACCAATAGTCATTTTCACCAGAGGCGCCCGTACGGGATGCATACCGGAGATTTTTCGAAAAAAAAATATGGTACGTCATTGCTCCTCATTTATTTTGCAACAAATATGTCCTCGTCTTTTTTCCATCCGATGCTCCGTTTTCGCGTAAAAAAAATAAAAACAATTTTCATACATTTGTGGTATAACGAAATTATTTTGAACTAATAGGCTGGTGCCTTATTTTAAAAAAATGACATTTGATTGATTACGTTGCGGTCTTATTTTGACATTGTGAAAGTTTCTTTAATCAATGATAAAGAGAAAATAAATAATTCACAATTTCCGAGTTGGCAGATATGCATTTTACCTACGGACTTGCTGACGGCAATGCGCTTACGGCTAGGTGGATATGTCAAGAGCGGTATCCAAATCGTATCATTCCCGATGCCAGAATGTTTTCTAGAATATACAGAATACTACATGAAAGAGGGAGTCTTAGCATTGACAATAATTCCAAAAGGGCACATCGCACGGTGAGAACGCCATAATTAGAAGAAACTGTTTTAAACACAATGGAGGAACATCCAGAAACAAGTACTAGAAAAATTGCAGTAATTCTTAATGTCTCCCATTTTGTTATTTGGAAAATACTTCTTGATAATTTACTATACCCCTATCATATTCAAAAGGTTCAAGCACGACTGCCGCGTGAAACTTGCTGAAAACCCTTTATTTGATATCACAATATTCTTTACTGATGAAGCTAGTTTTTCTCGCAATTCCATTCGAAATTTCAATAATAATGATATATATATATATATATATATATATATATATATATATATATATATATATATACGCATACGCAGTTACGAAGGCACATCATTAGGAGCAGTTTTCCGTGATTGTGTGGGCTGGAATAGTTGGAGATATCCTCATAGGACCGTTCTTCCTTTCTGGACAACTGGATGGACTATATCTTATCGTCAATTTCTTGAAAACGATTTGCCAATTTTGCTCAAGGATGTACCTCTTTTATTAAAAGAAGAAATGTGGCACATGCAAGATGGTGCTCCTGCACATTTTCGCATTTCTAAATGAGGGGACTCAATCTTGGCCTCCCTGGTACCCTGATTTAAACAGTTTAGATTATTTTTTGTGAGGACACCTCAAGACTTCAGTTTATACTACACCGGTTGAAACTGTAGAGGAACTAAAGGCAGACAATTTTACTATCTTGCCAAACGATAAAAAGTACTCCTGGAATTTTTGAAAGGGTTCACCAATCCATGAGAAAGATAATTGAAGCCTGTATTCTAGCAGAAGGAGGACATTTTCAACAATTGTGATAATTAAATTAAATAGTATTAGTTTATTTGATTCACAGAAATTGTCAAAACTGTTTTTTTAAGGTAACGTAAATAAGCGGTTCACTATCAAATTAAGTTTAAGGAGATTTTGTTAAGGAGCACAGGACAGAGTATCTGAACATTTAATAGTTTAAACACAGGCAATAAATCATTGTGAATACGTTTTTGATGTAGTTATTCAAGTTCAATATATTCAGTGCATCCATCATATACGGCAATGCTGAGTCATTTATTTTAACTGCTTATATGACTCGTCAAAGGGAGTTGATGTTTCTCAAAGTAAAGTGTGGAAGACAATTGACAAGAACAGTATTATACTTATCGTTGCATCTTCCCAGAGGCTTTTAGAACAGTTCGGAAGAAATGAAGATGTTACGAAATTGATTTTGTGTACAGGCGAGGCCACATTTACACGAAATCGATTCCACAATTTCCACAATCATGTTTGGGCAGTAGAAAATCCGCATGTTGTAAAAAGAATTAATTTTCAACATAGATGTTCGTTAAAAGTTTTGGCTAGCGTGGTAAATGGCATGCTTATTGGACCCTACTTTTTCCCAGCTCGACTGACCTGTGAAATTCATTTAGATTTTCTTCGACACAATCTGCCACAATTGTTAGATGTTCCTCTGATTTCAGTATCTCTTCATCATCTGTTGTCATCAATTTTATTTTTTTGATGGACGCTATTTATACTGGATGTATTTGTTTTAAATCATAATCCCCAAAACATATACAGGGTGACTTCGAAGTTGAGTCATTTATTTTAACAGTGAGTAGATCTGATCAAAAGAAATGTTTTTTTCCTTTACCATTTTTCTGGTAAAATTAAAGTAACAAAGTTATAGCCCTTTGGAAGTTTGAGTACCGCCCTGTCTCAATAATAATATCATGTGCTCGTGTTTGGCAACAACGGATATAATCCGCCTGACCGGTTCATCGCATCGGAAACAAAAAAGCGAAAGAATTTGAAACGTTTATCACGATGTTTTTCGTCAGTCGATAACGTGTGAGTGAATAGTAGTGTGTTGCGTGGCTCAAACGAAATCAAAAATGGCACATGTTTACGAAAATGCTGAACTTGTGGACATAATTCTTATTTACGGGGGGGCAGTCTTTACAAAATGCTCCCGGATGCATCACGGATTTATGCGAATCGGTTTCCCAATCGAGTGCAACCAACCCCTCGTGCCTTTGTTAATGTAGTACAACGGGCTCGTGAATCAGGTGACTTAAGACCTCACAGGTGAGGGCATGCTGCTCCAAGACCGCACGATCAAATACAGGTCCGCACTGAAATACTTGTCGGGAGGATACTTTATTAAACAAGGTAACATTTTTTTTTATTTTTACACACATATTTTGGTTTATTTTCCTTCTACAATCATTATCTGAAAATTAATGACTCAACTTCAAAGTCACCCTGTATATGCGTACGACAGCATCCACGTTTTCTAATAATAATAATAATGTTTATTGGTCAAATTACAAAGTTTTCATATAAATAATAACGGCCATGTCCAATAAACATAATATACCCAAAAAAAGGGTACACTTGTGCTTGGGTTTTAACCGAAGTTGAGTTATATTAATACAACAAATTTTCTTTAGTCAAATGTATAAATTTGCATCATTTTATGATCAAATAACATATAGGTTTGTAGTGTCAACAAACTTATGGATTTGTAGCCTTGGTTGATTTAGGATCCATGAGTTTAATTCAATTTTTAAACGTTTCATACATTTTATATGTTTAAGGTTTGCAGGAATAACATTATAAAATTTTGAGCATAGAAAATAGAGTGATCTTTGGTTTTATTAAGTCTAGGAATTAGTGCACAGGTTTCCTTGAATCGCATTTGATGGTTGTGGCTGATAGAAAGTAACAATTTTGGATTTTTTGTTAAATCTATTATTGTATGATAAAAAGATTGCCGGCAGTCGAAAAGCTGAGATTCATTGTAAAGATTTTCTGACGGATAACATTTCTTTGTGTTCAACATAACTTTCAAAATCCACTTCTGCGTAATTTCAATCTTTTTATAATAATTATTCATGACTTCCCCCCATGCTGAGATTCCGTAAGATAGTAATGATTGAACAAGGGCATGATATATCATGTGTAGATATTTTTCGCTGAAAAACTGCTGAAATATTTGACTTTCAGAATAAGGTATCATAATTTTCTCACTAAATTTTCAATATGTTTATTCCATGATTAAAATTTGGGAAAATGTAATAAAGTATGTTTTGTTGAAATTGACTGTTAAAATCCTTTCCGAGAAAAAAATTGTAATACCTTTTGAAAATCTAATACAATTTTGTTTTTTAATTTTTGTAAAAAATGACGTATCGTATCGATGATAAAAACAGACAATTCATTGAAAAACATTTATTCATAATAAATTTGCTATAAAATATCTCTATAAATAATTAAGTACAAAAATACTGGAAATATATCATATTTGTACCAAAGCTCTAGGTACTGTTACAATTATGTAATTCTTATAAAATAAAATATTTATTTACTTATTCGTACTTTAGAGATTCATATTTAATAATACAAAGAAAAATAACCATGTGTATTGTGCTACAAAAAAGGCACTTATAGTATTACAATAGAAACTGGAAGCGTGATGTTGATTTATCCAAAACGTGAACAATTTTACGTTTTCGTTGCAAAGAAATGCCAGTCGTAAATCTCACTGAAAATTAAATTATCCTATATTATAAATAATGATATGATCATATTTTCTGAGTATCCTCGAATAAAAACCGTCTCCAACCAGCACATGGTTGTGGAATGTTCAAATGCCATGTTTTGACTACTACTAAAGCCCTTACATTTACAACCTCCAAGTTTAAGTCCTCACAAAAAAATTCCGAAAATGATCAAAAGCCTCTCAGACGTCAAAAAACGAAGTTTGAGCGATTTTTATTTTTTGTCTTTTTGTGCCTACCTCCCTCACCACTAGACCGATTTTTAGAAACTGAAAAACTTTTTATCCTTGGGACAGTAGTAACCTTGTGTGGAAATTTCACAAAAAAAAATCTCAATTTTCGAATAATAACCATTTGTGTACTGACAGGATGAAAATCGTATAAAAGCTAATAATACACCTCCTTGGGGAAGTACCCCTTCCAGGCGAGATTCCACACGATGCAAACGCCCATCAGCACGCTGTAAGTTACGATGCTGCACCACCAGATGATGCGTTCCGTGCGCGTGATGCTCAAATTCCTCAGCACGTTGATTCCGACCAGGAGGCCGGCGACGGCGCCTGCGAAATGTGCCGCGTATCCGACGTGCTCGTTGATGTCGAGCACGTACCGATTGTAGATGGCGGTGCCGACGTCGCTCGCGGCGACGATCACGAACACGAGCAGCTGGAGTGCGGGCTTCGTCATCTCCTTCCAGTTCATGATGATGGAAGCGATGTGCGCGGTCACCTGGATTTGAAAAAGAAGCATTATAAAGAAAACGCATCAAAAGCAGACAGGATTTAAAAAATGACTAAAAGAAGAGTAGAAAAATCAATTGATATAGAAACTGCCAGGGCAGTGATAAAAACGTACATAATCTCGAAAAAAGACATGATACATTATTATATTATTCTATGCGATTCGTGGTTGTATTCAAGAATCGTTGTTTTTTACGTAATTGCATAAATCCACAAAGATAAGGTTATCAAGGTGAATACTAGAATCTCTGGCAAAAGGCTATCTGACATTTCCTAGGTAGAGTACGCCAAATCGCTCTAGTTTTTGGGCATAATCAAAGATATCTTTTAGAAGAGTTTATACAGGGTGGCGCATCGAAAACGAAACAGACGCATTTACTGGCAGCTCATTTTGTTTGGAAAAACGCTCAGTCCCGTCGATTTTGTTTTCGAGCGGACACAAGTTTGGCAAAAAATCACGTTAACACGTGCAGCCCCCTGGGCGGGGGTGACACCAACCCTAAAATCTTAAATGGAAAGGGGTCGTGTGATACCTTATTTCAAAGGTATTTCAATTCCCTTTATAATGATGTAAAATACATGAGCTTCAGTTCAGTAGATACATCAGATTAGTTTGTACTACTTTCAGAAGAAATTTGACTAAAAGAATTTACTTAATAAGTAAATGCTTTTCTTCACTACGCCCATGGTGTGTTTATCATTTTGTTGTTGAAAATAGCTATTGGAGCGTTTTTTGTGTGACAAAAAAGTTATTTCTTGAAGAAAGATAAGGAAATATCTCGTACTTATTTTAAATAGTATTTTAGTACATAGTCTGCGATTGATTTGACCAAACCTTGTTGCTAAAATAACTTGTAACGCTTTATTACATAAATTAACCATGGTATAGTCCACAGGAGAAAGAGTTGAAATTATCGAAATATTTTTCGGAAATAATCAGTGCGCTAATAGAGCAGCAGAAATATTTAATGAGCGACATGAGAACAGTAACGTGCATCGAAAATATGTTCTAGAACTTGTAGTTAAATTTCGGGAAACTGGGTCAGTCGCCAATAAAAAACGCAACTTTGGAAATCCCATAAGGAAGGAAGCAACAGAAGTGGGGGTTTTACGGCAAGTTTAAGTAGATCCTACGTTAAGTACCCGCAAATTTGAGACTGTGTGTGGTGTTAGTCCACGTACTGTCCAACAGATTCTAAAGGCCCATAGTTTTCATCCGTATAAAATTCACCTGGTACAAGAACTTAATGAAGACGATTTTGATCGGCGATTACAATTTTGTGAAGATATGAGTGAACGAATTATAAACGATGAACATTTTCTATTCAACACTTGCTTTTCCGACGAATGTTCCTTTTTCTTAAATGGCGTAGTAAATCGTCATAACTGCCGATATTGGTCCGAATCTAATCCCATAATTTATCGAGGTTCATACACAGCAGCCACAAAAATAAAATGTTTGGGCTGGTATTTTAGGCGATCATTTAGTTGGTCCTTTTTTCTTACCTGGGAATTTGACCGGTGAAATGTATTTGGAATTACTGGAAGACGCCATAGATCCTGCATTAACAGCCATAATTGATAATCAGAATGATCGGCGGTACATTTCGAATAGGTTGATGTTCCAACAGGATGGTGCCCCACCACATTACGCATTACGTGTTCGACAATACTTATATCAGACGTTTCCAAATCGATGGATTGGTAGAAGAGATGCCATTGAATGGCCCCCAAGATCACCAGATTTATCACCTTTGGATTTCTTTATGTGGGGTCATTTAAAAAGCAAAATCTATGCTACTCAGCCAACATCATTAGAAGACCTGCGACAAAGAATTGTGAATGAGTGCCTTCAAATTACTCCTCAAATATTGCAAAATGTGCGGCAACGTTTTGAGCAAAATCTTTATTATTGCCCAACGGGTCAGTTGATTCTTCATTTTTAAATTACTTTGCTGCCAAATGTATTGATCCCCACTAATGATGATGTACTAGTTTATTTAAGCTTTAAATCAATAAATCTTCAAAAGTACTGAACTGAAGTACATTAATTTTATATCATTATAAAGGGAATTGAAAGACCTTTAAAATAAGGTATCACTCGACCCCCCTTTCCATTTAAGATTTTGAGGGTGGTGTCACCCCCGCTTAGGGGACTACACGTGCTAACGTGTTTTTTTGCCAAACTTGTGTCCCCCTTGAAAACAAAATCGACGTGTCTGAGCGTTTTTCCAAAAAAAACTGAGCTGTGAGTAAATGCGTCTGTTTCGTTTTCGATGCGCCACCCTGTATTTTCATTTAGGTTGTTTATGTCTTGTGTTTGATTTGTCACTAATAATGCTTGACTTGTTCTGGCAAATAGAATGTTAAACAAATTTATATCAATGCATAAGAAATACTGAATAAATCTGCTGGATTACATTTTTTTCTGCGTAAAAGTCCACATTCCCTTTTTTCTTCTAATATTTTTGTCTCATTCTATTTCCTTCTTCTTATCCTCCTATCTCTCTTTTTCTCTCTCTCTCTATCTCCCTCATACCTATACTGTTTCTCTTCCAATACTTTTACACAACACAAACATAATTCAGATTTATTGACAGATTCATTTACCAACGAGTAAACGCCTCCGCTCGCCCCAGCCAATTTGACGGTAGGATCAATGACAGAAGTGCCCAATGAACCGGCCAGCACTCCAGCGAGGTAGACGACCAGCACCCTCCACCATTTGTGCACCATTTCCAATGGAACACCCAACATTAGCTGGACCAGCAGATTTACCACCAAATGGAATGGTCCCACATGTACCAGCATATATGTCACATACCTATTCAATAAATTTATAGAAACTTACAATTATCAAGGGTGTAATTTAATTGATGGCTAAAAATACTTTATTGTCTGATTGATAGTTGAGTTACTAATTGATGTACATTCTACATGATCAGTAAAATTTAATTTGTGATCAATGGTACCAGTCCTAAAAAATTGATGCTGTCTGTTTCGTGTATCAAATCATTATTTAAATTTATAAAATCAAGGGACCATTTAAATATCATAAATTGTGTAGTTGTTATACCATTTTTTGATTGATTCATTTAGATGCTACTATACTTTTGAGAAACAACAATTCAGCAACAATGTAAATATTGGAGTTATAAGAATTTCTCTAATTCTGGATACCAAGAGACATGAAAACATTGATTTTACCTCCATATTTCTCTTCGTCTGGTAGGTTCATAGATAAAAAGTGTGGCCATAGGCCCAGAAGCTGTGTTTGTAGATTTAAACTCTGTAGCTTCATCAATGCAGAAGAAAATTATTTCAATCAGGGAGAAAATGATCATGCCCACTGCTGGAGGCATGCAAGTGTATTCCTCTTCATATATGCCATCTGTAACTGTTGTAGTTTGAGGATGTCGACGTGGAATGATCCAGTGGATATATCTATGAAACAAACATTAAGAATATATTACATTATCCTATAAGCAAAATACTATTTTTGTCAATATTTGCTTCTTAAATATAGAGATATTATTATTTCACCTGTTTATATAGTGTCCAAAGATATGTTGTAAGTTAGGGTTGTTGACCATATCAAAAAACTCTTTGTAGTCCAATTTCTTGTCCATGTTCTGGTCATGATTCTCGTGTATCCTCTGGACTACACGAGGTGGAATATCCTCCTCGTACTCCCTGCTTTCTATGAGGTCATACAGCTCCTTCACTGTGATATATCCATCGTTGTCTGTGTCGCATTTATTGAAAATGCTCCTCAAATAGTCGGATTTCAACGGAATTTCTGTGAGACCAGACATCGTTCGTTAGTCTAACAATGACACATCAGCAGTCCGTGTCGATTCGACTGCTTATTGATTAGAAAATTAGGTGCAACGGTTTTTTTACAAGCTTTTTGTTGTTGTTTTGGATCCGCTTAGCGAATTTGACAGATCTGTCATGATACTGAAGTAGTTTTATATACGTTTTATAGATGTCAGCAGTGAGACGGCTTAGCGCCATCTACTAAGAAACATGCCAACTAATTTTCTTTAATGATGAGCATAAGCGGAACATTAAAAAAGGCATTCTCAACAATATAGGCATATCTTATCTTTTGGTTGTCAAAAACGAAATGATTCGGGGAGGTTTCAGGCCTATTATGTCAAATTGACAAGTTGAAAAATTTTGGCGGTAAAGTAGGTATTGTCCAACAACCAAGATAACTGACGATTTTGACAATTCTGACAAATGGCAAACCTAACCTAAATTTAATAGCTTTTTTGTTTTCTTTTTGTGCAACAAATGTCCATATTCAAAATAATGCACATATGACTTCAAATTACATGTTTATAAACAAATCTGATAAGGCGCAATCTATCCGAGAACCTGTTAAAACACGGTACCCTCTCAAAAAGGCTGTTATGCAAATTATTCAAGTTTACCTGATGTGAAATAATCCACACATAATATTGTTCTAATAAATCTTTTGTATAAATTTTATCATTTTCTACGGAATTACATATATCACGTTATTTCCAGTCTTCCTGATCAAATTCCAATTTCATAATGGACAGCACTGTTAGATTTACATTGAAAGGCAAGTTTTGTCCTTCATCACAAAAAATAAAAATCATCTAAAGCTGCTATATTGCAGAGGGTAGAAAGAGAACAGCAGACGATTATGAGAATTTCAAGGTGCAAATCCAAAAGATCGATGGGTCTGTAGTCAGAGTGCCAAATAATTTGTCATACGTTGAGGTCACCATTCCAGAAGGCAACTACCAGCTAGTAAAGTGAGTAATATTCCGTTATATTTTTTACTTCCTGATAATATCCTTATGCCATCCCAGAAATATATTCAAAATGCCTGAGATATTGTTTTTTATTAATCATTTGCTATACCTAATACAAAACAAAATTTCTCTTACGAGAAGAAATCTTTTCTCCTTCATTTTCAGAAAGGATCAAGACTTCATACTAATCAGTTTCAGCCTAAACAAAATAAACATAATTCCAAAGTCTACTTCACATTTAAAACGAAAATGTGGTTAGCTTTTGCAATAAATATTAAACTATAAGTATTAAAGTTTTCCAAAATATGTCTCGCAAACATATATATATATATATATACCATTTGATATGATTCAAATTACTATATATTGAAACATCATTTTTACTTCTTTAATCAAGCGCTAAACAATAGAAGTTACCAATAAAAATCACTACATAGTGCAGCGGTGCACCATCTTCTTGGAAATGAATCTAATTTTCATTATAATTAACGTCATTTTCTATTATTTCGGTAATTCGTGGCGCTATTGTATTTTCTAACATGTCCAAGTTTCTAGAGATACAGAAAGCTCCTACAATATGATTTCCGAAAATGCCAGCCCACACATTTATTTGTTCAGGATATTGCGAGTGTATCTCTTGAAACAAATGTGGATTATGTTTATTTACAGCACCATGTAAATAGAACGTACACTGTCTGGTTTCTAGGTTACTAGACCTGACAGACTCACAAACTGACGCTCTGACTCAAGAGCTAAGGTTCCACAGACCGCTCTGACCACCAACGATGACTTGACGTGTGACGTGTTCGAGCGTTTTCCCCAAAATATACCAGCAGAGTTTTCATTGGGCTACCCTGGTGTTGATCGACAATATCTGGAATCAATGAAATAACAAATTACAAACTAACAAAGCTTTGAAATATATGAATAACCTAATACAATTATTCTAACCTCTGATCTGAGATGGCATGCCCGTCCCTTTTTGTTTTTCTTCTATTTTGGATCTCACTTATGTTTTTATTGGTATTTCCAGTAACCCTAGCATTTTAAAATCCATCAAAACTGGTGCATCCATTAGTCCATTAATTATGCACTTTCAAAAACGTCAGCTTATCGTTAAAGTATCATTTCCTATGTGGAAATTAGCAAATCTTCTGATTATCTGATTGTATGATTTACCTTAAATTTCCGAGGATTGTAGGTATAGCGATTTTTGCGAATATCTTTTGTAATTTCCATTCCTATCCAAACACGACGATAATTCTTTTCCAAATACGATCTATTCAACTTTTTAACGTAAATTCATTTATCATCACTATCTAAGCTGGTGCTTTCTGTTTTATCAGTAATTATGTGAACTTTATGGTGTATACACGGCCAGTGCTCAATAACTAATCGCCATTTCCTATTTAAAAAAAACGTGGATGAGACGCTAATAATTTAACGCGAAAAATGTTTAAAAAATTGCTTTCGCAAAAATCGCGTACAATCGGATACCGAAGGTTCACTGATGCTATCTCCTTTGGAAATCTGTAAGTGGTACTAGCAATATTCATTTCGCAACTTTTAGAGTTATCCGATTGTTGTTTGTTACTATTTTGTTTCGTACAAACATTCTCAACTTATAATAGATGATTTTTATTTTTGGGTCTAAGGTCTCCGAACCCGAAGCAAAAACTTTGTAGAGCGTCTTCTAAGAGCCAAGGATACGGCTGAAGTATAACAGAGCGAGGTATTCTGGTAAAAAAGAATAGGCTCTGTGGCCAGAAACTGCGCTTAGGCCCGTTTGTTGCCCTGTGCTTGTGCACCATCTTAGATCGTTCTTGACAAAAAGGAATAAAATGTAGGCAGAATCAGAATAAATGAAACTAGTCCATGTACTTTACCCTGTTTTTATCAAAACTACTATGTGGTCTACTCAGTCACAGCACAATATATTTTATACAAAACGCCTAAATCCGAATTTTTATCCCTTACAATACCGTGCATCGTTATCATTAATTTCAACGAATACATTCCGTCACAAAATAATAAAAGTATTTACGACCCGCCCTCACGTTTAACAGGCAAATACCTTTCATCTATTTTCAAACGACAACTCGATTGGTAAATAATACAGACTTGTTGACCAATCCGATTAAAACGTGACCTTTTCGCACAAAAACTCTCGACTAGTTTTTGTAGTCCTTGCGAGAAAAGGTATATTGTATCGGCAGAACAACGAGCGTTTAAATATTATTTGAATACTTTCGTACATCATATGGCCAGTTGTTAACCTGTGTGCTGTACATTTTTGGATTTGAAATGTTTTATTCTATACGATTGGGTATTTTAATATTTTCGCAAAAAATTTCGAAATTGAGATATGTATTATATGGCGTGTACACAAACGAGCCATCCAAGTTGCACGTACCTCTTACATTTTCTGGCCTCCAAAAATACCGAATTGCAACGTTGTCTTAGCGCGGTAATAAATTATAGATAAAAATAACCGCGTTCTATACCGGGTGATTCGCCAAGATGGCTCACCGCTTATTATTGAAGATATAAAAACGGAATTTGGGGATTGCGTATTATAGATGAATTTACATTTTTTGACATATTCATTTGCTTTGACGTAATTCCTACCTAATCACGATGCGATTGCTCCTTTTTGACTCCAACGAAAGAGTAGGAAGTATACGAGCCCCTTCACACTTCAGTTGGCCCACCTCATGATTTGTACCAAAATATGCCTTTATAAACTAAACATGAAGGATTCTAAAACAACTTATTTTCTCAAAAACATTTTAGATACACTCTAGTCGTAAAAAATACATATAATAATAGAAGATCTGAACAAATAAACAATGTGCGAATAAATGCGCGAAGTTAACAAAGCAACAATTGAAAGATTACCAGTGGGTAACATCACCTTTATTTTTTATTACGGCTGAAATTCTTTGGGGCATAGTGTTAACCAAGTTTTTTCAAAAATTTGGTGTAAAACAATCCCATATTTCTTGAAGCTTTTGTCTCAGTTCGGTGATTGTACGAGCAGGATGTTGTCGTAGAACCTTTTTCATCTCGTGCCACAACGTTTCAATAGGTGACAGATCTGGACTGCTAGAAACCCATTTCAAAAGTGGTACATTATTTACTTCCATCCATTTTATAGCCTTTTTTGAGGTATGGCACGCTGCACCATCTTGCTGAAACACAAAATCTTGGCCGGATGTCAAACATTCTTCCATCACTGGTAAAAGCGATTCTTCTAAAATTGCCAAATATTTGTTTGTATCTACATTTCCATCAATAAAATGAAGTTTTCCTACTCCTTTTGATGACATGCTGCCCCAGACCATAATGGATGCTGGAAATTTCTCTTTTCTCTTGAGACAGTCAACATGGAATGCTTCATTTTTTTGCGAATAACTCTACTGCGACCGTCACCAACACAAACTTCGAGTCGGGCCTCATCACTCCATTGTATTGCACACCATTGAGGTGTCCATTGTCTATGTTCTTGAGCCCATCTTAGCCGATTTTTCTTTTGCAGTGGAGTTAATAGTGGCTTTTCTTTGGCCTATAAACAAGTTGTGCAACTTTAGGGTTTTTACTCCACTTTTTTTATAAGTTGTGGAGTTATGAGTTGTGGACCTCGAAATTCTCCTTCCAACAGCGTCACTCCAGAGCACTTAATTGTAAATAATTGGCACGCCTGTTTTTCACGATTTTTCTTCTTAATGCTCTTCGGTCGGCTTTTGTGATATTACTTTTTTTCACATATCGTGGCTTAATATTAACTGAACCAGTTACGTCATATCTTCTAACAATATTTCTCACACTGTACCGCGATAAGTCTAACAGAGTTGCAATTTCTGAGTTTGATTTCCCAGAATTAAAAAATTTAATTATCAGTAACCGAATTTTCTCACTAATAACCCTTCCTCTACCCATTTTGAAAACCTTAACTACCCAAAACTATTTTAAACGTTTTCTAACAGCTGTGATTTATAAAAACAATTGTCATGACTTTTATTTTTCACAGCCACCTATGCGTTATAGACTTATTTTGCATTGAAATGAAAATAGGTTGATATGCTGTAATTGCAACATGTGTTATTTTTATGCTGCAAATGATTAGGGAGTGATAAAGTTGGTGATTTCTACTATATATTATCAAAATATTCATTGTTAATATTTTAAACCTATAACACCCTGCTACATTTTTATTATTTGTGTTTGATAGAAGAAAACTAAGATTTCAATAGTTGAAGTGGGAAGGGGCTCGTATATAGTCAATCTACTTGACGCTTTTCTTATTCCCAAAAAAGTATATCGTAGAACGTAATTTGGTCGGTTTGTTAAATACTTCCAATCCGTGGCCTTGTACCGATTCAGGGCTAGATGCTGTATGACTATGCCGGTTCCTCGTTTCTTTTTTTATGTATTCATTTTTCTTCGACGTACATTCACTAAATCATTACGCGCGCATTCATCTCGCAGAATGCCACCACCAGATTAAAATCGAGGACAGCAGACTAAAGATTCAGAGGCGTACTTACAGCGAAAGTAGTTTTTCTTTTGTTAGATATACAAGCACTTTCGGTTTCACAGCTTTCAATTGAATCAGTTATATGCTCGCTTAGATAAGCGATGAAGTTATACAACGATAAACTGAAGCAAAAAATAGTCTAAACTATTTAAATCAGGAGATCGAGGAGGCCGAAATTGAGTTCCCAAACGTGCTAGCCAGCGATTTGTGAACGCTTTATTTAGAAATTCCCTAGCATGAATGCGCAGGAGCACCATCTTGCATGTACCCTATTTCTTCTCTTGGAACTATTGTCAATGCTAAGACTCCGAGTTTCATGTAGTATTCTGTGTATTCTGAATAACATTCTGGCATCGGGAATTATACGATTTGGATGCCGCTCTTGATATATCCGCCTAGCCATAAGCGATTCTCGTCAGCAAGTCCGTAGGTAAAATGCATATCTGTAACTTGAAACTTGTAAATCTTGGCATAGTTTACTTATTTTTTCTTTGATATTGATCAAAGAAACTTTTACAATGTAAAAGACTATCACGTTTATGAATAATTGTCAAAATAAGGTCGCGACGTCAAATGTCATTATGTTAAATACCAAATAAGGCACCAGTCTACTAGTCGTTATACCACAAATGCATGAAAAGGGTTTTTATTTTTTTACGTGAAAGCGGAGCATCGAACATCTCTTACGGACGCCACTGGTGGAAATATTAAAAAACATTCTACATTAAAAAATGCCTATTGGTACTTAGCAGGGTCATGTCAAATTTCCTGAAAATATCTAAAACAGTATTGAAATTATGATAAGAAAACGATTTTTTTCTTAAAATTTTAACAGCCTGTAGCTCAAAACAGGTTAAGGACATATGCTCATATAAACTTTTCTTTCTAAAATGATCTTATAAATCGTATCCTGTATTTTTAGCCATCAATTAAATTACACGCTGGATGCTTTGTGACGATGAGGGGATGAGTTCTCAGTCTGAGATCCTAGGCAACCATAGGCAGATTACTCCGGGTTTAGTTTCCTAGAAACAAAAAATAGGCAGTACCCAAAGCCATTTTAACTGATAAAACCGTCAAAGTGCGCACAAGTAACCCGAATTTTACTTATGCATCAGATCGGTATTTAAAAGTTTGGGAAAAAACGTCTTCGACCATAGTTACAATACTCGCAAAAGTCAGAAATACTTCTACCCATCACATAAGCTAAATTCTACCGAAAAATGTCCACATTACTCTGCACTAAAACTTTACAATGCTTTACCTCGACATCTTCAATCCATTCCAGCATTCACTATATTCAAAAAAAGCATTCATAAATATATACATATGCGATATGGAACCATATAGTATTGAAGAGTTCTGTGCTCTAGTGAAACCGTAAGCATTAATTTCGCTGTTGTATGTTGTCTATGAATGTCCGTTTTGTATGTACTTTGAAAAATTGTGTGTTATTTACACTGTATCCCAATGACATGTTATCTCTGTTATACATTTCTTTGTTTTTTGTTTATAACTGAGAAACCAATAAATTTCTATTCTATTCTATTTTGCTTTTGCCTTTATTTCGATTTTAAGAGGTACCGAGGAACAGTAGATTTCCGCGATAATTTCCTTGTTATTAGTCATGGCACGCTTTGATCGTACCGCATGAGTTCCTACCTTTCACCACGTCACTGGCGGTGAATTCAAGTCTTCATCGAGTAACAGTTGGTATTAGAAACCGCGTTGAACTCGTTCAAATTGTTGTTTTTCGATAACAATCGCTGCGGGTGCCGTGTGCTGCTAGATTTTTGCGTAAATCATGAATACGAATGCATTAAAAAATACCTACTATCGATTATTTCAGCCGGCACCAATAGTTTGACCATGTGAAAATTCGGGGCAGTTCACCGCTTGTGTGTAATTTGTGAAACGTTCCTCATTAGCGGATATCCATGTTAAAATGTTCCTGTTTGGAAAGTAAGTGCTCAGTTCATTTACGATTTTTCTGGAACTATGTGCATTAGCCATATTTACGTACATTTCTTGTGACTGTATAAATATAAAAATCCAGATATCTCTAATCCGAAGGCAGTAGAAACGTCAGTAAAGTTTACTAGAATACGTGACCGCGGTTGGTTTCAATTGTCCCATTTCGGTAACACGACATTATTCTACTGACGTATAAATTTAGATCCCCATCGGGAAGAAAAAATAGTAATTTTGCCGTACTATGTCATATTTATGTTTTACGGCTGTCTGTAAGATACTTTTCAAAAACACTTGCGTATCTATAATCTGGGCGAAAATTCGTTTCATTGTTGGTGTTTTTTTGTTACTGTCCGATTTCAGAAAAATCAAAAAAGTTGTTTTGCAATCCACAGTTCAGATATACATAAAAATCTCCTGGGTAATCGCCTGATTATTTCTGCCTTGAAAATCCTTATCATTTCACACATATTTGATTGATCGAAAACGAAAAGTGACGATGTAATATGCAAAACAGTCTACTTTTCACTGCGAATAGTACAGATGTTATAATATTCAACTTGATACATTAAAAGCGTAATAAAAAGTCAAATTTACTAGTAATTTCTAATTTGACGTGTCTACTCGAAAGTATCTAAATTACAGCTGGTACTTTTTTAGTGTTACCCATCTGAATAACGTTTCTTTTTCTAGTACAACATGCTTGATTGCAAACGTAATGACAGGTATGTCTAGTAACAGGATATACATGACCTTCAAATACTTCGTAAAGCAATTGGAAAATCATCTTAGGTCAAGGATTTCCACTGCAAATTGCACATAAATGCAAAATTAGAAATACATGCAATTGCTTGTTTTGAGTGTGTTAAATATTAATACAGTGGACCTCCGGTAATCCGACAAACATTATGCAGGGCAGTGTCGAACTATCGAATTTGACCCCCTATAGTTCGGAATTTTTTACAAAAGAGTACCTTGAAATCTGACAAATTACATATCCAATGTTAAGATTATATATGTTATGTATATGTATGTACTTTGAAGTACAAATCATACATAATTTATGTATGTCGAATTTAGTAAATTAAATAACAATAGAGAGCTTACGTTTTATTATAAAATTAAGCATAAATGCACATACATATGTACCAAAATAATCAAGAATTATTAATCAAAATCATTAATATATTTATCAAATTATGAAGCTTGGAAATATTCATCAATTTTTTTTGTTTAAGGTTGTTATAACGCGAGATCAGAGCTTTGTCCCTCAGTCTTCTCAAAAGTTAAATTTGGTTGTAGGATGTACCATTCTCTTCAGCCCATTGTAAACCTAGCTCAAAGGCGTTAATTGCGTCTTGTGCTGTGACTTGTGGAGCAGTTGCAATCACGTCGTCGTTATTTTCCTGATTGCTTGTTGTCTAATTAGAAATCTCTTTTATAATCTCTTCGTCAGACATTTCATGAAAAACATTTTCCTCTTTATCCATTCCACGGCACCAGATTTCCAAATCTTCCGGACTTATCTGTGTTTCAGTAGCGACTTGTTCTATAATTTCCGAAGTAACACTGATTTGTGGAACGTTGCTAGGAGTGGTGACTATATGTGGCCATAACTTTTCCAAGACGATTTAATAGTTGATGACGGTAACGCATTCGACGACTGACGAAGAGCAAAAACCAAGTCTTTCATATTAAATTCTTTTAAAGTTTTTTCTATTGGTTGGTCTTTAGATACGGCCCTCAGAAGTAGGTTTTTCTTATAGTCTTGCTTGAAAATTTTAATGATATTCTGGTCCATTGGTTGAATCAGTGCAGTGCAATTTGGCGGAAGAAACATCGCAGTGATGCATTTATCCTCAGTTGTTAGTTCTTCTTCAGACGGATGACCGGGAGCGTTATCAAGAAGCAACAACGCTTTTTGAGGAAAATTATGATCTTTTAACCATTTTCTAACTTCAGATACGAAGCATTCATCAAACCACTTTTTGAAAAGGTCTTTTGTCATCCATACACTTTTTTGTCCGTAATAGTGTACAGGTAAATCAACGTTTTGGAATGACCATGGTTTATTAGATTTCCCAATGACCATCATCTTTACTTACTTTTCGTCCAGGTATGGATTTTTCGTCACAAGAAACGAAAGTTTTGTTAGGCATCACACGCCAAAAAAGCCCTGATTCGTCTGCATTGTACACCTGTGACGGGTCAAGATTCAAATCGGTCACCTTTTGCAAAAATCTTAATTTAAATGGTTCTATGCATGTGGCATCGTCAGAAAGTTTCTCTCCTGTAATAGTCATTAAACGTATGCTATGACGACTTTTAAAACGTTCTAGCCATCCTTTGCTGGCCACAAAATCATCTATATATTTTAGAAATGTGCCCTCAAATGTCATGTATAACATCCCATTAATAGATTTTCCCAAAATGTATTTGTTTATGAGTGATATTCCGTCCACACATGGATAGGCCACCCTGTATATGGTATTGAAATTTTGTATTTAGGAAGAGAAATGGATTATAAGAAAATTATTCGCAACAAGCAACGGTTGGTTGTGTTTAGGAAGTAGCTGTCGCTTTATCTTCAATATTGTTGCATACGAAACACGCTACACGATTTAATAGATAACTAGAACGCGTATAGTAAACAATAGTGTGATATAACGATGAAATCATTTAAATCTAACGATATCAAACTCAGCGGCACGTTTTCTAGTGTTACATACGTGGACATGATCACATACTCTGTCTGAGAGTTTCTTTGACTTCATCGGAGTGTTGGAGATTCGGACAAGCTGATTTCAGAATCAAAAGAACCCTACACTTACCCGCCGTTCTTTTTATCATATTTTTATTTATAATTTGTAGAGCTGCTAGTTGCAAGCTTGCTGGTAATGAATACGATATTATTATTTTTTGTGTCAATTGAATTTGCATGTTTACTTTCTCCTTCCAATATTTCCTATTCAACATTCAAGACGATATCAAAGTCGCAATAAATCTATTTTATCAGCAGATGTGTGTTTGCAAAGCTTAATTCCTTATCCTAATCCATATTATCTGTCATTTCTGTATCAATTCACAAACGTTCAAAAATAAACGTTGCGCCGGTGTCTATTATGAAAACAATCCATTCTGTACCGTCACATGTTAAACTCATACATTATGGATATGTGTATCATTTATGTCAACCTCACAGAAAGTCCCTGAACCTATTTTTTGTATGAATTGTGCATTAATTTGTTACGACTAGCAGAAAACCTGGGAATATTACGTTTGTTAAACGGAACTATACGAAACCAGGACTCAAAAATGTATTTCAAGTTGTAATTTAGAATTACTGGATTTTTCTTTGGTAATTTACATTTTATTATAATTTTATTTTAAGGTTTACAATAAAAGTGTTTTTTTTTAGTTTTTTAAACTATTATTTATAACAAAACGTCTCGAATTTCTTAATCGCCTTCACGGTGCTATGATGTTCAGGCTGCGCCTTCGGCCTGTGCGCCACTGCGTAACGCATCATAGTATCAAGAAAGATAGTAAAATGCTCGTAGCAATAACAGTAATAATAATAAGAGATGTTGAATGTGTATTGTCTTGTTATCGTTTGTGAGATAATCGTCGGTATGCCGAGCGACAGGTTGAGACCGCTTTTGCCTTGACATACCTGGTAAACGTGCAGTCTCGGCGCGTCGTCTAACTTACAACTTCCAACATGACTGACAAAATTCCACTTTTGGAAAGCGAAGATGAAGGGTGAGCAATACGTTCATTTTTTATATCTGTCTTATTTTCGAACGTTGCGATATCATTTCCGCAGTTTTAACCTGAATTCACGATCAGAACTGGCGTTTTTTTTCCCAAAAACATCTTCAAAAGCCTGATTTTTTTTTTCGGAACTACAGACTGAAATAGTGAGAGACCGTATATAAAAAATTGGTTTTTTTAAATGTGAAGTAATAAGTAATATATCTGTGCGTAATGCCTATTGGTGCTTAGTAGATGCATGTCAAACTTCATGAACATATCTAGAACAATATTAAAGTTATGATAAGAAAACGATTTTTCTCTTAAAACTTGAAAACCCTTTAAAGTTTAAGAGGTTTAGGACGTATGTTCATATAAACTTGTTTTCCAAAAATGAGTCACGGAATCATATATCCTATATTATTGGCCATCAATTAAATTACACCCTGTGTCGAGAATAATGATTTAGTGTAGAACAGGAAGTAATTTTTCGGTTCATTACTTGTCAGTAGGTATGACATAACAAGTGAAACAATAGAAAATTCCTCTACTGTGATTGTATTAGAACGTTCAACGTCGAAATTACTTTTCAAATGCTGTATTTCAATGGATTTAGATAACTCCTTATAAGATATCATAGACATTTGATATGTAATAATAATCGCTTTACAGACAATTTATAATCGTTATAACATTATATATCTATTTTCAGAAAGAGACATATAGTTTATTTTGCAAGTGAAATTATATTTACCTAGTACATTGAGTATCATGTGTTGACGCAGAAATATATCTATAAAACTCTTTTCAAATATTGAAAACAAAAGTATGTTGAATAAGGTTTCAAGTTTCTGAACACTATTTCCATGAACTTTAGAAAAGTTGATCCATAATTCCGGTAAAAAACATGCCGTAAAAGTGAAAGCTCAGTACATACTTATTTTAATACAACGTATATTGCGTTTTATGAATGGAAGCCTTAATTTGTATGTTATCTAAAAATTGCGTATATAATATTTACGTCCTTCCTTTGCAAGATGAATATTAAAATACATATACATATACATATTTTTTAAATAAATAAAAATATTTCCGTTATATTTTATTTTATCGGTATGTAGTAGGCCGTGGTAAACTTTGACAAGATGATTGCCATATCTCATTGCTGATAATAGTAGCAATACCATAGTAGGCCATGACAAATTGTCGTTCCTAATTTGAAAGTGCATTCCTTGTTTCGAATATATTTGCTAGTAGGCTTTGGAAAATTTAGCGTGAATGTTTGAGGTTATAATGGCAAAATGCTCGCATATTTCGTTTAGGTTTTTCAGAGTGTTCAAGTGACTGTTTTAAAGGATGAGTGTAATTATTGGTAATGTATTGAGTTTTGTAATGCAATACGTAACATACCAAGAGAATGCATAGAGCGTGATGGTCAGCATTTTGACCATTTACGGGGCATTAAAAATCCTTATTTTTTAAATCGGTCCTTTTGAGAGATGCGTCTTAATCATAAAAAGAAATTTCAGAAAAATTAGTTTCAAAAATTAAAAGTCATTAACGATTTTAGAGCAAAGATGAAACTTTCTACGTTCGTTCCAGAAACACATCCGACACGTTGGGCTTCGAACCTCTCCTAAATCATCAGAAATCTCACGAAAATGAACACGGCGATCATTCGACTACGTACGCGCCCCAATCCGGGGACTATACCAGGACGCTGATAGATCGTCCAGAGGAAAATGGAGTTGGAGATGGTACAGGCACAATCAAGGTCAAAATCGATGGGATGACGTGTCAGTCGTGCGTCAGGAGCATAGAGGAGAACGTCGTCAAACAGCCGGGAATATATAGCATTAAGGTAGGCTCGAGTGTTGATCTTTGTCGGACTCCTTGGAAGGTGCTATGAAGAAAATTTGCTGCATATGTTCATAGACGAAGTGATCCTGACATAATTGATATTTAGATATTTTAGCAGTTGTTAAGTTTAAACTCGTTTCTTAAGTTACTATAATTCATGCAAAAACTCGTTTGTAAATGCTGAGTCCATCTACTCGACCGTTTACTTTTCATAAGTTACATTGCATGCAAACATTTTTTTTGCTATTTGTTCTAAAATCGGGTTACTTTTGTTATTTCGTCAGGATGTATAAAATATTCCAGTTAGCCATGTTAGTCATGGAAGGTTTGACAAGATCTGGGATGCTGGCGACTCGCTTTTTTCACTTTTTCTCACTTTTCTCTATCCATCTCGCTTTTACTCACTTTTCATTGAAAACATTCACTTTTCTCTCTATTTTCGCTCTAGCTGTATTTGGACGTTTTCGAATGAGCTGTCCTCGTTTTCTCGAGACCCACGAAATTAAATGAAGTGTTTTTTTATATAAAAATGAACTATGACAGATTTCTCCCCCAAGCTGAGCCAATATCAATAAATCTTCAAAACTACTGAACTGAAGTACATTAATTTTATATCATTATAAGGGAATTGAAAGACCTTTAAAATAAGGTATCACTCGACCCCCCTTTCCATTTAAGATTTTGGGGGTGGTGTCACTCCCGCTTAGGGGGCTGCAAGTGCTAACGTGATTTTTTGCCAAACTTCAGCTCCTGATGATGATGGCAAAGACCATTGAAAGCTAGAGAGAATAAAAAACTATAAAGAGTCCTCATTGCTTAAATTTTGTCGAAGTACCCAACAAAAGGCGGAAGCTTTAATTTTTCACCTAGACGACAATGACCACGTCTCAAGTTATATATATATATATATATATAAGTTGACTCTTTTGACGATAAAATTTGAAAATGTTTCAGGTGAAATTAAATAAATCACTTTATGAATAGGTACTGAAATTGCATATGTAATTTTAACAGTCAAAAATGTAAAATGACAGAAAATCGATTAAAAAATATAAATATATCTCCAACAAATAAATTGAAAATAATGTCTTCAACTTGTTTATTCGAGTTGCTTGGAATAAGGTGGCACAACAAGACATCGATCATCACATTTTGTCGATGCCTAAACGTATACATACATTATTCATTTTTTTTCTTATTACCTACTTGTCAATAAAATTTCATGAGGATTTTATCGTTTCATTTTTTATCTAAGACTAGATCATTGCCGAAAAATCAAGTTGAGGAAATTATTTTTTCTGGGTTACACCACTTCTAATGTCACTGAGTATATTATATGAGAAATTTTATCAAATCAAATATTTTTTTGATTATGCGCTATTTTTGCAGGTGAATTTAGAAGGCAAACACGGCATAGTGCAATACGATCCAAAAACGGTGACTGCAGATCAAATCTGCGAGTATATCGACGACATGGGGTTCGAAGCGTCACTGCCAATGCTTTCCAGTGATAATCAAGAAATAAACAAATGCGTTATCGATATCAAAGGGATGACGTGCAACTCGTGCGTGCAAAGCATTGAAGGTAAGACGGATAAAGATTGACCATCGTTGTGAACAATGAATATTGAAATAGCTTATCAATGAGGTGTCTATCTCTTAATTCATTGATATGACCGTCTTCTACAAAACGAATTACGATTACTCATTCTTCTAAGCAATCCAGCAAAATTCACAAGCTGTTGTTCATGCGTTTTCTTTATCGGCATTACCACAACTTTATCAAATTCCTCGCATGTCAGCGATGTTTTTGTGAATAACCAATTCAATGTTTCATATCTTGGGCGTTTCATTATGCATCAAAGTTCAATTTAGACAAAAAATTGTTTGACGTGTAGACGCCTTGTTTAAATCTGAACTTCAAACCGTTAGATGGTAATTTTAGTATTGGTAGTAGTAGTAGTGTTATTGATGATTGTTACTTTGTAAAGCAGTGTTTGTTCTCTTCATTGCTATGGATTTCAAGGTTCAGTATTCAACTTATTACAAAATTATTTGATCAATAGAAGTCAAAGAACTAAAATTGGCAATACATTTAAGTAATGATATCAAGATGAGTGTCAGTTTGAAAATGTTCAAAGCGAAATTGAAAAAATATCTCATGGAAAACCAGAATTCATAGTAGTGGAATTTTGTATAAAAATATGTAGCCCTCAAGACATAATATATTTTGTGATATACCCGTGTAATATGGATATTGTAGCATTAATGCTAAATAAATCTGAAACAAAAAAAAATGAAGTTGTATTTACGTTTACGTATTTCAGGAATGATATCGACGAAAGTAGGAGTGAAATCGATAAAAGTGGATCTGAATAAAGCCGAAGGCTATATAGAATTTCTTCCAAACGAAGTCACTCCAGAAGAGTTAGCAGAACAGATCGAGGACATGGGATTCGAGGCGTACGTCAAATCCGTCAATGGAAAAAACATCGCCAACGGTAAATTATCGTAAAAATTTCACATTAATTACTATTTTCACGAATTTAATAGAATCGTTAGAAAAACCTTTTAGAAAAATATTACGAGGCTGGAACTGTTTGGACTATTCTGTTGCTATAAATTTTTTGGGAATCATTTTGTATTTACGGCAAACCAGTTCGTTTATTTCGTTTACGAAGTGTAATCTTTTCAAAGAAAGTGTCATCTTTCAATATGTAGGTTATGTAGAAAAAAACAAATCCCAACCGAGTACATCTGGTGCCAAAGCGGACGAAGACTTAAAACTAGAAAAATGCAACATTCACATAAAAGGAATGACGTGCGGATCGTGTGTGGCCGCCATCGAAAAACATGTACAAAAATTACCGGGTAAGTAGAATTATTGAGATTCTATTCTGTATTTATTTTTTGTTTGTGCAACATTTATTTAGCATCAATGCTACAGTCTCAATTTGTTGACACATTTTAATAATCAATTTCCTATAATTTGTGGGGCTGAGGGAACTCCTATTCAAAAAGACAATTAAAACATCAGCATTTATACAGGGTGACGGGAAAATAGATGCGGAGCCGGTGGGGGGAGATAGTACAAGCCAATCTGAGTCGATTTTACTATAGGAACTACTGTCCGAAAATCAGCCGTTTTCGAATTATACTAATTGTTAAGATTTTATAAAATTAACGTCCTTTATACGTTAACCAAGTCATAAAACTGGAAAATTCGGTGTTTCATTTGATTTTTTTTTGTTTTACAATAAAAATATTCTAAAATACGAAAATAGATACTCAAATGTACATTATTGACGTTATCTCATGCAGTAAGCTTCAAAATAGTTCGAGTTTTGTTAAAAAAATCTTCGTTCATCTCAAAAGCTTCAGTTACTAGAAAAAGTCGCATATACATTTTTCGTACAAAATAATTAGAAAACATCCACGTTTCATTATCTTTCAAATGAGGTATAAAAATCACAAATCGATTAAGAATTGGCAAAAATATGATTATTATAAGAGAAGGAAGGAAAAAGCAATAAAAATATTACACTTACAAAATCATACCTTAATACAGGATAATTTGTTTGAAACTACATTTTTTATTTTTATACCCCAACCCCCCATGTCATCCAAAATAAGCAAACCTAAGAATTTGTAGGTCATTGTTTCTAGTAAATTGAGTTTTTGAGATGAACGAATTTTTTTTAACAAAAATTGAACTATTTTGAAGCTTACTACGTCAATAATGTACATTTGAGTATCAATTTACGTATTTTAGAATATTTTTATTGTACTACAAAAAAAAATCAAATGAAACACCCAATTTTCAAGTTTTATGGCTAGGTTAACGTATAAAGGACGTTAATTACATAAAATCTTAACAATCAGTATAATTCGAAAACGGACAGTAGTTCCTATAGTAAAATCGACGCAGATTGGCTTGTACTATCTCCCCCCACCGGCTCCGCATCTATTTTCCTGTCACCCTGAATATTCAGTTGTTATCCTTTATTCGAATCGGCGAAACGTATCTGTATATCTGTTTTCCGAATTTTGCAGGCTGCCGCAAGATCCTCGTATCGCTGCTAGCCGCCCGCGCCGAAGTACATTACGACGCTTCGATCACGAATCCGGCGAATATCGTCGCTTCCGTGACCGATCTCGGTTTCCCCGCGTCCGTTTTGCAACAATCCGGCGCCGGGGAGGCAGAAGTCGATCTTCAAATCAGGGGGATGACGTGCGCCAGTTGCGTCAATAAGATCGAGTCGAACGTCGGCAAAATACCGGGGATCAAGGATGCTAAGGTGGCTCTGACCACGCAGAGAGGTTGGTGTTGAAATGAATCTCTGTACCTCTGAACCAGAGTAGGTTCAGTCCAAATAAGTTGTTTTAAGATAATTGTGTTTTTCTTGCATTGTATTGTATGCGACTTGATACGAGTTAAAAAGTCGTAACTTCCTTATTATTACAGATAGGTGGATGCTGCATGTAGCAAATGAAAATTAACAATATTATCATAAGCTTAACATATTGAACAACAATGGACTTAACCTAGCCTGGCTCTGGGGTACAGATCTGCTAATCAACTATCTACCAAAAATTCAACGGACGATTCTTCGAGTAACTTTAAGACAAAACACAGGTGGTTAGCGAGAAATGCTTCTATGAGTTCATCGCCTCCAGAACTCCGGATTTCTACGTTAACGGCATAAATAAACTTTTTTCTCGTTGGTAACACCATGCTGATCCTAATGGTTTTTATTTTGATTAATAAAGTAGTTTGTTGAAACTGGGATACGCTCCTTTGAATTTGAAGGTTTTCCGAACAACCTAATATACGGAGTGTTCCTTATGATATGATTAATGATATGCGAATACTTAAGGGTGTGAATCTGCATGAAAAATTAATGTTAGTTCGCTTTATAAACTGTGGTCCAAAAATGTTTCCTTACAAAAACTCGGGGTGTTGAAGTTTTAGGAAAAAAATGGAAATTAATCAATATTTTCAGAACCGCTTCAGATACTTCACTGGTATTTTAGTAGGTAGTGAAATATTATGTATATTATACATTAACACAAAAGGTTTGCCAAATTTAGATAAACGATAGTACTAAACAAAAAACGCTAAGATATTACACGGCAGTGGTCGAGAATATCAAAAAATCTGTGAAATAACATTCTTATATTTTTCAAATTTTTAATCTTTTACTATTTATTTTATTATGCAACTTGTATACAGGGTTATCCAAATTAAGTGTCCACCATTAGTAACTTTGTTATTAGTGAAAATACAAAGTTGTTTGAATTAGCAAACTAGTAGCATTTTTAACGCTGGTAAAAATGAGAAATAAAAAAAAACAATTGAGAGTCGTTATTTTGATTTTTTTCAGTAAAATAACATTTTTTTAAATGGAAACCCCTGTATACTATACTTTTTCCTGTTAAAGCATCAAATTTTAAACAAAAAAGCTTACAATAACTTTTCTCCTAGGTTACAAATTGTTGAAGTTATGGCCTCCAATCTGAAACAATTAAATTGTATCGACAAACTTTATTTTCAACATCAACTTATAATCTTACAAAATACAATAACAATTTTTTTTAAAGAAGATGCTCGAAAACACCACCTTGTTCTTCAATACATTTTTGGGCACGTTTTTCAACTGCTCGAACTGTCTTAAGTATGGTCCTACCATCTATCTGGGTTATCTTTTTCCTAACTGCAGTCTTTAACGCGTCAAGGTTATCGTACCTTCGCTTGTAAATTTGGTTCTTTAAGTAACCCCACAAGAAGTAATCAAGTGGGTTTAGATCTGGTGATCTGGGAGGCCACTGTATTGGGCCATTTGTTCCTATCCACTGATCATTAAAAGTAGTACTTAGAAAATGATAAGTACCTCTGGAGTTGTGGGCAGGTGCGCCATCTTGCTGAAAATGCAGATGATGTCTACTTATAAGATCCAATTCGTCTAAGAAATTAGTCAGAATTTCTGACATAAATTCCACATATCTTTCACCAGTTAGGGTTCCCTCATAAAAGAACGGGCCAACAATTTTTGAACCAATTATACCGCACCAAACGTTGAAACTGAAACGGACTTGTGGGCCTCTTGGATGTACTAACAAAATATTTTCTCTTGACCAATAATGGTGGTTTTTTCTATTAAACATTCCAGAATTTGAAAAATTTGATTCATCTGTCCATAAAAGGTAACGAAAGTTATTTACATTTTGGCGACAGAAGCTAAGATACCAATGGCAAAAACAAGTCTTCTCTCTGGATCCCCTGCCAAAAGCGTTTGAACTGGTCGGTACTTATGCGGAATAAATTTGTATTTTTTTAAAATCCTTTGAACAGTACCATAACTGAAATTAGAGTCCTTGAGAATATCTGCTATTGAATTCTCACGATAAGCTTCAAAATATCCAATAACTGCAATTTCCGTGGCCTCGCTTATTATGAATTCTTTTTTTGCCCTTGTTTTAGCAAAAACATTTTCGTTGCCCCTAAATTTTCGATAAAGTCTCAGAAAATATCGTTCATACGGTTGAATGCGAGCGGGATATAATTCACTGTAGTATTCTCTTGCTCTCAAGGAGGATTTTCTGCACACTAAATAGCATTCTAACATATCACACTTTTCTTCATGGGAGAACATTTTTCTTTAAATTAATGACACAATAAAGCTTATAAACAAGTATTTACACTAATGTTTGACATTATTTGATTTTATCATTGTTTTCCAAAGCCTTCTAGTTGCGAGTATGTCCAGTTTAACAATTTGTCGCTTATCTTAATGCTGTCAAATCGCGAACGCCATGTTGTTTTCATAGCCGTCTTAATATTATAATACTGCAAATAATTAAAAATATTTATCGTTATTTTGACTTTATTTTTGACTTTAGCGGAAAAGTCATTATGAACTTTTTTGTTTAAAATTTGATGCTTTAACAGAAAAAAATATAATATATAGGGGTTTCCATTTAAAAAAATGTTATTTTACTGAAAAAAAACAAAATAACGACTCTCAATTGTTTTTTTTTATTTCTCATTTTTACCAGCGTTAAAAATGCTACTAGTGTGATTTCTGATATACCAACTCCTTTTGACGAGTCCTACAAGCAGTTAAAATAAATGACTCAACTATTGAAGTAACAATATTAGACGAAAGCAAGATCTTAAATTGTATAAATGCCAACATTCTTTCCACTGGATATCTTTTTATCTTTCCAGGCAAATTCCGTTTCGATCCCGAGCTAACTGGCCCGCGGCACATAATCGAAACGATCAAACGTCTCGGTTTCGACGCGGAATTGTTTTCTCGGGACGGCGGTGGAGGCGATTATTTACAGCAAAAGGAGGAGATCAGGAAGTGGAAGAGGAGTTTTTTGTTCTCGTTGGCTTTCGGTGGGCCTTGCATGGCGGTCATGTTGTACTTCATGATCGTCATGACCGCCGGGCATATGTCGCATGAGGATATGTGCTGCATTGTACCAGGTGAGATTTAGTGTGCTCTATCTTTTTACATAGATAGTAAAAACGCTCCAATAGCTATTTTCAACAACAAAATGATAAACAAACCATGGGCGTAGTGAAGAAAAGCATTTATTGATTAAGTAAATTCTTTTCAGTCAAATATCTTCTGAACGTAGTACCAACTAATCTGATGTATCAATTAAAGTGTATTTTAAGCTTTAAATCAATAAATCTTCAAAACTACTGAACTGAAGCTAATGTATTACTTTGCTACCAAATGAATTGATCTCCACTAATGATGATGTATTAGTTTTATTTAAGCTTTATATCAATAAATCTTTAAAACTACTGAACTGAAGTACATTAATTTTACATCATTATAAAGGGAATTGAAAGACCTTTAAAATAAGGTATCACTCGACCCCCTTTCCATTTAAGATTTTGGGGGTGGTGTCACCCCCGCTTAGGGGGCTGCACGTGCTAACGTGATTTTTTGCCAAACTTGTGTCCCCATCGAAAACAAAATCGACGGATCTGAGCGTTTTTCAAAAAAAAAAATTAGCTGCCAGTAAATGCGTCTGTTTCGTTTTCGATGCACCACCCTGTATATAACACATAAGCATTTGGACACTGCTTTAGAACTGTTAAATAGTGATATTGAAAAAACTATGAATTGGTTTAATGTCAATAAACTTAAATTAAACACTAATAAAACAAAATGTATGTCAATAGGGAAACAGATAAAATTGAAGTAGTCAAGTCGTTTAAATATCTTGGTATATAACGTATATGAATAGTAAGCTACTGTTTCACGAACATTATGAATACATTATTTCAAAAATATCGAAAAAGATAAATTACTTCTATAGAGTTTCGCATAATCTTATGTATTCCAAAAAAATTGTGTATAACACTATAATTCTTTCCCATTTTTTTATGTTGTTCAACCATCTTGTTTACAGCAAGTGAAAACATTTTCAAAATTACAAATTCTACAAAATAAAGCTATGAGAATCATATTAAATAAAAACAAATATGCTAGGATTAAGTCTATGTTAGAAGAACTGCAGTGGTTGGATGTGAAAAATTTCATATATTATTTAGTTCTCGTTTTCATATTCAAATTAAAAAATCATTTATTACCACCACATTTAGAGAACTTCACAAAATTAAATAGTCATTATCATAACAACAAAACTAGAGGCAGTATAGATTTTCATCTGCAAAATTGCAATAGTAGCATAACTAGTAAATCTATATTTCAAAAGGGAGTATTTGAATTTAACAAATTCAATAATGATATTAAACAGAGTTCTAATTTAAAAATATTTAAGGTGAAATTAAAAAATCATTTTATGAATAATCAAAATACATAGTGACGTAATTTTAATTTTAATAGACAAAAATGTAAAATTACAGAAAATGGATTGAAGAAAAATATGTAGCCGAATCATTATACAAAATTGATATTGTAGCATTAATGCTAAAAAAATCTTCAACAACAACAAATAAAAGACAAGAATGTAAAATTATAAAAAAACGTATAAATGACTAATTCACTGATCAACAGCCAAAAAATATCCTAAATAAAATCAACGAAATATTACTATTTTTAATGTGCTAAAACCGGAATGAAACTTATTTTTTCAATATTAGTTCAAGTTTTAGAGATACGGTAATTATATGTGTTCCTGCTGTGACAGTGTTAATATACTGTAATTCACAAGAATGCACGTGCTACATTTTTATATTCGGCAAGGAAAGATGATGTAATCGGCATGATTGTGTTACGTTATACATACGTGTACATTATATTGTTTTATATTAGCCATTTTTGTAAACAATCCAGATCAGTTTTGTTACGTGTGCGGTGATGTGACTTTTGCGTCTCAGAGACGGTCTATTACTCCACTAATAACAAAGGCATATCAGCTTTATTTCGGTTGTAAACTAGGTGATCAAGACAAACAGTGGGCACCCCACATCTGCTGTAATACATGTGCTTCAAGTCTGAGGAGCTGGTTAAATGACAAAAAACGGTCTATGCGCTTTGCTGTGCCAATGGTTTGGAGAGAGCCTACAAATCATATTAATGATTGTTACTTTTGCATGGTACCTTGTGTTGGACAAGCCACAGCTATGTGCAAGAAAAAAGAATCGGTTATTAACTACCCAAACATACCATCTGCGATGAGACCTGTGCCTCACAGTGACGAAAATCCTATTCCAAAACCCCCAGAATCCTACACTTGCGAATCAGAAAACGAATCAGATCATGGCGATCGAGTGATTCGTCAGGAAGAGGATATGCCATCAACGTCAAGAGATCCTGATTTTATACCGAGCACGTCATGCCACCAACCGCACAAAATAACACAGTCAGAATTAAATGATCTTGTAAGAGATTTAGAACTTCCAAAATGTAAGGCAGAGTTACTTGGATCAAGACTGCCGCAGTGGAACTTGTTAGAAGACGATGTTTCGGTATGTGTTTTTCGTAAACGCCACAAAGACTTAGAACCATTTTTCAATATGGAGAATAACTTGGTTTTCTGCAGTAACATTAACGGCGAACTGGCGGCTTTAAATATAAACTATAACCCAGAAGAATGGAGATTGTTTATAGACAGTTCAACATTGAGTTTAAAGGCAGTGTTATTACATATTGGAAATATTTTACCATCTCTTCCTGTAGGGTATGCAGTTCACATGAAAGAATCATATGACAATATGAAGTAACTATTGACATGCATAAAATACGATGAGCACCAATGGCATATTTGTGGCGATTTGAAAGTTGGTGCACTTTTACTTGAGCTGCAGCTAGGCTACACAAAGTTTTGCTGTTTTTTGTGTGAATGGGACAGTCGGGCAAAGGCACTTCATTACACCAGACAAAACTGGCCTGTTCGTCAATTCCTAGAGCCAGGTCAAAAAAATGTACAGCATATACCATTAGTAGATTCGAAAAAAAATTTATTACCACCACTGCATATCAAGTTGGGCCTAATGAAAAACTTTGTCAAGGCATTAGATAGAGATGGGTCAGCTTTTCAATACCTGCGTCAGAAATTTCCAAGACTAAGTGAGGCAAAGGTTAAAGAAGGTATTTTTGTTGGGCCACAGATTCGAAATATTTTGAAAGATACACAGTTTGAAAACACTTTAACAGGTATTGAAAAAACTACTTGGAATGATTTCCGTCTGGTGGTCACTAATTTCTTGGGAAATAGAAAAGCTGACAACTATAAAACCCTTGTCAAAAATATGCTGTCATCGTATCAAAAGATGGGCTGTAATATGTCTCTTAAGATACATTTCCTACACTCACACCTGGACTTTTTTCCTGACAATTGCGGAGCCGTAAGTGATGAGCACGGCGAACGTTTTCATCAGGATATTTCAACAATGGAAAAAAGGTACCAGGGAAAGTGGAATCCTTCCATGCTTGCAGACTACTGTTGGACTCTTGGTAGAGATGCTCCAGAAACGATCCATAAAAGAACAGCAAAAAGACAGCGCATATAGTGATTCTTATAAGTATATGAATCTTGTTACTTTTTTTAATATATCCTTAAAAATAAAAAGTTTTGTTTCTAAACCGCAACTAATTTTTTTATTTCATTGTCATTTTTGGATTCAGCGCCCCAAAATTAACAAAGAAATTCACTTTTCCCACAGGATACCATTAAAAAACTACAATTTGTTGTCCAGTGTTATACAAGACATTGTATCATTAATGCCAAATAAATCTTCGACGAACAAACAAACAGAACCTCATCGATGAAAATGTCGCCTCCTTTCTCAGGTCTTTCGTTAGAAAACTTCCTGCTGTGGGCTCTCTCCACGCCCGTTCTGATCTTCGGCGGCCGGCACTTTTTCGTGCAAGCGTACAAGGCTCTGATCCACCGCACCACCAACATGGACGTGCTGATCGCGATGGCGACCTCGATTTCGTACACGTACAGCGTGTGCGTCGTCGCAGCCGCGATGGTCCTCAAGCAAAAGACGTCGCCGCAAACGTTCTTCGATACCCCGCCGATGCTTTTGGTGTTCATCAGCTTAGGCAGGTGGCTGGAGCATATCGCCAAAGGGAAAACTTCGGAGGCTCTGAGCAGGTGAGAAATTCACTACCGTATATTCTAATAATTTTTTTCAATTTATTTGTTGGAGATATATTTATATTTTTTTAATCGATTTTCTGTCATTTTACATTTTTGACTGGTAAAATTACATATGCAATTTCAGTACCTATTCATAAAGTGATTTTTCTGAAAAATATTTCGGTAATTTCAACTCTTTCTGCTGTGGAATATACCATGGTTAATTTAAGTAATAAAGCGTTACAAGTTATTTTAGCAACAATGTTTGGTTAAATCAATCGCAAACTACGTACTAAATTCCTATTTAAAACAAGTACGAGATATTTCCTTATCTCTCTTCAAGAAATAACTTTTTTGGGACAAAAAAACGCACCAATAGCTATTTTCAACAACAAAATGATAAAAAAACCATGAGTGTAGTGAAGAAAAGTATTTACTTATTAAGTAAATTCTTTTAGTCAAATTTCTTCTGAAAGTAGTACAAACTACTCTGATGTACCTATTAAAGTATACTTTAAGTTTTAAATCAATAAATCTTCAAAACTACTGAACTGAAGCTCATGTATTTTACATCATTATATAGCGAATTGAAAGACCTTTAAAATAAGGTATCACTCGACCCCCTTTCCATTTAAGATTTTAGGGTTGCTAACGTGATTTTTTGGCAAACTTGTGTCCCCCTCGAAAACAAAATCAACGGGTCTGAGCGTTTTTCAAAAAAAAAAAAAACTGAGCTGCCAGTAAATGCGTCTGTTTCGTTTTCGATGCGCCACCCTGTATAACTTTTCTGTCATTCCAAAATGAGGCTGTATATTCGAGCGTGGGCTCTAGTATTGATGAATTTCAGATTGCTTTCTTTGAAGGCTACAGACGCTGTGATAGTAACATTAGGAGAGAAAGGAGAAATCGTCAGCGAAGAATTGGTGAACGTAGATCTAGTTCAGCGAGGGGATGTTTTGAAAGTCGTGCCTGGCGCTAAGGTGCCCGTTGATGGAAAAGTATTACAGGTAAGAAGCGATTTTCAGTTACTTTTAGTTTCAGGAGTTAGATTAATCGTATAGGAACTGGCAGAATTTTTTATGTACGATAATCTTTCATCTCGTTTTGTTTTTCGTTGCAGGGTCAATCGATGTGCGACGAAAGCCTGATAACGGGCGAAAGCATGCCGGTGGCGAAAAAGATCGGCGGCGCCGTTATCGGCGGCTCGATCAACCAACACGGGCTGCTGATAATCGAAGCGACGCACACCGGAGAAGCGACGACGCTGTCGCAGATCGTCAAGTTGGTCGAAGAAGCGCAAACGTCCAAAGCGCCGATTCAGCATCTCGCGGACAAAATCGCAGGGTATTTTGTGCCCACCGTCGTGCTACTATCGGTAAGCTGAAAATTAATACTGGTAGCCTTTAATAATAGCAACAGCCTTTATAACCGGGGCAAATTAGGAAAACGAAACTTTATTACGGCACCATTCATACAATGTTCTACTCAATTCAGGCTAAGTTTAAATGTATGCACGATTTGTTTGTAACTGGGAAAATGTAATTTAATTTTATACTATTCTAGTATACTTCTATTATACAGGGTGTTTGGTGCATCGTTGGCCAAATTAAAATGGCGGACAGATGAGGTCTTTTTCTATCACCCTCAAACAGTTTTTAGCCCAACGGAATTAAATATGTAGATTTTTTATTTTTTTTTTAGTAAAAACTCCAAAATGTAATACACAAAGTGAAATAAAAAAAAATAAAGAGTAAGTCCACCTGATGATTAATTTATCTTAATGCGTGATGTTGTACCAATCTTACAAACTCAACATTACTTGCCAGCAGCATGTAGTTTTTTATTTATAAACTCACAAATGGTTACAAAGAAGAACAAAAAAGTGTGCGTCTCAATTTTGAATTTTTGTAAAAAAAAAAAGCGTTCACGTTCTTACAATTCTTTTAAAAACTACTCTAGTTTATCCCGATTCTAACGGTATGCCAGAAGTCACAAAAAAGTTTAACTAACTTACTGAATTTGCAAATTTTGTATACAGGTGAAGGAAAATAAAAAAACGTGTAAAATCAAATTTCAATCATCTATTTTTTCTGTTTCACAAATCTTGTTCGAATTGTTGTCCTCTATTGCGTATGCACGACATTCGGAAAAACATCATTTAGATATTCCCGTACAATTAGCCTCCAGTGTACAGGACAGCCATAATGTTGGAACACAATTCGTCTGTCGCCATTGAAAATCGGCACCTCATTCACCAATTCGGGCAACTTATTTTGCAGATGAAGATGATCTGGCAAATAATCCCAATCACATGATTGCCAATTACTCATGCCCAAACATTCACACTGAATCTTCTCTGAAAAGAGCTTGGCCTCTTCACTCTTGGGTTCTGATCTTTTGAAGCCCAATGGTGCAGATTGTGAAAATTTAGTATCCATTCCTTCGTGAATTTGGACTCGTCCGTCCACAAAATACTTGTCAAAAAGTCCGGATCGTCCACGTCTGTGTGCAGCAAGAAACGACAAAACCGGACACGGTTGTCGAAGTCATTGTTTTCAAGACCTGCAACCAACAAAAAAAAATACGGGTAACATTAGTTTGCCGCCACTACATGCTAAATAAAAGCGATAAGAAGTTTCCATTGCAGACAGTTGTAAGTGTGATAAAAAAATTACGTACCTTGTACAGGAGTGTAGTGGAAGGCATGTTTATTATTCTTTCCAAATTGAAACTCCTAGTGATGAAGCTACATTTCGGATGCTTTGAGTAGGATCTTTCTCGACAAATGAAAAAACCTTTCATCGATGTCAACATTGTGTCGCACTACGACACCTTTTGGTACATTATTGCTCACAGGACCGGTTTCTGGTAAGCGTCGATAAGTGTTTTGGAATGTGTGGCGAGTACGTACACGCCTGTTATGATAGCGCACTTCTTAGATTCTTTGCGCTGCTCGTGCAACACAGTTGGCTTGTCCGTACACCAACAACATGTCTGCATACTCTTCTATTTGTAAATGCGGCCATCATCAAAATAGAACTCAACGAAAACTGACAAAACGACATCAGTCACAGGTCGCGGCACTACGTAGAAGTAAGAAAAGCGTTAGGCAGCCAGCAGGGGCGAACCTCGATGGAAAAATGGACCCACGTCGTCCCTGTCGGTTAGCCGCTCAACTAGTAAAAGAGAGAGAGAGACAGATGATACTGCTCCGCGGTGTACGAGGGAGACAAAAGTTTTTACTTGAGTTACGTTGTACGTGTGAATTCATTGTTATTATCCGACCGAAAAAATTTGACCCTGTACAAAAAATTATTTCAACTTTTTTGTGACTTGTGGCATACCGTTAGAATCGGAATAAACTAGAGTGGTTTTTAAAAGAATCCTAAGAACGTGAACGCTTTTAGTTTTTTTACAGAAATTCAAAATTGAGACTTACATTTTTTTGTTCTTTGTAACCCTTTTCGAGTGTATAAATAAAAAACCACATGCTGCCGGCAAGTAATGTTGAATTTGTAACATTGGTACAACATCACCCATTAAGATAAATTAATCATTAGGTGGGCATACTCTTAATTTTTTTATTTCATTTTGAAGTTTTTACTAAAAAAAAAAATAAAAAATCTACATAACTAATGCGGTTGGGCTAAAAACTGTTTAAGTGACCTGGGGTGATAGAAAAAGACCTCACCTGTCCGTCATTTCAATTTGGTAAACGATGCACCAAACACCCTGTATATAGTAAGTAGTCAAAATGTCAGTAACTAAAAATATGTGTACCCAGCTCTCAAAAACTGCTTTCTTCACAAAATGCTTTAAATATAATCCTTGTGTTGCAAAAAAATCAATTTTTTCTGGGTGTAACACTTCTAAACGTAACTGAGTATATTTTATACAAAACACCTGCATTCCTCATAACACCGTGCATCACAAAATAATAAAAGTATGTACCTATGTCTGGCCCTTACATTTAACAGACCTATACCTATTATCTATTTTCAAACGACAACTCCATTGGTGAATAATTCAGACTTGTTGACCAATCCGGTTATAACGTGATTTGTATGGTTAATCTTTTCGCACAAAATCTCTCGACTAGTGGCGAGGAAAGGAAGTATTCGCAAAAAATATTATATGGTATGTACAAAAATGAGCGATCCAAGTTGCACATACAGTAATGGACAAAAGTATACTAAGTGACATATAAATCCGAACACCCAGTTTAAATGGTTTTTTTTTAATAAAATTTTGTATAAGTACTTAATGAAGCATAATAAGTAAATGATAAAAATTTCAAAATGATTGCACTGCTTGAAAGCCACTTGACCTTTAATAATGTGTGGATGCACCCTGATGTGCTACGCATTCTCCAACGCGCCTAGGCATGCTTCTGATCAGGTGGTCAATGTCCTCCTGTGGTATCTCATTCCAGGCAACCACCAACTCCTCTCGAAGTGCTTCTAGAGTCTGAGGAGGACGTTGCAAGTTGAGCAATCTCCTACCCATCATATCCCACACGTGCTCAATTGGGGATAAGTCGGGAGATCTTGGTGGCCATGGTAACAATGTGACATCATTATGTTGAACGAAGTCTATTGTGACTCTTGCAACATGTGGTCGGGCATTATCTTGTTGGAAAGTTCGACCTGCCAGGGTGTCAAGATAGGGTAAAAGATGGGGTTCTAGAACTTCGTGGATATAACGCTGCGCGTTCATGTTACCTCTGGTGAAGATTAAAGGTGACCCGGAACCATAAGCTATAGCACCCCAAACCATAACTCCAACAGTGTGATGAACATGTCTTTCAACAAAAAACTGTGGATTCCTCCTTTCACCACGTCGCCTTCTAACCCTGGCACGACCATCGTGCATGCCTAAACAAAATCGAGACTCGTCACTAAAGACAATACTGTTCCATTCCTGATCCCAGAGTGACTGTTGTCTGCACCACTCAAGGCGATTACGTCGGTGTTCTCGAGTTAAAGGGAGGACCCATTGTAGCCGGTATGAAAACAAGCCAAAACTTCTCATTCGTCGGTAAATACTTCGCATGCCAATAGGTCTTCCGTGTTCTGCAAACCATTCATTTGCAATGGACCTGGTAGTAGAGAAACGGTCCCTTAAGGCCAATAATCTTAGGCGGCGATCTTCACGGTCTGTTGTTCTACGGCGGCGTCCAGGGCCCCTTGCTCTTTGCGTACGGCCTTCTCGAAGCCATGCCTGACAACACCTAACCACAGTGTCTACACTTCTTTGCACTCTAACTGCAATTGCCCGAAAAGAAAGTCCAGCTTCCCGAAGTCCCACTATACGGCCCCTATCAAACTCACTAAGTTGACGAAATCGTACAGGTCTCCCTACTCTAGGCATCGTAACCGATCGTAAAGGATGTCAAGAACCAAAATCCGCCAACGTTGATTCTTTACTGCGGCTGAAATATTCATTTTTAGAGCGTTAGTGAATTAAAAAAAAGCAGTATAAAAACCGGAATGTCCAACTGATAAGGCTGAAAATTTTTTCACTTGTTATTTACAGTAAGATAAATACATTCACCAACTTTTATTAAAATAAAACCATTTAAACTGGGTGTTCGGATTTATATGTCACTTAGTATATATAGACAAATATGAGTATTTACCTTAATACCTTTAGAAAACGAATTTATACTTCGTTGCTTCATAAACAAATGCGTTATTAGTAGAAAAACTAAATTCCTTGTTTTAACATTGTCTGCAATGAACACAATACAAATCTGAATATAAGCACTTTTTTATGAGCGACAAAAATATATAGACAAATTCTTTTCAACATTAGTTTCGTACAGTTTCGTGTCAGAAGAGGATTAGTTTGTGTTCACCAAGTATTGCGGAATAAGTTGAGTGATTTTAAGGCCATGCCGCGTGGTCCAGAAATTTCTTTCGATGTGAAAACTAAGATCATAGTTATACAAAGATGGTCAACGTCAAGTCGACATTGCCAAAAATTTGAAGCTGAAGCGTAAAGCAATTTGGGCAATATTAAACAAATATAAACAAAAAGGTATCTTGGAAGCCTCTAAGAGAAGTGGTCGGCCTAGAAAACTAAATGCTAGATCAGTTAGATTATTAAAAGTAATTTCGTCCAAAGATCCGTTTAAAACCCCAAGAAAAATAAACGCAGGAATCGAGACAAAAAGAATTGTCAGTGTTTTTACGAAAATTATAAGTAGAAGATTAAATGATTTGAAGTTACGAGATAAAAATTATTCAAACAAGGATGAACATTTTGCCGCTTTAAAGCAAAAGCGGAGACAGATTGATGAATCTTATATCAAGAAACTTGTACAATTTATGCCGAGACGATGCCAGGCGGTGATTGATAATAATGGTTATGCTACAAAATATTGACACAAACATGGTTGGTTTTTTATAATTCAATGAACTTTGCTTCTTTTTTCTATAATTGTTTTACTTTGTCTATATATTTTTGCCCTTCATAGTTCCAGTTTCTTTCAGTTAATTCTTATTGAAGGGAGTCGAATGAATTTATTTATGTATAAGTGAGTATTATGCTATAACGAATCATGTATACAGGTTGGTCTATTAATAAAAGAAGTTAAAAAATAAATACAGCACAATATTAATTTGTCCATTACTGTATCTCTTACATTTCCTGGCTATTTAAACTGAATTTATAAATTTCACTTTGTAATTAAATAGCTTAATGAACAAATCCAAGTTACTACTTTTAATATAGGGGTGTATTGTAGTGCTAATAAAAAAATTCAAAATGCTATGATGTTGGCCAACACTGCTATTCATCTTTTATCTTTCAGCATTGATTTACGCGTCTTGGAGAGGTTTTCCAACTCTATTAAATTTTTAAACAACAACAAAGAATTTATATTTAACATTAGGCAGCGAAGCGGTATTGGCAGTAGTAGACTCTTCGGTCTCCTATTCAGTCGCAGTGCGCTGTTCGGGGTCGAATCCCGTCCCAGGAGAAATTTTTCTCTTGGCTATGGATGTTGTGATTGTCTGTAGGTGGTAGACGGTCTCTAACTGTCGAACGCGGAGGTACCACCCGGCGGATCTCGTAGGCGGAGCCAGAATGTGTTCATGTTGTACGAACACGTGTTCCCTCGCCAGAGTCCGTGTGGCGTTCCCCCTTTCCCCTGTATCCCCCATAGTCCCACGGTACCCAATGGGTTTAGGCTTTAGGCCTTCGTGGTAGTTGGAGTATATAAAAAAAATTAAGAAAACAAAAATAGAAGACCAGTTAAATTTGATTAAACTTCAAGTAGGATTCTATACATTAGGAAATATTTTTGTAATTTTGCAGGTGCTGACTTTAATAATTTGGACGATCGTCGGTTCGATCAACATCGAGTATCTGCCCGTGTCCGAGGCCGAGAAACAAGGCTTCAGCAACACAGAGATCATCTTGCAGTTCGTGTTTCGATGTGCTTTGAGCGTGTTGGCTATCGCGTGTCCATGCGCGCTTGGATTGGCCACTCCTACGGCCGTTATGGTAGGAACAGGTACTGTATTCTTTGATTTGGGGAATGAACAAAAAGGGTGGTCCAATGAAAAACATTTCACTCAGTATATTTTGAGAAAAACGCTCGGACACGTCAACTTCGATTTCCAGCGGTCGTCTTTTCATCTATAGCTGTACAATACAGGAAAATGGAAACTCACATTTTTTTAAATTTTAGATATTCCATGACGTTTTTACCTACTTTTGCAAAACAGATTAAAAATATTCAATTGGATTCACGATGTAATGGAGAAACAATATTCTTTAATGTTTTTCACATCATTTTAGAATTATTTTTATTGCTATCGATCTTCTTATCATAGTATTTTTTCTTTTCCCTCCTGAGAACTGCCACACACTCATTTCTTGATTTTGTATATTGTTTCCAATCATTTTCACTTTGGGCTATTGAAAATTTTCTATAGTCCTTATCGCGTTTTAATTTAGACTCCTTGAGTATCTGTGAAAACCAGGGTGTTGGGTTCACTCGTTCATATACGAGAATTATTTTGTTGACCATAGCTTCACTAATATATTTATCCATATTATTCATAATTTGTTCGGCATTATCGATAATTTCAGGTATATTGTGTTGAAAAAGTGTTTCTCGTAATTTTGTGAATATAGTCTATAAAGAAAAAATATGTTTGTAGGTGTGGGCGCTCTGAACGGAATTCTGATCAAAGGGGCCGAACCGTTGGAGAACGCTCACAAAGTGAAGGCGATCATGTTCGATAAAACGGGCACGATAACGAAGGGGCTCCAAGAGGTGGCCAAGATTTGGATGCAGAGCGATAATCTCACGCCTTCCGTCGTCCTGTCCATTCTAGGATGCGCCGAAACGAATTCGGAACATCCCATTGCGAGTGCTATCGTCAGATACGTCAAAGAAGCTTTGGGTAACCAGACTTTTTATACATCCCGACAAAAATGGAAAATACTTGTAATGTCACGTATTCCTGTTAAGGGGTGATAGATTAGGTCAAAAGCAACCGATTTTGTCCTATCATGTCTTATCTAAAAGTTAACCATTTTTGAGTTATTTGAATTTTAAGTTTTTTATTTTCTATTCCGATTTCAGACGGTTAAAATTGAAATACAAAAAAACTACATGCTTTATTTTGAGTTTTTTGTTATCGTCGCATAGCAGACATTCCAATAGTTCATAATAAGTAATAAAATGTTGAAAAGCTAGAAACGTTTTAAAATTACGCTTTTTAAATGTATCATTTTCTTTTTTTTTAACTAACTTATTCGATAAAAAATGCAATTTTCTGTAAAAGATCTCCTAGTCATGAAATGTGCAAATTATGTAAATAATATCTCTATCTAACAAACTTTCATTTGAGGTATTAAGCGTTCAATTATCTGAAGTACATGCAGAGAAACAACAATGACACCCAGGGAGGCTGGATTTTTAAGGAATTTGTATTACCTGTTTGAACAAGTCGTTACTGTCCTCAAAGGACTCGTATGCCATGATTGTTTTATGGCATCGGCTCGACGAGGAAGCGAGCGAGAGGAGCTGACTTAGTGGAGGAGTGAGAGAGAGAGAGAGCTGTTATTATTCATCATTGTATTTAGTTACGCCATCGCCGCACGCCGAGTGAGAATTAGGATTAGTTGGTATCAACCAGTGGCGGCTCGTGAGGTAGTGCCACGGTGCCATGGCACTACCTTGTCTTCTTCAAAAAGAATATTTTTTTCAATCTTCAATGTTTTACTTTATTTTTTGCTTTTTCATTTTTTTTTGGTATAAATTATATGAAGTGACAACACTGACAACGTGACAACACCGCAAGCACCCGAACCACGCGACGAGATATAAAGCATGCCTTGACCTTGACGTCATCAACTTGTGCCAATGTCGGGCCGGCCCAAATAAAAAGAGAGAAATTTTACCAGCATCGCATACGAGCGACAGAGATAACGCTACAATACACATTTTTATATGAGGTGAATAGCGAAAGACAAGTATAATTTGTGCCAGGCACATCATCAGTCGTAATTCGTTATCAAATGATATCGGCGGTGTTTTTGTTCGGTCGGTCGTTTCGTTATGATTACGTCTAGTGCTGATTTCGGTCTTTTTTTACCTGAAAAGTGAGAAATAACGTTTTTGTTTTAGTACGTCTAGTGTTAATGAACTGCTCTGTTTTGTGATCATATTTTTTACTGTTTTATTAAAACTAGTGAAAATGAATAAAATCGGGATATTAAAAAACTCATTTAGTGGTTTTTCGCTGGATCAAAAACTGCAAATTAAAGAATTAGGACGGCCAATACCCGATTTAAAAATTGAGAAACAAAGTGGTAGCGGACAAAAATCGCGCTGTCGCAAATTTAATAAAAATGTGTACGATAAAAACAGCTGGATATGTGGTTGTGAAGAAACGAATAAACTATTTTGTTTTGTATGTGTTCTATTTGGAGGTGACGAGACTTGGTCAAAAAAAGGTACAGATGATCTTATACATATATGGGATAAAATGAAGACCCACGAAAAATCTAAAGTCCATATGAATAATGTTTTTAGCTTTTCTATTCTTGGTAAATTAAATATAAGGACTCAACTCAATTCGGCTTATCGCAATGATCTAATTAAACATAATAATCAAGTGGATAAGAATCGATATGTATTGAATAAAATTATTAATTGTATAAGGTTTTGTGGAGCATTTGAGTTAGCCTTAAGGGGTCACGATGAAAAGGAAAATTCGGAAAACAGAGGCATATTTAAGGAGCTGGTGAATTTTAGCGCCGAATTAGACAACGAATTGAAAGTCCATATTCAAAGTGCCAAACTTTTCAAGGGTACCTCAAAAACAACTCAAAACGAGCTTCTTGAGTGCATGCTAGATGTTTATCATGAAGAAGTTAAGAAGGAGATTGCAAATTCTCCTTTTGTTGCAGTAATTGCCGATGAAACGACTGACGTAGCCTCTGAATTTCAGTTAGTTATTATTTTCAGATATTTGTGTAAAGGACAACCAGTTGAGAGATTTTGGAGATTTTACGTCCCCGACGGACACGATGCCAAATCAATCGCTGCATGCGTTTTAAATGTTGTAAATCCATTAATAGATCAAAATCCAAACAAATTAATAGCTCAAAGCTATGATGGTGCGTCTGTTATGAGTGGTGAATTGAATGGCGTTCAAAAGATTATTAAGGAAACTTATCCACTTGCAAATTATGTTCATTGCTATGCACACCAGTTAAATCTAATTATGACAAGCGCATGCTCTGTCAATAAGCAGGCTAGAATATTTTTCCATAATTTATCTGGATTGTGCTCTTTTTTTCGACGTCTCCTCAAAGAACAAAAATTTTGGATGAAATAGTTAATCGCAGATTGCCAAGATCTTCCCAAACACGTTGGAATTTTCAGTCACGAGGTGTTCATACAGTTTATGAAAATAGGAAAGACCTGATTGAAGTTATGGACAATATAGAAAGTACTTCACGCGATTCTTCGTCGATTAATCAAGCCGGTGGGTACAAATTAAAGCTGCAAGATACAAATTTTGTATTTTGGCTAAGTATATTCCATAAAATAATGCCACATGTTGAAATTGTCTTTAACCAATTACAAAAAGTATGCACCGATTCTGTTAAGGTCAAAAATGATTTAGAGAATTTTGAAGCAGCAATTCAAACTATACGAGAACAAATGGATAGCATTATTGACGAGATTGAACGAGTGCAGAGAGAAACTGATGAACCGGCAAGAAAAAAAAGGCAAGTTGAAGAAGGCAGCAAAAAACGGGAAGCGTTAGAAATATGCGATGCAGTATTATCGCAAATAAGAACAAGATTTAACTTTTCTGGGCATTTAGTTGCTTCTAATTTATTTGTGTCTGAAAAGTTTTCTGTTTATAAACATCAGTTTCCTGAAGCACATTTAAATGACACATGCACACAATTTTCATTTTTAGACAAAAACAGGCTTAAAACTGAGTTACAAGTATTATATCAGAGAGAAGAATTGAGTACTACTTCTGGAGCTGTTCCACTATCCATTTTATTGAACGAGGAAGGATTAAATTGTACGTTTCAAGAAACTCTTAAGCTCTTAAGTATTTTAATCACTATACCGATGTCAACATCTGAAGCAGAACGCTCTTTTTCAATGCTGAAACGGATTAAAACTTTCCTCAGAAACACAATGAAGGAAGAAAGGCTTAGTGCTTTAGGAATGCTGTCTGCAGAAAAACATTTTGTTAGTGGCATTGAAAATTTTAATAATAAGGTAATCGAAAACTTTGCTACCAAAAAAGAAAGAAGAATGGACTTCATGTATAGAAAACTTTGAAGTTATAGGTACTTCTCCACACTTGTTTTATAATTTGGTGCGCGTGTGTAAATAGTTTTATTTTTGATTTTTTTTTGGACATATAGATTTATTGAACCTCAAGAACTTTGACCACTAACTATCAGGGGTAAGTTATAAGTTATTCTTTACAATTTTGAATCGATTCAAAATTATGGCTTCCATTCTGGCACTACCTCACTGAATTGGCACGAGCCGCCACTGGTATCAACTACTGCGTACGCGCAAACGTTTTACGCACGATTATTATTTTCGAGTTTCCCAGTTCATTTCGAGTAGTTTCTTTATGATCATGGCAGACGCAGAAGATCCGCCAGGACCTCGCCATAGCGAGCACGGGGAAACTTTTACAAATGAAGAAAACGCAGACATAATGTTCTGTTATGGACTTTGTAACGGCGATTCTGCAGCTGCCTGCCGTGAATATCTGCAACATGTTACATGCAGATTCAGGAGATCCAGACTATTTTAAGAAAATTCTGTGGACCAATGAATCGGAGTTTGATAAGGACGAGATCACTAACTACCATAATGCTCATTACTGGGCTGGTAAAGAAGCTTTAAACCCCCGAAAAATAAGACCGACGGGGTCTCAGAGCCGGTTTTCAGTCAATGTGTGGATGGGCATCATTGATGGATATTTAATTGGACCTCATTTTCTGCCCGCCAGTTTAAATGGAGAAGTGTATGAAGAGTTCTTGAAAAATCACTTGTTTCCATTAATGGAAGACGTCGCATTGGCGACGAGACAAAATATGCGGTTCCAGCACGACGGCTGTCCCGCACACTACAGTAGATTAGTACGGGCGTATTTAGACTCTAAATTTGCAAATCAATGAATTGGCAGAGGCGGGCCCATTGCCTGGCCAGCAAGAAGCCCAGATCTCACACCGATGGATTACTATGTGTGGGGACATATGAAAAGCCTGGTGTACGATGTTTGGCCCGTACCAACGCGCGATGAATTAATTACAAGGATAATCAGTGCAGCTGACCAAATAAAGAGCCGCTTAACAACTAGAGTTACCAAAAGTGAATTACGTAAGAGAATGCAGGCGTGTACTCGTGACAGGGGATTACAATTTGAGCAGAATCTGTAAAATACTAAAGGAAACGTAATTAAATAAAACTGTAATTAAAATAAGAGCCTTTTATTTATCCTACGTAATTTTATGTCTTTGTACTTGAGTTAGTTGTAACTTTTATACCTCAAATGAAGGCTTGTTAGATAGATATATTATTTACATAATTTGCACATTTCATTACTAGGAGATTTTTTACAGAAAATTGCATTTTTTATCGAATAAGTTAGTAAAAAAATAAGAAAATCATACATTTCAAAAGCGTAATTTTAAAACTTTTGTAAGTTTTCAACATTTTATTACTTATTATGAACTATTGGAATGTCCGCTATGCGACGATAACAAAAAACTCAAAATCAAACATGTAGTTTTTTTGTATTTCAAATTTAACCGTCTGAAATCGGAATAAAAAATAAAAAAAAATAAAATTCAAATAACCCAAAAACGGTTAACTTCTAGATAGGACATTATAGGACAAAATCGGTTGCTTTTGACCTAATCTATCACCCCTTAACAGGAATACGTGACATACTAAGTGATATATAAAATGCAACACCCGGAATTATTCATTGAATTTTGATGAAAACTTGTAAACATATTTGCTATCCTGGAAGTATTATACGCTGATAGAATGCTGAACGCATTCCATATCACGATCCGAACAATATGAATATAGTTAATAGTGTTTTTTCTGTGTTAGTTTTCATTGCATTATCACGTCTAGACGCGCTAATTTCACTCAACTTTCAGAGTTTGAGAGGGGATAATCGAGTTACATATTCGCTGAGACAAGTAGATGAATCTATTTGCTACTACAGAGCATTGTTGTGTCATCGGCAAACGGTATAAGGTTTTTGTTTCTATTACAATTAGGAAGGTCATTTATGTATATCAAGAATAAAACTGGACCTAGCCCGGAAGCCCTGTTGGACGCCACATGAACCTGTCATCGAACTATAGGTAGCGTTGTTGGAAGTCGCTGTCTGTTGCTCAAATAAGATGAAAAGACCTTAACGCTACTACCATGGAACTTGTAATGCCACAATTTTTGTAAAAGAAAGTCATGTTGAACACTATCGAAATCCTTGGTAAAATGAACAAAATTGGCTAAACGATAAGCAGTACTTTCAAAAGCGGCATTCGTTTTCTCAATAGCTAGAGAAATAGACTTACCTGATCTGAAGCCGAATTGACAGTCGGTAAATATTTCGAAAGCGAATTGTATATTTTACGTTTTTTCTAGATTGCGAAATAACGGGCACTTCTAGAAACTTCCAAGCGGTGCCAGGTTGTGGCATGAAATGTACGGTAGCGAACATATCATCGATGGTCACGAAAGCGAAAGAAAAATCCGAGATGAGCAACTTTGAGTCGCTAGTGCAGGCGGGCAGCTCAGGGAATTATGCTATCAACGGCGTGCAGGTAATTACAAAAAAATAATGATACAAGCTCCTACAAAAAAATCTAAAGCGTCCTTCAAGGAAGATAGATATTTGACACGCAGGGATAATAAATTTTTTTGAAATAACTATTAAACGACGATGATTCTTTGGTAGCATGCTAATAATAAACCATCTTTATTTAGCGCGAAGTTTATCTTATTATACAGGGTGTAAACGTTATGATAGTCATTTTTAATTTCAATACCAGAAATCCATCGGATTGAGGTCAGGAGATCTTGCTGGCCATTTTCGAGGATCAGGAGCATTTCGACCGATCCAGCGATTTGGATAATGTTCATTCAGATACTGAATGACGCCTTTAAGAATGTGTGGTGGTGCCCCGTCATGAAGAAACCACAAATTCTGTCTCCGTTGTAATGGCATGTTGTCTAACGTCTGTTCCAAAAGTTCTGGTAGGTTATTGGCTAGAAAGCTAAGGTATCTTTCTCCTGACAACTTTGGGGGTAACTCGAAAGGGCCAATTACCTAATCGTCAAGAATACCCCCCCCAAAACGTTGTTGGAAATTACCTTCACGAATGGTATGAGGATTTTCTTGGGCCCACGTGTAAGTATTATGCAAATTTACTGACTACAAATTTTGGCTTAACTTAGAAAAACATAATGCCATTTATTCGTTAATTACCCAATTTGAAAACGTTTTAGATTAGATTATAAAAATTAGTAAGATTGTACTGATTGTGGTCGATATAAAGCACTTAAAGTCGTAAAGTATAAAGCCATTTAGACAAAAATCTATTGATTTTTGGACCATGGGTCATATGAACTTTTTGACTTGTTTTGCCCTATTACCCATTTCAATAATGACTATCATAACGTTTATACCCTATGTATATTTAGAATTAACTACTTTTTCATAAAAAAACATACCAATGCATGTAAAATCCGTCTAGCAGTCACATGTGAAACTATACTACAACTATTTAAAACTGTAATGACTCATACGCGTGATCAGCACGTGATCAGAGCTCGATCTCGGCTTCCTTCCAGTACAGCCGTATAGCGTACGTACATATGTCGTTTCTGTGGCTTTGCGGTGGACAACAGCACAGACAGAGATGGAAATAATGGCTGATTGTTCTCCGCCGGTAGAACCAATGAAATCAAAGACGCGCCTCGACCGGCAGACTCATAGGCGTCGGCAACGCATTGGAACGTGTTTCGTTGAGCGATCGCATATTGTGTGTTTTTATAAGAATTGTTGTGTGATTGTTATTGTTGTGGTTTCTGTGGTTACTGTTTTGGTTATACTTAACCATGGAGAGTACAAATGGCACGAGTGGAAGTACTGAAAGCCAGGGAACAAGTAGACGGCTTCGTAAAGCACTGAAGAGGGACGCGAAAGAAATCGTGCTCAACGTGTTCAATTATCTGAACAGAACTAAGTCGCAGGGAGATGCACTCGCGCGTTGTGAAAGTATGACAGGCGTTCCAGAGTGGACCATTCGCAGGGTGGTGCATGAAAAGAAGAAAACTGGAGCTACTACTGATCCAAAGTTTAATTTGAAGGGACGAAAGGCCGTTACATTGGATGACGATAGCAAAATGGAGTTAAGGCGAACCGTACATTCATTCTTCTTTAGGAATGAGATACCAACCCTCAAGGCTGTACATGCAGCGATCAAGGAAAATGAAATTATACCCCAAATGAGCGTCGATGTAATGAGGAAATCCCTGCACTGAAATTAATTTTCGTTACGAAACGCGTAATCGGAAGTCAGTATTGATAGAGAGACCTGAAATAGTCGCCTGGCGTCGAAAATACCTACGCGAAATGATTGAATATAGGCGACAAAGCAGAAAAATCTATTATTTGGACGAGACATGGGTAAATGCAGGTCACACAGATAAAAAAACCTGGATAGACAAAAACGTAGTGAGTAACCGACAAGCAAGCATTGAAGGTTTGTCAACAGGTCTTCGTGGACCGTCAGGGAAGGTCAAAGATTGATCGTAACTCATATTGGTAGCGATAGTGGCTTTTTAGAAGAGTGGGACTTGATTTTCGTCTCTAAGAAAGGAGGTGATTACCATGACGAAATGAATGCCAGCTGCTTCGAGAGCTGGTTTCAAGGGGTGCTTCAGCGAGTTGAGCCCAACTCTGTGATCGTCATGGATAATGCTTCCTACCATAGTCGTCGAGCCGAACGTGTACCGACTATGGGATCTCGAAAAAGTGACATGCAGCAATGGTTGCGCGAAAAAGGAATCCCGTTTGACGATTCATGTGTGAAAGCGGAATTGTATGAAAAAATTAAACAGCACAAACCTGCGAACATTAGTTACGTGACTGATGAGATGGCCCGTCAATGTGGTGTGTTGCGGTTACCGCCCTACCACTGTGAACTGAACCCAATAGAGCTCATCTGGGCTCAAGTGAAGGGTTATATTGCGCGCCATAACACAACCTTCAAATTACCAGACGTTAAGGTTTTACTTGAGACTTCCATACAGCTAGTAACGCCCGAAGCTTGGCAGAATGCTATGTTGTGAAGGAAGAAACAAAAATGTGGCAGCTTGACCACCACATCGACACCATTATAGAGCCAGTTATAGTCAATTTCAACGAGGAAAGCGATAGCGACAGTTTATTACTGTCAGATGTAAGTGGAAGCGACGATGAATAAAGGTAATTCCCAAATTTTTGACTTACAATATGTTTCAAACCACTCTTTATTAAGCATGTGACAAATCTAGTTCACCCATGTTAAACATTCATACCCCGCCTATTAACAGCCGACTACTGGTAGTTAAGTGATGTTCACGTGAACATCGATGAGTCATTACAGTTTTAGATAGTTATAGTATAGCAAAACTATTGATTTGTGATCCTTAATTTTTCTTATATCTGAAAGTGTATCTTTCCCGTATTAGATCGAAGTGAGGCATTCGCAGAACATGAGGCTGGGTCAGTTGATCGGCATGAACGATCCCGCATCGGATGACGTCAACGGCGAGTATGACGTCATAATCGGAAACAGGGAATGGATGAACAGAAACGGGTTCGTCGTGCTTCCGGAAGTCGACAGGAATATGGTGGCCGAGGAGGAACAAGGAAGATCCGCTGTCCTGTGCGCTGTTAACGGTAAACATCGTCTTTTTTATTCTTTTTTCAGGCCACATGGCACTTTCAGTTTCCACCAGATCTATACCATATTGATGATTCCGATTAAGGACGAGTCACCAGTTATTTAAACAGAATTACCACCACATTTAGAAAATTTGACATCATCATAACTACGAAACTATTTACTTCTAAAACAATTTATTTTCTCAAAAACATTTTAGATACACTCTAGTCGTAAAAAATACATATTTGAATCACTTAGACCTATAACTAATAGAACAATGTGCGAATAAATGCACGAAGTTAACAAAGCAACAATTGAAAGATTACCATTGGGTAACATCACCTTTATTTTTTATTACGGCTGAAATTCTTTGGGGCATAGTGTTAACCAAGTTTTAGCAAAAATTTGGTGTAAAACAATCCCATATTTCTTGAAGCTTTTGTCTCAGTTCGGTGATTGTACGAGCAGGATGTTGTCCAAGAACCTTTTTCATCTCGTGCCACAAAGTTTCAATAGGCTGGACTGCTAGAAACCCATTTCAAAAGTGGTACATTATTTTCTTCCATCCGTTTTATAACCTTTTTTGAGGTATGGCACGCTGCACCATCTTGCTGATACACAAAATCTTGGCCGGATGTCAAACATTCTTCCATCACTGGTAAAAGCGATTCTTCTAAAATTGCCAAATATTTGTTTGTATCCACATTTCCATCAATAAAATGAAGTTTTCCTACTCCTTTTGATGACATACTGCCCCAGTCCATAATGGATGCTGGAATTTTCACTATTCTCTTTAGACAGTCAACATGGAATGCTTCATTTTTTTGCGAATAACTCTACTGCGACTGTCACCAACACAAACTTCGAATCGGGCCTCATCACTCCATTGTATTGCACACCATTGTTGAGGTGTCCATTGTCTATGTGCTTTAGCCCATCTAAGCCGATTTTTTTTTTGCAGTGGAGTCAATAGTTGCTTTTCTTTGGCCTATAAACAAGTTGTGCAACTTTATAGTTTTTACTTCACTTTTTTTTATAAGAAAACTTACCTTGCAAGTGCTAAATCCCAGTTTGTGGGCCTCTGTATGAGTTGTGTACCTCGAAATTCTCCTTCCAACAGCGTCACTCCACAGAGCACTTCATTGTAAATAATTGGCACGCCTGTTTTTCACGATTATTCTTCTTAATGCTCTTGTGATATTACTTTTTTTCACATATCGTGGCTTAATATTAACTGAACCAGTTACGTTATATCTTCTAACAATATTTTTCACACTGTACCGCTATAAGTCTAACAAAGTTGCAATTTCTGAGTTTGATTTCCCAGAATTAAAAAATTTAATTATCAGTAACCGAATTTTCTCACTAATAACCTTTCCTCTACACATTTTGAAAACTTGAACTACCCAAAACTATTTTAAACGTATTCTGACAGCTGTGATTAATAAAAACAATTGTCATGGGTTTTATTTTTCACATCCACTTATGCGTTATAGATTTATTTTGCATTGAAATGAAAATAGGTTGATATGCTGTAATTGCAACATGTGTTATTTTTATGCTGCAAATTTGATCAGGAAGTGATAAAGCTTTGACAAAAAATTACGAATACAAAAAGGTTACATGTGTTATATTTCATTTCAGGAAATATAGTAGGAATGGTGAGCGTGGCGGATACGGTGAAACCTGAGGCACACTTGGCCGTGTACACGTTGAAAAAAATGGGGTTGGAGGTGATATTGCTGACCGGAGATAACAGACAGACCGCGGCCAGTATAGCCCGACAGGTGGGCATCACGAAAATTTACGCCGAAGTACTTCCCTCGCACAAAGTAGCGAGAGTTCAAAGGTAAGGATACGGTTACTACTTTTTACGTTCTTCGTTAATATATCTTTGGCATCGGGTGGTCCATAATTTGAGGGACATTTTGTGCGTTTGTTGTAGATTTATTTAGCATTAATGCTAGAATATCAATGTTACACGGTATATCACATAATAGTTTATGCCTTCAAGTCTACATATTTTTATAAAAAATTCCGCTAATATAAATTGTGGCTTTTCTTGGATTGTTTTTTCGATTTCCCTTTAAATATTTTCAAACTTACACATATCATTACTTAATTTATTAAATTCGTACAATCCTTTTTGAAATACCGATATATTTATTATATTGCTCCTACAATTTTGTAAATAAAATTGTGTACTTTCACTAGTAGAATAACCATGGTACTCAATGTTCAATTCAATAAAGTTTTTGAAGATGATTTTTTCACCTGAAGATAAAAATGAAAAGCAACCTTCTATTACCATTTGAATTGCCGTTTCTGTAGAATTTTTTTTCTAAATCCTGCTTGAAATTTTGTCATTATGTTGTTTTCTAGATTACGTGTTGCGGAATATCAAGCTCAGTAGCTAAAATTCCCCCAATTTTATCTGCACAGTTCTGTCTGAAGATGCCACCTAGCTAGAAGCTCTGAATTATGAAATGGACCTGAAAATGTTTCCTCCTGTTTCATGAATCTCTTGAACTTCGTCCAGTATTATTCTCTTATTTTCTTTTTAACATTTGTAGACTGCAATCAAAAGGGGTGAAGGTATGCATGGTGGGCGACGGCGTGAACGATTCCCCTGCTTTGGCACAAGCTGACGTTGGAATGGCGATCGCCTCTGGAACGGACGTCGCCGTCGAAGCTGCTCATGTGGTGCTGATGAGAAACGATCTCTTGGACGTCGTCGCGTGTCTGGAGTTGAGCAGGAAGACTGTTAATAGGATCAGGCTCAATTTTTTCTTCGCCAGCGTTTACAATCTCTTAGGTGAGCTTCATCGGGGTCGTATAGAACGCAAATATACAGGGTGGCGCATCGAAAACGAAACAGACGCATTTACTGGCAGCTCAGTTTTTTTTTTGGAAAAAAGCTCGGATCCGTCGATTTTGTTTTCGAGGGGGACACAAGTTTGGCAAAAAATCACGTTAACACGTGCAGCCCCCTCGGCGGGAATGACACCAACACTAAAATCTTAAATGGAAAAGGAGATCGAGTGATACCTTATTTTAAAGGTCTTTCAATTCCCTGTATAATGTTATAAAATTAATGTACTTCAGTTCAGTAGTTTTGAAGATTTATTGATTTACAGGTTAAAGTAGACTTTAATAGGTACATCAGATTAGTTTGTACTATTTTCAGAAGAAATTCCACTAAAATAATTTACTTAATAAGTAAATGCTTTTCTTCACTACGCCCATGGTTTGTTTATCATTTTGTTGTTGAAAATAGCTATTGGAGCGTTTTTTGTGGCAATAAAGTTATTTCTTGAAGAAAGATAAGGAAATACCTCGTACTTATTTTAAATAGGAATTTAGTACATAGTTTGCGATTGATTTTACCAAACTTTGTTGCTTGTTGCTTTGTTGCTCTGTATTTTTCTCTAAGAATAATTTATGTTTAGGCATTCCTTTGGCTGCGGGCGCGTTCAGCATGATCGGCTTCATGTTAGCGCCGTGGATGGCGAGCGCCGCGATGGCGTTGAGCTCTGTATCGGTGGTCGGATCCAGTCTGATGCTGAAACTATGGAAGAAGCCGACGAGAGAGAAACTAGAAACGCCTGAGTATCTCGCGCTTAGGAATTCGGCTTCGGAACAGCTGGACGCGATCTCGATACATCGCGGTTTGGACGATATCGATGCTGAAGATAATCAAACGACACCATCCAAACTGTCCAGGTACTGTATATGACCTTTATCTTTTTTTTTCGAAGATGTGTTTTCATGATTTGTAATCCGCTTTGCGAAGTACAGAGAATATAATAATTGAATATCAATATTTACGTTTTTTGTGTTACGTTTCAGTTTTGCTATAGAGGTTTAAACGAACTTTGTTATCATTTTGAGATCATTCTTGTTTAAAACGTTTTACATGGCAAAGTGTAACTTTTTCTTTGAATGCGTCCTTATACAATAAGTGCGAGGAACTTTCTGTTTGAAGATATATTGTTGTTATTTTTCGATTAATATTGTTGGTATTTTTCGAAAGGTTGCACAAAACTGGCGGAGACGATAATGGTACTCATAATGACGTCCAAATTATAAAGAACTGCACTGGATCATGACAAATAAAAATTATGTATATATAATATTTTTTGTAAGTTGGGTGAGGCTTATTCGTTTTTGTATTGTCATTGATAACTATCTATCAATCATGTATATGTTTTTCACTTTTATTGTTTAGTTTTCCATTATACCTATTAACCATATCATTTGTTTATTTTTTATTTTCCGTGTTTGTGTTCGTCTTACCTTCCTTTGCTTTTTATTCCACGTTTTTGGATTTTGAAATTCACGTATTTCACGTAATGTTTTGAGTTGAAAAAAGTGTTACTAACAAGCCGAGGCTTTCATAAGGGAATGCAAAAAGTGGTACAAACCTAAAGAAAAAAAGTGGGACAAACCTAATGAAAAAAGTGGGACTCGCCTAACGAAAAGATGCGGGACAAATCGACAAAACTACTGGTACATTTAAGCTACTGGTACATATGAACTACTGGAAATTTGAGCTACTGGTTGGGGCATTTGAAGCTACTGTTCATTTGAACTACTATGTATTTGAACCCATGTCCATTTGCATTTCTTGGCATTTGCACTACACCGGAAATGCCTCGTTTTCGAGGTACTGGCAAACATTCAACTTTGTCAGAAAACAACTAATACAAAATATCTAAAAACTATTGTGCGGTACATATCCTTCTACATATTCTATAAAACCATGTTTGGCTATATGTTATATAATATACAGGGTGGCGCATCGAAAACGAAACAGACGCATTTACTGGCAGCTCAGTTTTTTTTGGAAAAACGCTCAGACCCGTCGATTTTGTTTTCGAGGGGGTCACAAGTTTGGCAAAAAATCACGTTAACACGTGGGGTGCCACCAAGCCTAAAATCTTAAATGGAAAGAGGGGTCGAGTGATACCTTCTTTTAAAGGTCTTTCAATTCTCTTTATAACGATGTAAAATACATGAGTAGTTTTGAAGATTTATTGATTTAAAGCTTAGACTTTAATAGGTACATCAGATTAGTTTGTACTACTTTCAGAAGAAATTTGACTAAAAAAATTTACTTAATAAGTAAATGCTCTTCTTCACTACGCCCATGGTTTGTTTATCATTTTGTTGTTGAAAATTACTATTGGAGCGTTTTTTTTTATGGCAAAAAAGTTATTTCTTGAAGAAAGATAAGGAAATATCTCGTGCTTATTTTAAATAGGAATTTAGTAGATAGTTTGCGATTGATTTGACCAAACTTTGTTGCTAAAATAACTTGTAACGCTTTATTACATAAATTAACCATCGTACTGTCCAACGGATTCTAAAGGCCCATAGTTTTCATCCGTATAAAATTCACCTGGTACAAGAACTTAATGAAGACGATTTTCATCGGCGATTACAATTTTGTGACGATATGAGTGAACGAATTATAAACGATGAATATTTTATATTCAACACTTGCTTTTCCGACGAATGTTCCTTTTTCTTAAATGGCGTAGTAAATCGTCATAACTGCCGATACTGGTCCGATTCTAATCCCAGAATTTATCATGAGGTTCATACACAGCAGCCACAAAAATTAAATGTTTGGGCTGGTATTTTTGGCGATCATTTAGTTGGTCCTTTTTTCTTACCTGGAAATTTGACCGGTGAAATGTATTTGGAATTACTGGAAGACGCCATAGATCCTGCATTAACAGCCATAATTGAAAATCAGAATGATCGGCGGTACATTGCGAATAGGTTGATGTTCCAACAGGATGGTGCCAGACCACATTACGCATTACGTGTTGGACAATATTTAGATCAGACATTTCCAGATCGATGGATTGGTAGAAGAGGTGCCATTGAATGGCCCCCAATATCGCCAGATTTATCACCTTTGGATTTCTTTATGAGGGGTCATTTAAAAAGCAAAATCTATGCTACTCAGCCAACATCATTAGAAGACTTGCGACAAATTGTGAATGAGTGACTCCAAATTACTCCTCAAATATTGCAAAATGTGCGGCAACGTTTAAGCTTTAAATCAATAAATCTTCAAAACTACTGAACTGAAGCTCATGTATTTTACATCATTATAAAGGGAATTGAAAGACCTTTTAAATAAGGTATCACTCGACCCCCCTTTCCATTTAAGATTTTGGGGGTGGTTTCACCCCCGATCAGGGGGCTGCACGTGTTAACGTGATTTTTTGCCAAACTTGTGTCCCCCTCGAAAACAAAATCGACGGGTGTGAGCGTTTTTCCAAAAAAAAACTGAGCTGCCAGTAAACGCGTCTGTTTTGTTTTCGATGCGCCACCCTGTATATCAACCACGTAGATTTGATGTGAAACTTCCACCACAAAAGTGTTTTTCCGTTTTGAGCTGGGTACGTTCATGTTTCGGCAACAGCTATGGAATCTCATCTAGGCGATGCATTTGATACGAAATATGTACCGTGTGTTTCAGGTTGATGGGTATGAATAGCAAAAGCGCTCGCCGTCTGTTGTTAAACAACGAGGACGATGATCCGAGGATATCGTTCAGCGGCAGCAGAAGCAAAGGGCATCCCGAAGTACGACAACCGCTCATGTGAATCCAGTCACCGTTTTCATCGTTCCTTGTTTCTATCTTTAGGAATAATACCGATGCGGTCTCTCTTTTTACTTACCGGTATTCGAATACGTTGTATTTTATTATGTATTTATATTTGTAGCCGTTTTCGGCATACAGGTTTTTCATTTTCGCCGTTTTTTTATTTTTACTAGATGTTTACATTACAAAGAAAAATATACTATATTATTATAAACGAACGTTTTATTTCAAACTTTCCATTCTTATTCTATAACAAACGTAGGAAGTTAAATAGGAACAAATTCAAACATAAAAATACGAATGTTACTATGAACGGAATTCTAACAAATTCAGTCTTAAAAATACGCACGAAAATCCCATATTTTGCTTGACTCTTAGCTACTTACACAAATTAGAATATAAACGCAATTGAAACGTTACAACAACCACTACCTAAATATCAATAAAAAACGTATAAAACTGCTTCAACTATCACAGATGCGCTATTGTGAAGACATATTCTCCTGAAACAAAATAGTATACTAAGTGACATATAAATCCGAACACCCAGTTTAAATGGTTTTATTTTAATAAAATTTTGTATAAGTACTTAATGAAGCATAATAAGTAAATGATAAAAATTTCAAAATGATTGCACTGCTTTAAAGCCCTTTGACCTTTAATAATGTGTGGATGCACCCTGATGTGCTACGCATTCTCCAACGCGCCTAGGCATGCTTCTGATCAGGTGGTCAATGTCCTCCTGTGGTATCTCATTCCAGGCAACCACCAACTCCTCTCGAAGTGCTTCTAGAGTCTGAGGACGACGTTGCAAATTGAGCAATCTCCTACCCATTATATCCCACACGTGCTCAATTGGGGATAAGTCGGGAGATCTTGGTGGCCATGGTAACAATGTGACATCATTATGTTGAAAGAAGTCTATTGTGACTCTTGCAACATGTGGTCGGGCATTATCTTGTTGGAAAGTTGGATCTGCCAGGGTGTCAAGATAGGGTAAAAGATGGGGTTCTAGAACTTCGTGGATATAACGCTGCGCGTTCATGTTACCTCTGATGAAGATTAAAGGTGACCTGGAACCATAAGCTATAGCACCCCAAACCATAACTCCAACAGTGTGAAGAACATGTCTTTCAACAAAAAACTGTGGATTCCTCCTTTCACCACGTCGCCTTCTAACCCTGGCACGACCATCGTGCATGCCTAAACAAAATCGAGACTCGTCACTAAAGACAATATTGTTCCATTCCTGATCCCAGAGTGACCGTTGTCTGCACCACTCAAGGCGATTACGTTGGTGTTCTCGAGTTAAAGGGAGGACCCAGTGTGGCCGGTATGAAAACAAGCCAAAACTTCTCATTCGTCGGTAAACACTTCGCATGCCAATAGGTCTTCCGTGTTCTGCAAACCATTCATTTGCAATGGACCTGGTAGTGGAGAAACGGTCCCTTAAGGCCAATAATAATCTTAGGCGGCGATCTTCACGGTCTGTTGTTCTACGGCGCCGTCCAGTACCCCTTGCTCTTTGCGTACAGCCTTCTCGAAGCCATGCCTGACAACACCTAACCACAGTGTCTACACTTCTTTGCACTCTAACTGCAATTGCCCGAAAAGAAAGTCCAGCTTCCCGAAGTCCCACTATACGGCCCCTATCAAACTCACTAAGTCGACGAAATCGTACAGGTCTCCGTACTCTAGGCATCGTAACCGATCGTAAATGATGTCAAGAACCAAAATCCGCCAACGTTGATTCTTTACTGCGGCTGAAATATTCATTTTTAGAGCGTTAGTGAATTAAAAAAAAAGCAGTATAAAAACCGGAATGTCCAACTGATAAGACTGAAAATTTTTTTACTTGTTATTTACAGTAAGATAAATACATTCACCAACTTTTATTAAAATAAAACCATTTAAACTGGGTGTTCGGATTTATATGTCACTTAGTATATTTCCAAAAGATTTTCAGATGCGAATTTTATTCTATTGCAGCAACAGAAAGTCTTCTATACTTGATAATTGTTTGTTACTTTTTGTTTCGATTTACTATTAAATCGTTTTTTAGTTTTTCAAACAAAAATTTATTTTCAAAATTTTTAGTCTCAAATGACAAAAAAAGTAATTACGATCAATTTATGGTATATTTTATATACGTGAATCTACTTGTTTAAATTTTTTTCAATTTTCAAAATTCAATTTTTTTAAAAATTTTCAAATTTGAACGTTTTTTCAAGATTACTGTATTGTCATGGTCCCAGTGCAAATACTTCTTGAAACTGATGAAAATTAGCTTGAAATATCCTGTAACATTCATACATACACACATACATGTCAAGCCAATAAATGCTTGTGATAAAAATAGCAAACCTCATATCACACACAGTGCAAAAGTATGGTTTATCCTTATTATGTCCTCTAACATGGGCAATCAAACTAGAACAATGTTTAAATTCTTTCCCACAGTGAGAGCAAAGATATGCCATCTGCTCCATCTTTTTCTTGATAGTGTTCAATCCTTTAAATTCATCATGTTTCTTCATGTGCGTAGCCAACGTTCCAGATTGTGTAAAAGATGCTTGACAAATGGCACAAGTGTACGGTTTCAGACCCGTGTGAACTGACATGTGACGTTTCACATCTGCAGGCCTACAGTAGAAAATAACTGATGAAACATTTCCTGTGAAGTTTAAGTAAAAAGAAATCGTAACAAATGGCTTTTCACTGAAATATCTCCATATCTGAATTTAAAAGTCATTTTTGACTACATAAAAATATATGCAAAAATATTAAACAAAACTTTGTTAAAGCAAATACCTCGTGAATGCTTTTCCACAGACACCGCATTTTGTCAGTTTTCTCTTAGCATGGACATTATCGTGCATTTTCCAGGTGTGTTCTGTCCAAAAAGTCTTGTCATATTTAGAACAAGCATATTTAAAATCTAAATCGGCAAGTTCAGTCTCTTCAGTTATGTTACGGTCAGATTCCACACAGATATCTTCAAATCGTTCAGGTTTTAGTTTTACATTAATTTCTTCTATGACATGAATACTCTTACGATTAGTTACACTTTGTATTGAGACATTATTAGAAATACAATCATTTTTTGCTAGAACATTTCCAGTATCGTTGTTTATAATGTCCAATACATCATCGCAAAATAAGGTGGTTTGACTTTGGAACAGCTCTTCAAACTTTCGATGTATCTTGTGACAATCTTCTCTAAATAAAAATGTGTCTAGCAGCCGTTTCAAGCAGATTTGACATATTTGTTGAGGGTAAATATCATTTCTGGTAACCTGAAATGGCAGAGATGGCATCAAAATTCCCATACAGGAGTAGTATATAGGCTTAATCGTTTGTATGTTGAAGATCCAGATTCAGGCCAAAAAATTGAAAGTTCAGTTGAAATACAAGAACTTTCTGAACATTCTGATATCAATGAGGTTCTAGTACCAACAGAAGCTATTCCAAATTACGTTAAAGCTATTACCCTGACCAAGCAGCTCAAAGGTTTTGTCAAGAATCAGGGTACATATATATGTATGTACATACTTTGTACATATGTAAAAGTAACAGTAACAGTAAGTTCAAAGTTTTTTGTTTATTTTAAAAACATTTATAAACATATAGCCCTGAATAAACACTTTCAGTCGGTTCAATTGGTGGCCATCCACAAGAGATTTTACTGTATATTGTTTTTACTCATAATATGAGCTGTTTTTTTTTTGTTTGGCATTGGAAGTTATCCATTTGCCACAGATGTGTGTTACTTATATTTCTCTAATTATGGACAAACACACGACGTCACAACATCCATGGCGAAGGCGAGATTCGAACTCGCGGCCCGGCCGGCCGGCTGATCAGTAGCACGACACTCTGACCAACGCGGCCAACCGAGGCCCCAAAGTATATTATTGACAAAGCTAATTGTCTTGTGGAGCTAACATCACAAACATCTAGGGATGTTAGGGATTGGAATTGTATGTTCAAGCTTTTTTCCTCATTAGTAAGATTTTTATTGGAATATGGATCACCCATCTGGGGCCCACATTCTGGGATTCACAAAAAATGCATTGAAGCCATACAAGATGGGTTTTCAAGATATCTGTGTTATAGAAAGGGGTCAGGAAAATGAATATCTAGATATCTGGGGGTTAGATGGTAGAATAGATATATAATCTAAATCTCGCCTCCTGTAAGAATATTACAAATAAAAGACGTTAATTATTATTAATTATTATTATATCTGAATTGTTTTTGCTTGAAGAATATTTTTATACGACAAATTGAACACATACCTGGATAGAAGTGCATTTTACAAGTTTGAAGCTTAAGGTTTCCTTCTTTTCCCCAATATCAATCACATCGAATAAAGAAATAATGACATCTGCACCACTATACACATGCAGGTTCTGCATAATCGGTCGGAAGTTAGATATATTTGCTTTTGGTTCTCCATCGGATCTACTGAATTTAATGTTGCGCTATTTCAAGTGGAAAACTTGGAAATCCCTTAATGCCAGTGCACCGCGGTTGGAATAAGGATCCCAAAGATACTTTGTTAATCAGATTTTTCAACTGCCTACCCTTTTCCGTTGCAGTGTGATTTAAGGGATTTTTTTTGAAAAAGTAGCTATGCTGGGGTTTTTGAGGGTGTTCCGGGGAAATCCTGTCCGACCCATCTGGCAACGGTGAATTCGCTTAACCTTGAAAATACAAGTTTGACTTTTTTCAACGTCCAGTTTTTTTATTGTTTTTTATAATCTTCTTGTACCTAATATGTGAACAGAAATATATTTATGCTGTAAAATTCCTCGAGTAGATTTGTAATCGTAATAGCTAAGCGTAATTTTAGAGGTTTTAATTGAGAGTTTTGCTGGATACGATGTCCGTGCCTCAAAACCAGATAGAAGAACTTGGAAATTTATTTTTAAAAGATGTGGAATCAAAAGGAAGCGGTTGTAAGTACCCCTTAACGGATATTTCCGGTCTAACATTGAACATTTCGTTTTTTTGTAGCTGTCCACCCCAAAGATTTGGCAAGGGTGAAAACCAGTGACGACTGGTTACGAAGGTTCATCATGCACCAAGAATACGATACTCAAAGGGCTCTTGAGATGCTCTGGAATTCAGTGAAATGGAGAAAAGAAAATGATGCTAATGGCAAGTATTCCTCATCATAAAATTTTCAGACGACATCGATCTTTGGAACTGAATAGGAAGTAATACTTTTCAGATAATGACATTTTAAAATGAACTAAGTTTATTATTATATATAGTTATTAGTTTTTATTAAACTCAAGTTTAACATATTCCTTGAGGCACATTTCAACCTCAAAAAAAATTTTTTTTCACCGTGTTTTAGGGTTTTTTTTGCTTACAACTAGAAAAGCAGTTGACTTTTGAGGAGGATCACTCAGAACTGATTTTATTGGGATGATCCCAAGAACCTAAAAAAGTGAAGCAAAAAATTATAGTTTAAAAAACATGTTTTAATGGCTAAAAAGTAAAAATAATTTTCAATAATATGTTACTTTTTAGTTTGATCTGCTGTTAAAGAATGATTTTTAGTTTTTTTAAACTAATTTATTTTCCTCCTCTTGTAGGAATTGCGTGAAATTTCTTGTATTGTCATGTTTTGTTTTACAATTACTGTGTTCCTAGTTTTACGTTTTTACTGTTCAATAACATTTACTGAAAAATAAAAGAATTTGAATTTGATCATGAAGAAAAATTGAGCTGGAATGGTTCCTCATCTTCAATTATGCTCTTCCAGACTTGGATGAGTCAAAGGTGAGAATGGACATTCTGGACTTGGAAGGATTCTTTCCACATGGAGCGGACATTGACGGATGTAAGCTTTTCGTATTTATATGTAAGAAACATACCAGACGAACCATAAAAATGGAGGACTTGCAAAAATGTATAATATACTGGTTTAAAACACTTGAGAGGTATTTAACTATTTATTCAACTGTATCATATAGGAACAGCATCGTATCTGGTTAGAAAGTATTTTTGATCGTTAGGTGCACCTTATCTTTAGGCTTAGGCATTCTTATTGGAAGATAAACTGATGATAATGCTGAACTAAATATTGCTTATCTACTATTATAAATGTGAAACTATGTTTTGACGGCTGATTTGATTCGTATGAATCTTAGAATATAGATATATAGGTTAGTCGTTGGAGTTAGACAGATTATGCTACTTTGTGAAAATTAGACTTGAAATAATGCGTAAAACCTATTATGGGGAAACTATTATTTTTTAGAGCTTGCTCTGTGCTTTGATACAGCGTAAATGGGCACTTACAATGAAATTTTGTAAATTCCACCTTTAAGGAGGTAAAGATCCACTTTTCAAGTTTCCAATAGAGTTTAGAATTTTTCAAATTAATAAATAGAAGTATGATTTGAAAAAGAATAATGGTATGCAAATGTCTGAATCCAAAGAAATCATGCACAGAGTTCCCAAGGTAGCATTTTGGCTCCTACATTATTTATATTTTTTGTAAATGATTTAACAGTAAAATGACCAAATATCTCCATTTTTTTTATATGATGATGATGATATGGCTGCTTTTCTCATAAAAGCGAATGATAATGCTTCTCTTAGAGTGCAGATTTTGCATTAAAATAAAAAATTCAATTCTAACACATTTTTCTACCTCTTTTTAATGCTTATACTTCTATAGGTTACTATATTTCGGTTTTGATTACTGTAATTAATGCATTTATCAATGTTTAGACTAAAAATAAATGGTTTTAAAACAAACTACGCATTGTTCAAGTAGTAATCTGTAGAATTGAACTTCAGTTTCCTTTCATTATGATAATTTATTTTTTTTATATGATATAAAAATGTTGAATAATTTGCATACTAATGCTTAAACTATTCATGATTATCTAACATTTTTTTAACACGTTTTTATTAGCTTGATCTGTGTGTAACAGAATTTTTCAACATAATTTTCACCAATTTCAAGTGTTAATCGGAATACAATAATCTTGGAAAAAAATTCGAATTTGAAAATTTTTAAACATTGGACTTTTGAATCTTTTTTTAAAAACTGATTTGAAAATTTGTAAAATAATCGGATGTCGGAAATTTGGAAAGTAATTTGTAGTTTTGAAAATTTTGAAAAAAATTGGAATAAAATGTATCAAAAATTTGAAATTTAAAAAAATAGATTGGAAAATTTGGACAATAATTGGAAAATTTGGAAATTATTTTAAGGATTTCGAAGTTTTGAGAAGGATTTGGAAATTTCTAAATTTGAACAAATTTGGAAGTAAACTTATATTCATTGTCAAGTATAAAATATACCAAAATTCGAAAATTTGGAAAATAATTTGAGGATTTGAAAATTAAAAAAAAATTGATATATCGAAATTTGAAATAAATTGGAAGTAAATTTAAATTTATTGTCATGATGCTCTTGATTATAAGCACTTTTGTTGTCTTTTTAAGACTGAAGATGCAGAAAATAAATTATAGTTTATAAAAACTAAAAAAAAAACCTTTATTAGCAAACTGATCTGTTACTGCAATAGAAAGTCATCAATTATGACTAATCAATATAAAAATTAAAATATTAACAAAAAATTCAAGTATAGTAAGTGCTTGATATTAAGTGTTAGAATTGTTTTTTATTTACTTTTTACAAAATAGCAGTTATTGTGAAAACATAATTGCACCTCACGTTTTTCTGCTAAAATTTCGCATTTATAACATCAGTAGAAATATAGAGAAGTAAAAAGTTGTTTTTTTTTGTTGTTGTAGAATGGTGCAAGGTAAAATGATCACATTGTTTTTTGATTTTGAAGGATGTGGCTTGAGCAATATGGATATGGATCTAATGAAATACCTCATTGTCCTTTTTAAGGAATACTATCCTTATTTTTTGAATTATATTCTCATATTTGAGACGCCCTATATTTTATCAAGTGAGTACCTACTTCTACATATAACCACTGAAACTGCTCCTTTCTTTGGACAAAATTTAGGTTCATAATATTCTGATACGACATATTTTTGTAAATTTTAACATTATTATACTACAACTTACCATGAAAACAAACACGTTTCGGAATATCTGCAACACCGATTTTCGCAAAATGGACGTGAAAATTACCATTACGTTTGTTCAACTGTGATTGATAAAATGCAAAATAGCAGACATGTAATTATAGTACGGTGTGGTTAGTTAAGAGTAGCACCACGTCTCATTGCCCGCACTAGCCGAGCCAATAAACCAAAGGATGGCACCACAGAGTCCGCCAGAGGGCGACTCACCGGTCTATTTTTAAGTGTCATACGTTTCCAATATTTTGAATGATGAAAGAGTCGCTGCGAATTCCATCTGTCACCTTTCGATAGAATTCAAGAAAATTAAAAGTTCGCAAAATTAACTAACCTTCATATACTCTTCGGAGAACTGTACGTACCAAAGCAGTTTATTCGGATAAGGTGTTAAAAGTTTCTTCAATTTTAACGGGGAAAGCTTTATCAACAAATAAGTCGTAGGATCATGATGCGTCATCGCAAGTTGCAGGAAGAAGAAGCGGTGTCAATGCCTATACTTTAGAGTTTCTAAAGATATCTCCCCATATTTTCAACAGCCTGTAACTAGTACATCTAACAGCACAAGTATGACAGCCGTAATTCGCAGCGAATAAGTAACGTCTCGCAGCCCTGGGATCTTGGACTATAAGTAAATCTTCGTTTTGATATTCCTATTGAACTAGCTTAGGCGTCAGGTTCAGGCATCTAACATGCGACAGTAAGCGTAGACGATCTGATAGACCATCCTGCGGTATATCCTGAACGAGAGCCTGTCGTCGTTCGGCACGAAAACGGCGCTGCTTTCCGGTGACGTTCCTTTTGCCGCCGGGGGCCCCGCGAGTCTCCGTTATTGCTACGGACGCAGGACGTACCCCAAAACGATGCCGAGCATCAGCACCAGGAAGATCGTCGCCAGCTGGTAGTATTGAGTCAACTGAAGAAAAAATATATACGTATGTATACAAAAGAAAGAAAAGGATCATGCGGAGAAAGGTATATAACAAATTTAAAATAGACAAATTAAATAGACTGTCGAAAGTTTGGCTTGTCAGGTAAAAGAGTACGCCTTGCATAATTTGTCCCCAAAGACAAGTCTTCCACTTAACTGGAGAAATATCTTGTAAGGATTTTGAAATATTACATACAAAGTAAGATTTTTGAAATGTTTCCGAAAAACACTGTGCTGTATGGGAGGTACAAGATGTATTGGAAAACCTTATTATAACATGCTCTGATTAACATCCAGATGAAACTCACCTTGGTGCTTCTGTGGAGTTCAGCTTGGCATGACGCCAGTTTTGAAATTGTAGCCGACAATAATTGTATTTTGGCTTTTATTTGTCTTGGGGTTTTAAACGGATCTTTGGACGAAATTACTTTTATTAATCTAACTGATCTAGCATTTAGTTTCCTAGGATGACCACTTCTCTTAGAGGCTTCCAAGATACCTTTTTGTTTATATTTGTTCAATATTGCCCAAATTGTTATTGTTGAATACTTCAGCTTGAAATTTTTGGTAATGTTGACTTGACGTTGACCATCTTTGTATAACTCAATGATCTTAGTTATTACATCGAAAGAAATTTCTGGACCACGCGGCATGGTCTCAAAATCATTCAACTTTTCCACAATACTTGATGAACACAAACTAATCCTCTTCTGACACGAAACTGTACTAAACTAATGTTGAAAAGAATTTGACTACATATTTTTGTCCCTCATAAAAAATTTATAAATAAATTATTTCGCGATTGATAATTTTATTTGGTTTACTCATTAAAAAAAAGTAGTACGCATGCAGAATTTGCACCGTATTTCACCTTGAAAGCTTTTAAGTAGCAGGAGCAGCATTTAATACAGTGAGTGCTAGAAAATATTTAGATGACAACTTTGTAAAAGTTATGCGGTGGTATTTTCAGGATTTTCGTTTCATTTAATTCCAAATTCGAAAGAAGTCTTATGGCGGGTCTTTACGATTTATCTCTAAATGGAGCATAAAAATTCTATGTGAGATATTTGATGACCGAATAGGAATAGGAATATTATGCTTTAAAGACGTTTTTCATTTTTCGTTGTTGTATTTTGTCTTATTATCACTCGAACTTTCCTAAATGAATTGTTTGTTTTATCTTCGTGAAACGACCTGATAACCTACTTATTATGTGTCGTTTAATTATTGCAATAATAAGTGTTGATTTTCTGTAGCCGGAATTTTTTTCAATGCAGTAATTTGGAAACATTCATTTTAGCTGCCTTCAACGTGATCAAGTCGTACCTTCCCGCTAAGGCGGTGAAGAAACTAAGATTTATAAGTAAAAAATATATATCAACCTACGTGCCACTTGAACATGCCCTAACCTGCTGGGGCGGAAATAACACGTACGAATTCAAATTCGTACCAGAATCTTTTCCAGCGTTAGGAAAAGGTGATGCTGCATTTTTAACACGTAACACCGCACACTAGGTACAAGGTTGTTCTTAGAATTCAAACGGTCATATTAAAATTAAATTCTTCTTGTCACCTTTCTAATATTAGAAAAGAGTTATTCAGACGATTCTGGAAACTGTCTAAACATCCTTTCATACAGGTTTGGATGTTCCGATATTTTGCTCAAAAATACTGTACCTTTCCGGTAAAATTTCTAACAGATGTCCGGTATTTTGTCGATAAGAAACCGAATTAAGGGCAAATATTTATTATTCAATCTCCATTCAAAATGTAACAATCGATTACATTTTTTCGGCTACAATTTCAAAACTGGCGTCATGCCAAGCTGAACTCCACAGAAGCACCAAGGTGAGTTTCATCTGGATGTTAATCAGAGCATTTTATAATAAGGTTTTCCAATACGTCTTGTACCTCCCATACAGCACAGTGTTTTTCGGAAACATTTCAAAAATCTTACCTTGTATGTAATGTTTCAAAATCCTTACAAGATATTTCTCCAGTTAAGTGGAAGACTTGTCTTTGGCGACAAATTATGCAAGGTGTACTCTTTTAACTGACAAGCCAAACTTTCGACAGTCTATTTATACGTAATTTGTCTATTTTAAATTTGTTATATACCTTTCTCCGCATGATCCTTTTCTTTCTTTTGTATACATAGGTATATATTTTTTCTTCAGTTGACTCAATACTACCAGCTGGCGACGATCTTCCTGGTGCTGATGCTCGGCATCGTGTTGGGGTACGTCCTGCGTCCGTAGCAGTAACGGAGACTCGCGGGGCCCCCGGCGGCAAAAGGAACGTCACCGGAAAGCAGCGCCGTTTTCGTGCCGAACGACGACAGGCTCTCGTTCAGGATATACCGCAGGATGGTCTATCAGATCGTTTACGCTGAGAATGGGTATTGAACGTTATTGCCTCCTGCCTGTAACTTGATTTTTTTATATTTTTCTGACAACTATTATGACTTGGCATTCTTAAAATATCAATGATGAGTTAATTAAACCACTCGCATAAAAGAATGTTTGAAATATGCGTCAAGAAAATGTAATCGATTGTTACATTTTGAATGGAGATTGAATAATAAATATTTGCCCTTAATTCGGTTTCTTATCGACAAAATACCGGACATCTGTTAGAAATTTTACCGGAAAGGTACAGTATTTTTGAGCAAAATATCGGAACATCCAAACCTGTATGAAAGGATGTTTAGACAGTTTCCAGAATCATCTGAATAACTCTTTTCTAATATTAGAAAGGTGACAAGAAGAATTTAATTTTAATATGACCCCATTCACGGATACCTCTTCAAAATGAGTAAAATGGTATCACGTTTGAATTCTAAGACCAACCTTGTACCTAGTGTGCGGTGTTACGTGTTAAAAATGATCAAATCAACTTACCAGCAGCATCACCTTTTCCTAACGCTGGAAAAGATTCTGGTACGAATTTGAATTCGTACGTGTTATTTCCGCCCCAGCAGGTTAGGGCATGTTGAAGTGGCACGTAGGTTGATATATATTTTTTACCTACAAATCTTAGTTTCTTCACCGCCTTAGCGGGAAGGTACGACTTGATCACGTTGAAGGCAGCTAAAATGAATGTTTCCAAATTACTGCATTGAAAAAAATTCCGGCTACAGAAAATCAACACTTATTATTGCAATAATTAAACGACACATAATAAGTAGGTTATCAGGTCGTTTCACGAAGATAAAACAAACAATTCATTTAGGAAAGTTCGAGTGATAATAAGACAAAATACAACAACGAAAAATGAAAAACGTCTTTAAAGCATAATATTCCTATTCCTATTCGGTCATCAAATATCTCACATAGAATTTTTATGCTCCATTTAGAGATAAATCGTAAAGACCCGCCATAAGACTTCTTTCGAATTTGGAATTAAATGAAACGAAAATCCTGAAAATACCACCGCATAACTTTTACAAAGTTGTCATCTAAATATTTTCTAGCACTCACTGTATTAAATGCTGCTCCTGCTACTTAAAAGCTTTCAAGGTGAAATACGGTGCAAATTCTGCATGCGTACTACTTTTTTTTAATGTGTAAACCAAATAAAATTATCAATCGCGAAATAATTTATTTATAAATTTTTTATGAGGGACAAAAATATGTAGTCAAATTCTTTTCAACATTAGTTTAGTACAGTTTCGTGTAAGAAGAGGATTAGTTTGTGTTCATCAAGTATTGTGGAAAAGTTGAATGATTTTAAGACCATGCCGCGTGGTCCAGAAATTTCTTTCGATGTAATAACTAAGTTCATTGAGTTATACAAAGATGGTCAACGTCAAGTCAACATTGCCAAAAATTTCAAGCTGAAGTATTCAACAGTTTGGGCATTATTGAACAAATATAAACAAAAAGGTATCTTGGAAGCCTCTAAGAGAAGTGGTCATCCTAGGAAACTAAATGCTAGATCAGTTAGATTAATAAAAGTAATTTCGTCCAAAGATCCGTTTAAAACCCCAAGACAAATAAAAACCAAAATACAATTATTGTCGGCTACAATTTCAAAACTGGCGTCATGCCAAGCTGAACTCCACAGAAGCACCAAGGTGAGTTTCATCTGGATGTTAATCAGAGCATTTTATAATAAGGTTTTCCAATACGTCTTGTACCTCCCATACAGCACAGTGTTTTTCGGAAACATTTCAAAAATCTTACTTTGTATGTAATGTTTCAAAATCCTTACAAGATATTTCTCCAGTTAAGTGGAAGACTTGTCTTTGGGGACAAATTATGCAAGGTGTACTCTTTTAACTGACAAGCCAAACTTTCGACAGTCTATTATTTTTTAAATTTGTTATATACCTTTCTCCGCATGATCCTTTTCTTTCTTTGTATACATACGTATATATACTAAGTGACATATCCGAACACCCAGTTTAAATTGTTTTATTTTAATAAAATTTCGTATAAGTACTTAATGAAGCATAATGATTGCACTGCTTTAAAGCCCTTTGACCTTTAATAATGTGTGGATGCACCCTGATGTGCTACGCATTCTCCAACGCGCCTAGGCATGCTTCTGATCAGGTGGTCAATGTCCTCCTGTGGTATCTCATTCCAGGCAACCACCAACTCCTCTCGAAGTGCTTCTAGAGTCTGAGGACGACGTTGCAAATTGAGCAATCTCCTACCCATTATATCCCACACGTGCTCAATTGGGGATAAGTCGGGAGATCTTGGTGGCCATGGTAACAATGTGACATCATTATGTTGAAAGAAGTCTATTGTGACTCTTGCAACATGTGGTCGGGCATTATCTTGTTGGAAAGTTGGATCTGCCAGGGTGTCAAGATAGGGTAAAAGATGGGGTTCTAGAACTTCGTGGATATAACGCTGCGCGTTCATGTTACCTCTGATGAAGATTAAAGGTGACCTGGAACCATAAGCTATAGCACCCCAAACCATAACTCCAACAGTGTGAAGAACATGTCTTTCAACAAAAAACTGTGGATTCCTCCTTTCACCACGTCGCCTTCTAACCCTGGCACGACCATCGTGCATGCCTAAACAAAATCGAGACTCGTCACTAAAGACAATACTGTTCCATTCCTGATCCCAGAGTGACCGTTGTCTGCACCACTCAAGGCGATTACGTCGGTGTTCTCGAGTTAAAGGGAGGACCCAGTGTAGCCGGTATGAAAACAAGCCAAAACTTCTCATTCGTCGGTAAACACTTCGCATGCCAATAGGTCTTCCGTGTTCTGCAAACCATTCATTTGCAATGGACCTGGTAGTGGAGAAACGGTCCCTTAAGGCCAATAATCTTAGGCGGCGATCTTCACGGTCTGTTGTTCTACGGCGGCGTCCAGTGCCCCTTGCTCTTTGCGTACGGCCTTCTCGAAGCCATGCCTGACAACACCTAACCACAGTGTCTACAACGTCACCGGAAAGCAGCGCCGTTTTCGTGCCGAACGACGACAGGCTCTCGTTCAGGATATACCGCAGGATGGTCTATCAGATCGTCTACGCTTACTGTCGAATGTTAGATGTCTGAACCTGACGCCTAAGCTCGTTCAATGGGAATATCAAAACGAAGATTTACTTATAGTCCAAGATCCCACGGCTGCGAGACGTTACTTATTCGCTGCGAATTACGGGTGTCATACTTGTGCTGTTGGATGTACTAGTTACAGGCTGTTGAAAATATGGGGAGATATCTTTAGAAACTCTAAAGTATAGGCATTGACACCGCTTCTTCTTCCTGCAACTTGCGATGACGCATCATGATCCTACGACTTATTTGTTGATAAAGCTTTCCCCGTTAAAATTGAAGAAACTTTAACACCTTATCCGAATAAACTGCTTTGGTACGTACAGTTCTCCGAAGAGTATATGAAGGTTAGTTAATTTTGCGAACTTTTAATTTTCTTGAATTCTATCGAAAGGTGACAGATGGAATTCGCAGCGACTCTTTCATCATTCAAAATATTGGAAACGTATGACACTTAAAAATAGAACGGTAGAAATTGCTTCAAAAGCGTTTACATTTATGGTAGTTATGCCGCGTCTTCGAACATTCCAGGGTGCATTTTTAGTTAATGTAATATGTTTTTATACCTTTTTTTATTATTATACGTTCATGATTATCATAAATGTAGGGAAAACAGAAACAGAAAATATATATTTTTTCATTTTGAAGAAATTGGAACGTCAATGTTGAGGCATATTCATCTTCCTTTTGATATTTTGAATATTTTGCTGCTTTAGGCTCCGCGATCGTGTATTTAAATTTTTTGTTTGTTTTACATCAAGTGTTTATTTATACTTTATTTAACATATGTTTTGTTACGATTATTTGAGTTTATATATACATGTATCTTAATCTTTTTTTGTATACCATGCACAAATCTTGCACAGAGCAATTTAGTTTTTACGAAATTGAAAAAAATGTGTTCAACGAAACTGAATTTTCAAAAGTTGCCAAAGTGTCAAGTATTAAGTTTAAAAAAACTTTTTTTATATATGATTTGTATTTGATTTATCGTTCAAACTAAACATTGACCTAATATAAAAATTCCGGTTAGAATTTAAAAAATATACAGGGTGTTACTTGATGATAGGACCCAATTAAAAGCGCGCATTTTGGAACCAAATTTAAGTAGGTAAGTTTATATGAACATTTGGCGTAAACAGTTTTGAAAAAATAAAAAAAAAATAATTTTGGAATTTAAAAAAATATTGAAGTAAAAAATTTTGTAAATAATTAAAAATTCAGAAATTTGGAATATAATTTGATTTGTAATTTTTGAAAAAGACTTGGAAACCTTTTGGAAATTTAGAAACTTGTAAAAATAAACGAAAAAATCTAAACTCTTTTTTGTAAGAAAATTTTTTGAAACGGGTCAACAGGCGATTGCAATACAATAATGGTCTTAGATAAAATTCGAGTTTGAATTTTTTTAAATTGAATTTTGAAAAAAATTTACAAAAAATCGAAGCTCTTGATTATAAATAAAATTTTGCGTAGGACTCAACGGACGATGACAATACGATAATATAGGAAAAAATAGAATTTGAAAACTTTTAAAAAATATTTGAATTCTGAAATTTGGAAGATAATGTGAAGATTTTGAAAAAATTACAAATTTTGGAAAAATTTAGATTTATTATCAAATATGAAATATACCAAGATTGTAATGTAAATATTAATATATTAATTAAAACATTCAATGATAATTAAAAACCATCGGATCGGATTCAATTTGCTATAAAAGCGTTGTTTTTTTAATCTACATTTATTTTCTTGATTGTTAGTCTCAAAACGATAACAAAAGTACTTAATCAAGAGCTTGGATTTTTGGTATATTTCATGTTTGACAATAAATCTAATTCACTTTCAGGTTGTCGAAATTTCCAATTTTTTTTTCAAAATCCTACAAATACTCAAATTCTCCGAATTTTCCAAGATTATTGTGTTTTCATCAGCATTTGCTCTGTGCAAATTTTCAAGTCAATCAGTTTTCTCAAAGTCGTTGAAAATTGATATGAAAGATTCCCTTCCATTCAAGTTGAAAACCACAGTTTGTAGGACATATATGTATATGAACTTTTCTACTTAAATCATCAAGTAACACCTTATACATATATGCCCAAGTCATGATTTCTATATTTAAACTAAAAATATCAAAACCTGGCTGGGTGGTAACAGTTCCTACACATTTCAATAAACAAAATGAATCGTTAAAACTTTTACTTGAACTGTTACATTTTTTCTAAACCTCACATTTTTTTCCAATATTTGATCATTTTCAACGATAGTTTTATTGAGATTTTCTGAATGGAACACATTTAGATAACGTTTTTCTTTGAACCGTACTTTAAAATACTCTTACCTTGCCACATGAATTGATATTGTTATGTATGTTCCTTGATTTATTCAGCGCCTCTTAGTGTTCCAACATATTTTCATCGAAACACTTTTTTTTTGAAATTTTACACCCTGTATCTTGAGGTCGATAACCATCTTAGCCTTGTATTTCTCCGAAACGTTGTCATATATATAATCGGTTGCTGTTTTTAAACTTCTCCTCTATATACACGGCGTTTTCTTGCCATGTTGTTTACACTCTCTAGGTCTTTATTTTTTTGTGTACAGGTTACTTTAATAAAACGGTTAAATTTGTTACTGTTTAATCGACGAATAACTGTGATATAGCGATGTGATGATAGATTAGGGCCTAATTTATATATGATATGTTTTGGTTATTAAAAATGCTCTTGCAAGATTCAGTGTTTTCTATTTCCTTCCTGCGTCGCCAAAAAAATAGTACGATGCCTTGAAAAATGCGTTTTTTTTTCTCGCATATCTGAAGACGGTATCAGGTAGGTGCCTCTGTATCTCACCTGCAATTGAAAAACTTTGCTATCCATGAGATGAAAAAAACAGGATGTCAACCCTAACACACAAGTAGATGCGTATGCAAGGCTCACCTAGTTAGCTACACAGATATCTTGTTTCCCTCAGAAGAGTCGGAAGTAGACCTAATTTCCACTTTGGAGACATTTGACACCCACGTCACAACACTAAAACACCAGTGAGAGACAATCAAGAACCCTATAGTGAACACCACTACTGAAGAAAAGTAGCTAAACCGAATAGAGCTCTGGACGGAGCTGTGAACACGTAGACATTCCGCCGCGGCGACGGTTGCCGAGAGACTGTAAAATTCAAAATTGCGCGTTAAGACGAGGGAAACCACAGGATACGTTTCGGAAAAATGAAAAAATGTTCATATTTTAGTTTGTGATACAATTTAAATTCATAACATAATTGGAGTAGATTGGTCAAGTAGTTTTTGAGAATTTCTAATTGTTTATGCCAAAACACCTGTTTTCCAGGAATCACTACTATACTAAGTGACATATAAATCCGAACACCCAGTTTAAATGGTTTTATTTTAATAAAATTTTGTATAAGTACTTAATGAAGCATAATAAGTAAATGATAAAAATTTCAAAATGATTGCACTGCTTTAAAGCCCTTTGACCTTTAATAATGTGTGGATGCACCCTGATGTGCTACGCATCCTCCAACGTGCCTAGGCATGCTTCTGATCAGGTGGTCAATGTCCTCCTGTGGTATCTCATTCCAGGCAACCACCAACTCCTCTCGAAGTGCTTCTAGAGTCTGAGGAGGACGTTGCAAATTGAGCAATCTCCTACCCATCATATCCCACACGAGCTCAATTGGGGATAAGTAGGGAGATCTTGGTGGCCATGGTAACAATGTGACATCATTATGTTGAAAGAAGTCTATTGTGACTCTTGCAACATGTGGTCGGGCATTATCTTGTTGGAAAGTTGGATCTGCCAGGGAGTCAAGATAGGGTAAAAGATGGGGTTCCAGAATATCGTGGATATAACGCTGCGCGTTCATGTTACCTCTGATGAAGATTAAAGGTGACCTGGAACCATAAGCTATAGCACCCCAAACCATAACTCCAACAGTGTGATGAACATGTCTTTCAACAAAAAACTGTGGATTCCTCCTTTCACCACGTCGCCTTCTAACCCTGGCACGACCATCGTGCATGCCTAAACAAAATCGAGACTCGTCACTAAAGACAATACTGTTCCATTCCTGATCCCAGAGTGACCGTTGTCTGCACCACTCAAGGCGATTACGTCGGTGTTCTCGAGTTAAAGGGAGGACCTAGTGTGGCCGGTATGAAAACAAGCCAAAACTTCTCATTCGTCGGTAAACACTTCGCATGCCAATAGGTCTTCCGTGTTCTGCAAACCATTCATTTGCAATGGACCTGGTAGTGGTGAAACGGTCCCTTAAGGCCAATAATCTTAGGCGGCGATCTTCACAGTCTGTTGTTCTACGGCGCCGTCCAGTGCCCCTTGCTCTTTGCGTACAGCCTTCTCGAAGCCATGCCTGACAACACCTAACCACAGTGTCTACACTTCTTTGCACTCTAACTGCAATTGCCCGAAAAGAAAGTCCAGCTTCCCGAAGTCCCACTATACGGCCCCTATCAAACTCACTAAGTTGACGAAATCGTACAGGTCTCAAAATCCGCCAACGTTGATTGTTTACTGCGGCTGAAATATTCATTTTTAGAGCGTTAGTGAATTAAAAAAAAGCAGTATAAAAACCGGAATGTCCAACTGATAAGGCTGAAAATTTTTTCACTTGTTATTTACAGTAAGATAAATACATTCACCAACTTTTATTAAAATAAAACCATTTAAACTGGGTGTTCGGATTTATATGTCACTTAGTATATAAACGATGAACATTTTCTATTCAACACTTGCTTTTCCGACGAATGTTCCTTTTTCTTAAATGGCGTAGTAAATCGTCATAACCGCCGATATTGGTCCGATTCTAATCCCAGCCACAAAAATTAAATGTTTGGGCTGGTATTCTTGGCGATCATTTAGTTGGTCCTTTTTTCTTACCTGGAAATTTGACCGGTGAAATGTATTTGGAATTACTGGAAGACGCCATAGATCCTGCATTAACAGCCATAATTGAAAATCAGAATGATCGGCGGTACATTGCGAATAGGTTGATGTTCCAACAGGATGGTGCCCCACCACATTACGCATTACGTGTTCGACAATATTTAGATCAGACGTTTCCAGATCGATGGATTGGTAGAAGAGGTGCCATTGAATGGCCCCCAAGATCGCCAGATTTATCACCTTTGGATTTCTTTATGTGGGGTCATTTAAAAAGCAAAATCTATGCTACTCAGCCAACATCATTAGAAGACCTGCGATAAAGAATTGTGAATGAGTGACTCCAAATTACTCCTCAAATATTGCAAAATGTGCGGCAACGTTTAAGCTTTAAATCAATAAATCTTCAAAACTACTGAACTGTAGCTCATGTATTTTACATCATTATAAAGGGAATTGAAAGACCTTTTAAATAAGGTATCACTCGACCCCCCTTTCCATTTAAGATTTTGGGGGTGGTGTCACCCCCGCTCAGGGGGCTGCACGCGTTAACGTGATTTTTTGCCAAACTTGTGTCCCCCTCGAAAACAAAATCGACGGGTCTGAGCGTTTTTCCAAAAAAAAACTGAGCTGCCAGTAAACGCGAATACGTTGTATTTTATTATAATATGTATTTATATTTGTAGCCGTTTTCGGCATACAGGATTTTCATTTTCGCCGTTTTTTTATTTTTACTAGATGTTTACATTACAAAGAAAAATATACTATATTATTATAAACGAACGTTTTATTTCAAACTTTCCATTCTTATTCTATAACAAACGTAGTAAGTTAAATAGGAACAAATTCAAAAATACGAATGTTACTATGAACGGAATTCTAACAAATTCAGTCTTAAAAATACGCACGAAAATCCCATATTTTGCTTGACTCTTAGCTACTTACACAAATTAGAATATAAACGCAATTGAAACGTTACAACAACCACTACCTAAATATCAATAAAAAACGTATAAAACTGCTTCAACTATCACAGATGCGCTATTGTGAAGACATATTCTCCTGAAACAAAATAGTATTTATAGTAAAACATTTAATGTCCCTTTTTCATTCAACTGCCTCTTTTCATCTGGTTATTTCATGGTATGTATACAGGGTGTAATGTAATTGATAGCTAAAAATACAGGATATGATTCCTTAGCTCATTTTAAGAAGAAAAGTTTATATGAACCTATACATATCCTGTATTTTTAACCATCAACTAAATTACACCCTGTAGAGATGACTAAAAAACAAAGTGTATCAAACTTCTTTGTCATCTTTTGAGCATTTTATTGTGCATTTTTGTTAACATATGACAATTCTGAAACTGAAATGAAATTATGCCTCAAAACTCCACTTTTATTGTAGAATTGAGCAGGTGATTATGTTCTGATCGCGTTTTCTCCTCAAAAAATCTTTGGTTTTCTTGAAATCTCATGAAGTTTTATCTAGCATCCTACCTGTATGGCCGCCGCCGCAGTATCGAACACAGGATCGTACGTTTTCGACTGTAGCTTGTTCTGCAGCCACAGCTGGTCCTTTTCTCTTTCAAATTCGGGTTCGTAGAAATTGACGAGCTGACCGATTTCGTTCTCGTCGAAATGCAGGAAGCTCTTCTTCCATTGGGTGTCGTCGTCGCTTTCTGATTGCTCCTCTAATCGGGGCAGCAAGGTAACATCTTCGATGTTACCATCTCGAGAAACAGTGTCGTACTCTGTCGGGTTCCAAAATATCTGTAATCAATGCAAAAATCCAGATGCAGATTGACGATTTCGAGAAGCCTTATAATTCTCGAAATTTGCAATTTTTTTAAATGAATTTCCAAGATTTTTAGTTCCAAAATTTTCATAATCCTCAAAATTTGTTGAATATTCTCAAATTTAATAGATTTTAAATTTCTCAAATGCCCAAGTTTTTCAAAATTGTTGAATATTTTTCAACTTTCATAAATCTTGAAACTATCCAAGATTTTCGATATTTTGAATATAGCTAAAATTCTTAAGATATTCAAAATTCACAACTTTGTTAGTAGATTTTCAGGGTTCTCAAAATTTCAGATCTTCAAATTTTCTAAGATCCTTGGGACTTTCAAAATTCTCAAAAATTGCAACGCCCCACTTAAGAAAATTAATTTCATCTTGAAATGACCTTGATGATCAACGTCATTGTCAACCATTAGATTGCCTAAATAGAATCCTACACATTTGTCTTTATCATTGTTCTCCCCACCCAGTATTTTCTGAGAACACCCTGTGTACGATTCGACCAGACGACACTTCTGGTTGAATCACCCCGCATTTTATGTTACCTCGCCACGTCCCTTGTCGCGGTTCGGAGGGTTTTCAAAAATCTGGTCTGGTAACGTTTTCATTGTTTCAAGCTGGAAGAAGTCAGCTTCACTTTTACACTTCAGTGTATCTGCAAGAACGTTCAAGTCCAGTCGCTTTTTTGATGCCCTTGTTTTTGTAGGGCGTTTCCTTGGTCTTGGTTTCGATACGCGTGGACTGCCTGTTTTTCCTTAAAAGAACAAAACTAAACAAAATATACACGAAATTGCAATTAGGTCACATAAGCTACAGTTAGGTCTTCGACACTCATCTTTTATTTGCGAAATGAGCGACATTGCGACATCGATGGTATTTTTCGTGATGTACAACATCCATATTCTGATTTATTCGTTTTAAATTACATTCTAGGACCTCACTGCAGGCCTCGAAACTTCCTCAAAGAACTTACTAACTGTCCCTACCGACAAAGCGAATTGCCGGCTATGACGGCGGAAACCTCCGTCGACTGTTTTTCAATCACACACAATGGTGATATCAGTCATCGCCAAAACCCAAAACGCAATCCCTTACGACTGTGGAGTTTGAGACAGTCAATAAAACCCTTAGCATGAGAAAGTTTCGACTGAGTGATGACCACGGGTCCAATCACTAATGAACAATTAAAGTAGCCATCGTCGGGTAATCCAGATCCAAAAGGTTGAACTTGTGTTAGCAGCTACAAGAAGTCTATCGGAAGACCGAATGTCCAAGGCGCCATCTATTGACACAATAACAAAACTATTAGTTCTTATAGGAGGGTTTTACAAAAGTACCCTACCCTGATTGTAAACAACAATAACACGGCACGTAGAAAATAAAAGGTAATTAAAAATAGAGCAGTACTTTATTCTGCTTCATATATTCACTCGATTTACTCACGCCCCATTACTGGAAATTGGGAGAAAAGCCTATGTAAATAAGATTGCATATAAGTTTGTGGGGCCAAACCAGTGTTGCCAGACGAATTCTGCTAAAAATCCCTAACATTCTATTTTTTCTCCCCTAGATTTTTATTTTCTAAGTCTACCCTATTTTTTCTGTCTACTCGCCACCCCCAATTTTTTCTGTGTTACATATTGAATTCATAATATGGTTTAAAAAAAATATATTAAAAATTACATTTAAAAATAAAACTTTATTAGATTAAAAAACTGAATTTTCTTAATTATCTAACTTAAAATAATACATTACTTGCCAGCTTGCCACTAATCTTTTGAGTACAAATTTTTTTGGCTCATTAGTTTAAGATGCTCCACTAGTTACTTTAAATGACTGGGTAGCAATTATCAGACGAAAATCTTGTACCTCCTCTACCTCCTACTCTACTACTAATACTACCACTACCATCTAGTTAAAGTCAAAAGTTACGTAAATATATTTTCAAGGATTAAGGAGACGATATGTATGTGTTTGTATTAGATAATTCGCAACCACTCAGACTGCCCCGCATCCTTTTCTCACTGGCGAAACCAGCGAGTGGACGGTCATCGATGACAGTTGTCCAACCCACAAAAGGCTAGACAACAATCTGCCTCACGCTCAAGATGCAGGACTATGACTCCTCATCGCGGTTGCGACATCTCTACGGTTGAGTAGAGAGTATGCGAAGATCTACTACAGAAATGATCCTGTGAAGTATGATCTTGCCTCAACAAGCGCCGAGCAACTGTAGCCTATAGATTTAGTGCGGTGTATAGAGGTAGCGCGTACAAGGCGACGCCTACCAGGCGTAAAAGGAATATGGAATATGAACAAAGTTCTCGCGTTGATCATTCACGCCGGAACAGTGTTGCCAAGTCTACGAAGTTTTCTGAGGTCTAAGGAATTGTCAAATTAGGAGCCGAGTAAGGCTTGTTTCAAATGTAAAAAAGCATTTTTGATATTGGATTTTGTGTACATCAAACTTTCGAGTAGAAGTTGTTTTTGTTTTTAGATAAAAAAAGTAAAAAAAACACTAACGACACGCGGTGTTCCTAGAAAGTAAAACAATGTTATTAAATGATTGAAATTAAATAAGAAAATGCATGGCATCTGAATAGTATGACACGTATAATACATAGGCAACCGCATTTACCCGAATTTGTATTACGGGTTGATTACACGTACCTTTTGCTTGCGATTGCAAATATGTATACAGAGTGCTCAATAATAAAAAACAACTCATTCGTGTACGCAAGTTATGAAAATTTATTAAAAACATAGTTCTGGCGTTAATCCTTCCTGTCGGATCAGTGTTGCTAAATCTATGGAGTATTTCTCAAATGTAAGGAATTTTCAATTATTGGAGCCAAGTAAGGCTTGTTTCAAATGTAATAAAAGCATTGTTCATTTTTTATTTTGTGCTCATCGCAAACTTTCGAGGATAGGATGTTTTTATATTAAAAAAAAAGCAATGACACGCGGTGTTCCCAAGCGGTCAACCATGCAAGTACTAACCGCGCCCGACGCTGCTTAGCTTCGGTGATCGGACGGGAACAACAATTTAGCAACAATTTATATTTATTTTTCAATATTATATACAGTAATTATGCACTTAAATTATATATACACTACGAGGGTTAGGCTTAATGCTAACATAGTAATATTCTCTGTGGAATCGGGCACACACTCGATTTGACCCACAGAGATGCTTGGTGTTAAGCTAAATAATTTTATAATATATATATATGTGCATGTGGTTATATTATTCTTGTCACATCCAAATAATAAAATGACACTTACAAAACAAACTAGAACAAAGGAAAGTCCAAAAAATTCAATATTCATAGATTTTGTCCGGGGTTTGGTTGAGAAGCGTATTTACAGGAAATATACTCAAAACCTGTACTAAAAAATTAGAAATTTGAAACAAAGAGGTATTTACATATATACATATTTACATTTAAAATTATGGTACATATTTACATTACAGAGATTCCGAAAGAATATACCGATAAATTAGCCCATGCTTTCTGATTTTACCATCCAGATGTGATTGGGGTATATTAGCAATCAGTGGACATTTCTCTATTGTGTGGGAGGACGGGAACCGGCACTTTCAACGTGGTATGGTCGTTACCTGATAAAATTGTATTTGATTCTCGGTATTTAAAGAGCGCGTCAATGTAGTAAAATTTTGACTGAATAATTCAACCACAGCGCATGTTGAACAAAGACTTTTTATCAATTTCATTATGGTGTAGCTCTAGATCACTTCCGAGTTGATAATTTGTGCTGTGGAAATTTTATGTGCATCAGAAATACTCTCGTCAGTCAATCTACTTGACACTTTAAAGGTGGATATGTTGAGAGTTCCATATCAAAAACAATATGAACCGTCCTGTCCATTAATCAATACAAATATATTGCTATTAAAATCAAATTTTTTCAATATTGTAAGAAGAAAAAAATCGTCAGAATTTACAATGTTACTCACTGTCCTTTATCGAAGAAATGCATTTATTATTTCTCACTCTACGTTCACAATCAACAGCTGCAGCTGAATTTGACTTCGATTCACCTTTTTTCGTAGATTTGCGACTTAGTCCAACTCCGAACTGAAAATAAATCGAAACAATTCAAAGGAATAGCATTGTCGTACGCGATGACCAGATAAATTCGGTCACCTTTCATGTTTTCAACTTTAAAGTTAATTGTTACCGCTATTATTATCTACAAACGACACAAACCTCCGCCGGATTAGTTCTTCCTTTATTTGTCAGTGAGACGCAGTTCAAATTTGAGCGTCGGCTTCGATTGGTTTGTACTACGATAGTCGCCCTGTTGCGGTCCACCAAGACATTTCGTTTCACTCCCAAGGTCAACTCTGAAATATCATTTTGATATCTGAATGAAATTTTTCATACTGTAGCAGATGCAAACTTTTTATAAATATCGATATATCGATATCGATATATATCGAATTAAGTCGATATCGATCTATCGATATATCGGTCTATTAAGCCGTTATATCGATATTTCATATTTTTTTGGAAGCTTACAGAAATTATAAATCCAATGCAGTTTCAGTTATATCAAACAGTTATCGATTATGTATGTATATAAATTTTTATATTTATGTATGTGAAGTGAAACAAAATTCGGATAGGTATATAATATGTGTTTTTCTTTCTATATATTTATTTGGGAAAATTAATTCCAGTATTTTGTACTAGCTATTGAACTTAAAAATAGTAACTTTGACAGTCTGCTTTTTTGTAGCCGGTTTCTGCTCTAAGTTATAGTGGCTCCTGCTTATGAAGAAATACGTTCGGAAGGAACGCTTGTTGAAACAATTGGCTTCATATCCAATTTCACATTCTTCTGGATGATTGTGTTTAATATGTGATGCTAGATTGCTTGTATTTCCAGACGTTTTAACTCGTTTATTACAAATAGTGCAAACATCTTCTTTTTTGAAATATGACCATAATCTACTTCTCTTCATATTTTGAAATTAAAATTGAGTATTAATTTATTAGCAACCAACAAGTACAACACGTGTACATGTCACATGTCATATCACAAAACATATACACTTGTCACTTGTCATATCGTCATACCTCATTTTCTAGAGAGTCAGTGTTGTCACGTTGCCAGTCAAGCGTTTTATCCGTTTTTGTGGGTATTTTAATTTGGGTGGGTTTTTCGATATTTTGATACGATATCTTGAATTTTTCGATATCGATATATCGTCGATATCGATAAGTATCGATATTTTTAGTTGTCGATATATCGATATTTATCGGTTTTCCGATATATCGTTGCATCCCTAAGCAGCAGTATGGAGGCGGAGCCCGAGTATGGTTGAATGAATCTTTTGATGAGATTTTTTACTCGCTACGCCGCTGGCGAGGAAATATTGAAGTCACGGAAAATGAGATAAGAATGATCTGGGAACCTATCGATCGTAGAGGATTGCGGCAAAAAGTTCTAACTAAAACAGGCAAGAGAAAAACCTGGAAAATACTTTCAAGTTTCTGAAATAGCCGCCAGGCTGCAAATTTTATAATCTTTTAAGTTACGTATTGTTAGTTTCACACGTAGCCGCTAGAGGAAAGGGTTTTTTTCCGACATTCCGACAGATTTGGTTAATTTTCTCAAAGTAATCAAATGCATCGCTATGATTTGTTTGATGAAAATGTAGCTAAATGATGTTTAAACAAGCTCGCAAAAAGCGCATCTCGATATCTTGTTCCTAACCTAAAATTTAGGCCAAAGAAAATTTTATACGGAACTTCAATTTTTATTTTTCGTTTTATTACTAAATTGTGGCCCTAAAAAGAACCTATTTCAATTTCGGCTATCGGTATGTTACGCATTGCATTCCGAATTCGGTTTTCATCACGAAAAAAACCTGTTTTTTATCATTTAGCTTTGATTATCAAGGATCATAAAATGAGAAATGCTTAAAATTTTGCTATTCAGACGACACTAATGCCAAAGCTACAATAAATCAAATAATAAAAACATTATGTACATAAACAAACAGTATATCATGAAAATCATGTCACACATTTCCATCTATCGGTCGGTCCGGCAATTTTTGGTCCTATAGTTTCAGAAGCACCGCTCGAATTTTGATGAAATTTCCACACGAGGTCACTAGTATGCCAAGGATCTGAGGAAAGCTTCTGCTGCTTATTATCGATACCTACGAACAAAGGAGCGATCGTACTGGCCAGTTTTCGATGTAAAACTGCATTTTCTGAAACTTGTATGCACAAGTGTTCACTAGTTCCAAACAAACATCGTGTTTCATGACGAGCTGAATATCTGCCAAATCATGTCCTCACTGATCTGGATTCCATCACAAAACTTTCGGCGATCCATCAGGATCAGACATCGAGAATGTCCAGTTATAGGTGTAATAGCAATGACAAGATCCAGTTTTGACTGCAAAATCAACATGAATCATGAGACTGTTTTTAAAGAAATCTTCCCCACATTCGATAGAACTAGTTCTTGTCGGTTTCCGACATCATGATTCTTCATTATGTAATTTTCTTGGACAGGAAACGCTGTCTGAGATTTATCATTTTCATTAAGAGCTCGGTTAATACACATTAGGTTGCTGTTCAAAAAGCGTCTAAAATAAGATCCTGGTGTCCACAAAATTTCATTTCAATCTGTCGACCCTATCACATCAGGCACAAAACAAATATAAAAATGAGTCCCTGTCGATTTGTCTAAAAATTCAGTATGATATATTTCTTGCCATTTCGAACAAAAGTGTTGATGGGATTAAAAAAATTTTATGATAAGTTTCTGAGAAATTGGAGGATACACTGTCTGAATTGCGAAAAAATTTTTGGATGTGTTGTCAAACCAAAAATTCGGAGAATTATAGAAATATTTCATTGAAACACCTTGTGGAAGGGTGTTGTGAGGTGTCATATTGATTGTAACCATTATCCTTGCAAGATCAGCTTCAAGGGAAGTTTGTTTGCTCGAGAATTCAGGAAACTTGAAGGACAAGTAGCTTTTTATAAGGGCACAGTTTGTGTCTTACTTTTAATGCAAAGATTATCGATTGAATAAAATATTTACATTGTAAAAAATGTTAAATTAGGTACAGATTACAAACTATTCCTTTTATAGTCGTTTGTTGAAAACTTGTCTATAAAGTGATATCTAGATTCGCGGATGAAAACGACTTTTTAAATCAAGAATTCTAATACTTTTCAAGTGGGAGACGTGTACTTGTATTAGATAGAGATGTAGGATAACTTGATGTCACTGTATTCTTATATCAGTTGGGTATTTAGCTGTGGGAGGAAGTGAATGGCAGCTGTCCACGGAATTAGCCGATGAATCTCGTTTTGGTTACCAAAACCAGATGGACAGTGCAACAGGTATTCAAATACTAGGAAACTCTATAAAATCCTCTATTCCATCCTCTGATTATTGTGACCGCATTAACTGTTAGCAACGCAGCGGAAGGCGACCGCCTGTCTAGCGTTAGACGAAGCATAAGGAAACGGATTTACTTACTTTTTTTAAACCCAATCAAGTGTCAATTAGGGACATCTTTTCAAAAAGTTAAGTAATGGTTTATCAGATAACCTTGCTATGAATGACGGGCATTACTGTAGATGTAAATTTGGTTGCCGAACCGTAAGCATAGGTGCCATATTCGCATTAGTGCACTTTTTCCCTTCCATCGGCAAAATCAACATTACCTTAATTTGACCTTGTAAAGGCCAGACTCAAAGAAAACAACCACGACTTTTCTACGTCCTTAGAAAGCTACCTGTCCCATTGAGTTTTCTGAATTCTCGAGTAACTCGTGCCAGATCTATACTAAGTGACATATACATCCGAACACCCAGTTTAAATGGTTTTATTCTAATAAAATTTTGTATAAGTACTTAATGAAGCATAATAAGTAAATGATAAAAATTTCAAAATGATTGCACTGCTTTAAAGCCCTTTGACCTTTAATAATGTGTGGATGCACCCTGATGTGCTACGCATTCTCCAACGCGCCTAAGCATGCTTCTGATCAGGTGGTCAATGCCCTCCTGTGGTATCTCATTCCAGGCAACCACCAACTCCTCTCGAAGTGCTTCTAGAGTCTGAGGAGGACGTTGCAAATTGAGCAATCTCCTACCCATCATATCCCACACGTGCTCAATTGGGGATAAGTCGGGAGATCTTGGTGGCATCATTATGTTGAAAGAAGTCTATTGTGACTCTTGCAACATGTGGTCGGGCATTATCTTGTTGGAACGTTGGATCTGCCAGGGTGTCAAGATGAGGTTCAAGAACTTCGTGGATATAACGCTGCGCGTTCATGTTACCTCTGATGAAGAATAAAGGTGACCTGGAACCATAAGCTATAGCACCCCAAACCATAACTCCAACAGTGTGATGAACATGTCTTTCAACAAAAAACTGTGGATTCCTCCTTTCACCACGTCGCCTTCTAACCCTGGCACGACCATCGTGCATGCCTAAACAAAATCGAGACTCGTCACTAAAGACAATACTGTTCCATTCCTGATCCCAGAGTGACCGTTGTCTGCACCACTCAAGGCGATTACGTCGGTGTTCTCGAGTTAAAGGGAGGACCCAGTGTGGCCGGTATGAAAACAAGCCAAAACTTCTCATTCGTCGGTAAACACTTGGCATGCCAATAGGTCTTCCGTGTTCTGCAAACCATTCATTTGCAATGGACCTGGTAGTGGAGAAACGGTCCCTCAAGGCCAATAATCTTAGGCGGCGATCTTCACGGTCTGTTGTTCTACGGCGGCGTCCAGTGCCCCTTGCTCTTTGCGTACGGCCTTCTCGAAGCCATGCCTGACAACACCTAACCACAGTGTCTACACTTCTTTGCACTCTAACTGCAATTGCCCGAAAAGAAAGTCCAGCTTCCCGAAGTCCCACTATAAGGCCCCTATCAAACCCACTAAGTTGACGAAATCGTACAGGTCTCCGTACTCTAGGCATCGTAACCGATCGTAACGGATGTCAAGAACCTAAATCCGCCAAGGTTGATTCTTTACTGCGGCTGAAATATTCATTTTTAGAGCGTTAGTGAATTAAAAAAAGCAGTATAAAAACCGGAATGTCCAACTGAAAAGGCTGAAAATTTGTTCACTTGTTATTTACAGTAAGATAAATACATTCACCAACTTTTATTAAAATAAAACCATTTAAACTGGGTATTCGGATTTATATGTCACTTAGTATATTTCAACATAAACATTAGTTTTAGTTTGTTCCACGACTTAAATCACAATCACAGATTTCATCAATTTTCTTTGCAACAGGAACTTTTATTGTAGTTGGGGCATAAGTATATTTTCTTAATGATTTAATGACGTCACGCTTCTAGCCGCAACGAATTTTCGCGAAGGGATAAAACAAAACGAACGTCAGATATAAACACGTCGATCCACATTAATTTTATTAGGTTTCAATGAATCGGAAATAACTGATAATAATTGGTGGAATAGAATTGATCTACGAATATAAACAAGGGATGTTCGTCCCTCGTCAAGCTTTATACGAAGTTTCTTGAGGATGAAATATTAAAAAAATGTTTAATCTAACGCACAGACACACAGAAAATGTATACTAAGTGACATATAAATCCGAATACCCAGTTTAAATGGTTTTATTTTAATAAAAGTTGGTGAATGTATTTATCTTACTGTAAATAACAAGTGAACAAATTTTCAGCCTTTTCAGTTGGACTTTCCGGTTTTTATACTGCTTTTTTTTTAATTCACTAACGCTCTAAAAATGAATATTTCAGCCGCAGTAAAGAATCAACCTTGGCGGATTTAGGTTCTTGACATCCGTTACGATCGGTTACGATGCCTAGAGTATGGAGACCTGTACGATTTCGTCAACTTAGTGAGTTTGATAGGGGCCGTATAGTGGGACTTCGGGAAGCTGGACTTTCTTTTCGGGCAATTGCAGTTAGAGTGCAAAGAAGTGTAGACACTGTGGTTAGGTGTTGTCAGGCATGGCTTCGAGAAGGCCGTACGCAAAGAGCAAGGGGCACTGGACGCCGCCGTAGAACAACAGACCGTGAAGATCGCCGCCTAAGATTATTGGCCTTGAGGGACCGTTTATCCACTACCAGGTCCATTGCAAATGAATGGTTTGCAGAACACGGAAGACCTATTGGCATGCCAAGTGTTTACCGACGAATGAGAAGTTTTGGCTTGTTTTCATACCGGCCACACTGGGTCCTCCCTTTAACTCGAGAACACCGACGTAATCGCCTTGAGTGGTGCAGACAACGGTCACTCTGGGATCAGGAATGGAACTGTATTGTCTTTAGTGACGAGTCTCGATTTTGTTTAGGCATGCACGATGGTCGTGCCAGGGTTAGAAGGCGACGTGGTGAAAGGAGGAATCCACAGTTTTTTGTTGAAAGACATGTTCATCACACTGTTGGAGTTATGGTTTGGGGTGCTATAGCTTATGGTTCCAGGTCACCTTTAATCTTCATCAGAGGTAACATGAACGCGCAGCGTTATATCCACGAAGTTCTAGAACCCCATCTTTTACCCTATCTTGACACCCTGGCAGATCCAACTTTCCAACAAGATAATGCCCGACCACATGTTGCAAGAGTCACAATAGACTTCTTTCAACATAATGATGTCACACTGTTACCATGGCCACCAAGATCTCCCGACTTATCCCCAATTGAGCACGTGTGGGATATGATGGGTAGGAGATTGCTCAATTTGCAACGTCCTCCTCAGACTCTAGAAGCACTTCGAGAGGAGTTGGTGGTTGCCTGGAATGAGATACCACAGGAGGACATTGACCACCTGATCAGAAGCATGCTTAGGCGCGTTGGAGAATGCGTAGCACATCAGGGTGCATCCACACATTATTAAAGGTCAAAGAGCTTTAAAACAGTGCAATCATTTTGAAATTTTTATCATATACTTATTATGCTTCATTAAGTACTTATACAAAATTTTATTAAAATAAAACCATTTAAACTGGGTGTTCGGATTTATATGTCACTTAGTATATTAGGTAAAATAGGTAGAATATAAATTATATTTAGAGAAATTAGAATAATTTCTTCAATTTGAAGGTTCAACAAAGGTAAACCAAAACAAAGATAAAACGTTGACATTGTTGCCACAGCATGCTTTGAATGTAGCCAAATATTGCCATAAAAAACAAGAAGAAATTATTTATTATTCTATTGTCACTTCCAGAAGAAATTTGACTAAAAGAATTTACTTAATAAGTAAATGCTTTTCTACACTACGCCCATGGTTTGTTTATCATTTTGTTGTTGAAAATAGCTATTGGAGCGTTTTTGTGGCAATAAAGTTATTTCTTGAAGAAAGATAAAGAAATATCTAGAACTTATTTTAAATAGGAATTTAGTACATAGTTTGCTATTGGTTTGACCAAAATTTGTTGCTAAAATAACTTGTAACGCTTTATTATATAAATTAACCGTGGTATATTCCACAGCAGAAAGAGTTGAAATTATCGAAATATTTTTCGGAAATAATCAGTGCGCTAATAGAAAAGCAGAAATATTTAATGAGCGACATGAGAACAGTAACGTGCATCGAAAATATGTTCTAGAATTTGTAGCTAAATTTCGGGAAACTGGGTCAGTCGCCAATAAAAAACGCAACATTGAAAATCCCATAACGAACGAAGCAATAGAAGTGGGGGTTTTAGGGCAAGTTTATGTAGATCCTACGTTAAGTACCCGTAAATTGGAGACTGTGTGTGATGTTAGTCGACTTACTGTCCAACGGATTCTAAAGGCCCACAGTTTTCATCCGTATAAAATTCACTTGGTACAAGAACTTAATGAAGACGATTTTGATCGGCGATTACAATTTTGTGAAGATATGAGTAAACGAATTATAAACGATAAACATTTTCTATTCAACACTTGTTTTTCCGACGAAGGTTCCTTTTTCTTAAATGGCGTAGTAAATCGTCATATCTGCCGATGTTGGTCCGATTCTAATCCCAGAATTTATCATGAGGTTCATACACAGCAGCCACAAAAATTAAATGTTTGGGCTGGTATTTTTGGCGATCATTTAGTTGGTCATTTTTTTTAACCTGGAAATTTGGCCGGTGATATGTATTTGGAATTACTGGAAGACGCCTTAGATCCTGCATTAACAACCATAATTGAAAATCAGAATGATCGGCGGTACATTGCGAATAGGTTGATGTTCCAACAGGATGGTGCCCCACCACATTACGCATTACGTGTTCGATAATATTTAGATCAGACATTTCCAATTTCCAGATTGATGGATTGGTAGAAGAGGTGCCACTGAATGGCCCCCAAGATCGCCAGATTTATCACTTATGGATTTCTTTATGTGGGGTCATTTAAAAAGCAAAATCTATGCTAATCAGCCAACATCATTAGAAGACCTGCGACAAAGAATTGTGAATGAGTGCTTTCAAATTACTCCTCGAATATTGCAAAATGTGCGGCAACGTTTCGAGCAAAATCTTTATATTGCATGGAGAATCATGGTGGCCATTTTCAACATTTACTTGCCTAACGGGTCAGGTCATTCTTAATTTTTAAATTACCAAATGTATTGAGATTCGCTAATGATGATGTATTAGTTTTATTTAAACTTTAAACCAATAACTCTTCAAAACTACTGAACTGAAGTACATTAATTTTATATCATTATAAAGGGAATTGAAAGACCTTTAAAATAAGGTATCACTCGACCCCCCTTTCCAGATTTTCGGGGTGGTGTCACCCCCGCTTAGGGGGCTGAACGTGCTAACGTGATTTTTTGCCAAACTTGTGTCCCCCTCGAAAACAAAATCGACGGGCCTGAGCGTTTTTCCAAAAAAAAAACTGAGCTGCCAGTAAATGCGTCTATTTCGTTTTCGATGCGCCACCCTGTATGTACAATGTCACAAGTATTAAAAATATTATAAGCTTTCTCACTATGCACCTGGCGTAGCTATTCACAGAGAATGATCTGATATTCGAACGTTTTGTGATTTGTTCGTACAGTAGTCGGTAATTTGTCAGCGTCTAAAATCTAGGATCCGTAGGGGTATTATGTAAAGAACCCAAAAAACGTCAAAAAAAAAACACAAACTGTCACTTTTCAAAATACGTAATACCCGTGCCGATTTCGATGAATTTTAGCATGTAGATACATGAGACTTTTTATTGCGAAAATAGAGCTTGGGTGTTTGAAATAGGTAATAGAGATTATTATTCTTTATATCATTCTTTAAATTGGGGAAACAAATACACAATTTTTTTCTTCGAAAACGAACTGAGATCTGAAACGGACAAAACATTTGTAGCATAAGCTGCTTAATCTAAAAAAAAAACACAAATATTATTTTAAACATTTATAATTATTCTATGCTTAGCACTCTAAACAACGCTGCGAAAATTCACCAAAATCGGTACAATTATTTCAATCCAAAACAAGCACTTTTATAAAACTTTCACACCCTGTATTTCGGAAACCTGATTTTTTAGGCCACGTGCTTATACGGTTCAGGACGTCCTTGTAATGACGGCCTGAGTAAAGGAATTCTTGAAAGCTGCTTTTTTGCCGCTTTTCGCATATATTCATCATAATTTTCGTGTTACTTCCAACATCTCGTTCCGATGTCCCATATTTTTATTTATTTGAAATTCAAAGTCCTGTATCGGATTTTCGCGAGGGGGGCCAGAAGATACAACCCTAGTTATAAATGCTATAAATAAACTCGATGGGCGTACGAGTCGAACACCCTGATAAAGGCAAAATTGCCACTTTGCGTACCGAAAAGCAACCCTTAATTGGACCTCTCTTTGACAAAACAACCTTCCGCTAAGTGGCTGCCAGCTCTATCTTAATTACTTATTTTCTTAGACCGGCAACGGTAATGAATGGTTGCAACAAACTGATGTTTACACCACAAGCAATTTTCTTGAATTTTCCTTAGTCGGCATCCGGTAATTTTCAGCGAAATGACATCGGGGTTTGCGGCAAACACTAACGAAGCTTTTCTTAGTCAATTTTAGGCCTTTAGACGCCGGATCCGGTCGCACTCATTATGCCTCTTTACTATAAATAAGCTAAAGCGTACGCGCGTGCAACATTTATGGATTTCGCTGAGAAAATTATGGTGATAGTAGTATTAACGTATGTCCTTAAGGCGGCTCCGACGCAGTGAGTTTGAAGCCATTTACAAGGGTTCAGCTGCTTCGAAACTGACGCTCGATTTTTCAATATTTTTGAATGAAATTCATACAGTATGTTGAGAAGATAATTGCCCAGGGTGCTATAGGAGCACTTTTTGAAATTTTGTTTTAGCACAAGTTTTATGATGGGTTGAAGTGCGCACTTTTTCTGTTCAACTTCGCGATTTTTTTAAAAAGAACCTAGTGAAAAAATGAAAAAGTGGCTCTATAGCTCCCTGTGGGGTTTTGTTTTCAGCACTCTGTGCAAATTTCTTTCAAAAATGTCAAAAAATGAAGCGTCAATTTCGAAGCGCGCAAACCTCTACAAATCGTATTTTGGACGAATTTTGTCTACTGTTTCGTGCTGCCAAACCAAGCGTTGCGGCGCAATGTACGGACTAAGAAAGGATGTATTCAGATAATTTGGTGGCCCTATTTCATATAATATCGAGTAGATAAGTCGTTCTGCAAAACTGAACTGCGGTGTCCAATGATTTTTGTATTGCTTTTTTTATTGCGTTACTAGAAAACTTTTGGGTATATGATGGCGTTTACTTCAAGGACGCCTCAATCTCGCGATATGTCACATGTCTATCTTCAATGATGAGTTTGCGCACAGCATCGACGTTTTCCTGGGTGACTGCCGTTTCTGGTGCACCCACCCTGGGATCGTCGCTAAGACTCACCGGACGACGTTTGAATTCTCCATATCAACGGGAAATTGTCGACTGATGTGGCGCTTCGTTGCCGAAAAAAGACAGTAACTCAGCAAGACATTCTTGTTGCGATAATTGTCTCTGAAAGTTGTAGTAAATTATGGCGCGAAAATGTTCTCGGTTGAGTTCCATTTTTCTAATGACTTGGTGACACTTAAAAACTCACTGTAGTGAGAACACTGCACGTATCGTTGTGAAACTTTGAATTTAAGTTTACTAAAGAGTGAGGTTAAGATTCAGTACTGACGTTCGATCCGCGCGGCCTACTATGTTTCTATATGCAAAACTTAAAAGACATCCCTCGTATCTCAATTCGAACAACAATTTCTTTACCCTCATAGGCTGAGACAGCCTAATAGACATGAACTCTTAGCAAATAGCATTAAATCCATAGGAAGCAATGAGCCGTATTCATAAAACAAAGGATATTTGCGGCCTTTGACATCTTAAGGCGCGGACACGGGATTTTATGAGACAAGTTTCAGCATGTCAAAATAAAGGTTTACAGCTTATCATGTCTCATTCCGAGGTTCACCCTATTTTATGACTCATATAATTTGACTATTAATCTGACGCCGTTTTAATGCTGAATGAATGGACCAGTGATCAATGGCCCGAATTCGTTACGTGCAAAACGTCATTCATCTTGCAGTGCCTACGTGACAAAGAGACAGAGAGGCATGCGGTCCGGCTTGGTTCTAGGTAAAGAAAACCGTTTATATGCATTTGAAAAAGAAGAAGTAGGCGCCTAGTTCGTGGTAAAACAAGTGACCGATAACTTCTTGGAAGGCGCCAGCATCACACCTAGATGATGAATGCGAGGACGAGGAACTTTTCGTTCGAGCCTTGATACTACAGGGTTTGTCCGGAAAGTAATAGGACTGAGTCGATTTAAAAAAATTTATTGAGCCGATCGTTACAATTCTTTAAAAACTTTCAAAATAGGCTCCTTCTGCGTCGATGCTGCGCTGCCAGCGCGATTTCCGAGCACTGAAGGCGTCACGGAAGGCATTCTCTCTCGTCTCAAAATGCTTGCCTTTCATAGGCCTTTTCAGGCGGGGAAACAAAAAAAATCCGGGGGGGGGGGCACGACTGACCCTTCGTTTGAGTCTCCTGAGCACTTCCACGTAAAACTTGGCGTTGACGGTTACCTCTTCTCGGCCCTCCAAAAAGGCCTGGTGCCACCGAAACACACCACTTGTTAAAGCAACACCTGGGTAAGCCTGCTTGATCATATCAAACGTCTCTGTCGCAGATTTACCGAGTTTCACACAGAATTTAATCGCGTACCACTGCTCTAACAAACGCTGCATTTTCACTCACAGAAACACGTCGCGCGAAAATGCCTGTCCTGACTCTCCAAGTGCTCGGAGACAACTGACCAGCCACTCATTCGTTAGCTAGGAACGCCCTCTACGCTCCGAAGTACAGTCATGGCGGAAGAAAATGAGTCTTATTACTTTCCGGACAAACCCTGTATGTGTACCCTTTTTACATCCCCCGACAAATTAACATTTGAATAGAGACATACCTAGGCCACGACTATGGGTCGAATACTAGGTTTATTTAGGTACGATCAATCTTCGATCTCTGCATATTAAACTGTCTAAAGCAAATCCGAAATCTAAAAAATATATACTCGATTCTGTTGAAATTTGACAATATCATTTTTTGTATTAAGAGGCTAATTTAGCCCTAAATAGATTAAAATAACATTTACGATTGTATTTCTTGAATATTCTATTGTTTCTATGAGAGTAGCGTAAACCATCGTCTTGAGGTGTCTCACAAATAAAAATTTATTGGATTTAGGACAGGGGAACGAGGTGGCCAGTGAATTGGTCCGCCTCTTCCAACCCAACTTTCACCAAATCCGGAATTATTTTTTAAGAGCTATTAATTTCCAACTTTTTCACAAAGTAACCTTATCTCCTTCAAAATACTGTCCACTACAACTAATACACTTGTCCCACCGAAACATTTTTTGAAGTCTTCCTCGGAAATGTCTGACAGCCCCTACCTAGTTTTGTTCTGTTCTTGACCTGTACAATGTCGTCAAAGCGACGTCCTTTCATGCCCCTTTCCATCCGTGGAAATAAGAAAAAGTCGCACGGATAGGGATGGCAACGATGTATCGAAAACATCGATACATCGCAAGTAGAACATCGATGGTTTTATCACGATATATCGATGTATCGACATCGAAAGGATCATAAGAATCGGTATACCCCGAGTATATCCTTAACTGTGCTACCATCTCTAAGCGAGGACTGGTAGCTTCTACATTGAAAGCCCAGAAAGCTGTTTAGTAGTGTCTCTATAATACAGGGTGCGGCAGAGAGGACGGACGTTTTTGGGATGGGTAGTACTCTCCGCCTCCGTCTACGAGAGAGGTGGGGAGGGTGCCGTTTGACTCGTGAGATCCTAGCATTATTTTACCAGTTGTCGTCATGGGGCCTTGGACGGTGGAGCACCGCGTTTTCGCCATGATTGTTTCGTCCGAAATAATGAGTCAGTCATCGTCGTACAGCGTGAGTTTCGTCGCCACTTCAACATTCTTTTTTTTTTTTTATATCGAAACAGCCGCGCAGGCAGAAGCCTAAATGCCGGAACACCGCGGCTGCTATGATGATCCCAAAGAAATTTTGTTAATACGATTTTTGAACTGCCTAAGGTTAGTAGAACTGGGAAAAGCTTCCTCCCGTAGATTGTTCCACAATCTAGACACCCTCGGGACAAAGGAGCGGTCGTAACGGCCAGTTCTGGATGTACGAAGTTTGACACGGTTAGGATGGGACGCCGAAGTCAGGCGGGTCTGTCTGGCAGGCACATCGCGCGGCGGCATCATGGAAGAGAGCTCTGAGGAGCAAAGCCCGTTGGTGTAGCGATAGAAAAGAGCTAGATCGCCGACGGCCCGCCGGTGCGAAAGAGTCCCGAGACTGTCTGTTAGAGGAGAGTCATCGATCAGTCGGACCGCCCTCCTCTGGACAGCATCGAGCATGGACAATGTAGTCGGGGCGGCAGCACCCCAAATGTGTGAGCAATACTCGAGGCTAGGCCTTATCTGGGCCTTGTATAGAGTGAGAAGGTCATGCGGAGAAAAGTACTTCTTAGCCCTTAGACGTTGTGGGATGAAGAGGAGAATCCGTCAATTACGACGGATGTCTTGCGGCCAGAGATAAAGTCAGCCACCCATCTGCAAAGCTTTTCTGGGAGGCCGTAGGATGGAAGTTTGCTTAAGAGGGCAGCGTGCCACAGCTGATCGAACGCTTTCGTGATGTCAAGAGCAACGACATGAGCCTCACCATTAGACTGGATGAGTTTACTCCACAGTTGCGTGACGTAAGCTAGGAGGTCCCCGGTGGATCGTTGGTGCCGGAAACCGTACTGCCTGTCGCTAACCAAGCTGTGACGTTCGAGCTAGTCCAGAAGCTCGCGATTTATGCACCTCTCCATCACTTTACTTATAACAGAAAGCAGAGCTATAGTGTAACGCTTCCTTTCCGCAAAAAGTCCAGAAAAGATGGAATGCAATGAAGATTCCAACTTTTCTGCACAATCACAGAAAGGGGGTTACAATTAGCTTCCGGTAGCTCAGTCGGTGGCATGAAGACATCTACAGGCGTGTAGCTGTGTGTCGACCATGGCATGGCTAGAGGATAGAAGAACAAACAGAACACAAAAATTTAACAGATTTTATTTAACAAAAAAAAGGCATTTTCATTACATTACAATTTTACAAAAATAACAAAATAAGTTTTTAACGCTATCGACTTATCTTTTGCTGGTCCATTTTGACTCGACTGAAGCCAGGATGGCCAGGGGCTTGAAGGGGAGGTCCCAGTTATGAGGGGTGACCTCCATATAGTGGCTTCACAACCAGTTGTAGGCGAAGTTAAAGGCGATGGCGCTGCCAAGGTACATGCATGGGTGAAAATATTGGCCAAGGCTAGGCAAAGTGGAAGGGAAAGAGAAAGGGGGTGGCCCCAATCATTTTTGTCCTATACGGACACACATTCTAGAAATCTAGCACATGGTGCTATATAACCTTGTGCTACTGAGAAGAAATTTCTAGCCGTTGTTCGATCGGCGGCTCAGGTGAAAAGGAAGCGCGAGGATCAGGAACTCCGCATCAAGCGCTCCAAGCGGAAAATTTTCCAAGCAAAAAAGCTAGAGATGGGATTAATGAAATGATAATCGAGAAGTGATTTAATAAATACGATCGGACGGTGAAACCGTTACACTCGCCCCAACTTAACCAAAAAAAAAAAATCGAAGAAGCATTTAAGAATTTTTTTTTTACTAGGAAATTGAAAGTTATCACGGAAGGACAAATGTACAACCATTCGACCAGATAACAAGTAGTAAAAGTAAGGTAGAAACAAAAATGTTAGAAGAGAATTGGAAGAAAAAGGGATAGCCTCAAGTCTACCAAACAAGAGGGATGGTTATAGCACCAACTCGCTGAAAAGTACAGTGAAGTTGCACTTAAAAACAACTATCATCATATGATGAAAAACCCAAAACATAAAACATCGTCATACCTAAGACGAGAAAAATAATAAACCAAAAGCTTCAGAAGTAGTCCAAGCACGAATCACAATGGCATCCAAAATGCACGACTGACTACTAAAAACTTCAAAACTAAGTAAGTACCTAAACCATAAGAGGTACTAAAAAAATAATAATCTTTCTCAAAACAATTGCCAGATTATCTCGCAATACTCCAAACCCAAAAAGAATATCATCTACAGTGATATTTTAAACCAATATCCAATATTAAAAAAAACAGTGCATTACTATTTTCAAAATATGAAAATCAAAAGAAATTAACAAATCCCATCAGGAATTCAAGTCATATAACAAAACAATTTACAAGTACTGAATCAATGAAAACTTGATCAAGAAGGTATTTTAATCAAAAAAGATGTTATCTAAGTGCAGTTCTGATTCCACAAAAAAAAATTGTCGGGCGCCAGCAGTCTGTAAGACTACAAAATAATTTAAAATATTTTTAGAGAATTAAAGTATATAAGAGACATTCATGAAATATTGAAGTAAGATTTTCAAAGTCAAAATATAGCTTAAGTTCAATCAATGAACTAAAATTCAAGAGTAAGCTCAATCAAAATTTTCGGGTCATGTGACAACATAAGAACCAGACTAAAAAAATTTTGAAGTTCAATATAGAAAAGAGCAAAATAAATTTCCAAAAAACTAAGTGCAACACAAGTGCAACTGTAAATCTAATAGTGTTAAAATCATAAAGTGAAAGGAAATATTAAAGCTATATGAGCATGATTTTATAAAGGGTTCTCAAAAAAATTTAAAAGTAAGCAAAATATTAAAAGTTTCATGAGTAATAAATGAGAAACGAAGTGAGCATATGTAAAATGCAAAATAGCGAAACGAAAATCACAAGATATTTTAATAAATCATGATACATGAGAGTAATGCCGCAAGCAAAAACTGTATGCAAAGGTCTACGATATATGTAGGTGACAAAATGGGAGTTATAAAAAAACAATCTAGTGAACAAGAAATAGAAATAAATATGATAGGTAAGAATTCGAATTTTGATTTAAAGCAAAAATATGAGAGAAAGACAACTTTCTAGGGTCACCATAGGTGCACTCCAAAGCCCTAGACAAGAATGTCTATAGTCTATGGAATATTCTCATGTAGATCACTGATATCATCAGCGCACTTCAAAGTCTACACTGAGAATAACCATAACATTGTAAAATGAAAGTTAAGTTCAAATATGAAATATTACAAGATTAGAAAAACTATAATAATTTACCAGTGTAAAGTATGAAAAGAGAATTACTATACTGAATCTATAAGAATTGGCGATTACTTCAAGTCAAGACAGAAATTGAAAGAAATAAGAAGCCGGAAAAAAGATTATGAGAGCAGACTATCAAAACAAATGCAATAATGCAAAAGCAAAATCACCAGATATTTCAAAATCTATAGCGAAACATGAAAGCAATGTCGCAACCAAGCTCAAGACTTAGCAATACGCACAAATGTGCACAAAGGCTGAAAGCATATATGAAAAATCTCAAGAAGCAATTGATAATTACTTCAAATCAAATTGAACTGATTGAATTGAACTGAGACATAAATAACTATATCAAAAGTGAGTTTTACTTATACGCCAGAGGTTTCAAGAGTTTATCAATACGCACAGATTTGCAACTAGGCGGAAAGCATATATGACAAGTCTCAAGAAGAAAATAAAATGCATATGAAGAAAACACTTTCAATTAAAGAAACTGTGGATAGTACAAGACCCTCAAGGCATACATCGCAACGAATCTATGTAACTATCCAGACTACAAAATACTGTCAAAGTTCAAAACCACTCAAAAATATGTAAACAAACATCAAAAGTTTGAACCAAAAATCAATGTAAGTCTGTGCTCTCGAAGAAAGTTATAATGAATTCAAAAAGAGGATACTATCAAAAACTTCAAAAGTAATAGACCTCAAAAATAGAAGTACGTAAGTATGTAAAGGAAATTCAGAAAATATACGCATAAAACATTATAAAATATTATACACAGTATTTGTCACATGATTTTGAACGGGAATGCAATTTAAATTTAGAGTACAATCAGAAAAATTAAATATTCAAAAGATGAAGTATACACATTAAATTGGAATCAGAAAAATAATGATTACTTGTAAATTTTGTACATGGTGGACTGACGTAATGGTTCAAAAGGTTGAAAGAACAACGATGACTAATGTCCAAAGTAAACATTCACCTGCCTTTTACAGTAAATTAGCTTAGCAATTATCAAAGGAAATTCTTATCCGTTCGCATCTGTACTAGGAAATGAATATAGGAAAACCTACTCGCTCCAATGTACAGATCGAAAAACTCGCCCCCTTCGATTGAGCGGAAATATGAGTATTGGACTGATTGTAATATTTCAAAAGGTTGAAGGATCAACGATGTTAAATGTCCAAAGTAAACATTCAGCTGCCTCTTACAGCAAATAAGTTTATTCATTATCAAAGGAAATTCTTCTCCGTTCGCATCTGTACTAGGAAATAAATATAGGAAAACCTACTCGCTCCAACGTACAGATCGAAAAACTCGCCCCCTTCGATTGAGCGGAATTATTTTTGTAATTATTATATTTAAAAAAAATTAAAGTTAAAAACGTGAATACATCAATAAATGACAAGGATCCAAAACACTATAAAAACTAACAATACAAACAAAAAATTTCAATACAAAAACAGGAGCAGCCAAATCTTAAAAAAATTATTTTATATCTGACATACATTAAAAAAGTACAGAGACGTTCAAGTCCTGTTAATCCAATGGAAAATCAGACACTAATGTTCTAATTTCTCCCAAAGAATATGCCAGATAAAACTATAAAACATTAAAATTATGAAAACTTATGCTCCAAACAAGAGACAAAATTACTACAATAGTTACTGAGGAACGTATACTATATATTTAAACAACAAGTTGACATTTAATTACCATAAATGAGTATGTGTGTCTTTGTATAGGTAAAAATGATTTAGGAGTCACCCCCCATTGAAAAGTAGCAAAAAAATAGTCAAGAAAAACATCATTTGTTTCTTGAAAGAAAAAAAAAGGTAAGTATCAACGCACTATGTCAAAGTGTCAATACTTGAAAAAAAAGTAAAACGCCAAAATATACGAAAAATTATGAATATCAATTTCATATAATTCAGAAAAATGGATAAATCGAAAAATGATTTACTCCAGATAACTCTAGTCAGTAGATTATTGCCATCAGAATGAAAACAAATGATGAAAAGTTCAAGTACAGTCAAAAATTCAAAAAGTAAATACATTTGGGGAAGGCAAAAATAATTTTGAAAGTAAATTTCCTACGTACCAAACATCATGAGAGCTATATCAGTACACCAGAGATCCAACAATTAGGCTATATATGCGTACATGAAAAGTCTCAAGAAATCAAAAAAACTGCACATGAAGAAATACTTTCAAAAACTAAGAGGTTAGTGATCAAAAATGAAAAGCTTATAAGAATATGTAAACTATCAACAACAATAGTCACAACCTCAATCAAAAGTTTGATGATATTCGACAAAAATGCTGGGAAACCTAAAGTCCCCAGACTATCAATATTCAACAACAAAAAAATATCAAAATATCATCAATCTCAAAAGTACAATGAGAAAAAAGTTATAACTGTCCCCAGCAGTAAATAAAAACTGTAGTAGTATGTGAGACAAAAAAAATTCTGGCAATGATCTCGCTGACTACTAAACAAGACAATTTAAAAGTTAATAGTATGCCTATGAAATAAACAGGTGGAAAAATTTTAATCTTTTGATAAAATTTTTAAACATTAAGCAAAAAGTAAGGATGATTAAGGAATTAGAAATTTGAGTACCAAAAGCAATTAAAAATAGAAATGCTGCCAAAGATTGTAAAGAATTTTGAAAACTATGTTCTGTCTGCCAATCTTCCACTAGCAAACCACTTGTCGACAAAGCCAAACACCTATCGAAGCCCCACGTTGGGCGCCAATTTATGTAACGCTTCCTTTCCGCAAAAAGTCCAGAAAAGATGGAATGCAATGAAGATTCCAACTTTTCTGCACAATCACAGAAAGGGGGTTACAATTAGCTTCCGGTAGCTCAGTCGGTGGCATGAAGACATCTACAGGCGTGTAGCTGTGTGTCGACCATGGCATGGCTAGAGGATAGAAGAACAAACAGAACACAAAAATTTAACAGATTTTATTTAACAAAAAAAAGGCATTTTCATTACATTACAATTTTACAAAAATAACAAAATAAGTTTTTAACGCTATCGACTTATCTTTTGCTGGTCCATTTTGACTCGACTGAAGCCAGGATGGCCAGGGGCTTGAAGGGGAGGTCCCAGTTATGAGGGGTGACCTCCATATAGTGGCTTCACAACCAGTTGTAGGCGAAGTTAAAGGCGATGGCGCTGCCAAGGTACATGCATGGGTGAAAATATTGGCCAAGGCTAGGCAAAGTGGAAGGGAAAGAGAAAGGGGGTGGCCCCAATCATTTTTGTCCTATACGGACACACATTCTAGAAATCTAGCACATGGTGCTATATAACCTTGTGCTACTGAGAAGAAATTTCTAGCCGTTGTTCGATCGGCGGCTCAGGTGAAAAGGAAGCGCGAGGATCAGGAACTCCGCATCAAGCGCTCCAAGCGGAAAATTTTCCAAGCAAAAAAGCTAGAGATGGGATTAATGAAATGATAATCGAGAAGTGATTTAATAAATACGATCGGACGGTGAAACCGTTACACTTTTTTTTTTTTTTTTTTTTTTTTTTTTTTTTTTTTTTTTTAGGCAAAGTGAAAGGGAAAGAGAAAGGGGGTGGCCCCAATCATTTTTGTCCTATACGGACACACATTCTAGAAATCTAGCACATGGTGCTATATAACCTTGTGCTACTGAGAAGAAATTTCTAGCCGTTGTTCGATCGGCGGCTCAGGTGAAAAGGAAGCGCGAGGATCAGGAACTCCGCATCAAGCGCTCCAAGCGGAAAATTTTCCAAGCAAAAAAGCTAGAGATGGGATTAATGAAATGATAATCGAGAAGTGATTTAATAAATACGATCGGACGGTGAAACCGTTACAATAGGCCTGTAGTTGTAAGGGTCGGTTTTAGATCCTTTTTTTGGGATGGGCTGTACATGAGCAAATTTCCAGTTTTCTGGGAATGTGCCGGATTCATAAGATATCTGGAAGAGACGCGAAAGAACTGGAGCAAGCTCCGCTGCACATCTCTTCAGTACAATGGCAGGGATCAAGTCCGGACCAGAAGCTTTGTTGATGTCGAGCGACAAGAGCACTCGTCTTACGGTCTTATGCCTGAATGTTACCTCCCGCATAGTGTGGGGAACCCTTTGAATTGACGGCACTTGGGCGTTGGTGGGGACGTCCATGGTGGAGTTGGCAGCAAAGATCTTGGCTAGCACTTCCGCCTTGGCCTTTGAGTCGAATACAATAGTTCCATCCTGACACGTAAGTGGTGGAAGGCTACTGTGTGAGAAGTTCTTTTCAATCTGCTTGGCCAGCGTCCAGAAAGACCGACTGCCATTGCGCTGCGACATTACCCTGTGCCTAACTTTTATATCATGCTGGTTTTTGGCATTGCGAACCGCTTCGTTATATTTGTTTCTGGACTCGACGTCGGCTTGTCTATTCTCTACAGTGGGGTTTTGTAAGTAGGTTCTGTGGGCCTTGATCTTCTGCTGGCGAGCAGTGTCACACGATTTGTTGAACCAGCCGTTGGACCCTGGTTTAGGAACTTTCACTGTGTGAGGGATGTATTCCTCCATTCCGACGTGGATAATTTCGGTTATTGAAGAACAGACAGTCGACGCATCCGCGTCAGTGAAACAGACATCTCTCCAAGGAAAGCTAGAGAAGAAGTCTCTGAGCCCCTCCCAGTCGGCATGTCCGTAATGCCAAGTTTTGCGGCCTGTGCGAGTTTCTGCTACCACAGCGGCTTCTGACCGAAACCTAACCTCCACAACACCGTGATCTGAGTTACCCAGGGGGGACAGGACAGCAGTGCTGTAAGGGGCAGGATGCGTGGTCAGAAAGAGATCCAGCAGGCTACTGGCGTGTGACGAGACGCGGGGGAAAAAAGTAGGGCTCGTCACTAGCTGGGTCAGCCCTTGAGTAAGAGCGAACGCTTCGACTGCACGACCTGCTGCATCGGTTTTATTTGAGCCCAACCAAAGCTCATTATGGGCATTGAAATCACCGAGAAGAACTACCTCTGAAGCGGGGTGATTGATGTTCAGGAAGTCGATCTGGACGGCGACGTATTCGAGTAGGTCATCCCAGTTATGGTTCGATGGAGAGCGATAAAGGCAGCAAATAAATTTGGGTGATGTTTTGGATTTGAGGCGAAGCCACAGAATGTCCTTCCGGTCTGATTCCAAAGAAAGATCCCTGGAGCAGGAAAGACTGCTGCGGACAAAAGCCACAACTCCTCCGTTCTTTCTCAGATTGGAGTGCACCTCGTAGTTTGGGAAGTTGAGATGGTTAATCGGTGCAGTCTCTGAGATTTTTGTCTCCGCCAAGAAAAGCACGGCGGGACGATTGGATTGCAGGTAGTGATGAACAGCATCAATGTTGCTGTTGATCCCGCAGATGTTCGAAAAACAAATTTTATCTTCGATGTTGTTCCCTCGAGCCCACCCTCCACCCGGACATTCCGAGAGTGGAGTGAGTTTACGTCCGGAGTTTTTAGTGCTCGAGGGATCCATCATCATTAATTTCTTTGTTTTGGTAGATAACCGACTGCATAGCTTAGGTGTGGAAACATGCGGACATTTATAAGACACCCTGGGAAAAGCTAGCGGGTGGTACTGCCTCGGTCGACTGGTCCTTGTCTACCACCTTCTTCTTACGTGTTAGTGATGTTAAATAGACCTAAAGTGGCCCGTTGGCGGACTTGTACCGCCACCCGGCAATCGGTACTGAGGTATTCCTTAACGCGTGCACAATCACTTGGACGGGAAGAAGTTGTATACTGGATACAACAACTTCCGGAACAAGCATTTGCCACGGCCCTCGCTCAGTAGGGGGCTCATCGGAATAGAGCTGTTCCCTCTCGAAACACCATCCTTGGTTAGGTTGAATCACTTCGCAGGCGTGGCGAACTGATCAACAGAAGACCAAGAGGAGCACCGCGAACATTTCGAACTCCTGAAAATGTTGAACGCGTTCGACAGGTCTTTCTTCGCAGTCCGACTCGATCTGCCCGGAAACATGCTGCCGCACTTCGCCTTAGTGATCGTTCGGTAAGGCGAATTTTGCATATGGATCTCCGCTTTCACCCCTACAAATTGGCCATTGCGCAACAGTTACAGCCCGGAGATTATGCACAACGAATGAACTTCGCACGTGAGATGGAAGCACTGATCGATCAAAATGAGAACCTCATTTTGTTAATGAGTGACGAAGCCCACTATCACCTAAACAGCATGGTTAACCAGCAGAATTGTCGTTATTGAGCTAATGAAAATCCGCAACAGTTACACGAAAGACCGTTGTGGTCGAGATGTTACCGTGAACTCAGAGCGCTACGTCGACATGATCACCAACTTCTTTCTCCCTGAATTACGACGGCGACGTGTTCCAATTTCCAATCCGACGTGTGTGGTTCCAGTAGGATGGGGCGACCGCCCACACAGCCCGAGCATCCAAGGACGTTATTCGCCCTGTCTTCCCTGGTCGCCTTATTTCCAGGTTTGGCGATGTTCTTTGGCCTCCTCGGTCCCCAGATTTATCCATATTTATCACTTCAATGCATCTACAGTTTCTAAACCAACCGTCATACATTTTTAATTTTCTCAAAAATAGCTCTGTATATATCATCAAGGCGGATCAAGGCGAATCTACGAATGTCAAGCCAAGTGTTCCAGGAACAGGCAACATGCCGCCAACTAGTCTGCCAGTGCTGAGCCCGGTCGACATCATTCATCAATATATACTCAGTGACATTAGAAGTGTTGCACGCAGAAAAAATAATTTTTTCAACTTGGCAATATAATAACTAGTACGGTCCGCTTAGAACACACCCGTTTATTAAGAACTTCCGTTTATAACGAACTAATTTATAAGGTATTAAAATGATATTAAATGTGTTCTATTTTTCTCGCATATAACGAACCTAAATGTTTGATATATTCGTAAAATTGTTCGGTTATAACGAGCGTAAAACTGGATTTTACCAGAATCAGGTAACCGGAATCTTCCGACCGCGTGGTGGAGGAAAAATAAAGACAAAATAATTGAGAAAGGCCAAAACAAAAATGTGAATAAAATTCAAAAGCCCACGAATTATAAAGTTGATCAGGAATTTCTGAAATGGTTTCTTAACGAGTGATCTTTTGTTTTTAGGTAGGATTTGGTAGGAAAGTATTGGTAGGAGAAGCAGACCGGCGTTTGACGTCGACGCGGTTTTTCCGCTTTTTTTCCCGGTAAAGTCGAAAAAGCGGTAGCTTTTCGTGCTGTTCGACGTTCATTTTCGATCTCCTCCGAAGATAAAGGAGCTACTAACCTGACGATTTTTGCGTGAGAAAGCACGGACGTCGGACTCAAAGATAGCGTCTTTCGTTTGTTTTGTTTATCCCTTTTCGTTCGAAAATTTCGATTTTTTTTAATTCCTCGACTACGCGCCACTTTCCGATTTTTCCGGTTTTTTTCCGGGTTCGCGAAACGTTCGGAAGGAAAACGATACCGTTTCGGAAACTAAAAACTCGGCGCTTTACGGACGTGCCAGAGTCGTGGCGGTAGGAGCAAGAAACGCGATCGAAAACGGCCGGTAAAGTCGAAAAAACGGTAGATTTTCGTGCTGTTCGACGTTCACTTTCGATCTCCTCCGAAGATAAAGGAGCTACGAACCTGACGATTTTCGCGTGAGAAAGCTCGGACATCGGACTCAAAGATAGCGCCTTTTTGTTTCTTTATCCCTTTTCGTTCGAAACTTTAGATTTTTTAAAATTGCTCGACTATATGCTACTTTTCGATGCGTGATACGGATCGACATAGCTACGATTTTTCTTTTCGCAAAACGAAACAGCAAAGTCTCCTGATTAATCCGATATACGACACGTTATCCGATCGCATTTTTTAAACTCGGCTGATTAGAAAATTCAAAGATATGCAGATATTCTGAGCGTGACGTTTGTACTTTGATTTTCGCTCGAGACTCGCGATTCCTGTTAGGCGGGGTATTGTAGGTATGATGATATTACGAAAGCGAGCGCGTGCTAGCGGAACGTCCAAAAAGTGCCATTTTCGGCTTTATGATGATCGCTTCATCCAATATTGGATCATACCGAATAGCGCTGTCCTTTTTTACGCGTGAAAATAAACATTTTCGAATAGATTCAGAATTTCTATATTCTATAGTCCAAACGGTACCGGACTATACCTATAATCATAATAACAATCTAGTTATATTATACTAAGTGACATATAAATCCGAACACCCAGTTTAAATGGTTTTATTTCAATAAAAGTTGGTGAATGTATTTATCTTACTGTAAATAACAAGTGAAAAAATTTTCGGCCTTATCAGTTGGACATTCCGGTTTTTATACTGCTTTTTTTTAATTCACTAACGCTCTAAAAATAAATATTTCAGCCGCAGTAAAGAATCAACGTTGGCGGATTTTGGTTCTTGACATCCTTTACGATCGGTTACGATGCCTAGAGTACGGAGACCTGTACGATTTCGTCAACTTAGTGAGTTTGATAGGGGCCGTATAGTGGGACTTCGGGAAGCTGGACTTTCTTTTCGGGCAATTGCAGTTAGAGTGCAAAGAAGTGTAGACACTGTGGTTAGGTGTTGTCAGGCATGGCTTCGAGAAGGCCGTACGCAAAGAGCAAGGGGCACTGGACGCCGCCGTAGAACATCAGACCGTGAAGATCGCCGCCTAAGATTATTGGCCTTAAGGGACCGTTTCTCCACTACCAGGTCCATTGCAAGTGAATGGTTTGCAGAACACGTAAGACCTATTGGCATGCGAAGTGTTTACCGACGAATGAGAAGTTTTGGCTTGTTTTCATACCGGCCACACTGGGTCCTCCCTTTAACTCGAGAACACCGACGTAATCGCCATGAGTGGTGCAGACAACGGTCACTCTGGGATCAGGAATGGAACAGTATTGTCTTTAGTGACGAGTCTCGACTTTGTTTAGGCATGCACGATGGTCGTGCCAGGGTTAGAAGGCGACGTGGTGAAAGGAGGAATCCACAGTTTTTTGTTGAAAGACATGTTCATCACACTGTTGGAGTTATGGTTTGGGGTGCCATAGCTTATGGTTCCAGGTCACCTTTAATCTTCATCAGAGGTAACAATGAACGCGCAGCGTTATATCCACGAAGTTCTAGAACCCCATCTTTTACCCTATCTTGACACCCTGGCAGATCCAACCCAACTTTCCAACAAGATAATGCCCGACCACATGTTGCAAGAGTCACAATAGACTTCTTTCAACATAATGGTGTCACATTGTTACCATGGCCACCAAGATCTCCCGACTTATCCCCAATTGAGCACGTGTGGGATATGATGGGTAGGAGATTGCTCAATTTGCAACGTCCTCCTCAGACTCTAGAAGCACTTCGAGAGGAGTTGGTGGTTGCCTGGAATGAGATACCACAGGAGGACATTGACCATCTGATCAGAAGCATGCCTAGGCGCGTTGGAGAATGCGTAGCACATCAGGGTGCATCCACACATTATTAAAGGTCAAAGGGCTTTAAAGCAGTGCAATCATTTTGAAATTTTTATCATTTACTTATTATGCTTCATTAAGTACTTATACAAAATTTTATTAAAATAAAACCATTTAAACTGGGTGTTCGGATTTATATGTCACTTAGTATATTTGTTGAGTGTATCTAGCTGCGGCTTCACCCAGCACATTATTTTTTTTCTTATTGTTTGTCAATAAAATTTCGTAAGAAAGTTATCGTTTTATTCTTTGCCGAAAAATCAGAAGAAATTATTTTTTTCTGTGTGTAACACTTGTAATGTCGCAGAGTATATTTTTTCTCGGAACACACACACGGTCAAACGCGGCGGAGGTTGTCGCTATGCCGAGTCAGAGCGGCTGCCAAGTTGTCTGCAGATTCGCTGAGAATATCTAGTCGCCGCGAAGGTTAATTTAAACAAATTCGTATAAATGTTGCGGCTAACAGGCTTCGGCACTTAATGCAACCGGTCAGTTTGCATCAATTTAGATCAGCACATCTGTGCATCTGATGGGCGTGAATTGCCATTATGGGTCTGATTCCAGAGAAACATCTCTGTAGCAGGAAAGGCCACAGCTCTCCCGTTCTTTCTCAGATTGGAGTTCACCTCGTAATTTGGTAAGCTAAGATGGTTAATCGGTGCGGACTCTGAGATTTTTGTTTCCTCCAAGGAAAGCATGGCGGGACGATTGGATTGCAAGTATCCTGGGAAAAGCTTTAGAGTGGTACCGCCTCGGTCGACTGGTCCTTGTCTACAACCTTCTTTTTGCGTGTTAATGATATTAAACAGATCTAAAGTGGTCCGTTGGCGGACTTGTACCGCCACCAGGCAATCGGTACTGAGGTATTCTTTAACGCGTGTACAATCTCTTGTACGGGAAGAAGTTGTATGCTGGATATAACAACTTGCGGAACAACCATTTGCTCAGTAGGGGTTGGGGTCTTTAAAATGGAATATAGATGATAGATGTTACAGTTATTAGAAATGTTGGAAATCCTTGGAAAAAACTATATCTGTTAGATCGTAATTATTTTGATGATGTATGTTTGTACTAAACAAGTACAGAAATACAGGGCTGTGATATTCACGTATAGTGCAGCAGCTCTGTGAGTTAAACGAATTCAATATAGCAACATAAATAGACACATACGCGAGAAGACATGCGGGACGTGATTTTGAGCATCGATCGACGCAGTTTCTAGACAGGCCTCAGACGCAGCAACCGCTAAACAAATCTCATAAATGTCTATTTCCAATTTAGGCGTTCATCTAACATAGTGCTTCGCTGCAACAGCAATCCCGAACAAAATCTGTCAAGCTTTACACACTTTTCAAATTACTATCGAGCAACAAACAGAACATAAATCACTTTTTAAGTGCAATCTGTATAGGTTATATATTACCTAGAGATTTGTCAGAAGTCACAATACTCGTATATACGTATAAATCGTAAGAGTTGAGCTGTAAACAAATGATGTCAAAGAGAGACAGCGTTTGGAGTACCAAAGGATACCAAAAAATCATAATGCTCAGTTCCTATAGCTATAACTTATAGTTAGTATGCCTTCGTTACCATAATGTGACACAAAGTAACACAGTGGTGTTAGAATTGCAAAAACAAATGTCAGACGTCTAGGTCTAGGGGGGCATGCCTTCAAAAGAATTTTACGGCGGCTTCAGAACCTAAAAACCAACCAAATAATACCTGAAAATTGTGTTGTCATCTGTAATGTAATGATCGGAGTCGAAAACCGTGGCTACGAGGGGACATTTTTCACTTCCCATGACAAAACTGGCGAAAAATTTCGAAATTGAGATATTATATTTTTTGGATGTTACCTGACATCACGGAAGAACATGTAAAAGCTTTGTAACTTGATATATCCTTTCCGAAAATATCGAGATTTATAGCTAATCAATTTTCTTAAAAAAAACATTATTTCTCGTCAAAGCTACAAACTTTCGTACAGGCTTGTCAAAGGAAAAGTTGATGAAACATTTTCGAAATTACTCGCAAGATTTCCTCGCCATTGGGGTAGGAAGAGAACAGTTGAAAGGGCCTTTTAGATTTTAGACCGAAACAAAACTGACTCATCGACCTAACAACCACCAACGAACACGTCGTTCATCCCAAAGGTGACTGACACATTTACACAATATTGCTAATTGCTACACGTTGCTTTCTGCGAATCTGACTGCGGTGTTCTACAAAATTACAAATGTAGATCCGCGGAGACGAATTATCTATCCAGTACCAAGGTCATGTTAATTTTCTGTAGAACTATGCGATGGAAAATTACCCAATCAGATATAACTGGAACTGTTTAATTGACGCGTAAGGTTGATGGGAAATTATTAGTAATGCAACACGCCGATTCAACGTTTGCTCAATTACATTTTCCAAATGTCCAACCAATAGAAAAACCTTCAAAAGAATTTAATATGAAAGACTTGGTTTTTGCTCTTTATGGCTAGATATAGTCACCACTCCTAGCAACGTTCCACAAATCAGTGTAACTTCGGAAGTTATAGAACAAGTCGCTACTGAAACACAGATAAGTCCGGAAGATTTAGAAATCTGGTGCCGTGGAATGGATAAAAAGGAAAATGTTTTTCATGAAATGTCTGACGAAGAGATTATAAAAGAGGTTTCTAATCATACAACAAACAATAAGGAAAATAACGAAGACGTGATTGCAACTGCTCAACAAGTCACAGCACAAGACGCAATTAACGTCTTCGAGCTAAGTTTACAATGGGCTGAAGAGAATGGTACATCCTACAACGAACTTTTACTTTTGAGAAGACTGAGGGACAAAGCTCTGATCTCGCGTTATAACAACCTTAAACAAAAAAAATTGATGAATATTTCCAAGCTTCATAATTTGATAAAGTCATCAATGATTTTGATTAATAATTCTTGATTATTTTGGTACATATGTATGTGCATTTATGCTCAATTTTATAATAAAACGTAAGCTCTCTATTGTTATTTAATTTACTAAATTCGACATACATAAACTATGTATGATTTGTACTTCAAAGTATGTACATATACATAACATATATAATCTTAACATTGGATATGTAATTTGTCGGATTACAAGGTACTCTTTTGTAAAAAATTCCGGACTATAGGGGGTCTTAGGCAGTGCTCTATAATCCGACAAATTCGATAGTCCGACACTGTCCTGCATCATGTTTGTCGGATTACAGGTCCACTAATGATAAATATCTAAGAAATATAAGATGCAAATAAAGCAGTGTTTTATTTGCCGAATAGGAAGTAGGTTTCGAAATCCATACATAGTTTTCCTATTGCAAATTCAAGGTTTGATCAAACGCTGGAACGGCACGGGTTGCTGTTCCCCGATCGCAATAATATTTATTTTTTGAGTCGTCGAAGTCAAATGGAAAAAGTTAGAGGATATGCATATCTCAATTCGATCAAAAATTACTGTCCACGATTGGTTTTCTGTGCAAGTATGGACGAAAGCATCATGTAAACTTAAGTTGTGCATTGTGGCATAATCGAAATTATGACCTCTACTTTCGACACTGAATAGGGATGACGATCGGTTCAAGCTGGTTACATTTGAAAGTTAACAAAAAAATCATACCGAAGCCCGTTTCAATTTGGCCAACGGAGATCGGAAAAAATTAATAGGGTTCCGGTCGGCATAGTTTGTTGGGTGGATGACGCACTGGGTAACGATTTTGATCGAGCGTGATTCATCGCTGGAATTTAATTCAATTTACTTTTTGGAAGTAATAAAAATCTGAAAACGCAAAAACTACGTGTCGAATAAAGAGAATAAGCTTTGGGTTTTTTTGTCGATTGGAGTTTATTTGTTGAAAAAAGCTCGTTGCCAATAGAATAGTGACAAAACCACAACAAACAAAAAAGGTACAATGGATTCAAATAAATTTTGATCCGCATGTGGCATTCTGACAATCCTATGCACAACTTTATGAAAATTGAGTCTATTCCATAAATGAAAGTAGATTTGAAAATGTCATAGGAGCATTTGTTGTAGATTGTTTTTCAAGCTACAAAACTACCGTGAAAACATTAATTTGTTGTTGATGTTTCTGTCTCAGAACTAATTGTTTTTGAATCCGCTATATTATTTTCTTTTATAAATATCTCTACAGCCGATGCATTCAATCACTCTAAAATTGCAGCGTCCGGCACGGGTATTAAGTACAGTGGACCTCCGGTAATCTGACATTATGCAGGGCAGTGTCTGACTATCGAATCTGTCGGATTATAGAGCACTGCCTAAGAGCCCCTATAGTCCGGAATTTTTTACAAAAGAGTACCTTGTAATCTGACAAATTTCATATCCAATGGTAAGATTATATATGTTATGTATATGTATGTAAAGGGTGTCCCAAAATTAACGCAAGAGTACAAATCATACATAGTTTATGTATGTCGAATTTAGTAAATTAAATAACAATAGAGAGCATACGTTTTATTATAAAATTAAGCATAAATGCACATACATAATATATGTACCAAAATAATCAAGAATTATTAATCAAAATCATTAATGAATTTATCAAATTATGAAGCTTGGAAATATTCATCAATTTTTTTTTGTTTAAGGTTGTTATAACGCGAGATCAGAGCTTTGTCCCTCAGTCTTCTCAAAAGTAAAAGTTCGTTGTAGGATGCACCATTCTCTTCAGCCCATTGTAAACCTAGCTCAAAGGCGTTAATTGCGACTTGTGCTGTGACTTGTGGAGCAGTTACAATCACGTCGTCGTTATTTTCCTGATTGTTTGTTGTATGATCAGAAACCTCTTTTATAATCTCTTCGTCAGACATTTCATGAAAAACATTTTCCTCTTTATCCATTCCACGGCACCAGATTTCCAAATCTTCCGGACTTATCTGTGTTTCAGTAGCGACTTGTTCTATAACTTCCGAAGTAACACTGATTTGTGGAAAGTTGTTAGGAGTGGTGACTATATCTAGCCATAACTTTTTCCAAGACGATTTAATAGTTGATGACGGTAACGCATTCCACGACTGACAAAGAGCAAAAACCAAGTCTTTCATATTAAATTCTTTTAAAGTTTTTTCTATTGGTTGGTCTTTTGATACGGCCCTCAGAAGTAGATTTTTCTTATAGTCTTGCTTGACAAACTGAATGATATTCTGGTGCATTGGTAGAATCAGTGATGCAACAACGCTTTTTGAGGAAAATTATGATATTTTAACCATTTTCTAACTTCAGGTACGAAGCATTCATCAAACCACTTTTTGAAAAGGTCTTTTGTCATCTATGCACTTTTTTGTCCGTAATAGTGTACAGGTAAATCAATGTTTTTGAATGCCCGTGGTTTATTAGATTTCCCAATGACCATCATCTTAAGCGCGTGTGTGCCTGCAGCGTTAGCACATGGTAGTTTGTTTACACGCTCTTTACTTACTTTTCGTCCAGGTACGGATTTTTCGTTACAAGAAACGAAAGTTTTGTTAGGCATCACACGCCAAAAGCCCTGATTCGTCTTAGAAGTGGCATCCTTAGAAAATTTCTCTCCTGTAATATTCATTAAACGTATGCCATGACGACTTTTAAAACGTTCTAGCCATCCTTTGCTGGCCACAAAATCATCTTTTTTTGTTATTTCCTTATAAAAAAAACTTAGGTTTCATGACCAACATGGGTCCTGAAATTGGTGCATGCCTATTTCTTTCCTGAAGAAACCACATGTACAAAGCTTCTTCCACTTCTGGATGTTCAGCTTTCTTGTCTGGCTCTTGCCTGGCCCGCAGTCAGTAGTTGACACGAACTTCTTGATCTTCTCGTGGTTTCTTTTAATGTCATAAATTGTAGATCGGCCTACGCCGTATTCACTTGCTAAACTACTGCAAGTTTCATTGCGATTTAAGCGGTCTAAAATATCACATTTTTCTTTAATTCTCAATGTTTTGTGATGACATTACTAGGTACTATACTTAATACACAATGAATAAATAGTAAACAATGAACGCACGCTAGGCCGTATCGCTATCACAAGTAGTCAAATTCAAACTACGTAAAACAATGCTTACGCATCGAGCACGATAGCGGAGGCGCGTACAAGTTGTAACCTGCGTGATCTACATTAGCGAAGATTGTCAAATACGTATCTATGTAATACACATTCAAAGACATGTCGGATTACAGGGGGCGCCGGATTATACAGGGGCCGGATTATTGGGGGTCCACTGTATCTTCATAAGTGACATTATGCCGATTTTTTTTTTGATATTATGCAGGTTTTTCTACAAGATATTAACTTAGCACTTAGTTGTACGTGTTGCCTAAACGTCACGAGGCTTGTTATCAATCTTTGACTCTGATGTGATGTAAAATCTGCTTCTGAGATGGCATTACTGGAGGTCTAAGCTGTAAAAGTTGTATGTGTTCTTGTCTCAAATACACTTAATCGAGATTCAAAGCTAGCAATTAGTTGCGCATCCACTTTTTCTTATCCATTCTGGAAATTACATATACAAATTTGCTGAATTTAAAAAACGAGAGAGATAAGAAATAACTACACTGTCGAACATATACTCGCTAATAGTAATTACACGTAACGCGGTCGCGGTGATGATTTCCCGTAATTCTCCTCAGTTTTTCGTAATTTATGACTATGAACATAACGTCTCTACAGAAAGCACAACATAAAAATAACCCAACTTTCTTCTCAGAGATAAAAACTACAGACAAGAACCATTTGGCCTCACAAAACATATGCAACCAGTAATGCATGTAGTTTAGTTGAGTGATTCCTCCATAGATGGACGTTCGCAACGATCCTAGTGAGCAAACGTGGAATTACTGTTTGCGCTCTACAAACTACCTACTATGCATAGGTTTTTTTTGACGTTTCTTAGGTTTTTTGCATGATACAGCTGCCGTAAAGCATCTCGCGCCGTTACGCCCACAATAATTTTCCGACGCGTCGCGCTTTTCCGGGTTATCATTTTCCTTACGCGGCGTCCGATCCGGGCCTGGGCGCGCCTTCATATATAAATGATTAAAGGGAAGTTCTTTGCCACTCCGCGTCGAAAATTCATACCAACAGAATGGTGGTGAGTATCTTATTTATTTTCGCACACAGTTTCACGCATGCTTTATCTGTCAATTGTTGAACAATTTCCTTTTTTGTAACCGATAATTGAATTTTATCTTTTCTCTGCATTTGGAGAATGTGCTTTATTCAAGTTGTTCTAACGTTTTAAATGAGGGTGATGCTTGAATCGGTGTTAAAAATTTTTATACGATTAGTATTTTAAAAATAGTTTTATCGGGAAAGTTGGACTTGAATTTAATTTTTAGAAAAGCGAGCAGGCCAAGAAATAGGTTCATTACGTCCTATCCATCTATTCGGAAGCTTATTATTACCCCATCATGTCGGAACCACATATTTATTCTGTCTTACATTTAGATGAACATCTTCCAATAATTGTGGCACATTATGTTGAAGAAAATCTAAATAAATTTCACCGGTCAGCCGAGATAGAAAAAAGTAGGGTCCAATAAACATGCCATTTACTATTTAATGAAAATCTGTGTTGAATTGTTTTTTTCTTCCGCCCAGACATGATTGTTATGTTAACAGTGGCGTGCGTGCGTGCGTGCGTGGGTATGGACTTCAATATTTTTTAAGAAAAAAATGGTACGCCAATGGTTTTTTGCCAAATAAAAATTATTTTATTTTATAATTTAAAACAAATGATCTCTTTCGAATTGTATTTTTTCAATGCACCATTTTTGAGAAATGAAATAAAAACCGTAATGTTCGGATCCTGATTCGACAAAAAAGCCTTTACAAAAAAGTACGGTGCGAAATAGCTTCAACATTTTATCAGAGTATACTTCAATGATAGCAAATATGTTTTTATCAAAATTCAATAAATAATTGTGGGTGTTGCATTTTATATGTCACTTAATTATTGAGATATTTTTTTTGTAACAAATAGTGTTATTATTTTCCGAACGATCCTGTATGCCTCTTAAATGAAAAGCAACTAATTGAGAAAAATTCGCTAACAGCACAGCTGGACGTTGTACGAGAGACCGTGGGAAGTTTCGAGCAACTCACAACTCAAGGAACATTATCATTACCGAGAGAGACCAAGACGTTTACAAGATATGCTGAAACTGGATACCATCTCACTGTATTCATTCAGTTTCTCTCACTGAAACGTAAAGAGTCTGATAATCTGATCAATAAATAATGACTATAAAAAGTCTGAGATGCGTGTAAAAGAGACCCGACAAAATGGCACACACACGGAGAACAGCTGGGCTGGTATAAACTGGGAAGCAAAATTTAGGAATTGTATCTTTACGTTCAAAAATGCACGAAATCTTGAAAAAACGATACCCATGGATAACTACTTTTCATTAAAAGACTTATGTAATTTCTAACTTATATTCAGTTTTGGCTGCCTTTCAAAATCAAAATGATTTTTTACCCAAAGGAGTGTAACGTTGAATTTCTCTTCATTGACAATAGAGTGCCTATTCCTAGGCCAAACCCTTTTCAATGATTTTCTTTTGGCAAATTCAATAGTTTATTGATTGTATAATTTCACTCGTATTATATACTAAGTGAAATATAAATCCGAACACCCAGTTTAAATGGTTTTATTTTAATAAAATTTTGTATAAGTACTTAATGAAGCATAATAAGTAAATGATAAAAATTTCAAAATGATTGCACTGCTTTAAAGCCCTTTGACCTTTAATAATGTGTGGATGCACCCTGATGTGCTACGCATTCTCCAACGCGCCTAGGCATGCTTCTGATCAGGTGGTCAATGTCCTCCTGTGGTATCTCATTCCAGGCAACCACCAACTCCTCTCGAAGTGCTTCTAGAGTCTGAGGAGGACGTTGCAAATTGAGCAATCTCCTACCCATCATATCCCACACGTGCTCAATTGGGGATAAGTCGGGAGATCTTGGTGGCCATGGTAACAATGTGACATCATTATGTTGAAAGAAGTCTATTGTGACTCTTGCAACATGTGGTCGGGCATTATCTTGTTGGAAAGTTGGATCTGCCAGGGTGTCAAGATGAGGTTCTAGAACTTCGTGGATATAACGCTGCGCGTTCGTGTTACCTCTGATGAAGATTAAAGGTGACCTGGAACCATAAGCTATAGCACCCCAAACCATAACTCCAACAGTGTGATGAACATGTCTTTCAACAAAAAACTGTGGATTCCTCCTTTCACCACGTCGCCTTCTAACCCTGGCACGACCATCGTGCATGCCTAAACAAAATCGAGACTCGTCACTAAAGACAATACTGTTCCATTCCTGATCCCAGAGTGACCGTTGTCTGCACCACTCAAGGCGATTACGTCGGTGTTCTCGGGTTAAAGGGAGGACCCAGTGTGGCCGGTATGAAAACAAGCCAAAACTTCTCATTCGTCGGTAAACACTTCGCATGCCAATAGGTCTTCCGTGTTCTGCAAACCATTCATTTGCAATGGACCTGGTAGTGGAGAAACGGTCCCTTAAGGCCAATAATCTTAGGCGGCGATCTTCACGGTCTGTTGTTCTACGGCGGCGTCCAGTGCCCCTTGCTCTTTGCGTACGGCCTTCTCGAAGCCATGCCTGACAACACCTAACCACAGTGTCTACACGTCTTTGCACTCTAACTGCAATTGCCCGAAAAGAAAGTCCAGCTTCCCGAAGTCCCACTATACGGCCTCCATCAAACTCACTAAGTTGACGAAATCGTACAGGTCTCCGTACTCTAGGCATCATAACCGATCGTAAAGGATGTCAAGAACCAAAATCCGCCAACGTTGATTCTTTACTGCGGCTGAAATATTCATTTTTAGAGCGTTAGTGAATTAAAAAAAAGCAGTATAAAAACCGGAATGTCCAACTGATAAGGCTGAAAATGTTTTCACTTGTTATTTACAGTAAGATAAATACATTCACCAACTTTTATTAAAATGAAACCTTTTAAACTGGGTGTTCGGATTTATATGTCACTTAGTATATCTTTCTTTCTCAGCGAGTCAGTATGGTGTTGACGATCACCAAAAAACTCCGTTAGTTGGTTTCCTATAAAACATAGCTTCTTCAAGGCCACTCAAGATACCTTCTTCTAAATACGTGTTCTGCGTGATTCGCTTTTCTGTTTCCGTTGAGGTCGTGGTGCAGGGGTCGTTTCGAAATTTTCCGGACTCTGGGATATTAGGCCCCAAGCGCCAATTCATGGATTAGCACCCTTTTTCTGTGTAACTTGAGTTTAGTCATTTTGGTTTGGGTGCTACGTCTTCCATTTTTTTATGGGATTTTGACCCGCAGCGGTAAGTTCTTTTTTATATACCTTAGGACCACGTGCCTTATGCGTGTCCTGATGACGTTCGTTCAATATCTGCTTTCTTTTAGTCAATAGAAACAGAAGAGAATCATCATCCTTTCTCCTCGAGTTGGTTGCATCTTGTTGTACTTTTGCAAATTGGTGGAAGCCATCCCCTTGAAAAAAACCCTGATGTGAATAGGTAAAAAATCATTCTAATTAACAATGTCATAGATCTTTAAACATTTATTATTGCTTATTGAAATTCTTAGAGACTTCTTGATTTTATTGGACATTCTACTTCTATTCAAATATGGGGGCAGTGCCTACCTTCTATTACATTGATCATGATTTTGATTTTTGAGCTGCCATCACTTTTTAGAACAAGAGTATATTAGTTTAGTACGTTTTTATTTTTTTTGACTTTGCTTTACTTTTCTTCTACAAAAAAAATTACATGGTTTTGCTTGGACCAACCGTTAGATAGTAGTTATCATTGTGTTTTATTAATTAACCAAAAAAAGGCGTGTCAGGAGATGGCACATTTCTAATGGCAAATGGCTCCCGAACAAATAGGGTGAAATATCACATTGTGCTCCAGGCCAATCTGATCCAAAGTCGTCAAAGCATTTCTTTATTAAGGTTCTGCCAGCAGAGATTCTGAATTTTGTCTTCAAGATTCCAGTCAATAATAGCATCCCGCTGACAGCGATAAGTTGCTCTTCATTTTCATATGTTATAACGATCTTCTTTAGACTTGCTCGCATTTAAAAGTGTCAAAAATTTGCCATCCCAGTAGACTTTCTTCGCTTTTCGATACGAATTCTTTGAATGGAGAACTTGCTTATTGTAAACTCGTCACTATTATGTCCAGGTGCCTCAATGGTTGCTTCAATAATAAAAACAGGATTTGTCGTACTTAACTGACGCCTATCTAAGGCTGAAACTAATTTTGGAGTGAGACTTTTCCTCATTTCAGTTCGATTAGTATCAAGTTGTGTGCTCTGACTTGGGATGGGCCGAGTTTGTTGTAAAACCAGCCGGGAATCCGAAGATGAATTTTCTTGCGCTGGTTCTTAAGATGATGTCGAAGTTCTTCGGTTTCTTCGGTTTAAAACGTGCCTCTTCTTCCCTTATAGTAAGAACATCCTATCATCATTTTTCATCAACTGAAGGGAATCGGCAAGCGTAATATCAAACGTATTGTCCACGTTCGTAACAAACTCTCGTCGACACCTCTAGTGTAAAGCGTAAACTTTGTCGCCGAGTTTAGAAGCGATAGTGGATTGTGAGTTACAACTTTATCATTTTTCCCGAGGTGCGTCGGGCGCGACTCTTTAGCGGCTGCTTTTTAACTTGTCAATTTATGCCTGTTGCGGATTTTTATAATAGCGACTTGTATAGGAATTACCACTTATTTCTTCTCTCTTCTCCTTCGCCAATGCACGCAGCCGGTGACAATTCATTTAAATAACACTCTCCGACGACCGGTTTTCTTGGTCACTTATGCGTTCATACGTACATCAACTTGTACCTGGGTCATCGGAATTACCCGACACACCATAAATAAGATAAAAAATATATTGTTAGAGGCGAGCTTTTATTTAGCTGTTAACTGCCTTATTTCTACGTTAAGCCAAAATTTGTAGTCAGTAAGTAAGTTTCATCAAATTAAATATTTAAAACACACATGACAACAGCGCGTCGTCATCACTCTTATCGAGCCGGCAATCGATCGCAAACGGTAATAGTGGTTAGTATGTTGTTTTGTTTTTGTTCGCGTACGTCGTCGTGTTTATTTACAATGTTCTCGAATCAAGAGTTCGCCGACATGTTGTTACTTTACGGTGAAGCTCGTTTCAAATCTTGCAGCTCAAATTTATCATGACATATTTCGCCAACGGGTACACCCAGACAGAAGGACATTCGTGCAAGTGTACCAAAGACTTCGAGATACAGGATGTGAAAGACAGGTTACTGTAGAGCAGGAGGAACAAATTTTAAATATCGTGGAAATCAATGCAGATATCAGCACTCGGGAATTAGGCTGAAGCGTAGGACTATCGCATACCAAAGCCCATAGAATCCTACGGGAAAATTTGGATCGGTCGAAATGCTCCTGATCCTCGAAAATGGCCAGCAAGATCTCCTAACCTCAATCCGATGGATGTCTGGCATTGGGGAGAACTTAAAGGGATGGTTTATGGGGCTGATCCAATAACAACTAAAGCACGAAGTCCTTTTTTTAATTGTTTGCATTTTACGAGTACATTATCAAATAATGAAATAATACCTAAGAGCCAAAAATAACAAACTCCATCTTTATTTTCACCGCGTTCCGTGATGAAGGAGCTTTATTACCGCTTAAATATTTCCAATCGAAAAAAGATATTTCACTTTGTTGAAAAGTAAATAAAAGCTTGTTCTGAAAAACGCTTTTGTTTATTTCTCACTTTATCGTATTTATGATAACTAGTTTGGTCATTTCTATATAATTTCCATATACAGGGTGGATCAGAAAGACTAGACATCAACGAAGCTTCTGGTCCAAACTTGAGTTCTGTCGTTGTACTGTAGAATTTTCCAGCGGAACTCCAGTTCTCTTTCAGCACTTTCCCAGAAAACTGAAAATTTGCTCGAAAAAAACATCTAAAACTGACCCTTCCTACAGGTGTGCAGCTATGCTTTGTGTTATAAGAAGAGATGCATAGATCGCGAGCTTTTTTTTAGTGACCCACGGCAAACGTAGCGTGTACCCCTCGTATGTGTTCATTCGTACGGTTTCCATCCATTCATAAAAGCAGGTAGGTACGGTTTGATATCATCCGATTTATGCAAAGTTCTAACGAGCTCAGATATAAAGTAACATTTTTTTAAATTGAACCTGATAAGCAAAACCGTTCCACAGACTGGAATTGGAAAGCAACCTGTGAACCAGTCTGATGCCACGTAGACATGCCTTGTCTGCGGACTGTCTGATGGAATTTTCGAAAAAGGCTATACGTAAGCCTGTTCAAATTTTTTTATTATCCTGGGAGATATTATAGTGTATGTATAGAAAATTCTTTACTGTCAAACACACAAATAAATCATAAAATAACAAACTGACAGACGGCGTAATGACATTTACTTACAAAACATTCTGTCAGTTTATCCTCAAAATTATATACAGGGTGGCGCATCGAAAACGAAACGGGGTGACACCACCCCCAACGTCTTAAATGGAAAGGGGGGTCGGTGATACCTCATTTTAAAGGTCTTTCAATTCTCTTTATAATGATATAAAATTAATGTACTTCAGTTCAGCAGTTTTGAAGAATTATTGATTTAAAGCTTAAATAAAACTAATACATCATCATTAGTGGAGATGAATACATTTGGCAGCAAAGTAATTTAAAAATGAAGAATAAACTGACCCGTTAGGCAAGTAAATGTTGGAAATGGCCACCATGACTCTTCATGCAATAATAAAGATTTTGCTCAAAACGTTGCCGCACATTTTGCAATATTTGAGGAGTAATTTCAAGGCACTCATTCACAATTCTTTGTCGCAGGTCTTCTAATGATGTTGGCTGAGTAGCATACATTTTTCTTTTTAAATGAACTCGCATAAATAAATCCAAAGGTGATAAATCTGGCGATCTTGGGGGCCATTCAATCGCACCTCTTCTACCAACCCATCGATCTGGAAACGTCTGATCTAAATATTGTCGAACACGTAATGCGTAATGTGGTGGGGCACCATCCTGTTGGAACATCAATCTATTCGCAATGAACCGCCGATCATTCTGATTTTCAATTATGGCTGTTAATGCAGGATCTATGGCGTCTTCCAGTAATATTCCAAATACATTTCACCGGTCAAATTTCCAGGTAAGAAAATAGGACCAACTAAATGATCGACAAAAATACCAGCCCAAACATTTAATTTTTGTGGCTGCTGTGTATGAACCTCATGATAAATTCTGGGATTAGAATCGGACTAATATCGGCAGTTATGACGATTTACGACGCCATTTAAGAAAAAGGAAGATTCGTCGGAAAAGCAAGTGTTGAATAGAAAACGTTCATCGTTTATAATTCGTTCACCCATATCTTCACTTCTATTGCTGCGTTCCTTATGGGATTTTCAATGTTGCGTTCTTTATTGGCGACTGACCCAGTTTCCCGAAATTTAGCTACAAGTTCTAGAACACATTTTCGATGCACGTTACTGTTCTCATGTCGCTCATTAAATATTTCTGCTGTTCCATTAGCGCACTGATTATTTCCGAAAAATATTTCGATTATTTCAACTCTTTCTGCTGTGAAATATACCATGGTTAATTTATGTAATAAAGCGTTACAAGTTATTTTAGCAACAAAGTTTGATCAAACCAATCGCAAACTATGTACTAAATTCCTATTTAAAATAAGTACGAGTTATTTCCTTATCTTTCTTCAAGAAATAACTTTTTTGCCACCAAAAAAACGCTCCAATAGCTATTTTCAACAACAAAATGATAAACAAACCATGGGCGTAGTGAAGAAAAGCATTTACTTATTAAGTACATTTTTTTGGTCAAATTTGTTCTGAAGGTAGTACAGACTAATCTGATGTACCTATTAAAGTCTACTTTAAGCTTTAAATCAATAAATTTTCAAAACTACTGAACTGAAGCTCATGTATTTTACTTCATTATAAAGGGAATGGAAATACCTTTAAAATAAGGTATCACTCGACCCCCCTTTCCATTTAAGATTTTAGGGTTGGTGTCACCCCTGCCCAGGGGGCTGCACGTGTTAACGTGATTTTTGCCAAACTTGTGTCCCCCTGGAAAACAAAATCGACCTGTCTGAGCGTTTTTCCAAAAAAAAACTGACCTGCCAGTAAATGCGTCTGTTTCGTTTTCGATGCGCCACCCTGTATATATATATTTTTTTTGAGACGTGGTCATTGTCGTCTAGACGAGTTAGGTGAAAATTAAAGCTTCCACCTTTTGTTGGGTATTTCGACAAAATTAAAGCAAGGAGGACTCTTTATACTTTTTTAATCTCCCTTGCGAAGCTTTAATTTTCACCTATATATATATATATATATATATATATATATATATATATATATATATATATCCACATTCATTAATATGGTTTGGTAGCCTTTTGAAAATTCGGGGACTATTTTCCATAGATCATGCGCCGATCTCATACTTGACAAAACACACATTTATCTCTTAACAGATTACTCCTAAATCAGTTGAGAAGTTTTTGCAAAACTCCACACTTTCTCTGAGGTAGCCTCACACTTATTCGATACTACCTCTGAAGTACGATCTGCATATAAAATGAATCTACCTTCAGGGGAACAGAACTCAAGGTATAGACTGAATAGCACAGGTTCTAGAATAGTGCCCTGTGGAACGCCTATGGACTTCAGACCACTATCGACGATACTCACAAATTGAGAACTACTCTCTAAAAAAGACGTTAACCCATGACATGTTTTAGCTTTTTCTGCAACAACACTAACTTCATGATTTGCTATAAACCCTAATTTTGTTTTCTAACGTTTTAATATCACGTTGTCTTAAATCATCATAACATATTTGCCGGAGTCTTCCATTGTATTTACAAACATTGACTTTCAATTTAATCAAATCAATATGACGTATGTTTTTATAACTTATATATTCTATTTACTGATCATACAATTCATTTCCGAAAACAAAAGCGGTAGTGTTTGAAAACATCGCTATTTTCCGTTTAACAAGATTAGTGATAGAGAAAACATGGCGACAAAGCGATAAACTGCCTTTATATACTAAGTGACATATGGAATGCAACACCCAGAATTATTTATTGAATTTTGATAAAAAATTGTAAACATATTAAGGTGTGATAGCTGTTTTGAGAAATTTCGAGTTAAAATGTTAATCACTTTCTATTTATCAGTAGACCTAAAACTTGCAAAAGAATGCTCAAAAATACAGCACTCATAGTCGGTGTTGCATTTTCTCACTTGACTATAAAAATGAAGATTAGTAGTGATAAGTTAAAAATGTTATCTTACTTGCACAACGTATACAACACCAAAGAAAACAATTAAAAAATTTGAATGACGATTTATCATTCAAAGAAAATATTGCGAGAATGATGCGATAAAATTCATTGATGTTTTTGTTTTTTATTTTGCTATCCAGCTGCACTTTTGTCATACACTAAGCGACTTAGAACCAGCAATAGTGAATGCATTCTATAGTGTATTTACACCCAAGATAGAATGGATGCGTGATTGCCAAAAGCAAGGACGGCGTACAGGGCCGCATTCAGGGATACCTCCGAATGATGGACTACCACCAACGTATTGTAAAACAAAGATGACAGTATTTAACAGAAACCGAAACTTAACAAATTACTCAAATACACTTAACAACAACAACAGCAACAACCAAGCAAGGTGAATACGAAAACACGAGCACGCAGTGATACACGCGACGGACGGTGGCCTGAGTGCAACTCTGCCTGCCCTGCCCCTGCCCCGCGCATTATTCCGCCAGGCGACCGCTTGAAATTTAATGGCGAATTGACCAATAAGAAGCGTTGTCCCCACCTGTTACCGAGAGATCACGCGCTAACTGTTATTATTTACATCTCATCTTGAATTTGGATTCAGTTTAGGTATGTATTTGTTCGGTTTGGGACAAAAATGGCCTTAAGTAGATTGACAGTATACTATCGATAGTATAGTTTGAAATGCAAAAAATAGTTTTTTAAGAATATATGTTGTAGAAGCCTCGTTAGAATATGTGGCGGACTGATAACAAGAAGGCATAATGGAGAAAAGGTCAGAAGAACAATTTCTATTGACGTATCACTAGAGGAAATCCGGACTGCCTGAAACGTCCTTGTAAAAAAAACTATTTTTATTATTTTTGGATCTAAGCAGATCAGTCTTCCCCTGTTAGTTCTTCCAATGAAGAATAAATGATATTCGTTAAAACGTTGAACTCTGCGTCGACAGTCTGGTTATTTTCATTTGAAAATCCACGTGTATAGAAACACGTACATCTCCTCGCTGTGTAATCGAGAATATTAATTCAATCAAAATCTTTACGTCTCTGATTCTCTCTCTCACTGGCGGCGACTGCCTTTCATCGTTATAGCATTGTATATCTGAATTTATCTTGTTCATTGCTGAAATACGGATGGCATCGTACTCGTGACATTAAAATTTACCATGAGGTCTTTATTAGATTCATATCCTTTTTTTGTTTATGGGTTATGCGAAACGTATCTCGCCACCTCCGTTTTTGTATTTTAATGTAAAAACCGTCATATACGACGTAATAAAAAGAAAATATGAGTTTTACTTAATGTATTCATACTTGAGAACTTTTTATTTAAATATTACAATAATATTTCGTGAGTTAGGACAGGATAGTATTGCTTATAGTATCTGGGAGCGCAGTTGACAAAAGTTCTCAGTGAATGATAGACTTGCAGTATTTTTGGATAAAATATAATCCTAATATTTTTTTATTACTTGGAAAATTTCACCGAAATTGAGATCTCGATATTTTCGGAGATATCGAATTGCGGTTTTCGGGAGGTTCTTGACCAACTCTTTGGTATATTTCTTTTATTTATCCACTTATACAGGGTGTCCGCCAGTTTAAATGAAGGATCCTAGAATATTGAAAATGGTCGGTACCTTTCATTTTCGTCAAACATGGTCTTTTTCTTGGTTAAAATAATATTCAGAAGAAGGTTTTTCATGTATCGCGTGTTTGATAACTTAGTTTCTTGCGGGGTCAAGGCCGTACGTACCGATTCGCATTTTAAATATTTCATAAGAAGTGAGCCATGCGAATGTTCTAGTGTTTTTGCAAGGGTAATGAAGCACGTCTGGGAAAATTCTGCCTTTTCAAAAACCACGTCACGTTTCGCATACATCGATTTTCGCACTTTTTTCGCAGAACGTCAATCACGATAATAAATACGGACTTGAACTAGTCTTCCGTCAATTTTCCATCGATTTGTATATAAACTTTTCAGAAGGAAATATGGAACGATACAGCTTAGAATGCATTATGGGTTAGTGATGTAAAATAATTAAGTAACGCTTACAAAATAATCGTTACAAATGAGTAACTAAATGTAACGAGTCCTACTTTTTGAAAAGACTCGTTACTTTTTATTTGAATTCGTTACTTTGAATGCGATACGGTCTTTTTCAATGTATACTTTTTAATTACTGTTAGTTACTACACTATACATTACTTTAGATACAAACGTTACTGGGATCTAATGTAGCCAGTACTGCCAGCGCCAGCAGCAAGTGACTTGGTTCTTGGATGTAAACTGGGTGGAAATGAAATGATGCGAATATCGTTAGGCTTAGGCAACTTTAGATACTCTTCTATCAAACGAGTTGCGGACTGCGTAGCTTTAGGTTGGCAATGTTTGTGTACACCTGTACACTTTTCATTTGACTTTGAGAGCTAGCGGTTGGCGGGTTGTTACTGGTTTGGACGTTGCCGTACAAGCTCGAGCAATAATATAATTATTATTTGTACAAAAATATGGAATCATCCGCGTCCGGTTCAGGAGAATCGCAAACTCAAAAAAGAAGTGTTATTTGGATGCATTTCACCAATATATCGGAAGCTAATGCAAAGTCTAATCTTTGTAAAAATATTTATTCGCATAAAAATGGAAACATTAGCAATTTAAGGAAGCATTTGAAAACTAAACATCCGACTCTTTCATTGGAAGGAGAAAGGGCAAAACGGCGGGTGGAAGACGAAAATATGCCTAGATGCAAAAGGAACTTAGTTTCAGGTATGTTTTATTATTATAAGTATTTTGTTGAACACCATTTACAGTGGAGTAACCAGACTGTTAAGTAGGACAGCGGAGTAACCAGACTGTTAGGGCAGGGGACGCTACTCAACTAAAGTAAAGAGTGAGGAGAGTGGTTCCTCCACGGTACCCATCTGGTTATGCCACTTGTTAAATACTATTTACAGCATACAGCCAACGAACGAGACGTCACACAACGACGAGTTTAAAATATAAGTACCTTCTACGTATCAAATATCAAAAAAATTAATAGGCAAGGCATTAGACAAAAAATAATAATTGGATCAATCCCAAAGTAATAATTTGATATAATATATAGAATGTAGGTTCTAAACGAAATGTTCAAAGAGTAACTAAACTAACGAGTCCAAAGTTCGAAAGTAACGAGTCCTTACAGGTCCTAAAAAGTAACGAAACTTTGCATCACTATTATGGGTTACATCGAAAATTACGTATTTATATGCAGTTTGATTGAAGATGAATTCAAGAATATTGATAACGTACAGGGTGTCGCAACGAAAAGCAGTTTTACTGGAAAAGACCATCAAATATTTGCTTAGTATAGAGGGTGGCGCATCGAAAACGAAACAGACGCATTTACTGGCAGCTCAGTTTTTTTTTTTTGGAAAGACGCTCAGACCCGTCGATTTTGTTTTCGAGTGGGACACAAGTTTGGCTAAAAATCACGTTAACACGTGCAGCCCCTAAGCGGGGGTGACACCACCCCCAACATCTTAAATGGAAAGGGGGTCGAGTGATACCTTATTTTAAAGGTCTTTCAATTCCCTTTATAATGATGTAAAATACATGAGCTTCAGTTCAGTAGTTTTGAAGATTCATTGATTCAAAACTTAAATAAAACTAATATATACATCATCATTTGTGGAGATCAATACATTTGGCAGCAAAGTAATTTAAAAATTTAGAATGAACTGACCCATTAGGCAAGTAAATATTGAAAATGGCCACCATGACTCTCCATGCAATAATAAAGATTTTGCTCAAAACGTTGCCGCACAAGCTGTTTCGTTTTCGATGCGCCACCCTGTATATACACAATACCTGTACGGGAGAGTTCAAATTAAAAAAATAATTGAGCAAATATCCGCGATTTGAGCGTTGAAAAAATTCGCTTGTCATGAATTCTGAACGCAGTTTTGTTTGCAAGTTAACTCTTTGTGCAAATGCAGATGCGTCTGGGTATTCACTGTAAACAAAACTGAACTGGTAAAGGCGAACGCGCATTCGAACATTTTACTCGACGATGTTAATAGCATTATCACTGTGATTATCACTGTTTCTCAGAGCACGAACCAGGAGGCGTCATAGACATCCTATCGAAATATTTACTCTATATTAATATTGGTTCATCAAACAATGAGTGAGACAGAAAGACTTAGGCCCGTATCGTCAGTCGTCATTACAATTGTAGGGCGCCTTTATGGCCTCCTTGATTGTCATAGTTTTCTACTTCTCCGTGTCAGCGCTCTATTTTGAGGTTATGTCACAAACATCTATTTGCATCAAATTGGGCTTGCTTTTGGGTTATATCAGGTTTTATCAGCCTGAAATTTCCTACAATTTAAAAAGAAAACATATCTTCACAATAGGAGAGCGGTGACGCTGACACGGGACAAGTGTAATCTAGAAATTTTTGAAGAAGAGAAAGGAGTATGATCAATATCGAAAGGTCTACTATGAAAGAAATGGTTCAACCTGCTTAGAAAAGATCCTAGATATTTTTCGGACGCCCCCGGTATGGCGATCAATTACGCGTCGAGACAAGTCGGAAAGACCGCAGTTCTGAGAAAAAAAGGGTTGTGTCATATTACGAAATACGATCTAATTTTAATCTGTCTATAGCACAGTCATTTGGATTTTGGGAATCGGAATTGCGTAACTTAGATGCGCGAATTTGTTCCAGATTATAAAATAATCTGGATAGGAATAAATTCATCTACTACGTTTCGGTATTCACGTAGTCGCGTTAAACCAAACCAAACATTGTGGGGAAACGGTATCCGTGTTTTTTTTTAAATGCAGTGTGTTGCCGGTCATCCATTCTCGATCGTACATACTTTTATGAAAAAATTGAAAAATGTTAAAAGATAATAATTTCACTGCATTGATGTTTCCGACGACAGCCGTATAAAATCCTAGCGTTTTTTGTTTACTACTCTTATCTTTTATCTAAATTTGGCAAACTTTTTATGTTAGTGTATCGTTATCAGTATGAGCCTTTGGTTCGATCGGTTGCATCAGTCTTTTAATAGCGCGTATACTTTCATTTGTCAAATGGTCCATGTTTACGAGAAGAATAATAAAAGAGAAGCATATCCTCGGAAGCATAAGGTATAAGGTCTTGCTTCGGAGAAAAAGGTAGAAGTATAAGCGTATCCTTGTTTTCATGTTCATAACGATTACCTTATACTCGCGAGGATATCCTCCAAGAAGAAGTAAAAGGTTGACTGTCACTGCTTTGAAGGATATGCTTATACTCAAAAAGCAAAAGCATTTACTTCAAATTATTACAAATACAGTGGACCCCCGATAATCCGGCTCCTGTCTAATCCGGCGCCCCCTGTAATCCGACATGTCTTTGAATATGTATTACATACATCCCTATTTGACAGTCTTCGCTAATGTAGATCACACAGGTTTGAACAGGTTACAACTTGTACGCGCCACCGCTATCGTGCTCGACGCGTAAGCATTGTTTTACTTAGTTTGAATTTGACTACTAGTGATAGCGGTACGGCCTAGCGTGCGTTCATTGTTTACGATTTATTCATTGTATATTTAGTATAGTACCCAGTAATCTCATCACAAACTCAGAAGCGAAAGCACAAAACATTGACAATTAAAGAAAAATGTGATATTTTAGACTGCTTAAATCGCAATGAAACTTTCAGTAGTTAGCAAGTGAATACGGCGTAGGCCGATCTACAGTTCAAGATCAAGAAGTTCATGTCAACTACTGACTGCGGGCCAGGCAAGAGCCAGACAAGAAAGCTGAACATCCAGAAGTGGAAGAAGCTTTGTACATGTGGTTTCTTCAGGAAAGAAATAGGCATGCACCAATTTCAGGACCCATGTTGGTCATGAAACCTAAGTTTTTTTATAAGGAAATAACAAAAAAAGATGATTTTGTGGCCAGCAAAGGATGGCTAGAACGTTTTAAAAGTCGTCATGGCATACGTTTAATGAATATTACAGGAGAGAAACTTTCTAACGATGCCACCTCTAAGACGAATCAGGGCTTTTTTGGCGTGTGATGCCTAACAAAACTTTCGTTTCTTGTAACGAAAAATCCGTACCTGGACGAAAAGTAAGTAAAGAGCGTGTAAACAAACTACCATGTACCAACGTTCCACAAATCAGTGTTACTTCGGAAGTTATAGAACAAGTCGCTACTGAAACACAGATAAGTCCGGAAGATTTGGAAATCTGATGCCGTGGAATGGATAAAGAGGAAAATGTTTTTCATGAAATGTCTGACGAACAGATTATAAAAGAGATTTCTAATTAGACAACAAGCAATCAGGAAAATAACGACGACGTGATTGCAACTGCTCCACAAGTCAGTCACAGCACAAGACGCAATTAACGAATTTGAGCTAGGTTTACAATGGGCTGAAGAGAAAGGTACATCCTACAACGAGCTTTTACTTTTGAGAAGACTGAGGGACAAAGCTCTGATCTCGCGTTATAACAACCTTAAACAAAAAAAAATTGATGAATATTTCCAAGCTTCATAATTTGATAAATATATTAATGATTTTGATTAATAATTCTTGATTATTTTGGTACATATGTATGTGCATTTATGCTTAATTTTATAATAAAACCTAAGCTCTCTATTGTTATTTAATTTACTAAATTCGACATACATAAACTATGTATGATTTGTACTTCAAAGTACATACATATACATAACATATATAATCTTACCATTGGATATGTAATTTATCGGATTACAAGGTACTCTTTTGTAAAAAATTCCGGACTATAGGGGCTCTTAGGCAGTGCAGTCTATAATCCGACAAATTCGATAGTCCGACACTGCCCTGCATAATGTTTGTCGGATTACCGGAGGTCCACTGTAAAGCCATAGCAGCTCAAGTCGAAGTTTCCCGTAGTAGTTTTTTATTGTAATTATCAAACTTTTTATTTGAACTCAATTTCAATTTTGAAAATCTAACTGATACCATTAGAGAAAGATATCGCCGGATTCAATTTTTTCTTCATTAAAGTACTTCAATTATCGTCAGTGGTAACGCACATTTTTCAGGACAAAGGTCCTAGATACAGATTTATCAAGAACTCGATATCCGTGAAAGAAAAAATCACGTTATCGAAAAAATATTACGCGTGAAGTTGTCGGCTTATCAGAGGAATCCTTTATCGTGAAACAGTGCGTCATAGTGGAAACAAAAGTCAAGTCTCAGTCTGGTACAGATCATTTTGCGGTACAGTCAGGTTCGAGACCGGAGCCTGAACAATTCATCGTTGACTCAATGATTGAGATTACAGTCAAAGTTTATACCGCTCTAATTCGTTCTCGTCGGAAATAGTGGTACCTTTAATTTCCTTTGAGGAGTGAATACGTTGAAAAATTCGTGTCGGCAGTATTTTGTGATAGACGTTAACAATTTGCGACTTGGTGGCTGTTCGTCTTCAATATCGCGATGGTAAGTAGTCTTGACTTACTGGCTGAAAGTGTATGCAAAAACTTCAGCTTACGAAATTAATATTGTGTACACCTCGACTTTTTTTTATCTAGATTTTCTTCACAATCTGTCACAATTATTAGAAGACGTTCCTCTAAATGCGAGACAAAATATCTGGTTCCTACATGATGGGGCGAGGAGTTCATGAACATCTAAATAACGAGTTTTCAAATAGATGGATAGCGCGCAATAGATCTACTTCTTGGCCTGCTCGCTCCCCGGATTTCACGCCTTGTGTTTTTTTTCTGTGGGACTGATGGAGCAGTAAATACTCTGAAAGAACTTCAACAGCGCACTGAAAACGCTTGTGATTTAATTCGTCGACACCAGGATTTTATTTTCGAAATTTGTTACGGGTCGTGGATTCGCCGAGCAAAAATTTGCGTTAATTGAACAAATGGGAGCGACATTGAACAGTTTTTGTTAAAACGGTATCCATTTACCTTGATAATGATTTTTTTAAATCATTTTTAAAAATGTAAACTAACTCTCTTATTATACAACTTTTATATAGGTGATTTGTCGTATATCAACTTTTTTTGATGAGTTCTACAAGCTGATAAAATGACTCAACTTTGAAAATGTATGTTAATACGATATTGTTTTTCTAATTATTAAAATTTGGTCGTTAAAAAAATTTGGAACAAATGAAATCCTTAAAAACTTCCAAATCCAGTTTTTCAATTTTCTGATTATTTTAGGGTGTAATTTCATTTCTTCTGTCCAAATGATTGTGATTTTCTGAAAAACCTCTTTCGTTTATTCAAGCTTACCTTGAAAATCAGTTTCAAAAAGTTCATCTAAATCAACCGCACAAAAAATTTGTTCTGGTTAAAAATGACATTAATTATTATTATCATTATTATTTTTATTATTATATATAATCTGTGCAGCTACTACTGAGATTACACGCTGACAAACGCACACGTGGATTTTAAAGAATTTATAAAATATACTTTTTAGATTTTCTTCTAAGTGTGGTTCCTACAACAGTTTTTGTTAAAACGGTATCCCTTTAACTTGATAATGATTTATTTTCAAATAATTTTTAATAATGTAATCTAACTCTCTTAGAGTGATTAGGTGATTTTTCGTATATCAACTTTTTTTTTATGTTTTTCTAATTATTAACATTTGGTCGTTAAAAAAATTGGAACAAATGAAATCCTTAAAAATTTCCAAATCTAGTTTTTCAATTTTCTGATTATTTTAGGGCGTAATTTCACTTCTTCTGTCCAAATGCCATTTTCTGATTCTGATTTTCTGAAAAACCTCTTTCGTTTATTCAAGCCTACATTGAAAATCACTTTAAAAAAGTTCATCTAAATCAACAGCACAAAAAGTATGTTCTGGTTAAAAATGACATTAATTATTATCATTATTATTTTTATCATTAGTATAATCTGTGCAGCTATTACTGAGATTACATGCTGATAAACGCACACGTGGATTTTAAAGAATTTATAAAATATACTTTTTAGATTTTCTTCGTCACAATGTTCCTCTAAATGTGAGACAAAATATGTGGTTCCTATAACAGTTTTTATTAAAACGATATCCATGTAACTTGATAATGATTTTTTTAAATAATTTTTAATAATGTAATCTAACTCTCTTACTTTTATATAGGTGATTTTTCGTATATCAACTTTTTTTGATGAGTTTTTCTAATTATTAACATTTGGTCGCTAAAAAAAATGGAACAAATGAAATCCTTAAAAACATCCAAATCTAGTTTTTCAATTTTTTGATTATTTTAGGGCGTAATTTCACTTCTTCTGTTTAAATGCAATTTTTTGATTCTGATTTTCTGAAAAACCTCTTTCGTTTATTGAAGCCTACCTTGAAAATCAGTTTCAAAAAGTTCATCTAAATCAACCGCACAAAAAATTTGTTCTGGTTAAAAATGACATTAATTATTATTATCATTATTATTTTTATTATTATATATAATCTGTGCAGCTACTACTGAGATTACACGCTGACAAACGCACACGTGGATTTTAAAGAATTTATAAAATATACTAGTGACTGAAATTCATAGATACTTTGTTTAAGTTCATAGTATAGCGTGGAAAATAAAGCATCTCTATTAAAAAGCAATTAAAAGTGATGACGATGACACTGTTAATGGTTCTGACCGCCCGTGTGGCTGTGATGTAAGCGAAGCAGAGCCTAAATCAGACGGTCCGCCATCTGATAAGCAGTGCTGTCGTCGATCTATCTTTAGCGGATTTGTGAGACATTTTGAGAAATTACCCCAAATCCCCGTAATCGAAAATTTCAGAGCCCAGGGGGGGTTGTGTTCTGTTCTTGTGTTTCGTTTAATTATACCAGAAAAATGCTGTTTCTTTTATTTGTCCATTTATACATTATTTACTATTTATTATACTTATAATTGAAAGTCTTTCGCTGACCCCAAATAAGCAAAGATTTAGAAATAGTCGCCGCATACAGCTTCCTACCTACAATTTTCATCGCCTCCAAGCAATGTCTGAAAATCAGCGGGAATCCCTGAAACGTTGTTCCAGCGAAAAATTTTGGTAACCGGGAAAAGTTATCTCTTGCCGATGATCGCTCTGCCTCCGATGATAAAAAATTCCCGCGGGCGCCTATGAGCTTGCTGCCCGCTGATTGGCCCTCGCTGGAGGTGTGCTCCTCAAAAATAGTATAAATACTACTAGTAGGAAAGATAATGGTCGAATGGTAGCCAGTGCAGCAGACGTAGCAACTCGCGCCTTTAACTTGAGCGCCGTCATCAGGTAGAAAAGAATAAGAAGGAATCACGTCGCCGCCGGTACCCGCGTTTCAGTTCGATTGTCGCGCATACTTCTTAGCTGACGCAATTTGCCGGTAGTTTTCGGCGATTTTTTTTTGGCGGGATAAAGTGATAGACGAGTGATTTTCTTACACTCATTTTAGCCTAAGTATTATAATGGTGAGTAATCGTATTTCCTTACTTTCAATCGTATTTTGTTAACGTTAAGGAGTGCAAATGACTTCTTGGCGCGCCCCTTTTGAATTTCAACTTTCGTTGTTATTTTCATTATTGTGCCGAGTTAAAAATCAATTTTTTTCTATGCTCAAAACTTTTTTGTATGAAGAAATTCGGAGTTAAAAAAATATCTACAATTAATAATTTCATAAAATGTGCAGATTCAACTAAAATAGATCCTTTTATATTATATTATAATAATCTGTGAACACTTTAATAACGAAAAAAAAAAAATGCCAAATTTCTAGACACTATAATTAATATTTTCTGGTTGTCTCTCAAAATGATGATGAATTTGAACAAAATGTTTATATAACAGCTAATTATAGAAATTCTTTGATCTGCAAATTTCTTTTCCGTAAGTAAAATGCTCATATTTAAAGTGGATTTCTTTAAATACATATTTAATGCGATATGAAATTTTCTTCAGTATGATCGAGAATACACATTTTTTGAAAGTCTCGTATTTTTCAATTTGCATTCGTAAAGTACGTGCATTTTGAAACGTGTAAATGTAATTAATTCGGTATAAGCTGGATTCAGCATAGTCTGAATGGGTAATTAAGTGTAATTACATGATTATCTAGTTATACAGCACATAAGATGCGACGTGCTGTTAAGAACGTTCAGATCATTTTTTTCAATCATATTGCATATTAGCGACTTCGTACTCGTTCAATTGTTGCTAAGTTGCCAGTAACCCGGAGACTACCAGTCGTCGGAAAAATGTTAGATATATTATTGGTGAAATGCTGGTAACTGGTACCAGATTTATCAAGTAATCTGTGACCGCTTATAAAAATTTCACAACCGCAGTTATATTGACGACAGTATTAGCACGGTGCTGTTGCATCTTGTAGAACTTCCAATTTCACTGTTTTTTCTCTTAAAACTTTTAGAGGGTAGTCTGATAAATTATTTAGAAACAAAAAGTGTGCATGTAGCACGCTTTTCATGAAAACATGTTTCCAAAACATTGGATTTTTAGCTGTTCTTTCCATCATTATTTCCACCGCCATCTATCTGCCATATGACAGACGTCTGTGCATATGTCATATATGAGAGGCGCTTGCCTGCGGTGTTGCCGGATTGAGGGAAAAATATGAAAAGTTGGAAATTTATATACATATGTATATTAATTAATAAATCAGAAAAACGAAAAACTGAAACAAACGATAGTAGCAAAATAAAAGGCAATTGCTAATAAGGATAAATAAAAAAATAACAGTAGTAAGCTAAAAAATGATAAATTATAAATAATACAAAAATTAAAAACAGTAGTAAAACAAAAACTAATTCCATGTAATTATAAAAATCAAAAAATAACAAACAGCAGTAAAATAAAAAGCAATTCTAAGTGATTATAAAAAACAAAAAATAGAAACAGTAGTAAAACAAAAAAAAACAATTCCATCTTGAATAAAAAGCAACACAAAACAAAAAGTAAAAACAGTAGTAAAACGAAGAACAATTTCATTCCGTCCAAATTGCTTGTTACTTTACTGTTTGTTATTTTTTTATAATTAAATGTTTTACTAATGTTTTAATTTTTGTTTTTTTATAATCACTTAGAATTGCTTTTTATTTTACTGCTGTTTGTTATTTTTTGTTTTATACTTAGTAAGAATCACTTTTAATTTTACTACTGTTGTTTGTTTCAGTTTTTTGTCTTTGTGTTAATATAAATGCATATAAATTTTCCACTTTCCATATTCTTCCCTAAATGCGGAGCCGAATCCGGCAACACCGCAAGCAAGCGTCTCTCATATATGACATATCCGCAGACGTCAGCGTCATATGGTAGATGGAGGTGGAAATAATGGGGAAAATGACTGCTAGAAAATACAGTGTCTGGGAAAAAAAATTCATGAAAAGCGTGCACTTTTATGATGTAAAATAATTTATCCGTGTGAAATCCGAAGATCTACAAGACGCAACAGTACATTTTGGGAAAACGCTAGGAAACGTCAATTTTGACAAATAGAGGTGCGACCTTTTCGTATAACATTGTCTGTGAGTATCGCTACCATTACATTGCATTACTTAATTGACAATCAGCAGCCACCTATAAGCTGCGAGAGTAATTAATATTACCAATTTTATAAAATTATCATATTAACCTTAACTAAATTTTATCTTGTAACAGCTACCTCTCCGCCAAAGTTCCGATTAAGACTGAGTAAGTCTACTTGACCCATTTTTCGCTTCGCAACTGTTAGGAAGACCTATGAAATGTTCTGCGTCAAATACAATCAATACGCAAGTAGATATTTCGAAATTATCATCCCAACCGTCCTTCGAGATGCCAAATAACCAATAGAATATTCAGTCACAAAAAAACTGTCGAAAATCCGCCTCGCTCAGAATAGGATGATCGTATCGGCTGGCCAATCAGAGCCAGGCTTTTGTTATCCTAGTTCTATTTACTGATAAGAGCGTTCGGACCAGTTTTTGCAATAGGTAAAGAAGTATTAAAATTAATTTTGTGAGGAATTGATTTCTATCATTCTGCTTCTTGGTATAGCAGTCAACAAGTCACGATAACTTTAAGGGTAAACATGCAAGGATATTTTTGCTTACAATGGTTAAACTAACAATCTAAAATTACTAACATATGTCCTAAAGTTTTGGCACCATATATTTATCGGATTTTTTTTTAATGAAGAAATGTATTTAAACAGTTATCATAAATTACAACACAATACTTAAAATAAATAATAAATGACTCAACTTTGAAACCACCCGGTATTAGTAGGAATTGTAGTACAAATCTGCTAAAATGTTATTCTTAAATAAGCAATCTAAGATCGCTAATAGCCATTTTCTTCACGAGTTTCAGAAAATTTGTCTCGCCTCTGTCCATCATTAAATATGATTTTCCTCGAGGACCACCTTGACAAGGCGGTAAAATCTGGTATTCATTCTTTTAGTTTCAATCTAGATCGGACAAATTGCACACGTTAAATCATCAACGCGATTAGATTGCTCGTATGACGTATGCGTTTCTGTTCGGTCGGAAATACGATGTATCGCGAAATGCCCATCGTAAGAACGTGATCTACCTAAAGACAGCCGACCGTATACTGTGTTGCGGCGTCCAAAAAGAGACCTGAGGGATACTTTTACTATCTATCAGAACACAAAAATGAATTCCGTAGCCTACTTTGAAAATAAAGTTTGCTCCCTATCCATCTACAGTGGTCGAGAATATCAAAAAATCTGTATAGCATTCTTATTTTTTTAATCTTTTACTATGCAACTTTTATATACGTGATTTTTGATATATCAAGTCCTAAAGGCAGTTAAAATAAATGACTCAACTTTGAAAACACCCTGTAGGACTAGTCGTCAAAGTTTTACAAGTGACACAGAAATTTGAAAGCGTCCGCTGCCTTTTTAAATCGATCTGAAATTATCGTCGGATTTCACTTGGTGCAACTTCGTAATTTTCGTAAAAGTTGGGTATTCACATTTTCTGATAACGTATAAGGCGATATCATCGCGCGGCGCCGATTGATAGTTCAAATGTCACTACGAGGAAATGATAGTTTGGATTACACTATGTATTTAGTAACTTGTGTGTTTATACGAATCGATGTACGATTGTTTATCAAACTCATTCATGGATCGTAAGAATCGTATTGTCCGATGCCGGTTTATTTTATAATTGAGATTAAATCGTATAACGTACAATGTAATGCCTAGACCTCTACATGGCCCTTTGACATTACATTTAGAAACGAACATAAAAACAATACAATTTTCTAGGGCGTTGTGATACCCCTGAAAGAACATTCTGTTGAAATAGTTGTGCCGAGAACCACCTGTTGTTTGTTTTTAAGATATGACACTAGTGCAAAAACTGTTGTTATCCAAATCCAACTATAACGGATAGTGCTATCTATGTCTGTTTACCAGTATTACCATCTAAGTAGGCCCTTTTATGTCCGTTTCTAAGGTGGCCCTGGTAACTGAATCACGCCACTTTGTTTCCCAGAACTGCTAAACATGACGCAATCTAGTAAGCGCTTTCATTCATCATTTCCTATTAGACCAGGCCAATTAGGCACGGAATCTGCGATATTATATAGCATTGAATATAGTGTTATAGAAATTTAGTCTTTTATTACAGATATTGGAATGCATTTCGGGTCATTTTTAATAAAAAATGTTTCTTTGGATGACTATACAGGGTGGCGCGAAAACGAAACAGACGTATTTACTGGCAGCTCAGTGTTTTTTTTGAAAAACGCTCAGACCCGTCGATTTTGTTTTCGAGGGGGACGCGAGTTTGGCAAAAAATCACGTTAGCACGTGCAGCCCCCTAAGCGGGGGTGACACCACCCCCAAAATCTTAAATGGCAAAGGGGATCGAGTGATACCTTATTTTAAAGGTCTTTCAATAATGATATAAAATTAATGTACTTCAGTTCAGTAGTTTTGAAGATTTATTGATTTAAAGCTTAAATAAAACTAATACATCATCATTAGTGGAGATCAATACATTTGGCAGCAAAGTAATTTAAAAATGAAGAATGAACTGACCCGTTAGGCAAGTAAATGTTGAAAATGGCCACCATGACTCTCCATGCAAGTAAATGCCTGTTTCGTTTTCGATGCGCCACCCTGTATATTTTTGCGTTTTATATGGATTTTTAAAGTTGCCTAACGGAGTGCGTTTATAAAAAACGTTATTATAGTAAGATTATCCTTCTGCTGTAGATGCGGCAAGTACAATTTACAAAAACTAGCGTCAATCTACTGCACAAATGAGTGACATGGTTTATCGTGATATTGTATCACATCCGAAAAACATAATATCTCATTTTGCTCAAAGATATTTATGTTTATCTATGTATGTCTTATACTATTAACGAATATGATTTCAGCTACACTTATTTATAAATTAAAATTCAATTTTCGAAATAAGAAAAAGTATTGTGAAGCTCGACAAATGACTAATAGTTTTTATCCCACTGGTTAACAAATGCACCTCCCTTCCGCGATTTTTCATTCCATACCCTTTTTCTAGCTTCTTCGTCTAATTCGACCGTTCTATATAGTCTGGTAGCAGATGCATGCGACATAAAGCCTGTAAAAAGCAGGTCAAACAAACGAGAGACGCGAGACAAATTCCATTGAACGTCCGATTCTCGAAATTTCATTCATTTCGTCTGGACGACGACCGTATCTTTATCTATGATGCAACATACCAGATTTAATGTATGACGATTGCGGCAATTTATGGTTCGTCTTGAAAACGTTTTTGACTACGACAGGACCGTATCCGTTTTAATAAGCTCGTAACACGCTCCTACTTTCGGAAGTTATTTTTCAGTATTTACTTGTAATGTCACGTATTCCTGTTAAGAGGTGATAGATTAGGTCAAAAGCAACCGATTTTGTCCTATCATGTCTTATCTAAAAGTTAACCATTTTTGAATTATTTGAATTTTAAGTTTTTTATTTTTTATTCCGATTTCAGACGGTTAGAATTGAAATACAAAAAAACTGCATGCTTGATTTTGAGTTTTTTGTTATCGTCGCATAGCAGACATTCCAATAGTTCATAATAAGTAATAAAATGTTCAAAGCTACAAACGTTTTAAAATTACGCTTTTTAAATGTATAATTTTATTTTTTTTACTAACTTATTCGATAAAAAATGCAATTTTCTGTAAAAAATCTCCTAGTAATGAAATGTGCAAATTATGTAAATAATATCTCTATCTAACAAGCTTTCATTTGAGGTATTAAGCGTTCAATTATCTGAAGTACATGCAAAGAAACAACAGTGACACCCACAGAGGCTGGATTTTTAAGGAATTTGTATTACCTGTTTGAACAAGTCGTTACTGTCCTCAAAGGACTCGCATGCCATGATTGTTTTATGGCATCGGCTCGACCAGGAAGCGAGCGAGAAGAGCTGACCTAGTGGAGGAGTGAGAGAGAGAGAGAGAGAGAGCTGTTATTATTCATCATTGTAGTTACGCCATCGCCGCACGCCGAGTGAGAATTAGGTTTAGTTGGTATCAACTACTGCGTACGCGCACACGTTTTACGCACGATTATTATTTTCGAGTTTCATTTCGAGTGGTTTCTTTATCATCATGGCAGACGCAGAAGATCCGCCAGGACCTCGTCATAGCGAGCACGGGCAAACTTTTACAAATGAAGAATTCGCAGACATAATGTTCTGTTATGAACTTTGTAATGGCGATTCTGCAGCTGCCCGCCGTGAATATCGGCAACGTTTCCCGAATCGCCGAACACCTCATGTTACTGTGTTTTACATCTACATTTAGTCACGGTTAGGTGAAATATCATACAGTGAATGAGTCGGCATGTTCTGAATGAATTCCTCTTATCTTTGTATTGACACACGACTGACACCGTTATCTTTAATCAATTTATTTTTCACGGTTAATTTACATCGAGAAGCAGAAGATATTCTTGGTAATTCGAGATAAGTTCGGTGCGATTAGGCTTATCTAACTTTCGCCTACGGTCAAATCAGGTTTGAGCTTGTTCGTTACAAATGAATGAAGAACAATGTTAGTGAACTGATTCAACATTCACTATAATAAATATATAAAAACGTGTGATTGAACGATTAATATGGTAACCCTCAGGAAATCATAAAAAAATGTATGATTCTCAAGAGAAGACCCATACGACTCTGGATTATACTGAAAGACAGTCTACTATTTTATTATTATTATCTCGAAAGAAGTATAAAAAAAATGTTTGTGCATCAACCGTTTGTTTTGAGGCTAATTCATGATCCCAAAGCGAAAAAATGGCATCAAGAAGATTGACTCTGTACTTCATACGCCTTCGTTTTTGGTTATAATTTATATTTTTGAAAGTATACAGGGTGTTCGAAAAATAGACGGGGATATTATACATGGTGAAAATATGAAAAAAAGATTCTATAAACATAGATTTTATTAATATGTAGGTATTTTAAAAAAATATTCTTATAACCTATGTATTTTTATTTTATTTTTTAATTTCAGATTAGTAATTATAATTTTTAGTAGTAAAATCTGAATAAAACTTAACTTAGGAATAAACTGGGTGAAACAACATTAAGTTTTATATTGCCTACTAAAAGACTAATTAAGCTGCTACAGCTTTGATGCATCGAATAATATATTATCACTACACAACAATGAGATATACAGGGTGGCGCATCAAAAACGAAACAGACGCATTTACTGGCAGCTCAGTTTTTTTTTTGGAAAAACGCTTAGACCCGTCGATTTTGTTTTCGAGGGGGCGCAAGTTTGGCAAAAATCACGTTAACACGTGCAGCCCCCTGGGCGGGGGTGACACCGAGCCTAAAATCTTAAATGGAAATGGGGGTCGAGTGATACCTTATTTTAAAGGTATTTCAATTCCCTTTATAATAATGTATAATACATGAGCTTCAGTTCAGTAGTTTTGAAGATTTATTGATTTAAAGCTTAAAGTAGACTTTAATAGGTACATCAGATTAGTTTGTACTACTTTCAGAACAAATTTGACTAAAAGAATTTACTTAATAAGTAAATGCTTTTCTTCACTACGCACATGGTTTGTTTATCATTTTGTTGTTGAAAATAGCTATTGGAGCGTTTTTTGTGTCAAAAAAGTTATTTTTTGGAGAAAGATAAGGAAATATCTCGTACTTATTTTAAATAGGAATTTAGTACATAGTTTGCGATTGATTTGACCAAACTTTGTTGCTAAAATAACTTGTAACGCTTTATTACATAAATTAACCATGGTATACTCCACAGCAGAAACAGTTGAAATTATCGAAATATTTTTCGGAAATAATCAGTGCGCTAATAGAACAGCAGAAATATTTAATGAGCGACATGAGAACAGTAACGTGCATCGAAAATATGTTCTAGAACTTGTAGCTAAATTTCGGGAAATTGGGTCAGTCGCCAATAAAAAACGCAACATTGAAAATCCCATAAGGAACGAAGCAATAGAAGTGGGGGGTTTAGGGCAAGTTTTGAGCAAAATCTTCATTATTGCATGGATAGTCATGGTGGCCATTTTCAACATTTACTTGCCTAACGGGTCAGTTCTTTCTTCATTTTTAAATTACTTTGCTGCCAAATGTATTTATCTCCACTAATGATGATGTATTAGTTTTATTTAAGCTTTCAATCGATAAATCTTCAAAACTACTGAAATGAAGTACATTAATTTTATATCATTATAAAGGGAATTGAAAGACCTTTAAAATAAGGTATCACTCGACCCCCCTTTCCATTTAAGATTTTGGGGGTGGTCTCACCCCCGCTCAGGGGGCTGCACGTGCTAACGTGATGTTTTGCCAAACTTGTGTCCCCCTCGAAAACAAAATCGACGGGTGTGAGCGTTTTTCCAAAAAAAAACTGAGCTGCCAGTAAATGCGTCTGTTTCGTTTTCGATGCGCCACCCTGTATAAAATAAACTAATTTAATAAATACTGTAAACTGTAAGTATCGACTTCTTTATGTAATAAAAAAACTGTAATATTTAATTAGATCGTTTGTCAATATTTTGGCAGAGGAAATAATGATGCACTTGATAAATAATTATGGGGGTTTTCGTTATCATCTGACGCATCTGATATGACCCCAAAGAAGTGGCATGCTAACGGCATATGTGTATCTGGAACGTTATTATTGATTTACGATAATGCACCTGAATTAAACCTTGTTCAAAATAGACGGCTGTAAAATATTTGTCGAACTGTTAAATACGGACGATATACCGGTACCCATTAGAGATGATTTCTTAGTAAAGTTCATTAGTTTCAGAATACCTTTACGCTTTACGTAGACTTGACAATTGTGATAAAACGGCACTCACTGCACAAGTATTAGCCATTCTCAGAAACATTTTTTAGATGTGAATCATACGGGCGGTGCTTATAGTCATCGAGGAGATAATCGATAGACCCGAAAAAAGATCGCACTAAAATTCCAAATTGAAATTTTTAACAATAAAAGTTGCTTTGACTTAAGTGCATAGTATCACTGAGATCAGCAGCTTCTTGGTAATAGAAGGTACTTTACTAACGCAAAATATGCAACAACTTACAAGCATTTACCGCATACAGCTTCAAACCTACAATTTTCATCCCCTCCCCCATCCTGTCTGAAAATGAGCAGCAATTTCTGAAACAATTTTCAACATCTACGACTACCTAAACCATGAAAGTATCAAACTCAATAACAGTCGAACTTTCTCTAGCATAAAAATGTCTGTAAAGACTGCGCATCAATGTGGCTTAAGTACTGAGTCAATCTACTTGACATATTTTTCTTCCGACAATGACTTAGCGACTCTTCTAGCAGTGTTCAAAGAATAGGTACTAGAAACACACCCACGTTTGATCAGTTCATCTCTCTCAAAAATTGAATCTTCTCGACTGTCCCTCGTATCGTCTATACGAGTCACAGCCTTTGATATTTAGGGCGATTATTTCGCGAAATTTTTGCTCAAATATTCGCAAAGTAAGCGCATATCAGGTCATGTTACATTTCCCATGTTCGTATGCCTGAGAAAATGACTCATTTAGTTTTACATTTTTTTACCTATTACATTCGCTGATCTAGCAAAAATATCAGGTTCCCCGAATAAATATGATAAACTAAGTGATATAGAAAAAAGAACAACCAGTAACAATGAATTTTTGACAAATAATTTCTAGGTATAACTTTTTTCAGCGGTTGGATTTTTCTGAAATGTTGATCAACTATCCTACAGTATATTCAGATAAGAGATAGACCGGATGTAAACAAAAGGTTCGGGTGATTTTCACGCTAACGCCGCCGTCTCGACAAAACAGGAGCCCTCATTGGTCAATTCGCAATTAAATGCATAATGCCGAGCGGCAGAGCAGTCGTATCAAGGCAGAGTCACATTCAGGTTCAGACGTGTTACGTATGTCGTGTGCATCATTTCTTTAATATTTCTTTGGACGTTTTCGTTTGTTATCTTATTAAGTTGTTGAGTTTGTCGTTGTTATTGTTATACCTTGTTATTGATTGTTATTGTTATCAACTGCTTGCGCAAAATGCCCAGTAGTACAGATACTGCCGTTGTAAACTCCTGTAGTCCACCTAGGAAACGCTCTAAAAAAAGACACCTGAGTGCAGAAATGAAAGAGGTCATTTTGAATATATATAAGATCGAGCGCGAGGAGAACGAGGCATCAACCATCAAAGAAATTGTTGTGAAGGTTTCTCACAAAGTTGGGGTGTGTCGCGCATCAGTGTTTAATGTGTTAAGACAATACAAAAAAAATCACACCTTTTCTGAGCCAATGACCAGTAAACATCGCAAAAGTATTGTTAAATCATTGGATGAAGCTGATAAGCATGCGATTAGGAGGAAAGTGCATGAATTCTTCTTTAGGAATGAAATACCTACTATAGACAAAGTAATGCAGGAGGTAAATGGAGATACAACGTTGCCAAATTTCAAACGATCAACTTTCCATGCGTTACTGAAGCATTTAAATTTCAAATGGAAAAAACGGGGTCGTAATAGTTTACTACTGGATAGAGAAGAAATTGTGCTATGGAGGAGGGATTATTTAACAAAAATTGGGAAATAAAGAAATCAAAACAGGAAGATTTATTACCTTGATGAAACGTGGGTAAACGCAGGACACACTACAAGTAAAGTATGGGTTGATGATTCTGTAACTTCATCCAGGAGGGCCTTTCTAGATGGACTGTCCACCGGATTAAAAAATCCAGCAGGTAAATACGAGTAATAGACAACAATCGGATGTTTTTCAAACCTTGGGAACAAGGTTCTAAACATTAATTCCAGGGGGCAGATAAAACATATTACAAGTAACAAAACTTTTATAACTTTCGATAAAATGCGTGGATGTTTTATTGTCATTTTCATTTGTTAGAACTTTTTTAAGCCATGTTTTTATGTGTTTTCGATATTTCAATAATTTTTTAATATAATCTTAAAATATGTCGAATATTATAAACTTAAAAAAAGTTTTATATTGTGTACCGTTCCTAATATTTCTAATCATTTTAATTCATACTTTAAGCTTTATAAAGTTATAATTTGTTAATATTAATATTTGCGCGTATTTCAGGTTCCTGATCATTCATTTTTTAAAGGTTTATAACTTTAAATTAAATTGTGAAGCGCTGAGTAATCATACGACGTTCAATATTGTTTCTTTCAATATGACTAAATAATCCCAATTATAGCAATCTGATACTCATGTCTCAATGTTTTTTCGCTGAATGTGATGAAAACATTTGAAAAAGGTTCGCTTATTGAAATAAATCTACACCAGTTAGTACTTCGATTTCCAGGTAAAGGCAAAAGGCTCATTATCTGCCATATTGGCAGTGAGGATGGATTTGTTGTTGACGGTCTGTGGTGCTTTGAGTCTAAGAAAACTGGAGATTACCACGAGGAAATGAATGGCGAATCGTTTGAACAGTGGTTATCAAAAATTTTACCGAACTTAGAGGAAAACGCAGTTATTGTGTTGGATAATGCGCCTTATCATTCTCGAAGAATGGAGAAGGTCCTAACAACGGCTTCAAGGAAAGTTGATGTTCAAAATTGGCTCCGCTCGAAAAATATCAACTTTGAAGAAGCAATGCTGAAAGTACAATTATTAAGAATTGTCAAGGATCACAAGGCGGAATATCAAAAATATGCCATTGACGAAATGGCAGCAAGTCAAAATAAAACTGTGCTCCGTTTACCTCCATACCATTGCGAGCTCAATCCCATTGAGCTCATATGGGCAGAGGTTAAAAATTATATAGCTAAGCACAATACAACTTTTAAATTTTGTGACCTCAAAGGACTTTTCAAAGAAGCACTAGAATTAATAACAGCGCAAAAATGGGAAAACTGTATTAAGCACGTGAAAGACAAAGTTGAAAAGAGAATGTGGGAACTGGACAATATTTTAGAGGAACAAGTCGAGCCATTCATTATTGACGTTGGTGCTTCAGGCAGTAGCGATGATGAAAGCTCATCAAGCTCATCTTTCCAATAAAAGATGTCGTTCATCAAATTCGGTAAGTTATAAGTAATTATAAAGCTTCTGTATTTTTTAATTAATTATTGACATTTTTGAACCCATTTTGGCAAAACCTATTCAAGAATCTACTTTCTGACAATGTTCAACCATGCACATTTTTTTACGTTTTGAACGTTTTAATTTGGTTACATATTTACCTAGAAATCAAAAAATATACTAATCAATATTCTAAAAGCAATTTTAAGAGATATACGATTATTTTTAATTTAGGCTAATTTAAACGCCATTTTGAGATTATATTCGACTGTATTTCACCAAACATCAGGCGGCATCCGAAGCTGGAAATCGAAGCGAAAATTTTGAAACCCTTATGTATATTTACATCATTATATATTTCTTACCCCACCCCCACATGATCCTATATCCATCACACATCGAATTGTGCTAATTTACTACAAAGTTACGCAAAGCAGCATCTACTATCTAAAATATGTACTGCGTGACTCTTAATACGTCCCTGCCGAATGTTACAGCGTTCGATGATCACGTGGTCTTGTTTATGTCCGGTCTATCCCTTATCTGAATATACTGTATACAAAAAATTGTAATAAATTTGGTATTTCTGAGTCTTTTTTCTATGTTACTTAGTAGCTATATAGGATTGTTCTAAAAGTTTTCTTGATAAAAAGTTGCAAATTCAAATCAGTGTCGAATACTGCTAAATACAGTTCACGTTCAAATTTCGCAAGTTAACAAAGTAGTACTTTCTTGTAAAATCAGTACGATTTGCGTAACAGTCGTATGATCAGCTTTTTATTGATAAAATACAAGCGATGCGTATTATAAATTCATTATTCTGATGAAGATTTATTTCAGTCAATATTTCATTACGGTTTTTTATCGTTTTTTCTGGAAAATGTACGATAAAGATGTTCGTTGGAAAGATTTTTAAGGCAACCGTAGTACCATTTGCGTCATAGAAATGTATATCTTCGATAAGACATTTCGTTCTAGCACAGATGATTTTGAATTAATTCCTGCATCACGCTTATAACTATACACCGATTTTCAATTTTTGATCTGAACTGTGGTTTCTGCAATCACTGATCAACGAAGTTCAAGACAAACGTTTCTGCTCTAGCAGAAATAGTAAAAGCAGAGAATTCTCGGTTCTGAGCTAATCTGATGTACACTACCATTCAAAAGTATTTGAACAGCCAGAAAATATAACTGATTTATTTTCTTAATTCTTAGCGACATACCAACTATTTATAATCAAAATAATCATATTTTTGACTCATCAATATGTCCTCCTTTACTTTGAAGCCTCGCCAACTAATTTTTCTAAAGCGCACGGGGTTATTTTAACAATATTCTTAAGGCAAATAAATTCTTATTACGATTTCAATGGCCTGTCAGTGATGCTGATTTCCATGGCGATGTTTTTCAATAAATAAATAAAAACAAATACGTACTGAATAGTTTTTTGTTTGTTATGATTTTAAATAGAAGTATGCAGGTGTTCAAATACTTTTGAACGATAGTGTATGTCAATTGAAGTCATGAAAACTATACTGAACCTCGCATGTTTCACATCGTAGAAGTACTGAACTATCTCTCAGTCTCCTACATATCCACCTGTTCAGTATGTCGTTTAAACGCTCTAATCCAGAAGTTTTATACGGTTTTTGATTGGTTGCCAAGAAGTGCCAAATGTGCCGCGCCAGTCTACCATTTTTCATCTGATTAACTTTTTATTATAGTATTAGAAAACGGTTCTGCGCTCGCGTTCTTTTTGAAATTTCTGCTGAAAATGGTGAGTAATTTGTATCAGAACCGTACGGATATTACGTATTTTATCGGTTTTTTTTTGACATTTCTATTGTTGACAGATTTATTAGATCCTTTTTAATGCTGCTCTGATTCGAAATCGGACTTTTACTTCAGCCAAAAGCGAAATCGGTTCGAATTTTTCTGCTTACCAATAATGACTCTTCAATTTAGGTTTAACACCCCTTATACATAGTTGTAAAGATATATTTGCGATTGCTGATATTCTACATTGATTTACTACTCGTTTTCATAAATCATTATTTACTAATTAAAATTGTAGGCTACCCGTTACTAATTACAAGTGCATACATTCCTATAAGCATTTATCTTCTTTACTACTAATATATACAACCGCCCATTTTTGATTTATATCACCTAACAACAAGAATCTTCACAATTATGCAGCCGTCACAAGTTAATGGGGTTTTAATCTGAACACTTATTACCATCTGTATTTCTTCTTTAAGGACGGATGTCACTTTTTTCAAACTGCCTGGTTGGACAGTATTCTTAAATGCTTTAAATCTGATTATTGCCTAGAGAACTAAAAACAGTTATATCAATTGTTTGCCAAATAATTAATATTTTGTGCATTTTTAGCATATATATATATATATATATACAGGGTGACTTCGAAGTTGAGTCATTTATTTTAACAGTGAGTAGATTTGATCAAAATAAATGTTTTTTCCTTTACCATTTTTCTGGTAAAATTAAAGTAACAAAGTTATAGCCCTTTGGAAGTTTGAGTACCGCCCTGTCTCAATAATAATATCATGTGCTCGTGTTTGGCAACAACGGATATAATCCGCCTTATCGGTTCATCGCATCGGAAACAAAAAAGCGAAAGAATTTGGAACGATGTTTTTACAATTATTTTATTCAGTTGTATACATACAGTCAGTGTCAGTCGGTAACGCGTGTGAATAGTGGTGTCTGTTGCGTGGCTCAAACGAAATAAAAAATGGCACATGTTTATGCGGATCGGTTTCCCAATCGAGTGCAACCAACCCCTCGTGTCTTTGTTAATGTAGTACAACGGGCTCGTGAATCAGGTGACTTAAGACCTCACAGGGGACCTCACGATCAAATACAGGTCCGCACTGAAATACTTGTTGGGAGGATACTTTATAAAACAAGGTAAACATTTTGTTTTATTTTTACACACATATTTTGGTTTATCTTCCTTCTACAATCATTATCTGAAAATTAATGACTCAACTTCAAAGTCACCCTGTATGTATACCATTTTATATGATTCAAATTACTATATATTGAAACATCATTTTTACTTCTTTAATCAAGCGCTAAACATTAGAAGTTACCAATAATATGAATATCCGCTAACTCTTGATTGGAGAATAAAAATGGCATTTTTATAAAACTTACAAAAAAAACAGGTAAAAGAAACTAAATTTCGTGCATTCACAATTGCAAAAAAACCTTTCAGGTTTCAACAGACAACAAAACTAACTGTCAACTAATTGACGTTTAACCTTATTCTGCGTTCAATTTCAAAAATATTTGCAGGCACAGCCTACTTCTAAAAATTATCGAGATACTGACTTTTTAACGTTATTTTTTCATCATAAATAATTAAAAATGCATCGAACCTTAAAAATCGAAATATCTCAAAAACGGCTATTTATAACGAAAACTCACAAGAGAGCTTTTTTATGTTGAAAAGTGCGAAGAATCCGTTTTTTATTCAAAAAGCAAAAAATTGCACTAAGAAAATTTTTTCGGTTATTTTAATACACTACAGGTACAGTAGAGAGCGCCCTCTAGCGGCTACTGTGAAACTATGCCCATGGTTCGTTTTGTCGTGCCAAAAAACCCTTGTATACCAATTTTCACTGTTATACATCAAATATTATTCGAAATATTTAAAAAAAACTATTTTAGAAAGTAAATTTAAACACCCTGTATACAGGGTTATCCAAATTAAGTGTCCACCATTAGTAACTTTGTTATTAGTGAAAATTCAAAGTTGTTTGAATTAGCAAACTAGTAGCATTTTTAACGCTGGTAAAAATGAGAAATAAAAAAAAACAATTGAGAGTCGTTATTTTGATTTTTTTCAGTAAAATAACATTTTTTTAAATGGAAACCCCTGTATATTATATTTTTTTCTGTTAAAGCATCAAATTTTAAACAAAAAAGCTTACAATAACTTTTCTCCTAGGTTACAAATTGTTGAAGTTATGGCCTCCAATCTGAAACAACTAAATTGTATCGACAAACTTTATTTTCAACATCAACTTATAATCTTACAAAATACAATAACAATTTTTTTTAAAGAAGATGCTCGAAAACACCACCTTGTTCTTCAATACATTTTTGGGCACGTTTTTCAACTGCTCGAACTGTCTTGAGTATGGTCCTACCATCTATCTGGGTTATCTTTTCCCTAACTGCAGTCTTTAACGCGTCAAGGTTATCGTACCTTCACTTGTAAATTTGGTTCTTTAAGTAACCCCACAAGAAGTAATCAAGTGGGTTTAGATCTGGTGATCTGGGAGGCCACTATATTGGGCCATTTGTTCCTATCCACTGATCATTAAAAGTAGTACTTAGAAAATGATAAGTACCTCTGGAGTTGTGGGCAGGTGCGCCATCTTGCTGAAAATGCAGATGATGTCTACTTATAAGATCCAATTCGTCTAAGAAATTAGTCAGAATTTCTGACATAAATTCCACATATCTTTCACCAGTTAGGGTTCCCTCATAAAAGAACGGGCCAACAATTTTTGAACCAATTATACCGCACCAAACGTTGAAACTGAAACGGACTTGTGGGCCTCTTAGATGTACTAACAAAAGATTTTCTCTTGACCAATAATGGTGGTTTTTTCTATTAAACGTTCCAGAATTTGAAAAATTTGATTCATCTGTCCATAAAAGGTAACGAAAGTTATTTACATTTTGGCGACAGAAGCTAAGATACCAATGGCAAAAAACAAGTCTTCTCTCTGGATCCCCTGCCAAAAGCGTTTGAACTGGTCGGTACTTATACGGAATAAATTTGTATTTTTTTTAAATCCTTTGAACAGTACCATAACTGAAATTAGAGTCCTTGAGAATATCTGCTATTGAATTCTCACGATAAGCTTCAAAATATCCAATAACTGCAATTTCCGTGGCCTCGCTTATTATGAATTCTTTTTTTGCCCTTGTTTTAGCAAAAACATTTTCGTTGCCCCTAAATTTTCGATAAAGTCTCAGAAAATATCGTTCATACGGTTGAATGGGAGCGGGATATAATTCACTGTAGTATTCTCTTGCTCTCAAGGAGGATTTTCTGCACACTAAATAGCATTCTAACATATCACACTTTTCTTCATGGGAGAACATTTTTTTTTAAATTAATGACACAATAAAGCTTATAAACAAGTATTTACACTAATGTTTGACATTATTTGATTTTATCATTGTTTTCCAAAGCCTTCTAGTTGCGAGTATGTCCAGTTTAACAATTTGTCGCTTATCTTAATGCTGTCAAATCGCGAACGCCATGTTGTTTTCATAGCCGTCTTAATATTATAATACTGCAAATAATTAAAAATATTTATCGTTTTTTTGACTTTATTTTTGACTTAGCGGAAAAGTCATTATGAACTTTTTTGTTTAAAATTTGATGCTTTAACAGAAAAAAATATAATATACAGGGGTTTCCATTTAAAAAAATGTTATTTTACTGAAAAAAATCAAAATAACGACTCTCAATTGTTTTTTTTATTTCTCATTTTTACCAGCGTTAAAAATGCTACTAGTTTGCTAATTCAAACAACTTTGTATTTTCACTAATAACAAAGTTACTAATGGTGGACGCTTAATTTGGATAACCCTGTATATGTACATATACATATTTATATTAACTACTAACTTACTAACATAAAAAAAGTCGATGTCAATTGGCAACTAATACAAAAAACTGTCATCAAAAAGTAGAGAATTCTGAGCATTTCTGTATTACATTAATTTGATGAGACATCTATGCTCATTAAAGAAATCATTTGATCCGCAAAACTTTCTATCATCAGTGTGACCTAAAAATAGAAAAAGATTGCTCTTAAATCACACCGTTGCAAGGTAATTCAGGACGAGTTTCCAGCAATAATTTGTTGTTTAAACATAGGCTCGGACGCAAAATATACTAATGACATATGAAAGCATCACCATTGGATTCTGGTAAAAACTTGTAAACATATTTGCTATCATGGAAGTATACTGTTCATTCGAGGTAGCAAAGTTTTACAACCACATCTGCTCCCCTTTTTGGAAACATTGCAAGATCCACTTTTTCAGCGGGACGATGCACGATCTCATGTAGCCACGCATTTTTAGAAGCGTTCGGTGTAAATCTGCTTCAGTGGTCCCATCATAAAATGTATGGGGCGTGATAGCAAAATTCCCGCACCCTCCACAAACGTTGGAGGCTCTACGGATCCAAATTCAGATGGCCTTGGATGCAATAATACACCAAGAAGGCATCAATCACCGAATTAAAGTGGGATATCTCAGATATTTCGAGTTAAAATTTTTATTTAGTATAAATGAATGGTAGTGTCGAAAAATATTCTCAAAAATAACGGTTGAATCTCAGAAATGGGAAGGTATTCGGAAAGCTGTTTTTTTTTTTTGTTTGCAAAATGGAAACATGTTGCGTTATTAAATATTCGTCTACAAGCGTTCAATATTCGCAATCTTGCAGTGGACACAAGCATTATTTTAATTAAATTGTAAGGAAGACCATTAGCGCATTAAGTGCAACTTTCGAAAAATAACAAAAAAATTTTGAGCACGTTTCTCTCATTCGGAGTCGACTTTACAAGTTAATCACAATCGCTGCAGCCGACAGCGCGGTCATTAAATTGTTTTTTCAAAAGGCAAAAACGTAATAATCATCCGTCGAGGACTTTTTGCGCCTGGTTTCTCAAATAACAGCACCGATAGCACAGTCCTTTTGGATTTATTCATAAGTAATATCATAAAGGCATCTAAAAGAATCGAAAAAACACGTTGCTAATACATGGTGTAAACGTAATGGTAATCATTATTGAAATGGGTAATAGGGGGAGGTCAAAACAAGTCAAAAAGTTCATATGACCCATGGTCCAAAAGACAATAGATTTTTGTCTAAATGGCTTTATACAATAATCTTACTAATTTTTATAATCTAATCTGAAACGTTTTTAAATTGGGTAATTAACAAATAAATGACGTTAAGTTTTTCTAACTTAAGCCAAAATTTGTAGTCAGTAAGTTTCATTAAATTAAATATTTAAAACACACTTGACAACAGCGCGTGGGTCTTTCATCACTCTTATCGATCCGGCAATCGATCGCAAACGGTAACAGTGATTAGTTATCGTTTTGCACAGATTACTTTATCGTTTTGTCGAGCAGAGCATCGGGCGTGTTGTTTTGTTTTTGTCCGCGTACGTCGTCGTGTTTATTTACAAAGCTCGTCAGAATTCAAATCTTGCAGCTCAAATTTATCGCGACAGATTTCGCCAACGAGGCGAAGACTATCCTCGTAGACTAACATTCTGTCAGTGGTTATTGCACAAAAACATTGAAAATCCGAATTTTTTTAAAAACATTCTAGCGAAGGACGATAGTAAATTTCCATAATACACACACGTGGGCCCAAGAAAATCCTCATACCATTCGTGAAGGTCATTTCCAACAACGTTTTAAAATAAATATTTGGACGGGTATTCTTGACGATCAGGTAATTGGCCCTTTCGAGTTACCCTCAAAGTTGTCAGGAGAAGGATACCTTAGCTTTCTAGCCGATAACCTACCAGAACTTTTGGAACAGACCTTAGACAACATGCCATTACAACGGAGACAGAATTTGTGGTTTCTTCATGACGGGGCACCACCACACATTTTTAGAGGCGTCATTCAGTATTTGAATGAACATTATCCAAATCGCTGGATCGGTCGAAATGCTCCTGATCCTCGAAAATCTCCTGACCTCAATCCGCTGGATTTCTGGTATTGGGGAGAACTTAAAGGGGTGGTTTATGGGGCTGGTCCAATAACAAATGTAGAACAACTTCGCGAAATAACAAATCGACAACTTCGAGGATGTAGAGTAAGAAGAAAGTGGGTTCGGCGTAATAAAGCTTGTGTGGAAAGTGGAGGACGACATTTTGAACGCCTTCTTTGAATACAAAAAAAGTGCAGTGTGGATTTTAAAAAGAAAAGCAATGTATGTATGTTAGTGGTAAATCCGTTTTTTTTTTAATTGTTTGCATTTTACGAGTACATTATCAAATAATGAAATAATACCTAAGAGACAAAAATGATAAACTCCATCTTTATTTACACTGCTTTGCGTCTGGTATTGCGGAGTTGTCAGATTTTATTTTACTTTAAAAAATGTCGTTTTGATCCCCATGTTATATGAAACTTTTTGCTTTTTGCAAATATAATGACTATCATAACGCTTACACCTTGTATTTTAACAAGAAGCATGAGTGCTGGCAACAAAAAACCGAGTCGAAGACGACTATTTTTGCACCTGCTCGAATGTTTTTTGTTAAAAAAATAATGGGTGATTTTTTTGCTAGTATCTTTTTGGCAACACTGTTTTTGACAGATGACGCGTGAATCGTGTCTTGTGTCATTGTCAAACTTCTATAATTTAACCATGAATCGACTTACGAACGAACAACGCTTGCAAATTATTGAATTTCACTATCAAAATTCATGCTCGGTTAAGAGAGTGCATCGAGCACTGCTTCCAATTTATGGGCAATTTGGTCGGCCTGCTGAGGGAGATATTCGGAAGCTTGTGACTAAATTTCGAACCCAGTTTACATTATTGGACATTAAACCACCAACACGCAGACGTAGAGTGAGGACTGAAGAAAATATTGCGGCTGTATCCGCCAGTGTTAGTGATGACCGTGAAATGTCGATTCGCCGCCGTTCGCAGCAATTGGGCCTCTGTTACTCCACTACGTGGAAAATTTTGCGACAGGATTTGGGTGTAAAACCTTATAAGATACAGCTGGTGCAAGAATTGAAGCCACACGACCTCCCACAACGTTTCCAATTTGGTGAATGGGCGCTGGCAAAGTTGGAGGAAGATCCACATTTTTATCGAAAAATTGTGTTCAGCGACGAAGCTCATTTCTGGTTGAATGAGTACGTTAACAAGCAAATTTCCGCATCTGGAGTGAAGACCAGCCAGAAGCATTGCAAGAGCTACCAATGCATCCCGAAAAAATCACTGTTTGGCGTGGATTAAGGGTCGGTGGCATCATCGGGCCGTACTTCTTCAAAGACGACAATGGCGAGCGCTAACGTGCGATGATAACAAACTTTTTTTTGCCCAAAATGGAAGAGCTGGACTTGGCTGACATGTGGTTTCAACAAGACGGTGCCACATGCCACACCGCACATAAAACAATGGCCCGATTGAGAGGCGAGTTCGGTGAACAGTTTATCTCACGTTTGGGGCCCGTCAATTGGCCGCCTAGATCGTGTGATTTAACGCCGTTGGACTATTTCTTGTGGGGCCATGTTAAGGCTAATGTCTACAGGGATAAACCAGCAACGATTGACGCACTGGAAGCCAATATTGAAGCATTTATTCGTGAGATACCGGCCGATATGTTGGAAAGAGTGTGCCAAAATTGGACCTTGCGCATGGGCCATCTAAAGCAGAGCCGCCGCCAACATTTACATGAAATAATCTTTCAACATTAAATTATATCGACCGTTCTATCGACTCAAATAAAGATTTAATCGTTTTTTCAAATTTTTTGTGTTTTTTTTAAATCAAATCCTATACCTCTTAAAAAATCACCCGTTATTACTTTGCCTTGTGTCACTGCCCTTAATACCACTGCTAAATTTAAATAAAATCGACTGAAAGTTTATCAAGATATTTAGGAAAAACCGATTTTTTTTTAAGTTTGATACCATGTATCTATCTCTTTATATACACTTTTCATCTTAAAATTACTCAAATAATCATCTCTTGAAGATTGGCCACGTACTTAAATAACACCCTGTATATTAGCAATCTGTTATCAAGTTGTTTTTACGTGTGTCTCTCAAGTACTTGAAAATTCAAATAGTCTTGATAATTTTTGTGATATAAATACGAGAAAATTATAAATACTCGCCGAAAAGGCTATATTTGTCAAAAGTTTCAGAGAAAATAATACGTATTGAACAAATAATCTGTTCATCGTATAAGAAATAATGAACTTCATCAGTTCAGCTGATGACTATTGAAGAACGCATCAATCGAATCGAAATCATATAAAAAATCGCTTTCGTCTTTCGGATCGAACCAAGACCCTCCGGTACCGGACTAAAAAGAGGCTCATCAGTCGTCCATTCCGGGTCGAAATGATGATTAGACGTCCGGCGATGATAATAACACATTGTCTAAATTGAAATGGTTATTGGTTATTTACGAGCTGTGGAAATTGATGATATATTTGCGGTTGCGGTGCACCGCGAATGCTCCACACAACGACGATGCACCTCGGGCTTATTTATGATTATTTCTCGGACAGGGATGTATTCAGCACCATCGGATAGCACAAAAATCAAAGTTATTCTCGTTGAGAAACTACTAAAGCGCTTTCCTTTATCGGACCGCACCAGCATCGTCTAGACTTGGCCCCGAGTCAAGACAACGAACGAAAGCATATCAACCAGCCTCTATCTGAGGTGTGCGATCTATCGAAACAAGACGGTATAAAGTGCCATCTATTACCAGAATCGCAGGCTGCGAATGCGTAGGAAGTATACAGTCAATCTACTCGACACCATTTGAGATCGTAAAGGCTGAGTCAGCATTGGCGCGTTCATCATAATGTTAATCATCGGTTATATAATTGTGCCTAATTTGATGCATGAGAGACTGTATGGTGCCTGACCGCCCACTATCGGTACAGAACAGATCTCGTCCATCGTTCCTACGCTGATCTCGAATCAGCACGGCTAATACAGAGCGAGCCAAATCAATCCAAAAAGCAAACCGTCCCGTTAGAACAGAACTATAGCATGTCAAAAACAGCAATTGCACCGTTCCGCAGATAAAATACTATACAGGGTGGCACATCCATGCATGGACGGAATATTACTCATAAAGGAATACATTTTGAGAAAATCTATTTATGGCATGTTATACATGACATTCGAGGGCACATTTCTAAAATATATATATCACAGTTGATTTTTTAAATTGAATGCCTCAAATTTTATTGCATATTTGGATAAACCGATTCAAAAAGAAGTTTTGGTAATCAGCTACTGAGATGTAAGGTGTTTTGTCCAGAAAAACCGTTTAAAATCTGGAATGCTGAATTTTGTATCAAAAAAAACATACACATACCTCAGCTTTTATCTTATTGGACACTTTTTTCTCATACGCGGTGGTCAAAACCGCGAATTGTACTTTTTCTCAAAAATTTCAAATGCACCACCCTATATATTCGTGCAAGTTTGGATTCAATTTCTTATAAGCTTCCTTCGGTATAACGTTTGATTTAGATAAAATCACTAGATTTTGAGTTATTAAGCTTTTAGTAGAACAACACGCCATGGAAACAAAAGACAAACAGCGGGCTAGTTCCATATTGCCACTAACAGTACAGATTTGACGTAAAAACTAATAACAATCAGAACAGTATAAATCAGCTTCAATCGTAATAGAGAAAGAACAAGTTAAACAAACAACTATCACTAATCAAGACCTGATCTACAAAAACTGCTCGAGAATATCACCACCACGTTGAATACATAGTCTTTGGATAAATGACCGTTGCACATCCCTCAGCATGTGTTGCCTTATGTTCAGAAAAGCATCCTTAATCATTTCCTTCATATTTTCCGGGGTAGATGGTGGATATCTATAAACCTCTTGCTTAACGTAGCCCCATAGAAAGAAGTCCATCGGTGTCATATATGGTGATCTAGGAGGCCAATATATAGACCCATCACGACCGATCCAACGATTGTTACTCCAGGTATCCAAATAGTTACGCACACGATTATGATAATGCGCATATAAGGCATTCCATTTGAAAAATCACAACTTTGATATGAAATTGGTACACCCTGTATAATTGCCAATATTTAAGAAATATGCCCTCAAATGTCATGTATAACATCCCATAAATAGATTTTCCCAAAATGTATTTGTTTATGAGTAATATTCCGTCCACACAAGGATAGGCCACCCTGTATATAGTTCTTCGCAACAGGTGTGTCCACGCCTGGACTAAATTTTTTATCGGTCGATTTCGGTATTCTCTGTCAGCGTATGCATGGTAATATCATCTGCGGTGCGCGAGGCGACATTCAATACGCCTTATACAGGGTGTTTTCAAAGTTGAGTCATTTATTTTTAACTATTCAAAATAAGTTAATATACCAAAAAATCACCTATATAAAAGTTGTATAATAACATAGTTAGTTAACATTATTAAAAATTATTTAAAAAAAAACATTATGCGCGCATGCTGCTACTGCATTTTGTTGGCACTCACCGTACGTTTGTATCATGGCCACTAGTTCACTGTTCATTTTTTCGCCCAAAATAATCAGACAAATGAGACGCATCAGTAAACTGATTAAACCAACGACTGAAAACCATACAATAACACAAAAACTTTGCCAAATTTAAATAAACGATAAGAATAGTAAATAGTAGTAACATTTTGAAAGAAAGAAACGATGTTTCCTGAATACAAAACATCCTCACCAGTGGCGTGAAAAGTAAAACCTAAAACGCAATTTTGTCCAGCTAGAGAAAACCGCGTTATTAAAATTTCCTGAAATTTATGTACAAATGTATCTCGACGAGTTCTCAGTAACGAGATGATGTCGTCCACTATACGAAATGTGAAACCATGGGAAGTATAATATATACCTAATGTGAATGTGCCAGTAACCAGTAGTCTTACAAATGTTATATTATTGGTAAAAACTTGAATATTTGAAATCCTATACTTGCTGGTAATTGGTATCAGATTTGTCAACTAACTTTAACTTATCTTGAACAGAAAATTCGTAATTATACTTTGTATTCCATTTTTGTCTAGCTAATTTATATAGTAATCCACTATAGTAACATTGTTGATACGAACCACCATGTGGAACAGTGCGTATTCCACTTTGTGGCGGTACCTGAAACCATTAAAATGTATCGTGTCCACTTGTTGCTATGGGCCGAAATGACTGCATGGGCACGCATCGACCCAAAGACCAATGGGAAGCCGGTCGCGTGGTGCAATTGAAACAAAATAAGGGAAGAGAAACAATAGAAAGAAAAGAGATGCGCTGTGCTATACACCTGAATGTGAACCGCGCTGGGACAGTGGCAGGCAGGGTTGCCATATCGAGGGAGTTTCCCCCAAATCTGGGAGATAGTTCACAATCAAATTTGAAAAATAGTCTCAATTCGTTCGAAAAATAATTATATTATTTTTTATTTCCTTTCCTTCTACCTTCCTTTCGTCAGCTAGTGCAACCGCTAAAACTACTTGATGATTTTTTTGTAAGTTCAAATCTGGGGGATTTTGTGCTTGTCTCGGTGGAAATCTGGCAATGCCGCTGCTACAGAACGATTTTGATTGATCATCGGTTCCTTGACGCGACGATCTAGTTAGTCACTCTGCGGAATGCGGGATCCTGCGTTCCGCACATTTCACAGTTATCGTTTTAATTGAGACATTCGATCGTTGACAAGGACATTGTAATATGGGGATCAAATCGAATTTAGGTTCAACGTCATCGATCCGCCTACTAGTAATTGTTGCATTTTAGATTTTTATAGCATGCTGATATAAATACGATAGTGTGTAGGTATGTATGTTTGTACGAGGGACACTGGAAAATAATTTTAGCTAGCCATGACGAAACAATTGAAACACGAGAGCATTGCTCGAGGAAAAATGGCTCAAGTACATTGATGTACTGAAATATCTAACAAATCCCACGTCGTTTCTTTCACGGCTATGTTCTCTATAGACAAATACCAGAATTGATGACAGTAGCAAAAGTCATCGTGCGCCACTGCTTTGACGCTGTACCTTTTGATTACAGCTCCGCCTCCGCGTAATAGCAGTGGCGTACGATGAGTTTCGCTACTGTCATCAATTTTGGTATTTAACTATAGTACCCCTTGTATGTTCCGTTTTCACGCCAAAACGGCTGAATGGTTTTCGATAAATTTTGGCACAGATATAGATAAGACCTTGGAAACGGACGCTTTACAAATATTATGAAAATAAAACTTTAGGGGTTGAAATGGGGGGCAAGTGAATATTATCCTTGAAGTTGATATCGGTTTGTTATATTTGGTACTTGGTATGATGTAAATGAGCAGGTGGCTTGGAAAGTGTGCGAAAGTGAAGTTGAGGCTAACATGCTTTGAGCTGAAGAACCTTGAATATTTCAAATCGAGCCTAGATGTAGGAGGTTGTTTTATCTATAATGTCATCTTTAAAATGAAAAACGTTAACCTCGATATTAGCAAAGAATTTCGAAAATTATATCCTTAAGATGGTGTAGTGGAGGATTGATCTTTTCGACGGGGAACCTTATATCACTTTTCAAGTTAAGCTTATACAGGGTGTTTTCAAAGTTGAGTCAGTTATTTTAACGGCTTATATGACTTGTCAAAAGTTGATATACCAAAGATCACCTATATAAAATGCAGCCGCAGCCACACGGATGGATATAGGGAGGCTAGAAGGCTAAATATGTTTTTCTATTAAGAACAGATTTTGCGTGATACTTCCTGAAAGTATATCCTTAAAATCAGATAAGAGGGGGTTTAATATCCCTATGGGGAACCTTAAAGAATTTTTCGTAATAAAATATAAGCTTTTCAATGAATAAAATAATCATCTGGTAGTAGCATATGTGACGGAATGAGTAAGTAGTGTCATAAATTTTATCGAGAAGCGACAGTCAATTAAACCTTGACAGCTATGAGTTATGCGTCGCGATCCGCGACCGGCCTGTTGCTGTACCGTGCCAAATCTGCACGCGGAAAATTATTATGAAACGGCACAGCACAGGCACACCTGGCAGCCAAGCACAAAAAGACTTGATCAATAAACGAATAAACTCCCGCACTTTTTCGTCTGGCGACGACTTCTTCACTTACTTTTGGCACACGCACGCTATTCGCATCTGTGATAACACTTGTCGACAATGTTTTTTCCCAGAAACCAGAGTACCTACACTTTTCGCTGAGGTTTTCAACGAGTTGAATTCGAATGCGAATATAATATTTTTTCAAAAAATTATTCATATTCATTCTTGCTATTTCTTTTCAGTTTGTGGTGTCCGCGTTGGTGTTTGTGGTGGCGCTAGCGACAGCCGTGATAGAGTGCCGCCATCTGGTGGACGACCTCGAGAACGAGGTCAGCCAGACGGCGGAGGGCAACATCGGCCTGCCCCTAGGCGGCCCCGTCCAGGGGGGCCATCCTGGCGGGGAGTGGGTCAAGATCAATCATCCGCCGGTGTCTGTGGTCACGAGGAAAGTAGGACAACACGTCGAATTACGGTGTGATGCGATGGGATCGCCCCCACCCACTATACAATGGTTCAAGAGGAATCAAAGGATCACAGAGGTAAGATTTTCCAATTTTCAAATCACCCTGGAAAGAAAAAATGAATTCCAAAGATTTGTGATTTTATAAATCTGTTGAAACATTACGAATACTTTGTTACAAAACAAGAAATGACAGTACTATCTCCCGCAGAACGAGAGCTTCGAAGACAACAACCTTATAACGGGCAGCCTCAGCCTGGCGAAAGTCTCCTCCCGTTTGGTAATCAACTACGTTCTCCCGAGACACCAGGATATCTACAGATGCGTAGCAGAAAGCGGGTCCAAAGTGATCAGCGCAGCTTCAAAACTGATCGTCACCAACAAAGAAGGCAGAGAAATGAACCTTACGCAGCTGATCAACGCCAAGATCCTTGGGGCACACCATCTGCCTAGGGTCACCTTCTGGGCATCGACATACATGGACGTCATAGGTACGTCTAAGTTGAGCCTAAGCCAAGTCAAATCAAGTCTAAGTCAAGTCTAAGCGAAGTCTAATTCAAGTCTAAGCCCAGTCTAAGTCAAGTCAAGTCTAAGTCAAATCTAAGTCAAGTCAAGTCTAAGTCATATCTAATTCAAGTCTAAGTGTAAGTCAAGTCTAAGTCAAGCCTAAGTCAAGTCCAAGTCAAATCCAAGTCAAGTCCAACTTAAGTCTCACTCAATAAATATTTTTGTAGGTATTGGTTACATTCATGATACATGAAAAAAAGTTGAGGATACTTTTATCATCCCCCGAGACACGATTTTTGTCGATTTCTAAATTATAACTTTTCATTTTATATTTAAGAAATAATTTCTCCGTTTTTCGAATCGCCTTCTATACGGAACTAAGGCTAAATTATGTCTATTTCTCCCTTTTTTTTTCAAGTTTGCATCTTGATAGAGAGTTTTTATTTTTTATTAGGTAACGACGTGATCCTGCCGTGCAAGTTCGTGGGCAACCCTAAGCCGTTGGTGATATGGATCGACCCTTACAGCAAAGTGATAGAGAGCGACGGTGAGAAGTATTCGGTGTCCCAAGATGGAGAGTTGAAGATCAGGTCAATAAGTTGGTCGGACATGGGGCCGTACACGTGCGTTGTTGAAAACTCGGCGGGCGAAGATTCTGTAGAAACGTTTTTGTATCCAATGCAGGTGAGGATTCACACTCTATTTTAATCGTTGAAGATATTTGGCCAGAGTGCTGTATATCATCACGTGTACTTTTCGGAAATTGTGAATTTGAATGTATATACTTTTCTATTGTTTCAGGAATCAACGAAATAACGGCCACCGCACCACCCGACCAAGTCCTTCCCCTCCAAACTCTGATTCTAGTCAAATTTTTCTTAAGCATTCCAAGGCAAAAATGAGCTTGGATATTTTTTTAATTTATACTTTTTAGTATCGATGAACTAGTATTTATATGATAGGTATTAATAGTGTAATTAAATTATGTACTTATTTATATTGTTAAAAAAGAATTTTTAAAGATGTAATTAAAGAAATTACAAACACCTGATCCGTTGTTTTCTTTTTCTCGTGGAAAAATCTAGACAGGCTAAGTTTCAGGTCCAAAAATACGCAATGGAAATGCATGTAACTAGTTAAATGCAATCTTTCCAAAAACACAAAAAGCTGTATTCTCAAAGACTTACCACTTTCAGCAGTAATGTGTTCAAAACTTTTGAAATCCATCTTAGCTATAAAAATAAAAAAACAATGGAAATGTCGTCTATATGCATAATACGTAAAAAATCTTATACTCAATTTTATAGTTACTCAAACTATCTGTAAGTGAACGTTGGGAATGGGTATACCTGTTTTTAACATATAACTAGATAATTTGTTGCGCTAAATGAAAAATCCTAATGTTACTTCATATTTGAAATCCATGCCATTCTGTACCCCAGAGCCAGACTAGGTTAAGTCCATTATTCTCAAAAATGAGTTTAATATGTTAAGCTTATGACAATATTGTGAATTTTCATTCGTTACATGCAGCCACCAGCTATCTGCCAAAATAAGGAAGTTATGACTTTCTAATTCATGTCAAGTCGCATACAATACAATGCAACAAAAATATTTCAAATAGAATTATCTCAAAACTACTTATTTGGACATCCTAGTATGGCTCCGAGTCTGAGGTACAGAATTAAAACCCTTACAAAACCAGCGTTCAAAAAAGTTTGGCGGGCGCCATCTATTGATGTAAAAGTAATGTAAACAACCCGTTACTCTCCCTATAAAAAACGAAAACTTCAAAAGTAAGCCTTGGAAATCTGCTATTTCAGAGGTAAGGTGTAGGCAACCCGTATTACCTTTCCAGTTCAAATTTAAAAAGCAGCATGTAGTAGATTGCAAATTCAACCGATGATCAAAGAAAAACGAAAAAAGGGATCGTCCCTAGGGTGTCTATGACTTTAAAATCTTAAAGACCCCGTCAATCTTATAATAAGTCATGTCCGAATTATGCTTACTTATGGAATTCAGAGGCCCGAGTAAAGATAACATGGCCACGCAAGATAACTATTGAAATATACTCTACTAGACTATCCGTAGGTAAATTTTTCTCGAAATACTTAAAAATATGCAAATGAAGATTGGAAAACTGGACTCCGTCAGTCGTTACCAGGGGATAGACATACGTTTTGAAAGTTGATCTTGTCATTCTTGTCAACTGGATTGCGGCGTTGCCAGCTCATTGGACGATTTTGCTACCTCAGCTATCACCAATTCCCTGGACCTTTTGTTCGAGGCCTTGCTAAGAGTTTTCAGATTTTCCAAAAATGAATGTAAGTACATAAGAATACTTACAAGAACGTTAGATTCGTGCACGTTTCGTTTTTATAATAATGTATTACAGGGTGGCCAAGATAAGGATCAGACTAGGTTAAGCTCCGTAATCTTACATCAAACATTTGTTTGCAACGCCTGCTTAAATATAATGAAAAAATAGAAAAAACACGTTTGTTCATAAATAAAAAACAAAGGTAACGTGATACATCGTTGTCGTAGAAAAAGCTGCTATTAGATACAGTGTAGCACTTTTTTAAAAACGCCATCATGTAGTGCCTAAATAGTACCATTAGTTTTTTGACGTTTCTTAAAATAAAGTCAGACAAAAATAGAAACGATTTGGCCAAATTTTAGTTTTTTCCAGATACCTCAGTATATGACTAATTTCTCAGAGCATGCAATGTCCTCAATTTATTTTAAAAAGAGATGTCAACCCTTACACACAAGTAGATGAGTATGCAAGGCTCATCTAGTTTCCTGCACATATATCCTTTTCCCTCAGAAGAGTTGGAAGTAGACCTAATTTCCACTTTGGAGACACTTGACACACACTTCACAACACCAAGGCACCACTGAAAGACAAGCGAGCACCCTATAGTGAACACCACTATTGAAAAAAGTAGCTAAACCGAATAGAGCTCTGTACAGAGCTGTGAACGCGTAGATGTTCCGCTGCGTCGACGGTTGTCGAGAGACTGAAGCGTGCGAGTGCTGTATCTCGCTGCGACGATACGGTACGGCCGGGTAATACAGCCACGCCCTTTTCCAACTCTCACTCCGCGCGTCTGCTCCCGAAGCGACTCGATGTTTACGTTGACCGGTAACACTCAGACGCTTCAGTCTCTTGGCAACCGCCGGCGCAGCGGAATGTCTACGCGCTCAAAGGTCCGTGCAGAACTCTATTCGGGTTAGCTACTTTTTTCCGGTAGTGGTGCTCAATATAGGGTTCTCGATTGTCTCTCAGTATTGCTTTGGTGTTTGTGTTGTGACGTGGATGTCAAGTGTCTCCAAATTGGAAATTAGGTCCACCTCCAATTCTTCTGAGGGAAACAGGATATCTGCGCCCGGTGAGCCTTGCATACTCATCTAGTTGTGTGTTAGGGTTGACATGCCATGTGTTTTTTTGCACCGAAAGATTAGTCATATACTGAGCTATATCTCAATCGCCAGATCAATGTTAGTCAAAGAATCTATTAATGATCATGTAATTTTAGATCAAATACTTAATAAATATATTTATATACTAAAAAAATGTTTTCTTTTTCCAATTGTTGGAAGAAGTCCCACATTCAAAAAGTATTTTATCCTATAAAACTGGGCATTTATAAAAGTGTTCAGAGACATTAATGTTCCGCAGCATAGACGCCAGGCAACGCAAGATGTAAATTTTTTTTGTCTTTTGGCAAACATTGCTACACCTCAAATTTTATATACCTCCATTGGTATCCCTCAATGTTTTATTCAAAGCTTCTTTTTTATATAACATTCTAGCAACATAACTTTTTTATATAACATAGCAAAATTATCCGATGAGTTGGCAACGCAGCAATTTAGGTGACAAGAATGACAAGGTCAACTGCTAAAACGTATGAATATCCCGGGGTAACGGCGTAGTCATATTGAACGTCAAAGCGGCAGTTTTCCAATCTTCATTTGCATTTTTTAAGCGGTGTGCTACGATTTCGATAAAAATTTCGCCACGTATAGTCTTCTATGTTTACTCGAACCAATTCAGATTCTAACAAAACAGCTAAGTTTATCAAGGACCTTAAAGCTAATATTTTGCGCAACATGCGCCATCTAACTACTCCCGGCGCAACTGGAAACTGTCAAAACGAGAGGAAATTCCATCTGTTCCCGCCACTGTTCACAACGGGATATCGCGAAAAAATCTCTTACGAAACTGACATAGTATGCCTTGGAATCTGGTATTTCGGAGGTAAGGTATAGGTATATTACCTTCCTGGTTCAAATTCAGAAGGAAAAAGCAAGTATTCTTTGAGAAAATACGGTCATGATATGGATGCTCGATGCAAAAATTCAAGATTGCAGATTCTACCGATTATCAAGGCGAAAAGGTGAAAATAGTAGATGTACCTATGATTTTTAAAAACCGATCGATGCTATCGATTATATCATGTTGGAATTATGGGTACCTATGAAAAAAATTACAGGTTTCATTTTGGAATCTACGATTTGACAGTTACTTTTCGGGAAAAAAAATTGGAACACATCTGCGTCGTCAGTTACGCGCTTCATGAGGCACCAAACTGATGCATCATCAGGTCAAGCGAAATTGCACTGATAGTAAGAAAAAATTACCTTTTTAACTTTTTTCTGGCCGATTTGAGATTTTACAACACCCTTTAACAAGCAGACACTCGCTATTCACGTTGTTTGCTAGAAACAATCGGTAGAAACTGAAAATCAAGATCAAGGCACACTAATCAAATTGTGCGAAATAAGAAACAAATGGCGGTACAGAACACAAAATAAGAAGTGAGTCCTGTCAGTGCATTTGAACTACTCCAGCATTCTAGCCCGTAGCGCCGATCTTATTTTTTATACTGACGCAGCGTGGCTATGCATTAAGAAAACTTTTTCTTCCTCCAACCAAAACACAAAAAATATTTTTTTTCTGATGTTCATCGTTCAAGTGTGATCATGAAATGAAAAACATTTATAATTTTTAACCAATCGTGTTTATTTGAAATACTTTTCCCTTTAGGAACCAAAATTTCTGAAAGTCAGTCTTAATAATAATAGAACCTTACAAAATAAAAATAATCTAAGTACATATAAATTAAAACAGTATTTACAATATTTTTTACAATGTTCTCTAGCACTTAAGTTTATGTACACAGCTTACGAACCCATAACATTATATGAACACAACAAACGATAACGATATGATTTCATAATATATTACAGAGAATACGAAATATTATTACGACGATGACGTTTCTAGCAAGGTGAAAGACCTGGAAAACCGCTTCCGGAATGTACGAGAAAATATTATAAGTTAAAACACATCACAGAAAAATAAGACGAGAGTATGATATATTTTGCGATAATACTTGTCGTTTTCAAATAAGGTGGTACGTTTTTGTGCTTTACGGAGTTTCTACGATATTTTCTAGCCACACACCTCGTGCAAGGTTTGTTCCAACAAGCTGTTCTGAACTAGTTCAGAACTAATTCCGAATTCTAGTAGAACAGAGAATTACTTGTTTTTGTGTGGTAAACATAACCTTCATTGGAGTAACATTTCAGATAATTTATTGTTTTTTGACGTACTGTGACCAAAATTGAGATCGACGCTTAGGCAACCAGAATTACGTATTATGTATGGAGTGGGGTCACACCGTTCGCGAGTATTGGACATGTCTGGAGATGAATCTGCTGCCATCTACACTACTTCCATCGAGATTTACGACTAGGAATGGAAAACGCTGCAATGGTTCTGGACTCGTCGATCATGAGATAAATACCCGACCAGATGGCGGAAGCAGTCAGTGACAGTCGAGACTGTGTACAGCGAACGAGCAATTAGGATGGATTAATGGTCCAGACGACATAGTTATAAATTTGTTGCAATTGTTATAAAAGAGTAAGACATTGAACAAAACGGTGTTTTCGTTAGAATATAAACAGAAGAAAACGCGAATACAATTATAGAGAGACGCACAAAACAGGTGATGGCATATAAGCTCGGCTGTTCTCGTTTAGTCGGAAATAAATGCGGTGTAGCCAGATAGATCATAATTTTTGGATGAATTCATCGACCATCACTTGTAATGATCGGATTTTTTGTTCAAATTTATTTATGGTGGGGATATTTATCACATATTTGCACCACGTAACCACCAAAAACGGTCTAAAGAGCAAAACTCCCCTGCTTAGTATAAAAGCAGCGTTTTTTAAACATTTTGTGGCAGCTTGGCAACACCGCATTTGTACAAGGACATCCCACACATAGATCGCTGTTTTTAATTGTAAAGTAATAGTCCAAGAGAAAACTCGACAAGTTTGCTGTTTAACATCAGTAGTACTATAATTTTTATGACTTTCAAGGGCTTCTCTTTGATGAAACTATTATTTGTCTTTAAATAACATAACATTAAAATTACCAATGACATGACTGGAACAAATTCAGTAAAATTATCAATGCTTGACTATCTAATTTTCATTTCTGGTAACTGGATCTTCACTTGAATCTGCTCCAAAGTAATCTTTATCGTTATCCATTTTTTGGAGAAGATTGGAAATTTAGAAAAGGCACAAAATCCAGCTTCCCAGCAATTTATTCTGTAAACGCGCGTTCGAACTTTCAGTTTTCTCTCTGAATCAGTTCAGAATCGGCCCGGAATCAGTACAAACTTTTTCGATCAGAATAATCAGTTCCGTTTTCTGTTTTAACGGTAATTTCAATCTGCTCGTTCAGTTCAGAACTAGTTCGTTGGTTTGATGGAACAAAAACATAAGCATCATTTCAAGTTTTTACAAGTGATAAGCAGACCATTGCATCCTTAAGCAGTGTTGCCGAACCTACCGATTTTTCCGTATTTCTGCCGAAATGAAATATTATTTCCCACGATTTTTTGAAACAATTCAGATATTTCCAGATTTTTCACCAAAAAAAAAAAGGAATTTCGTCTTTTTAGGTTCGGCAACACTGCCTTAAAACTGAAAAACTTGGTTTACTACGTATTTTTAGAGTAAATGTATTATTTTCTTTTCGAACTTTTCTGATGTACATGCAAATAACTGTTCAGAACAAAGGACTTAAACTGCAGAAAAAAGTACGGGCATGTGGCGTAAAAAATAAAAACTCACACATATCCTTTCACCTTAATCACTACTAGCACGATTTGCAAACTGTTTTAAATTCAAGACCCAACAATCTCGCTAAAAATATTTCACGTGGTGTGAGAAAATGTATCACAACGAGCATTATTAGAAATACGCAAAAATGACACATTCGAATATGCGGACATTGAACATACTTAATAGATCACATACGTTCAGTACCTGTTAGGATATAAAATTTGTATTGCTATCAGCTACTGGCCTATCAATAACTGGCAAAGATTCATTCGTAAAACACCTAAAAATTGTTACAAGATAAAAGTGTAAAATATCTTTAAATGATGTCGCACAGCGTTTAGAAGAAAAACAGTCTGCAAACCATTCGGAAATCGCGAATTTGAGCAAAAACCGCTAAAAGAAAAAATAAATAATTTTGTATAGCCTAGTTAAAAATCACAATGCGTAAGATATAGTATAAAAGTCCTGGCATCTTCATCTTTTTTGTATCATTTGAAACAAAGATCGATTTAAAAAAAAAATAATGTTTCCTCCATTCATGAGATTCATCACTATAAACGACAACCTTCACAATTATCATAAGTCTACGCACAACCTGTAAATTGGAGCAGATTCAAATAATTTCATAATAAACAGAAACATTGATAGAAGCGTACGCGTCTTCGCATGTCTTGTGCCACAACATACAACAATAATTTATATTTTTACAATTGACTACGAGTAATTTAATCTTACCAATTTAATTGTGACAGACGAAGGCAGAATTTAATGTGACTAATTCATTTTCCTACTAAGAACTTGTATCAATGTTCCGAATAGCAAATGAAACGTTTCGTTCGCTGTCAGACCGGTACTGATAGGCGTTTCTCGTTGGGATCGCTGGTCGGGGTGCCGACAAACGCGACGGTGTTGCCAGATCTCACTTAGCATCATGCGCGGTAAAGTTTCACCGTTGGGAACCATATTTTTGAATCAGCTCTCGTATAAAACCTTGTATTTTTTCCCAAAGTACCTATCAAAAAACCTTTTACATAACAGGTGACGTTGATAGATGCCAGGACTTTGCAACCTTGTAGCGAGAATGCCGTACGCGGACGACGTTCGAACGACAACACCTAAATATGACGTCATGACAAAATACTATCAAGATCGAGCGCGGTGTTTTGTTGCAAATTGAGGATGGAATCGATCGCCGACTGCACCTGCTCGTCGATGCTGTTCTCGGGCCGGTCCTCCTCTTTCTCGTCTTCGTGGAGCATCGAGGGGTCCCCCATTGCACCCCCCGCCGCTCCGACGCCGCTTATCACACTCATCTGTGCGCCCATCTCGCCGCCTGAAAGGGAAAAAAACGCCTTCAAGTGGGTTGACTACTATAGCCCTCGCGCAATTTCATTTCTTCATGTGCACAGAGTAAAACTCCACAGTTCAAGAGTGCATATGACATTTTTGAGTAAACGTATTCACAGCTTTCCAGATTCCTAATTAAATAAATGGTCTTGGATAGTTCCCTGAGAATACTGTTTGCATGTTCCCCCTAAATCATGTGTGTATCAATATTGACACCCACAAATTTTACTTATTACCATGGACTGTGTTTTTGAAGCATCGAGTGTCAGTTTGTTTGCTGAAAACTAATTTTTTCAATTTATTATACAGGGTGTAAACGTTATGATAGTCATTATTTAAATGATGATAGAGGTCCAAAAGTTCATATGACCCATGGTCCAAAAGTCAATAGATTTTTGTCTAAATGGCTACTAGAGGTAGTATCGTTGAAGGTTGCAATCTGCAGTCTGTTGCTCAAATAAAATGACGAGAGCCTAGTAGTGCTACCAGGGGCCTTAAAAAGATAAAAAAAAATCAGCTAAGCAACGAGCGCGACTATTTATTTTTTTAAAAAATGAACTTGTTCCTCTCACCCGTACCATGAATATGTACATCGTTGGGCCTCTTGTGGTGCTTGTCGACCCTGAACCTTTTCAACGTCTCCAATCGGGAATCGCTGCTCGCCGACCGTTTCGGCATCTGCGGCTGTTGAGCGTGATGCTTCGACGCTGGAGGAGGCAGGTTAGGCTCTTGATGATGATGTTGCTGCTGCTGATGATGATGGTGGTGATGCTGTTGAGGATGAGCTTGCGATTGAGGCTGCTGTTGTTGCGGTAAGCAGCCGAGCTCGCGCTGGATACACGCCCACTGCGGAAACAGAATTACCGTTTTAGGTATAGTTCATGACAGACTTATAGTGCCTGCTAGCGACGGTTGGTTTATTTTTTATTTAAAGCAGTTGATTCGAGACTTTATTTAACAAATTAGGAACATCAAACAGCGTGTAAAAAAATAGAACGATGGAAAGAACGGTTATAACTTAACGTTTTACTTTTAGGAATAAAACCAGCCGGAGATCTCACCTCGTCGTAATCCTCCTGATGCGAGTCTCCAGCAGGTCCGTTGGTGCCGCTCTGCGACGCCGCCTGCGCGCCCGGATTGGCCGCGCTGTGACTAGTCGACGGTTGCTGCGTCTGCTGATTGGTCAGCCGCGGCGAAGGAGGAGGCATAGGGGGCGGCGGCATCGCCGGAGGCGGTGACGGTTCGGGACCGGTAGCGGCCGCGGCATCTGCGTGCGCTTGCTGCAACACCTCCTGCTCGTATTCCTGCCGCAAGCGCAGGATAGATTGCTGCTCCTCGGCGAGGAACATGCGATCGATCATCATCAGCTCGGAAGTCTGCACTTGACGCTGAAACGAAAAGCGCGGAGATTCCTTGAGTAATTATTGTTGAAAGCGCATTTGAGGAACATATGATCGAGTCCTATGCTCGGTGCTAAGATTTTTACATAAAGTTATAAATAGAATAGAATAAATAGAAATTTGTTGATAAAAAAACTAGAAAAACATGGTTTTGAAGGCAACGTTTTAAGATGGTTCTCAGGATACTTGGAACAAAGAACTCAGCGAACAAAGTACAAAAACTCCTTATCTTCTGTAAGAGAAAATAGACACGGTGTGCCTCAGGGAACAGTGTTGGGTCCTGATCTGTTCGTGCTGTATATAAACGATATTGTAAAGGCTGTAAACAATTGCAAAATTCAGTTGTTTGCAGACGATACAATTTTGGTCATGGAATGTGACAACGTAGACAATTTGGTTAAAATGATTGATGAAGACTTAAAGACATTATATGCCTGGTTAGGGAACAATAGTCTTAGTATTAATGTTGACAAGACTAAGTGTATGATACTGAAATATAAATGTAATGTTCAGGATACTTATCTGCAGGACGGATTTATAATTGAAAATAATAAGAATAAACCCATTAACAAGTATGAATATTTAGGAGTTATGATAGACTCAAATTTAACATTCAATAGCCATGCAGATTATATTATAAAAAAAGTTAATTTAATGTGTAGGGTAACAAAGGACCTTAGTTCATGGACGCCACTACTTACATATAAAACAATAGTCATGCCTCACTTTAACTACTGTTCCTCCATATTATATATGTTTCAGAAAGGTGATATAGATTCACTACAGAGAAAACAAAATCAGGCTCTTAGATGTATATTAAGATGTAATAGATACACAAGAATTAAAGACATGTTAGAAGTAACTAATTTATTAAGTATCAAACAAAATATATTTTACAATACAATGAAGCCATCTACAAAATAATGAATGGAATGTATCCTGAACACATATTGGAAGGTTTGCAATTTGTCTGTGATATTCATAGTTACAATACAAGGAATAGGTTTGATTTTTATGTTCCTGCTGTGGGGACTGCTTTTGCGCAAAATAGTTTATTTCATAAAGGCCTTATACATTTTAATAATTTACCAGCTGAAGTCAAATCTACAAATTTTGTCAAATTCAAAAGACAATTGAGAATTTATGTAGAAAATAGTGTTAGTTTTAGATAATAATATTATATATATATATATATATATATATATATATATATATATATATATATTGTATTGTTTAGCTTGAAGCTATTAATAAAGATAATAATACTAATAATATATTTGTTTGTCCTTCTTTGATATTCCGCTGTCGTCACATTTCCGATTTATTTTCGCTGTTGGTATATTTAATGTAAATGGTGGGAATTATAAATGAATAAACCTGAGGAGGATTTGCAAACACTTTGTTACTCACCATGCTCTCCTTCATCAACAGATATTTGTACTTATCCACCATCCTGGCATACTTCCCGATGAAATGCCTGGCGGTCAGTTCGAAAATCTCGTCCGCCTTGTCGAGGTCCTTTTCGGAGAGTACCGGCTGGTCGAGGCAGTGGTACCGAATCAACCGGATGCAAGCGTCCTTTTTGTCGCGAAACGCGGTGTGGATGTCCGGTTTTATGACGCCGTTCTGGTCCAGGTTCAGTTGATTTTCGATCCTGAAATATTAAAGTGATGCAGGCAAACTGACTAGCCAAATATCGACCCTGATTTAGAAAAAAAAAACTGTTATAAGCTGTCTAAGAACGGGGTTAGATTCTTGAAGTTATATGGAAAAGCCTTTCATTGAGAGATGCGATCATTTTTATTTATTATTAAACGACAAAGTTGTAAAATTCACTCGCATATATTCAAATAGTTGTGAGCTCTTGGTATGTGTTTCATTTTATATGTCACTTTGTATAAATGTTCAACAAACAAACAACCAAACGGTTGCTGCAAATTCCTAAATTATTTTTTTTTAGATAAATTCCAGCGACTTTGGCTCAATCAAATTTGTTTCATTCTCTTGCTAGATAATTAACATGGTATTAAAAGAGACTAGAAAAAAGAAACACTTATCGACCTTTCGGGAATCCAATGAACAGTAAATGAAGAGCGTGTACAAAACTTGGTCAAGAAAACAAGAACCGCCTTCAAATGCTAAAGGCATACTTACATTTGCGCCTTCTTGGCCAGCGACAGCTGAAACTGCTGCTGTTGCTGATGCATCAGCTGCGCCTGGTGCTGTTGCTGGGCCAGCTTCGCTTGATGCTGCAGCTGCTGCTGTTGGTGATGTTGGTGGTGCGCGTGGTGATGGGAAGCATGCTGATGTTGGCTGACGACAGGATGAGGATGCGAATGGGCGGATGGCGCTTGGGAACACGCGTGCGTTTGGGTCGCGATGCTCTCGCTAGATGGCGCCATCGCACTGCTGGAGACGCAGCGCGACGGTACCGGTGGCGGGCCTTGTTGAAGCGTTAACGGCGGAGGCTGCAAACAAGTATAAAGGTTACTATAGAAGTTTTGCAATATGACTTAAGAAACGGACGCACGAGGCTGCATGTTACTCCATCTTGCAAGGCATCGTGGCCACGTTGTGAGATAAGGGCAGATTTACGGTATAACTTTACGCGTGATTTAAGCATTAGAAGAAATGACGCTTGCATTAAGGAATGATTGTCCTCATCGTACGACTATATTCATGTGGAAAGGGGAAATTTAACTCTGGAGGACGCCGCGAACGTCAGTAACAGAGGAAAACATTACCGCTTGACGAAGACCGGAGAGTGGCATACCAACAGATATAGGAGACCTTACACCTTCATGCATCAGCAGTTCATTCAATTCTGCATGAGCTTTTACACGTAAGGAAGCTTTGATTTCTCTGGGTACCGCCTAGTCTGACGAAAGAGCAGAAGACTCGTCGTACGACTGTATAGTATTTATTAGTAATAAAACGTTCAACTTATCTTCGTTCCAGAGATTTTGTTTGTTTGTTGAAGATTTATTTAGCATATAGCAATGTCATTTTTGTATAATAGTTTACATATTTTTTGAATCAATTTTCTATAGTTTTACATTCTTATTTGTTAAAATCAATATGCATTTTGGGTTGTCATATAGTGATTTTTTAATTTCACCTTGAACATTTCTAAAATTCGAACACTGTTTAAAATCGTTTTTCAATTTAACAAATTATTTTCAACTACAGATTTGCTAGTTACGCTATTATTACAATTTTGTAGATGAAAATCTATCTAGTTATGATAATTATTGTTTAATTTTGTTGTTTTCTAAATGTGATGGTTTATTTCAATATGATCATGAAAATGAGCACTCAATAATTGTTTTTTACATTCAACCACTATACCTTCCCACTTCAGTTGGCCCAACTATTGAAATCTTAGTTTTTTTCTTATCAAACACAAATAATAAACATGTAGCAGGGTGTTATAGGTTTAAAATATTAACAATGAATATTTTGATAATATATTGTAGAAAACACCAACTTTATCACTCCCTAATCAAATTTGCAGCATAAAAATAACACATGTTGCAATTACAGCATATCAACCTATTTTCATTTCAATGCAAAATAAGTCTATAACGCATACGTGGCTGTGAAAAATAAAAGCCATGACAATTGTTTTTATTAATCATAGCTGTCAAAATACGTTTGAAATAGTTTTGGGTAGTTACGGTTTTCAAAATGGGTAGAGGAAAGGTTATTAGTGAGAAAATTCGGTTACTGATAATCAAATTTTTTAATTCTAGGAAATCAAACTAAGAAATTGCAACCTTGTTAGACTTATCGCGGTACCGTGTAAGAAATATTGTTAGAAGATATAACGTAACTGGTTCAGTTAATATTAAGCCACGATATGTGAAAAAAAGTAATATCACAAATGCCGACCGAAGAGCATTAAGAAGAATAATCGTGAAAAACAGGCGTGCCAATTATTTACAATTAAGTGTTCTGTGGAGTGACGCTGTTGGAAGGAGAATTTCGAGGTCCACAACTCATAGAGAGGCCCACAAACTGGGATTTAGCATTTGCAAGGTAAGTTTTCTTATAAAAAAAGTGAAATAAAAACCCTAAAGTTGCACAACTTGTTTATAGGCCAAAGAAAACCCACTATTAACTCCACTGCAAAAGAAAAATCGGCTTAGATGGGCTAAAGAACATAGACAATGGACACCTCAACAATGGTGTGCAATACAATGGAGTGGACAGGCCCGATTCGAAGTTTGTGTTGGTGACAGTCGCAGTAGAGTTATTCGCAAAAAAATGAAGCATTCCATGTTGACTGTCTGAAGAGAAAAGTGAAACTTCCAGTATCCATTATGGTCTGGGGCAGTATGTCATCAAAAGGAGTACAAAAGCTTCATTTTATTGATGGAAATGTGGATACAAATAAATATTTGGCAATTTTAGAAGAATCGCATTTACCAGTGATGGAAGAATGTTTGACATCCGGCCAAGATTTTGTGGTGCAGCGTGCCACACCTCAAAAAAGGCTATAAAATGGATGGAAGAAAATAATGTACCACTTTTGAAATGGGTTTCTAGCAGTCCAGATCTGTCACCTATTGAAACTTTGTGGCACGAGATGAAAAAGGTTCTACGACAACATCCTGCTCGTACAATCACCGAACTGAGACAAAGGCTTCAAGAAATATGGGATTGTTTTACACCAAATTTTTGAAAAACCGAATTTCAGCCGTAATAAAAAATAAAAGTGATGTTACCCAATGGTAATCTTTCAATTGTTGCTTTGTTAACTTCGCGCATTTATTCGCACATTGTTTATTTGTTCAGATCTTCTATTATTATATGTATTTTTTACGACTAGAGTGTATCTAAAATGTTTTTGAGAAAATAAGTTGTTTTAGAATTCTTCATGTTTAGTTTATAAAGGCATATTTTGGTAAGAAATCATGAAATGGGCCAACTGAAGTGGGAAGGGGCTCGTATACTTCCTACGCCTTCGTTGGAGTCAAAAAGGAGCAATCGCATCGTGTTTAGGTAGGTAGTAAGTCAAAGCAAATGAATATGTCAAAAAATGTTAACTCATCTATAATAGGCAACCCCCAAATTCCGTTTTTATATCTACAATAATACGCGGTGAGCCATCTTGGCGAATCATCCGGAATAGAACGCGGTTATTTTTATCTATAATTTATTACCGCGCTAAGACAATGTTGCGATTCGGTATTTTTGGAGGCCAGAAAATGTAGGAGGTACGTGCAACTTGGATGGCTCGTTTGTGTACACGCCATATAATACATATCTGAATTTCGAAATTTTTTGCGAATACTTCCCCGCCAGTTTCGGCATAGAAAGTAAAATATTAAAATACCCAATCGTATAGAATAAAACATTTCAAATCCAAAAATGTACAACACATCTTTTACACTGGCCATGCGATGTACGAAAGTATTCAAATAATATTTAACCGCTCGTTGTTCTGCCGATACAATATACCTTTTCTCGCAAGGACTACAAAAACTAGTCGAGAGTTTTTGTGCGAAAAGATCACGTTTTAACCGGATTGGTCAACAAGTCTGTATTATTCACCAATCGAGTTGTCGTTTGAAAATAGATGATAGGTATTCGCCTGTTAAACGTGAGGGCGGGTCGTAAATACTTTTATTATTTTGTGATCGAATGTATTCGTTGAAATTAATGATAACGATGCACGATATTGTAAGTTATAAAAATTCGGATTTAGGTGTTTTGTATAAAATATATTGTGCTGTGACTGAGTAGAGTAGTTATAGGTCCAAGTTCAAATATGTATTTTTTACGACTAGAGTGTATCTAAATTCTTTTTGAGAAAATAAATTGTTTTAGAAGTAAATAGTTACGTCATGTTTAGTTTATAAAGGCATATTTTGGTACAAATCTTGAAGTGGGCCAACTGAAGTGGGAAGGGGCTCATAGTTATGATAATGATTATTTGATTTTGTTGTTGTTTTCTAAATGTGTTGTTGATAAACGGTATTTCAATATGATCATGATAATCAGCACTCAATACCATATAATTTTTTTTACATTCATCCACTATAGTTCTTCCAACACAGACACAATCTCAGCATGTTTGGTTTCATTTAAAATGATGCTCATGATCGCGAAAAATAAAGTATCAATTTTTTGACAAGTCAGATGTATAACGCAATAAAATCTAATGTCATTCTTTGGGCGATTACCGCCTCTAAAAATTGATTGACGTTACCGTATGACATGCGTTCAGCCAATTGTATACATTGAAGTAGCAGTTCCATTCCATGATTTCCCCCAATGAAATCACCGATACAACACTTTGATAACGTATGACTATAAAAAACCGTATCACTTCATCATAGCTCGCACATCTCTGCAATAATAAAATTCAGCCTATTTTTGACTGCTTATCAGCGGCAAATCTGTCGGTGGTCTGCATTATCATTTTTTTATCGTTTGTTTCAATGGCTGGAATTTATTGTGATTCAATGTCAAACACAATGAAGCGGAATTCGTCCGGCTTACGTGTACAGAAATCTGACGCTACGAGATAACGTCGAGACCGACGATAAAATCGAATAGTGTTCGTTTTACGCTTCCTGCATTTTCGTACCTGAGCAGACACGGAGGAGAAGCTTTATTTTTAATTAAAAGGTCCATGCTTGGCAATTTACTCTTAGCAATTTACACAAAATAAGTTGACGACACTGGGCACAAAAGTAATAGAATATTTAAACTTTTTAACATTCCCGAACAGGGTGAATTTGCCAATAACCCGGACACTTCCAATAGGGGGGGGTGTCATTCTTGTTCACGACAATGCTCGGCCTCATGTTGCCACAGTACTGAAAGAAAATCTACAAGGACAGAAATGGAGGATATTAGAGCATCCGCCCTAAAATCCCGATTCATCGCCTTGCGATTTTCACATCTTTGCGCCACTGAAAAGGGCGTTAAGATGTGAGCATTTTCAGCCAGACGAAGGAGTACTTACAAAATGTCATAAAAGAATTCCTCAAGCGCATACAATGGGATATGTGCCTTGATTGTAGTGGGAATTATTTGTAGATATATTTACAAATAAATTTTTTCTGGGCCAAAGATGGGTTTCACTTGAAAATTTCGCATCCGCAATTGTCATTTTGACAACAGTGTTAGCGCGTTAACAACAGCAGGCATTCGATTTTTCAATGTGTGTCATTTGTGTAGAGAGTGACATAAACTTCAAAGGCAACTGACAACATATAAATGCCGTTTTTGTTATACAGGGTGGCGCATCGTAAAACGAAACAGACGCATTTACTGGCAGCTCAGTTTTTTTTGGAAAAACGCTCAGACCTGTCGATTTTGTTTTCGAGGGGGACACAAGTTTGGCAAAAAATCACGTTAGCACGTGCAGCCCCCTGGGCGGGGGTGACACCAACCCTAAAATCTTAAATGGAAAAGGGGGTCGAGTGATACCTTATTTTAAAGGTCTTTCAATTCCCTTTATAACGATGTAAAATACATGAGCTTCAGTTCAGTAGTTTTGAAGATTTATTGATTTAAAGCTTAAAGTAGACTTTAATATACTAAGTGACATATAAATCCGAACACCCAGTTTAAATGGTTTTATTTTAATAAAAGTTGGTGAATGCATTTATCTTACTGTAAATAACAAGTGAAAAAATTTTCAGCCTTATCAGTTGGACATTCCGGTTTTTATACTGCTTTTTTTTAATTCACTAACGCTCTAAAAATGAATATTTCAGCCGCAGTAAAGAATCAACGTTGGCGGATTTTGGTTCTTGACATCCTTTACGATCGGTTACGATGCCTAGAGTACGGAGACCTGTACGATTTCGTCAACTTAGTGAGCTTGATAGGGGCCGTATAGTGGGACTGCGGGAAGCTGGACTTTCTTTTCGGGCAATTGCAGTTAGAGTGCAAAGAAGTGTAGACTTACTGTGGTTAGGTGTTGTCAGGCATGGCTTCGAGAAGGCCGTACGCAAAGAGCAAGGGGCACTGGACGCCGCCGTAGAACAACAGACCGTGAAGATCGCCGCCTAAGATTATTGGCCTTAAGGGACCGTTTCTCCACTACCAGGTCCATTGCAAATGAATGGTTTGCAGAACACGGAAGACCCATTGGCATGCGAAGTGTTTACCGACGAATGAGAAGTTTTGGCTTGTTTTCATACCGGCCACACTGGGTCCTCCCTTTAACTCGAGAACACCGACGTAATCGCCTTGAGTGGTGCAGACAACAGTCACTCTGGGATCAGAAATGCAACAGTATTGTCATTAGTGACGAGTCTCGATTTTGTTTAGGCATGCACGATGGTCGTGCCAGGGTTAGAAGACGACGTGGTGAAAGAAGGAATCCACAGTTTTTTGTTGAAAGATATGTTCATCACACTGTTGGAGTTATGGTTTGGGGTGCTATAGCTTATGGTTCCAGGTCACCTTTAATCTTCATCAGAGGTAACATGAACGCGCAGCGTTATATCCACGAAGTTCTAGAACCCCATCTTTTACCCTATCTTGACACCGTGGCAGATCCAACTTTCCAACAACATAATGCCCGACCACATGTTGCAAGAGTCACAATAGACTTCTTTCAACATAATGATGTCACATTGTTACCATGGCCACCAAGATCTCCCGACTTATCCCCAATTGAGCACGTGTGGAATATGATGGGTAGGAGATTGCTCAATTTGCAACGTCCTCCTCAGACTCTAGAAGCACTTCGAGAGGAGTTGGTGGTTGCCTGGAATGAGATACCACAGGAGGACATTGACCACCTGATCAGAAGCATGCCTAGGCGCGTTGGAGAATGCGTAGCACATCAGGGTACATCCACACATTATTAAAGGTCAATGGGCTTTAAAGCAGTGCAATCATTTTGAAATTTTTATCATTTACTTATTACGCTTCATTAAGTACTTATACAAAATTTTATTAAAATAAAACCATTTAAACTGGGTGTTCGGATTTATATGTCACTTAGTATAGGTACATCAGATTAGTTTGTACTACCTTTAAAATAAGGTATCACTTCCTTTCCATTTAAGATTTTGGGGGTGTGTCCCCCTCGAAAACAAAATCGACGGGCCTGAGCGTTTTTCCAAAAAAACTGAGCTGCCAGTAAATGCGTTTGTTTCGTTTTCGATGCGCCACCCTGTATATGCAGAAGACATTCAAAATTTACGAAATAAATTAGTATCATCATGTTACAAAATCCAATAGCAGAACAAGTATCCGACTATAGGAATGGCGTGGTCTCTCTTTTTCTCTTTAAAAATAGAAACTATCAATCTTGTCTGTTTCGTTTGTTTCTATTGTCAATTTTGGATTTTGGATCAAACAAACGCATATCGTCGTTACAATTATACCACAACAAACAAAATTATAGCCAAATTACAAACTTAGCAGCACGAAATCAGTATATCGATTCACGAAATAGTATTTTCAATGCACTAAGTCTATACAAAAATCACAACTCAAAAATAATCATAAAAAACGTAGACAAAGGACACAAAAAAAATTAAAGATCGCCATCGAACATTCCACCGGATCCTTTATGCGTAATCTCGAATCCAAAATGCATTTTGTACCGGAAAGCGTAAAAGAACTTTAAAACTACAAATTATTCGACGGCTGCTTTTCCGCGAGCCAAAAAAAAACAGTCAAGACGCACACATTTGCAGCCAGAAGAGAATCAACACAGCGTATTGTCATGACCTTCTATGGTATTGAAATTTATTAAGGAGAATCTCGTAATGTTGTATATATATAGTGTTTTTAAAGTTATAGTCATTATTTTAACATCTTGTAAAACTCGTCAAAGGAAGTTGATATACCAAAAAAAACACCTATATGAAAGTTGCATTTTATTAAAAATTATTTTAAGAAATTATTATCAAGTACCGTTTTTATAAAACCTTCAAAATTGTCCCCATTTGTTCGATTAACGCAAAATCTTTACAAATTTCGAAAATAAAATCCCGGTGTCCACGAAATAAATCACAAGCTTTTTTAGTGCTTCCAGAGTATTTACTGCTCCATCATGATACACCAACTCTTTCGAATAGCCCCACAGAGAAAAACGCAAGGCGTTAAATCCGGGGAGCGAGCAGGCCAAGAAATGGGTCCGTTGCGCCCTTTCCATCTATGGTGGTATAAACGTGGTGGAGCCCCAACCACGTATTCTGTCTCACATTTAGAGGAACACCTTCTAATAATTGTGGCAGATCGTGTTGAAGAAAATCTAAATAAATTTCACCGGTCAGTATGTCAGTATGCCATTTACTACGCTAGCCCAAACATTTAATGAAAATCTATGTTGAAAATGAGTTCCTTTTACAGCATTTCGTGTAAATGTGGCCTCGTCTGTACAGAAAATTAATTTCTGACGAACTTTATAAATCAAGTTAGGTCGCATTCAATATGCAATACAAGAAAAACATCTCAATGCCATTATCTCAAAACTACCTACTTGGACCTAACCTAGTTTGGCTCCGAGGTATAGAAACGATTTTGTGAAAATTAAATTTTTTTCAAACGAGCGAGAAATACTCGTGACTAGGTCGTATTTGATATAAATGAATAAACGATCGATAGCTTAGATTACAGAATAAAAAGCCTGCCGCTGTATAGTTTTAAAAAACACTTAAGAGCTCTTCTGCTCAATGGTGATTCTTAAAGGTGTTTTTTTCCAGCATTATATTTTTAAGCTAATTTTTATTTAGGTTGTAATCAGTTACATGGGCATTTTCCTCCTTTTATTTTCTTTACAGCTATACCTTTTTACCATCTATTATTCTTATGCAGTTAATGGTTAAGTGTAAGAATAGCTGCCGTAGCTAAACTTCGCCATTAGCTGCTCACTAATCTAATTATAGATAATAATATATGCATTATCTGTAATTTGTTTTTTCTAATAAAAGACGGTTTATTATTATTATTATTATATTCACGTACCTGATTTGAACTCGCTGACATCGTCTCAGCGCTATTGCACCTGACCGTCGCGCCCTGTTGCTGATGCTGCGCGGAAGGAACATTGCTGGAATTGTAGCCGACGCCGACGGGACTCGACGGAGGCTCCGTTTTTACTTCAGTTTTCATATGGACTTGAGACGGAGATGCTTGCGGCTGAGGCTGAGCAGGCGGAGAAGGAGATGGCGGAGACAAATTCAGGCTGGACGGATTCACTATCGTCAACTGGTTGTTGTGATAGTATACCTACGGTGAAACATACGGATCAATCTCAAAAAAATATTTTAACAACCTCGTACATCGGCCAAAAGATTCGCCACTCTTCGGGAAACGTCGACGGTTAGGCAACCACAGTTGCGCCACCGAGCATCAAGAGTACAATAACTTGCAGCATCGTCGTGATAGATCGACCGACATCGAGAGTGTTCGAGAAGCATCAATCGACATCCGGAAAACTTCGATAAAGTGCAGGACTGCTCTGGAATTAACCGATTTCAAAATAAACATCAACTAAAAAATTCACCACTTTTTCAGGAAATATCGTCGCTTAGGCAACCAGAGTTGCGCCACCGAGCATCAAGAGTACTATAGCTTGCAGCAGCAGCATCATCGAAACGGATCGGCCGACATCGAACATGGATAGCGATCGGGAAGCATCGGTCCATATCCAGAAAAGTTCGATAAAACGCAGGATTGCTCTGGAATTCGCCAATTTCAAAATGAACATCAACCAAAAAATTCACCACTTTTTCAGGAAATATCGTCGCTTAGGCAACCAGAGTTGCGCCACCGATTATCAAGAGTACTATAGCTTGCAGCAGCAGCATCATCGAAACGGATCGGCCGGCATCGAACATCGACAGCGATCAGGAGGCATTGATCCATATCCAGAAAAGTTCGACGAAACGTCGGATTTAAACAGTTTTCGTTACAATATGTTCGTACCTTATCAGGCGGAAGCAGTTTTCCGGAAGCGAGTATTTTCTGTTGTTCAGCGAACAGCATCTTAAGCTGGTTCTGCATTTCGGTGTCTCCATGCGTCAATCTCGCCGACAACGTTTGAATCTGCAGCTGGATGCTTTTCAAATGTTGCTGCTTTTGAGGCGTCAACTGTATGGTGGTGATGCGTTGTTGAGGTGGTTGAGACGGCGCTATTTGATCTAGAAATGAACACCGGAAAATAACATAAGCATTGATTATACACTCATGGAAAAAATTGAGGGATCGAATAAAAACTGAGTTGTGTGGATCACGGTAAGAAATGGTTCTAAGAGAAGCTTCAAGTGTGCAGTTTTTGGATGAATAAATATTTGACACTGTAGATTCCACGCAATCCTAGGAAACGGTGTGATGAAGAAAAAAAATTCATTTTACATTTTTTTATTTACGTCAAGGCACTTGGAAAACCGTTTTCCGTTTTGAGCTTTTTATATATTGTCCCCACAACAAGCACACAAGTTTATAGGAAAGACCTTTTTTTTTTAATTAAAAATTTGAAGTCTCGAGATCAAGAAATGGTCGAATCAAGGTTTTGCAGAAAAAACATTGGAATTAATTGAAAAAATAAAAAAAATATAATTTTTTTTCGACACTTTTTTCTTGTAAACAACGAGACAGTTGGAGCTTCAGAATGACCATTTCTCATTGATTGATGCTCTAATTTTTTCCACAACTCATTTAAAAATTACGAGCGACATATTTACAGATCTATAAAGAGGTTTAAAAAAAGAACAAATCAACTAACTTTTCGAGGCAGGTTGTTGTGCATGCACTAAACCAACATTTCCAGCCACTCCAGACTCTTCCAGAATCTGTCCCAGCAATTTATCCACGTCAGCATTTGTATTGCTGCCGTTAGAATCGTGCGCCTGGTGACTCATCACCGTCGGCGACACTTTTTGCTGCTTCATGATCTGCGGCGATATCGACAACGTTTTAGCTCTTTCCGAAGTAACCTACGACAAAAAAAAAGCTTACAACGTCAAACTTCACCGATAATAAAATATTAATCAGGTGGTACTAGTAGCCGATATCCTCACATTGACAACTTTCAACAATCTCACCTTTGGTTGAATCTGAATTGACGGTTGCACCATCGCCTGCGGCTGCATCGGCTTCTGCTGATTCTGTTGCACCTGAAGCGGCTGGACGTGGTTGTGAGGCACCACGAGGTGCTGTTTCGAAGGTGTGTTCAAAGGACTGCTCACGATCGGCTTCACCATCTGCTGCTGTTGGGCCTCTTTCAGCTGTTCCACCGCACTGTTATTGCTCTGCGTCTTCAAAGGGTCGACCATCGTCACGTTGTCCTGCAGGAGGCTCTTTATGCTCTGGATCTTGTTCACCTAGCGGATGAGAATTTCGTCAAGTTTGTAAGCGTCCAGGGTCGAAAATTATGGAAATTGCACCGACAATATTATATTTATTTTGTGTTGTTTTATTAGTTTTTACTCTGACGAATACTGTAATGTTTCTCAGGATAATACAAAAAAATTGAAATTGAATCTGTAGGACTGCACAAGATGAATTTACGTCTTGACATAACCCTACAAGGTTCTCACCATCCCTCAAACATCCTTCACGCTTTCAAGAGACGTTTATATTTACATCCCTACCTTTTTGATCGGTTTCGTCTTCGGCGACAGCTTCTTATCGCAATTCTGCTGTTCCTTGTTAGGTCTTTGCATGAATATCGTCTGTCCGTTCACGGTCAGTTGTCCGTTCCTTTTGAGCTGTTCCAGCTGATCAGGCGTGAGATTGACTACGAACGACGTCGGCTGTTGCTGTTGGGGCCCTCCCGTCGCCCCCGGGGGGCTGCCGCCGCTGCTGTCGCCCCCCGGACTTTGGTGCGGCTGTTGGTGATGGTGATGGTTGCTGCTGTGATGCTGGATCGTCGGCTGGACGGTCTGCACCGGCGGTTGTTGCGATTTCTGGAACGGTTGCACCTGAAAAACGAATACAATGTTATAGACATCACAATAAATATCACCAAAATTTATTTGCTGCCTTTATCCCTCGGACCATAACTGGGATGAGCTACTCGAATACCTCGCCGGTGGAGGTTAGGTGGCTTTACGATCATGCCGACTGGGAGGAGCTTAGAGACTTCTTCTCTAGCTTTCCTTGGAGAGATACCTGTTTCACTGACGCGGATGCGTCGGCTGTCTGTTCTTCGATAACAGAAATTATCCACGTCGCAATGGAGGAATACATCCCTCACACAGTGAAAGTGCCTAAACCAGGCTCCAACGGCTGGTTTAACAAATCGTGTGACACTGCTCGCCAGCAGAAGATCAAGGCACACAGAATCTTCTTACACCCCACTGTAGAGAACAGACAAGCCGACGTCGAGTCCAGAAACAAATATAACGAAGCGGTTCGAAATGCCAAAAACCAGCACGATATTAAAGTTAGGCACAGGGACGCTGGACAAGCAGATTGAAAAGGACTTCTCACACAGTAGCCTTCCACCACTTACGTGTCAAGATGGAACGATTGTATTCGACTTAAAGGCCAAGGCCGAAGTGCTAGGCAAGATCTTTGCTGCCAACTCCACCATGGACGTCCCCCCCCCCCCCCGCCCCCTAACGCCCAGGTGCCGTCAATTCAAAGGGTTCCCCACACTATACGGGAGGTAACATTCAGGCATGAGACGGTAAGAAGAGTGCTCTTGTCGCTCGACATCAACAAAGCTTCTGGTCCGGACTTGATTCCTGCCATTGTACTGAAGAGATGTGCAGCGGAGCTTGCTCCAGTTCTTTCGCGTCTCTTCCAGATATCTTATGAATCCGGCACCTTCCCAGAAAACTGGAAATTTGCTCATGTGCAACCCATCCCAAAAAAAGGACCTAAGACCGACCCTTACAACTACAGGCCTATAGCTCTGCTTTCTGTTATAAGAAATGTGATGGAGAGGTGCATAAATCGCGAGCTTCCGGACATGTCGTCGCTCTTGACATCACGAAAGCGTTCGATCAGCTGTGGCACGATGCCCTCTTAAGCACACTTCCGTCGTATGGCCACCCAGAAAAGCTTTGCAGATGGGTGGCTGACTTTATCTCTGGCCGCAAGATCTCCGTCGTAATTGACGGGTTCTCCTCTTCATCCCACAACGTCAACCCGGGTGTTCCACAGGAACCGGTCTTAGTTCCGACACCGTTTCTCTTACATAACAACGACCTCCTTTCCTGCACGATCAACCCAATCCACAGCTTCGCTGATGACAGCACTCTACATGCAGGAATTCAGAGTGACAAGCCGATCTCTGCCGCTGAGCTGGAAAAAAGAAGACTAGCGATGATTTCCTCTATGACGAGAGAAGTGGAGGCTATCACCGCTTGGGAACGCATCAATCTTGTACAGTTCAATGCTTCCAAAACTCAGTACTGTACTTTGACGAACAAAAAGCGTCCTAGCGCTCATCCGGTTTCGATGGATGGCCGAGTTCTGCCAAAGAGTCATTCCTTTCGGCTGGTCGGAGTCTAGATCACCGAGGACCGGATCTGGCACGAACACACCCAGTCAATAGCCGCAGCTGCTGGGAAAAAGCTAGGCTATTTGTTTAGTACTTTTCTCCTTACGACCTTCTCATTCTATACAAGGCCCAGATAAGGCCTAGCCTCGAGTATTGCTCACACGTTTGGGGTGCTGCCGCCCCGACTACATTATCCATGCTCGATGCTGCCCAGAGGAGGGTGGCCGGACTGATCGATGACTCTTCTCTAACAGACAGTCTCGGGACTCTTTCGCACCGGCGGGCTGTTGGCGATCTAGCTCTTTTCTACCGTTACACCAACGGGCTTTGCTCCTCATGATGCCGCCGCGCGATGTGCCTGCCAGACAAACTCGCCTGACTTTGGCGTCCCATCCTAACCTTCGTACATCCAGAACTGGCCGATACGACCGCTCCTTTGTCCCGAGGGTGTCGAGATTGTGGAACAATCTACAAGAGGAAGCTTTTCCCAGTTCTTCTAACCTTAGTCAGTTCAAAAATCGTGTATTAACAAAATTTCTTTAGGATCATCATAGCAGCCGCGGTGTTCCTGCATTTAGGCATCAGCCTGCGCGGCTGCCTCGATATATATATATAAAAAAGTTACTTGTAAATATACAGACGCAAAAAAATACGAAAGTGAAAATGTGTCGATTTACCTTCAGCACCGGCTGCGTTTGTGTATGATGCGTCGTCGACGACGAAGTATTGAAACCCTGATGCACCGGTGTGTGCTGTTGTTGCTGCTGCTGTTGCTGCACGGATTGCAACGCCGCGGCCGCAGCTGCAGCCGCCGCGGCCGCAGCCGCGGCGTGGTTTTGCTGCTGCTGCTGTTGCTGTTGTTGCTGCTGATGGAGCAGCGTCTGCAGCTGGCCCTGGATCTGCGATTGCAGGCTGTGCACTTGCGCAGATTGTGATATCGTGTGGATCGGTTGCACTTGAGAGTGCAAGCTGTGAATCGGTTGCGGCTGTACGATTTGCATCGGTTGCTGCAAAGCGTTCACGGTTTGGTGTTGGATCGTCTGCTGCACGGTCTGGAATGAAGAAGAGACGTTGGGGCTATATAGAAAAATAGTCCTGGAAAATCTTCCAAAAATAAGCAACAATTTTCGCGCAGTTTTTCAAACATTCTGAACTGGTGGACAGTTGCTTTGCAGCATGGAAAATTTTACCGTTTTTTAGGGATAAATGTAACACTTTTTTAAAATTTGATAATTTGAGATAGAGCCGAGTTTCGAAAAATTTGTGAAATCACTTTTTTTAGGATAGTCCAAAGATCAAAAAGATGCATAGAAAAATTTCCATGATCAAAAATTGAGAATCTGACTTTGCTAAAAAAACATGACTTCCTTGAATCACCCTGTATAAGCGGATAAATACAAGAAATATACCGATTGATCCCTGTACGTGTTCTCGAATAGTTTGTCAAGAACCTCCCGAATACCGCAGCTCGATATCTTATTCCGTTCCGAAAATGTCTATGAAAAATGAAGAAAGACATTAAACGTAAACAGTGATCAGCACGTGAACAGATCCCTCGAAAGCATCCACGGATATACTCCAGTCACTTTAGGTCTAAACATCCTCGGGAGTGTATTTCTAGTGAATCCACAGACCCTTTTTCGTGTCATCTTGAGACTAGAAAAAGGATGACTGTTAAAATAAGTTACCTTGATCTTTCATCAGCTCCCAGTACAAAACATCATCGATATATTTTTGATGTAGGAACAACAAATTGGTTTAGAAAACATCCACTTTGAACCTAAATTGACTGGAGTAACATCGATCTACAGACAAATTCAAGGTCACTAGCAGTCCTCGGCGCTCTACGAATCTGCACAGGTTTGGACTTGTAAACGTGATTGTAGATGACACGACAGGCATCTAACAGTTAATTCACGCACAGGATTGCATTGCATACGCATTACGCATTCAGTAGCGTATACTCGTTTTTCGCGAGTGGAACTTTTTGTTTATATATTGCCTAAGATATGACACAGATACAGCCGACGAAGTGGTTGACATCAGCGCAACCCCACCCAAAAAAAGGGCTAAGAAGCTACATTTAAGTGCAAATGAAAAACAAATAATATTAAATATATACAAAAACCAAATTCAAGAAAAACCCGATTTGGTCGTGGACGAAGTTATATGTAAGGTAGCACATATTTCTGGAGTATGTCGGTCCAGTGTTTATAGGATCATTAAGGAATATAGGAGCACTCACTCACTTTCTGAGCCAAAACCGTATCCTGCAAGAAAAAGGATAACGGACGGAGTAGATGACTTTGACAGAACTGCCATCAGGAGGAAAGTGCATAATTTTTTCTTCCGAAATGAGATACCTACAATAGATAAGATATTAAGATTAGTTAGTGCTGATGAGGATCTTCCATCATTTAAAAGAACCACATTCCGAAAACTTTTGAAGGAACTTAATTTTCGATTCTTGAAACGGGGAAGAAACAGTATGTTAATAGAGAAAGAAGAAATTGTTGTGTGGAGAAGGGAATACCTTAGGAAGATTCGGAAGTTTCGCGATGAAAAAAGAAAAATTTACTATTTGGACGAAACGTGGGTGAATGCTGGACATACTCAAGCGAAAGTTTGGGTCGACAAATCAGTAACATCATCAAGGCAGGCTTTTCTAGACGGTCTTTCGGCTGGATTGAAAAATCCTGCAGGTAAGCTCCTTCATCTATCCGGCAATTTAATTTTGATAAATTCGGGCAAATAATATGCTGTGATAGCAGATAATGTGTGATATTCTCCAAAAATGGTGCATTCGCAGTGTAGTCATTAGGAAAAAAACTTCGACCCTCTTTTAAGCGATATTTTGAAATTTATTATCATTTTTGGGTGCAGTCAATTTGCTTTGAATGGGTTTTGAGAAGTTGCAAACTTCAATTTTCTACGTTTTTCAGTTTTTGATCAGCATTCCGTGACTCTTAAATTCAGCTAAATGAACTCAATTGCCTCATTCATTCAAATTTAATCAATCCATAGTGTAAGGAATAATTTATTTCCAGGAAAAGGCAAACGGCTGATCATTTGTCACGTAGGTAGTGAAGACGGCTTTGTTCCCGAAGCACTGTGGGCCTTTGAATCAAAAAAGACAGGGGACTATCATGAGGAGATGGACGGCAATTCCTTTGAAAATTGGTTCTCCAAAATGTTACTAAAGCTGGAGAATAACGCTGTTATTGTACTGGATAATGCCCCCTACCATTCTAGAAAAATAGAAAAAATTCCCACAATGGCAACTAAAAAAGCAAACATACAACAATGGCTGGCCTCAAAACAGATCGATTTTGATGAAACAATGGTCAAGGGTGAATTGATAAGTATAGTCAATAGACATAAATACAAATACGATTTTAAAATGATCGACGAAATGGCCAAAAAACAAAATAAAACTGTCTTGAGACTGCCACCCTACCATTGTGAGCTGAACCCTATTGAGCTGATTTGGGCCAACATAAAGCAATACGTGGCGTCGAATAATAATACTTATAAATTTTCTGATGTTAAAAATCTCTTTCACATCGCAGTCAATAGAGTTACGGCAGAGGAATGGAAAAACTGTATCCGCCACGTTCGGGAGAAGGTTGAGGTCAAAATGTGGGATTTGGACAATGTCATCGATACCCAAATTGAACCTCTAATAATTCATTTAAACGATTCAGAAGATTCAAGTTCCTCTTCTGAATGAGTGCGCGCAACTTACTTACTAATAACTAAAAAGTGTAGTTAACTCATTTGTGAAGCTCTAACTGAAATTTACTGTAAAAGATAATAATTATCTTGTATGAAATTTTTGATGACTACCCATAATATCTTGATGCGGTCCTGTAATGTCTCCTGCGCCTAAACACTCAATCACGAGCAATATGCGTGTATTTGTTTGGGTTTAGTTTCTTTCTTCAGCGCCTAGAGAGTAGATTTAAATTTGGAAACTTCTTTATCATATAAGCTAAAGACGGGATAGTGAATGAATGACAGCGATATATATAAAAATAGTTTACCTGTTGCTGAATTTGCGGCTGCACAGTTTGCTGTTGCACCGTCTGTATCGTCTGGCTTTGCACCGTTTGTTGCTGTATCGTCTGCACAGACTGTTGCTGGATGGTTTGTACCTATAATAAATACATTCCAATGCAAAGCTGGAAATCAAAGGTCTTTTACTGCAAGATATGACCGAATTGTTCGTTGATGTCGATAGCTGCTAAGCAAACCTGTTAGATCATGTTGAAATTTGCGTGAAAGAAGCTACAGTCAACATTTATAAAATGGACAATCCAACACATTTGTTCAAGAATTCTAAATTAAAAACAGACTGCAGTTATGAAAAGTTTATTATTACAGCGAGTGAAAATGATTGGCTAGAATACACACGATCGTCGCCACTTCAAAGTCTACTTATAATTTAAAGATGCTTAAAAATTAAAGAAATATTTCAAGGACAAGAAATATATGTTATATATAGGAGTTTTTTAAAAGAATGTAATTGTAGTAATTATACTAAATGGATCTTAAACAAACAAATTGATAAAAACCGAAACAAAAGACGATTTAATCGAAAAAAACATGTTTTTTGATTTTTTCAAAAAAATCGCAATTGTGATTTGTCATCCCTTACCGTTTGCTGGACTGCAGTCTGCTGGTCGATCGACGGCTGCAACACGATGCCCCCGTTCAATCCCAACAAACTCTGCAAGATCAACTGACTCTGCAGATCCTGATTGATATGCGGATCGTGTTGCAATATGAGACGTCCGTCTTCGCCTACGGTCAGTTTGAAACCGCCGCTGGTGCGTTGTTGGAGCATGAGGCCGGCCCCGTTGTGACCGATCGTGAAATTAGGCGCGATGAACGAATTGAAAGGAAGGCCGGGAGTGCCCTGGGAAGTGCTGTTCGAAATCACGCCGCTCTGGAAGTTCTGGTTGAGCACCTGCAATGGAAATGTATAGGGCGTTTCAAAAAACTTCGATCGGACAGATGGCAAAGCGGATTTCTCGTTTCACATTCATTTTAGAACTTATTGGGTTAGGTTTGGCCACGCTATATGAATAAATATGCGAAAATCGCAGTTGAGGTTAAGGCCCCAGGATGGAACATCCCGTCCTGCTTCATATATACGCAATTTTTCTCTTGAAGGTAGTATAGTGCATATTTATATATAAAACATGTAAAATTGTTTGCAAGGAGTCAACGCCCAATGTACAAGGCCTATTGCGAAGTAAACAGGACAAAGAAAAAAATGATACAAACATTTTTTGTTTCGGAGAATCGAATTATCTTAAATTTCTCACACGAAACTGCTTTTTTGATAATCATCTACCTGAATCAAAGAAAAAAGCTTATAGCTGACAGTGGAAACATTGTAAACCATAATTTATAGATTTTTATACGATAATAACGCAATTGGGAAGCTGCTACCATCTAGATGCAAGGTCAATACTTGCAGTCTCAACATTGGATTTGTCTGATCTTATATGGAAAATTTCCCCTCTGATGTACTTACTCAATTAAGAAGCGCTACCTTCCAAGCAATTGCAGTTTCTAAGCTTTATCGCTGGAACCGTTATTCTTCGGATCTCACAAGAAAATGTCTTCCTCCAAAATTTGCTCAAATGAAAAAACTTCAGTAACCCCACAGGTATAGTGTCATGAGTTGCAGTTTCAAAGCTATCTACATCCACAGTATTTCTGAGGCAAGATCCTCAAATGATCCTGAGTGGACCGCATTTCACAGACGCTCGCGAAATGTATCCTAATCCGCTGAATATCATGATTCCCGAACGACTCAACCTACTTGACGTCATTTTGGTATTGCATCTTGGGGTGTCTCACTCTCCTACATGGATCGCATTTCTCAAACGCTCACGAAATGTATCTTATCGGGTAACTATTAAAGCTACTGAAACGGTCAACAACTATCTCTTCATCTATTGCCGGCATCACAGCTACGTATCAAACAAAGGGAACTTTGAGAAAAACCAGTTGACATAGGCAACCCTGTACGGTCCTCACTCTGTATGCGCTAAGAGAAAATATACACTGAAAGGTCCTCACTTTGTTTGTTGTAAGTGTTTCAATATACGGTCCTCACTTTGTCCTATATACAAGTCATAAATGTAAAATAGTTTTTTCCGCGTATACTCGCCACCGTTAGATATAACAATGGCATGCTACCAGATCATGCCTTAAACCGCATTTGGAGTTGCATTCCTTCTTGTGGTCCTCACTTTGAATGGTATACGGACGGTCCTCCTCACATTGTATGCCAGCCAAATATATATATATACAGGGTGGCCAAACACGTGACGTCATAAAAAAAAAATTAGATTCCCCACATCGAGAGGAACCCAAATCACCCCCATATATATGGTCCGATTTTGTTTAGTTTAGGAGTTATGATTTTTTTTCGGATTTTTCGAGAATTTTTGAGTTCTGTGTTTATTTTTACCATAACTTCGTTAATAATTGTGATAAATGCCTGCTTTTTACACGATTATGTAGCTAAGACCTAAGGCTTAACTATCATATAATCATTCAAGTCATGTAACTAATACTACTTTTTAATTTTTTTCAAAATCTTCGAACATAACAAAAAAGTAAAAAAGTGCAACAACTTTGAACGTTTATAAAAAATTGAAAAAACATGTTCTTACTATTCGTAAGTATCTTAAAAACTTCCTTATGGTATCAGCTATTTACCGTAAAAATTTCATCAACCTAGCTTTACTACATGCTACCGTAATTGTGGCTCAAATAGAACCGAACCCAAAATTGGATAACCCTCTGCTCAATAGAAATTGTTAGTTTCGGAAAAAAAATTTGAAAAAACCACAAAAACACGTTTGATTTTTACTGAACAGCAGATTATTATTCATTTATGTTATTTACAAGAGGTTTTCAAAATGTCTGCCTCTAACAGAAATGCACAGTGTACACCTACGTATGAAATTTTGTTTTAAATCTCTAAATGCTTGTGTGTTGTTTTTCAACACATGTGTCGCTTCTTGAATTTTGTTCCTCAATGAATTTTCATTTGCACATTCTTGGGCGAATGTTATGTCTTTAAAATATCCCCAAACAAAAAAATCAATGGGGTTGAGGTCAGGGGAGCGTGGAGGCCATCGTATCGGTCCGTTTCGTCCGATCCATCTGTCTGGGAACCTTTCGTTTAAGTAGTTTCGCACGATCGTTGCGTTGTGGCATGGTGCACCATCATTCTGGAACACCATGTTCCGTCTGGCTTCCAGGCTTGAATCTTCCAGCAATAATGGTAGGCTATTTTCAAGGAAGCTTTTGTAGGCTACCGAATCCAACCTTGACGGCAGTTCAAATGGACCGATAAATTCCATATTGAATATTCCTGACCACATGTTCACACTAAAACGGTGTTGAAATGTCGACGGCCTTGAGTGGTGGGGGTTTTCAACAGCCCAAGTATGTAAATTATGGATATTGAATATCCCTGTTCTTTCAAAACGTGACTCGTCAGTCCATAAAATTTTATCAAAAAAATCGGGATCCTCTCGTTGTCTTCGCAGCATTGTCTCGCAGAAATCCACTCTTAACTGGTAATCTGAAGGCATCAACGCTTGAACTCTTTGAACATGATAGGCATGATAACCTTCTTCATGAAGAATATTTTGTATCGATGTTCGTGGTATTCTAAGGTTTTGTGCCATAGATCTCGTACTCGTTGAGGGATTCCGGCTAATTTCTTCAAGTACTACTTCTCTGCGATCCGGATCAGCTGTAGGATATCCTTCATTGCTTCCTCGTCCTGGAATGCGGCCTGCCATGAAAGTGTTATGTGTGTTAATAAAAACACGGTGGTCTGGGTAATGCTCAGCTGTACCGGGAACAACTTATACGCCGAGGCGGACCACAACCTGAGCATTACCCAGACCACCGTGTTTTTATTAACACACATAACACTTTCATGGCAGGCCGCATTCCAGGACGAGGAAGCAATGAAGGATATCCTACAGCTGATCCGGATCGCAGAGAAGTAGTACTTGAAGAAATTAGCCGGAATCCCTCAACGAGTACGAGATCTATGGCACAAAACCTTAGAATACCACGAACATCGATACAAAATATTCTTCATGAAGAAGGTTATCATGCCTATCATGTTCAAAGAGTTCAAGCGTTGATGCCTTCAGATTACCAGTTAAGAGTGGATTTCTGCGAGACAATGCTGCGAAGACAACGAGAGGATCCCGATTTTTTTGATAAAATTTTATGGACTGACGAGTCACGTTTTGAAAGAACAGGGATATTCAATATCCATAATTTACATACTTGGGCTGTTGAAAGCCCCCACCACTCAAGGCCGTCGACATTTCAACACCGTTTTAGTGTGAACATGTGGTCAGGAATATTCAATATGGAATTTATCGGTCCATTTGAACTGCCGTCAAGGTTGGATTCGGTAGCCTACAAAAGCTTCCTTGAAAATAGCCTACCATTATTGCTGGAAGATTCAAGCCTGGAAGCCAGACGGAACATGGTGTTCCAGAATGATGGTGCACCATGCCACAACGCAACGATCGTGCGAAACTACTTAAACGAAAGGTTCCCAGACAGATGGATCGGACGAAACGGACCGATACGATGGCCTCCACGCTCCCCTGACCTCAACCCCATTGATTTTTTTGTTTGGGGATATTTTAAAGACATAACATTCGCCCAAGAATGTGCAAATGAAAATTCATTGAGGAACAAAATTCAAGAAGCGACACATGTGTTGAAAAACAACACACAAGCATTTAGAGATTTAAAACAAAATTTCATACGTAGGTGTACACTGTGCATTTCTGTTAGAGGCAGACATTTTGAAAACCTCCTGTAAATAACATAAATGAATAATAATCTGCTGTTCAGTAAAAATCAAACGCGTTTTTGTGGTTTTTGCAAATTTTTTTTCCGAAACTAACAATTTCTATTGAGCAGAGGGTTATCCAATTTTGGGTTCGGTTCTATTTGAGCCACAATTACGGTAGCATGTAGTAAAGCTAGGTTGATGAAATTTTTACGGTAAATAGCTGATACCGTAAGGAAGTTTTTAAGATACTTACGAATAGTAAGAACATGTTTTTTCAATTTTTTATAAACGTTCAAAGTTGTTGCACTTTTTTACTTTTTTGTTATGTTCGAAGATTTTGAAAAAAATTAAAAAGTAGTATTAGTTACATGACTTGAATGATTATATGATAGTTAAGCCTTAGGTCTTAGCTACATAATCGTGAAAAAAGCAGGCATTTATCACAATTATTAACGAAGTTATGGTAAAAATAAACACAGAACTCAAAAATTCTCGAAAAATCCGAAAAAAAATCATAACTCCTAAACTAAACAAAATCGGACCATATATATGGGGGTGATTTGGGTTCCTCTCGATGTGGGGAATCTAATTTTTTTTTTATGACGTCACGTGTTTGGCCACCCTGTATATATATAATATATATATATATATATATATATATTTGGCTGGCATAAAATTTAAAATCATTTTGCACAATAGTTGCTACTTCTTCTTAATGTTATTGAAGCTCCTGATGATGATGCCAACGTCCATTGAAAGCTAGAGATTAATAAAGTATAAAGAGTCCTCATTGTTTGAATGTTGTCGAAGTATATATATATATATACGCAATTCTTCTCATTGAAGGTAATGTTCCAGTGCATTTTTATATAAGTATATGAAAACATATAAAAGCGTCTTCTAACCTGGACAACAGGCGTCGCAGTGGCGTTGATCGTCGGCTGAGCAGATGCGGCGGCCGCAGCGGCTGCCATCGCGGCCGATATCTGAATATTGTGTATGTTCTTTTTGGCGTCCGCTTGCGCCTGCGCTTGCGCCTGAGCCGCGGCGGCAGCGGCTGCTACGAAGTGCGACTGCGCTTGAACGGTCGCGCCGCCGCTCGTTTGTACTTGGTGTTGGGTCTGTTGAGGTTGCGGTGTTGTCGGCACCGAGGTCGGTTCGCTCTCGCTCTGTGAAGTGTCGCTCTCGAATTGGAGGTCGTCTTCGTCGCCGCCTGGACACGAATCGTGAATCTCTGCGAAACAAAAAAACCAGCTGCAATGTTTCCGTTGTTTTAATCGAACGTATAACTCACCAATCCCGGACAATTTCATGATATTCGCGAGATCCAGCTTTTTCTTTACTTTGTGTTTAGGCTTCTTTTTGATTTGCTGTTGCTGGTGATGTTGTTGCTGATGATGTATCATCTGTTGCTGTTGATGTTGAGAATTGTTCACTATTGTTTGCTGTTGAGCAATGTGCGTTGCGCTCAAAGGTTGATTACCCACCTAATACATCGAAAAAACGATACTGAAATAATTACCACTTCATTTCGGCGTACTCAACGAATTCGAATGGATTGGGAGCAAAGCCTATATGTTTACATTGAGTTATTTAGTTTTTCATTCGTCAGGAGGTGTAAGCAATATAAAAGGACTTATACCCTGCTTTGAGTGACTTCTGATGATTTCGCCGAAGTTGATACTTATCAACCTAGATGGCGCAGCTTAACAGACGCACTGTCAGCGACGAGTAATTATTTTGTGTTGCATTTTGAAATCTTGCAAACTGTGTAAATTACTTACATGCTTATTATACACTCAGTGGCATCAGAAGTGTTACACCCAGAAAGAGTTCAGCATAACAAAATCCCTAGAGTTCAAAGACGTCCAAATTATCACCATGATAGTGACTTTGACAGGGACATAATTATTGCCTATGACGGTAATGCGTGTGTGTCGTGTGTGGATAGAAGAAGGTAGAGAAACGCGAAGAATGCCAACTGGTCCACAAAGTGTCAAGATAGGCGCATTCATAGTCCGAATTCGTTGATTGCACTTACAAAACATTTAATTTCTGTGTACTTTTCTGTAATCTGCTGATTTTTTTTGGACCGGAAAATGAGTTGGTTCTTGAAAATACCGATTCACGAACTAGCCAAAATATTAAGATACACAAATATACTTACACTTAATTGCGATGCTGTGACATATGTGGTACTACTTACTTGTGTAGTGACATATGTAGTGCTGGTGGGCGCCAGTTGTACCCCGTTCGTAAGCACCCTGACCATAGGTTGAGATCTAGGAGGTTGAATCTGCAGCAATTGCTGCCCGCTCGGCTGCAGAATCAGACCTTGGGGTGTTGCCGTTGCAGTCTGGACCTATATAAAAATACACGATGCAGCATACGCGGTGTACATACTGGGTGATTCATTCAACATTTTCAAGATGCATCTTTCTTACCTGAGGTTGCAGTTTGGTTGACGTTTGAGGCCTCAAGATGAACTGAACGCCCGGCGCCGTCAACATAGGCATCTGGTTGAGGAGGAGTGGTTGACCTGTCGGCATTATTGAGGCAGTTTGCTGATGGTTCGCCGGTATCACTATCTGAGGACTGCAACGGAAAATATTCATCGTTTATGACATAAATATTAATTGCGGCTGCTTTATTACCTAAAAAACCTGCAAAATGTCAACTTGCTGAATAGATAGCTCCTAGTGTGTAAATAGTTTTCTCATTAAGAGCGCCGTGAACGTCACCAAAGCGTCATCTATGGAGGAATGACTCAACAACACGACATACCACCATGCTTTGTTGGTTGCAGAATGCCGAGATGTAGAGTACGTCACTGAGAAGATGTTGCCAAAAATTCGTTTTGAGTACTGATTTACAAGTTGTCAAAGTTGACTGTTTTTTTCGGACAAAATATCCCGTTGCTTCAGAAGTAGCGATAAAACAACATACTAAAGTATCGTGTATATTTGCATTGTTTTGTAGTTATGAATCACCCTGTAGGTAGATACATATTTTATAAGGAGCATATAGCTTATATCTTTTTTAAAAAAATGCTCATATATTTTAAAATAACGGAGCTATCACCTAATTACGCACTAATGACTCACACTATATCCTGAATTTTTTTCTTGAAACAGAGATACTCTGACAGTTCAAACATGTCAAATCCCTGTTGCGTTTTCATTGTTACTCTCTGGATCACTCAAAAAAACGTTAGTTGCAGACAATGGAAGTATGTCAAAATTTTAAAATTCGGAAAACAAACTGGCTCTGCAAAAGAGCGTTTTTAGAATCTGTAGTTATAATACATAAAAACATCATTTAGGTATTTTAGCTATACCACAAAAAACCGTTGTATATCTTTAGCTGTACCATTCAGTCTAAATTGTTTCTAAATAACAAATGTTGATTTTCCACGTTAATGTTTTCATTGTTAAATTTCTTAAAAATCATCGATTTTTACGTTATATACATTTTATACGATTTTTGTAAACAGTGCCATCTGTGCGATAGATGAAAAGACTCGCAGTTTAAGATGTTCTATTTGATATTTTGGAAAAAAGGTATGTTTTTGGATCATCCTGTAGAAACAAATGAAAATTTTATTTTTAATGTAAATAAATTGACGCAGAAGTTGCACGCAAGCGCATTTCAATTTCTCCCAAAGAAGTTGTGCGCTTTTTTACATTGGTCACCTTATGAATACTCAAAATACATAGTGATGTAATTTTAATAGAGAAAAATGTAAGATTACAGGAAATTAATTCAAAAAATGCGTAAACGAATAATTAAGCAAAATTGACATTGTAGCAATCATGGTACATAAATCTTAACAAACCTTACTTCATTCTGTGCCATTTTGTGACAATTCCTAGTAAACAGCATCTATCTTTTTATTCTTGGACGATTTATCCGATAAGATAAAAAATGGATTTTGAAGAACAGTTTCTCGTTTTGAAATTTAGAAGACAATGGACAGTTGAATCATGGCCAACCGTTCCGTTCTCGTTTGTTGTACATGTATGTAATTGAAGATACATCTCGGTCCCTAGTGATGTTCTCCTCCTTGCCGTTTCTACGAAACTCCTGGAATTGAAATGATTATTTACAAAATCCTGTTTACCTGACGCTCGGCTTCGGCGACTGCTGCTGTTGACTCGCCTGCGCCGGCTTCGGCAGTATATTCAGATGCGGCTTCAACTTGATCACATTCTGGTGGGGCTGATGATGCTGTTGCCCGCCCCCGGCGCCGCCCCGAGCAGCGGCCGCCGCCGCGGCCAACAGGTTGTTGTGGATGATCTGCATGACGGGAAGGGCGGAGTTAGGCGGGCCTGGGGCGGACACCGCCGGCGGAGCAGCGACCACCGGTTGAGGAGTGGGCGGTTTCAACGACGGCGACGGCGATTTCAGGCTGGCCGGAGAGGAGTAGGGGGAGCCAACGATGCTATACCCGCCGCCTGGGCTCGGGTTCGAATACGCTGGAGACTGAAATGGACAATTATTGAGGATGAGCTACTTGAAAGGGGCGGGTTTAAACTAATATGGGTAGTGTTGCTGGTGCACAATATGACAACCATTTCGCACCCTCAAAAAATGGCGGCTTATTCACAACTGATGTTGTCTGATTGGCCAGATTTAAATTTCTGGCGGGTTTCTTCCTATATCCTTACTTTTTTCAACATGCTATTTGACTAACATTTTATTTTAATCCCATAAAGTACCTATTATGTTATTAGACCCATATGAATTTTGTTTAGAATTGTGAAGACTCAAAAACTGTCATAGCAGTATTTTTTGATTTGGAGAGTGCATTTAAAACAATTGATACAGATATATGTATGTATATCAGGAAGTGTTTTTAAAAATTATTTGTCTAAAAGGATGCAAGTTACAAAAATTAATAACACTTTTTCATCAAAAGTTGAAAATTCTTCAGGTGTTCCACAGGGCAGCTTCCTGGGACCACTTCTTTTGTATGTAAATGAAAACTTGAAACTTGTTTCAAAATCAAACTCAAATTAAATACAAGTAAAATGAAAGCCATGTTAATTGAAAAAAAAATGGACGAAATATTGAAAGTGGAGGTATCAAATTCATAGGAAAGTTCAAATACCTTAGGCTTGACTCTCAACTAAATTTTGGTATTCATTATGAGAAAATTACAAACACGATTGGTAGTAAAGTAGAATATTTATCAAGTTCTGGGTGTTTGAACTCATACAGATTTTATCATTATTCCAAATTTATTGTACTTCCTCTAGTAGAATAACTATTGTACTCATTGTTCAATTCAATAACATTTTCTAAATGATTTGGTATAGGTATGATTTTTTAACTTGAGTATGAGAATAAAATTAAGCATAAAGTTTTTTCTAGTATATACTTGTTTTTATTTAAGACTGTTCTCATAGCTTTATTTTGCAATATTTGTAATTTTGAAAATACAGTTTCAATTGCAGTGAACAAAATAGTCCAGCTATAGAAATTTACTCTTACCGAACTCCATTTGATAATAAATCAGTAGCCTGTATTTATACTAAGTGACATATAAATCCGAACACCCAGTTTAAATGGCTTTATTTTAATAACAGTTGGTGAATGTATTTATCTTACTGTAAATAACAAGTGAAAACATTTTCAGCCTTATCAGTTGGGCATTCCGGTTTTTATACTGCTTTTTTTCAATTCACTAACGCTCTAAAAATGAATATTTCAGCCGCAGTAAAGAATCAACGTTGGCGGATTTTGGTTCTTGACATCCTTTACGATCGGTTACGATGCCTAGAGTACGGAGACCTGTACGATTTCGTCAACTTAGTGAGTTTGATAGGGGCCGTATAGTGGGACTTCGGGAAGCTGGACTTTCTTTTCGGGCAATTGCAGTTAGAGTGGAAAGAAGTGTAGACACTGTGGTTAGGTGTTGTCAGACATGGCTTCGACAAGGCCGTACGCAAAGAGCAAGGGGCACTGGACGCCGCCGTAGAACAATAGACCGTGAATATCGCCGCCTAAGATTATTGGCCTTAAGGGACCGTTTCGCCACTACCAGGTTCATTGCAAATGAATGGTTTGCAGAACACGGAAGACCTATTGGCATGCGAAGTGTTTACCGACGAATGAGAGGTTTTGGCATGTTTTCATACCGGCCACACTGGGTCCTCCCTTTAACTCGAGAACACCGACGTAATCGCCTTGAGTGGTGCAGACAACGGTCACTCTGGGATCAGGAATGGAACAGTATTGTCTTTAGTGACGAGTCTCGATTTTGTTTAGGCATGAACGATGGTCGTGCCAGGGTTAGAAGGCGACGTGGTGAAAGGAGGAATCCACAGTTTTTTGTTGAAGGACATGTTCATCACACTGTTGGAGTTATGGTTTGGGGTGCTATAGCTTATGGTTCCAGGTCACCTTTAATCTTAATCAGAGGTAACATGAACGCGCAGCGTTATATCCACGAAGTTCTAGAACCCCATCTTTTACCCTATCTTGACACCCTGGCAGATCCAACTTTCCAACAAGATAATGCCCGACCACATGTTGCAAGAGTCACAATAGACTTCTTTCAACATAATGATGTCACATTGTTACCATGGCCACCAAGATCTCCCGACTTATCCCCAATTGAGCACGTGTGGGATATGATGGGTAGCAGATTGCTCAATTTGCAACATCCTCCTCAGACTCTAGAAGCACTTCGAGAGGAGTTGGTGGTTGCCTGGAATGAGATACCACAGGAGGACATTGGCCACCTGATCAGAAGCATGCCTAGGCACGTTGGAGAATGCGTAGCACATCAGGGTGCATCCACACAATATTAAAGGTCAAAGGGCTTTAAAGCAGTGCAATCATTTTGAAATTTTTATCATTTACTTATTATGCTTCATCAAGTACTTATACAAAATTTTATTAAAATAAAACCATTTAAACTGGGTGTTCGGATTTATATGTCACTTAGTATAAAACTATGTAGAAATATCAGCATTAAAAACACAGAAAAAGTTTCAGGTGTTGTATATTCAATCACATTTTAGTCAAAAGAAACGACTTTTCATTTCTCCGAATTCATGACGCAAGGCCTTTGAAAAATTATTTCAGCTTTTCCATTTATCGTATTGGCAATACGTAATAATAGTTCATTTACCCATGGTTTTCTTTATGTTGGCTAAGATGATAGCAAGTCGTCATTGTTTATTGTTCTGTGCCAATCCGTTCTGTCGTTTTCACGTCAAATGTCAACGTTACGTCATTATTGACGGTTTTGCGAGGGAAAGCGGCGTCATTTTTTACCTTTAGATAATAAATATTGCAAAAAAAATTGTTGATATTACTACGATTGTCTTTAAGTATATAGTTTGTCTCGCAACTGTCGGATATAAAAATTATATGAGATGTTATAAATGAAATTCCAAGGAGCTGTCAAGAAGCTTGACTCGTGTAAAGTTGGTGAAAAGTGGAGGTAGATCCTGTGATGGTAAAGAGTAAAAAAAAGGTTGAGGAAACATTGACAGTTGATTTGAATGAAACTGTTTGGAAGATTTAATTATTGACTACAATAATACACCTCTAGGTGACCTAAAGGTAAAAATTAAGCAGTCTTCTGTAGCGTGATGGTTCGATTCGTTAATGTTACAATTCTTGTTATATTTATCCATTAATCTGGCATCAACAATTTTGGAAAATTAAGGTCAGTCAAGAAAAGTGATCAGTGATTGAAACAGTAGAATATTTCCCTCGTGTTTTTGAATGCCTTTGCATGTTAACCTTTTGGAACTCCCTAATTATATGTAAAAAATATTCATTCCTCTTTTCCATCAGGCTTACTTTTGGCAAGAGCATACAATTCTTCTCAAAACATGACTTCTCCCAGGTCAACAATTTTTTCATAATTTTATGGGCACCTACAATTTTAACTTTGACTTTAATAAAGATCTGTCAGTTTTGTGCCTTAGATACTTCAATTTTACTGTTATATTATTCATTATAATACCCTGCTCCACCCCCTCTATGGAGATTTAGATGGCGATAAAAGAAATTTATAAGGCTGACTGTTTTTTTTTACATACAGGTAGAAGATACTTATCATAATGTAATTTATAATTGGTTTGGTGAACCTTCTCATTACAGTTTGGCATTGGTGTTAACAGTACCAAACTTTACTGTCATAAGCCTCTCTAAAACAGTTAACTAATAATACATATTGAAGGCAACCAAAATGGTACCTTGGGAACTTCTGCTGATTCACCAGACTGCTTGTGATATTTTCCTTAAACATACGTTTATCATAATTGTTTCATTTTGTATATATAGAGTTATGAGGACTTACTGGTGTCATATTGGCGACAATTTGAGGCTTCTTGACGAGATTCAGATTATTGGAGCCGACCACTGTGCAGTTTGTGCTGAGATTTTCATAGTCGATTTTCTCCTGTTTGATCTGTGGCTGATAGGATGTATTCTTCGGAGATTTACACATTTTTTGCAGAGGCTTGTGGGGAGTTTGAGACATTTTTTCACAACACTAACCAACGATATACGTATATCGAAAGTTTATAGCACGCTTGAAAGTAAGTAGATCTCCTTATTCGTGGAATGTAATGCTAACCACCACACAGTCTTTAGTCTTTTTACGTACATCTTGTAACTTATCCGAACTCGAATAAAGCCATTTTCTCGTTGTATACATCGAAATAATACAAATCTAAGAACAGCATTATTTCACAGATACAACTGGATGCATTGTCAATTGATGCATTTCGCGGCCGAAACTTGCAATTTCAAATCTTAGATGGCCGAGAGAAGGACGTTTTCTTTCATTCGAACCTGAAACAAACGAAAATCACTCAGTATCAGACATAACCTCGCATTATTCGTCGTAAAAGTTGCTTTCGGGCGCCAACCTCAACAGAAAAAGCACTCACTTCGCTAGAGACCGACGCAGTCTGTCTGTCCGTATGTCATTTCACGGCGAAACCACGTTCGGCGGTTTGTTTATAAACAATTTCGCAAATTTGCAAACACAAATAATAGATATCATTGTGCCGCCATCTTTTACGGTGAACGATGCGCCTTTTTCTTTGCTTCCCCCACCCCAGGTCGATGGGATAATGGAATGGTCCACCTTGCTCTGTCCTGTCTGATCTTATTAATTAGAAAATAATCTTTGATTGATAGATGATCGATTTGAGGCCGCATTCATATCCTTGGGTAACTTGTGCGACCGTTATCGGATCGTAGAATAACGGAGGGTGGGCGCTGATACGCTAAATTATGAATTATTATTCAAAAAACAATAGATCAATCAAAAAAGGTATGATGGGTGGGGGGCAGCTGGCAGCAAGGTAGAGCAGAGAGGGGGAAGGAAATACAACGCCAAAATCCCAAAAGATACCGAAAACAACAATAAACATTGCTTCGATTGACATCCGGACAAATAACTGTTGGATTATTAATAGTAGACGACATATGATTGACGCTTCATAAATATTCCCCGAGGAAAATCAATATAGAAGTAAGGTTACAAAGAATCCCAAGGTAAAAATCCATGCATACGGTCATGTGAGCACGCAATGCCTCCAAAACGGCCAATCCCGTTGAAAAATTGCGATTTTTCCACGCATTTTCCAACTGGGAACGACCTCCAAGGCCAACCCACACCGATTTCAACATAAAATGAATAAAATTCTACGTACCTTTTAACAATTTTCACTTCATGGGTAAAAACGGGGTCCACTCTGGCGAAAGCAGGGCGTCCGACGTTCTGATTGGTCGCCCGTGAGCGTCATTTGATACACAAAAAAATAACATTTACTTTGAGGTTAGACACAGCGACGGGCGATTCGCGCCTCTATGCGCTCTTAACGTTAAGTCCCCACTTAACTCTGTATCACACAATGCACTAATCGTTCTGTTTGTACCAAAGCAAATTAAAAACGTGTTAGTTTTAACGTTTGACAGATAATTGTTTGATGTTTTGCCGAAATTTGGCACGCTAAGCCATTCATTCACACTATACGTTCCTCAATTACTACACAATTCTCATCAATTATCAACCTAGACGCATAAATAGATTATCAGGTGGAATGTCAATATGACAAATGTATTGTTTGTATCGTTGATATGATTGTGTCGAAAAGCAAGAATCATCAATTTCTGGTGACCTAGTTATATCTGTCTATCAATACAATCAAGGGCGTATATGCCAGATGCGTTTTGGCGTATTGGAGAGGGGAAGTAGCCACATAGGGTGGGGGAAGGCTAATTTCAGGAGTGGTGGGAAGGTCGGTTATCTCCGGGCTCTCAGCTTTGCAATATTCTGACGGCCTTGTCGGAGCCAAGCATGCTAGTTGGGGTTATCGGAACGTTTGACGTTCTATGTTCTAAAGGTATGCATGAGCGTCTTGTTTATAGTCTGGACCGCAGGGGCATCGAGGCCGCAATATGTACTTCCAAATAGGTTTTGTTCATATGGCACAGTTTGGTTGTGGTACCAGTTTTTCGGACTTAAGGCCAACGCTCTAAAGGATAGTTGCTGAGGAAGGAATATTTAATATTTCAATATCCGGCTGATACAAATCAAAAACATGAGCAATTTAATGCTGACACGGAACAGTATCGAATATACCCTATTTCACGGGTATCCATCACCCTTTGTCGTCTACTGAGGTTAACAGCTGATCAGCAAGTGAGCTTTTAGTATTAGTCTGAACGGTGACAATAATGAATCGGGTATAAATACAGTAAAACTTGTTTGTGGCTTTTTGATTTTTGTATGCAAACTAACTTTTCTAACTAAAAGAGCTGTTAGCAAGTACAAAATGAACTGTAGCGTGCAAAAAACCAAACAAAATTCGCTTCTATCTGCCTGGCGTTGACAGATCCGTCAGAATTATGCGTCTTGTGCCGATGTGGGACATTTTGAGATATTACTAGATAATCAGCTGTCATTCTACTGTGTTGAGACGGGGTATAGAAAACTATAGTGGATACCAAATAAAACCCGATGCACGTCATCGGTCTGGAGCTGTGCGCTGTTGCCAGAATTTGCACATTTTCTTTTAAGCAAATAAATTTAATAAAATAAATTGTTTATATATACCTACCATTTACTATAATACCATTATATTAAAAATAAATAAACTTGTTATAAAATTAAATTCCTTTCTGAATAAAAACACCTGATTTTGGTAGATATTCAATGATATGAGCTCTTTACACCGACTCTTAAGTTGTTTTGGATTTTGGATACTTTACACCACTTCACAGTAACTGTTGTTCTGAAAAGAACAATTTTTAATTTTCAAGGCAACGATTCAAAGCTCAAATAGCGCAAAACTCACAAACTAAACAATAAAGAACTAATAGTACGACAACAGGACAATGGCAACTGATGTCAACAAATGAGAAGTGGCAACCTCACATTTCTCTGCACGGCACTACCAACCGAATCTAGACGGGGAAATTTAAACTTCAAGTAGAAATGTCACATTGAATGTAGTCAACTGTTGGTAACCATGATTTTTATGAATGACATCACCTATGACGTGCATCGGATTTTATTTGGTATCCACTATATTGTCATTGTTTTCTACTTTTTCGGGTCAGCACTCTATTTTCAGGTTATGTCACAAATAACTATTCGCACCAAATTGCTGGTGCTTTTGATTTATCTCATCTGTTTTATCAGCGTGAAATTTCCTGCATTTCAAAAAGAAAACACAATACGAGTGCGCTGACGCTTACATGGAACGGTGAAATCTAGAAATTTCTGAAGGAGAAAAAAGACTATGACAATCAAGTAGGCCATAAAGGCGTTCTAAAATTGTAGGAACGACTGACGATACGGCCCTTGGTCTAAACGCAGTATCTCAAGGATCGCTGTTTGGTCCTATCCTATTTTTAGTGTATATCAATGATTAAATAAATTTAGACATAAATAGTAAATTCGTAGTTTTTGTTGAGGATACCACAATACTTTAGCTAGAAACAGATACAAATGAAATAAAGACGTATTACCCGATGAATGGCGTATTAACAACTATTACTTATCTTTTAAGGTAAGTAAAACAAATATTATGACACGCCAAGTTTAAATTCTAAGTTTTTTACTTAAACGGACAGAGAGTAGAACAACCAGTATTCTATTGCCATTGCCATCTTTCGATGCCCTTTTCAACGTTCGACAAATAAAGGTATGTTAACATCCATATTCGCTAAATAAAAGTGGTCCCAGTTGTTTCAAATTATTTTTCATTACAAAGTCAAATTCGTCTTTAGAGTTGAAATAAAAGGACGGTGATTCAGTAATTGACCATGTCTATGGTCAGGAAGAAGAAATGGGAATCCATTTAATATACCACTCCATCTGATTTGCAATGATACTGGTTATGATGATTAGAGATCCTAGAATACTGAACTATTAGTGGTGACGGTAACTGGAGCTAAATCGGTTGTACGCATTTCCGAAAATAGTAGGCGTGGACAAGCTGCTGATGTGAAGTGACAAATGTTTCGCGGCAGCGCTTTAGGTTCCAACATTGGGTGAGGTGCGCTCTAGCTCTGTCCGTTTTGGGAATAAGTACACATTGGAATATGATCGATAATCCTTCAAGTTGCTACTCCCTGTCCACTGCATGATTGATTCATTGCCGATCAATGCCAAGCTGACGAATTTCATATACAGAGGACTAAAAAATACGAATAGAGATTATATGATAGACAAACCACAGTGAGGCCCGTCTCCACAGATCATCTAAGCAACTATTCCCCGCTTTGAGCGTTCTGTTTCAAATAAAAGCTAAGGCAGAACCGAATGGGAGTTTATAGCCCGTCACATTACTTTTTACTGACGTTTCTGCCACCGCGGTGGATTTTTCCAAAGTAGAAATGCGGCAGAAACGTCAATCCAAGCGCGGGACTGTTGCATGCTGCATTTGAATTGTTCATGGATACAAAATGGAAGAGATAGCATTCGACACCTCAAGCAAATCATATGCAATAACAAACTGGAAGTTAAAAAACTTCTGGTCTACCAGTCCGCCTGGCAAATGAAATTCCGTTAAATTTTGGGTCGCAATTTACAAAGGAACCTGAAAGACAGTTGTTTTATTATATATACAGGCTGATTTTTTGACATACCTTCTGTAATTGTCATCATGCTTGTGACTGATATCATTAAAATGATAGCCAGCATTTATAGAAGTTAGTGCAGATTGACGTGATAGCATTGCCTGCGAGACTCTCCTTCGGTGCTGGCGACATCTATCGAGGACCGTGCCAGTAACTGGGCTTCTATATCGACGCGAAGTGACCTCGAATATTCTAGACTGCCGCTTTGTCTAAATGTTATATCTAGTCAAGTTAAATAAATTAATGCATTTTGTGGAATTCAGTGTTTTAATCCACACCCAAAAGAACCCAGAAAAATGCTACATTATAAATAAAAATCATGTGGATACTACTTTAGAGTGGATATTAAACTAAAATTAGCTTGATAGGTTTTGTTTGGATACCGAGAATCAAACAAAATTTTATTAGGTAACGACCATACCACGCTGAGAACTTCGAAAAAAAAATTGTTGCTCTCGTCCGATCGCAGAAGCTAAGCAGCGTCTGGCACGGTTAGTACTTGGCTGGCTGACCACCTGGGAACACCGCGTGTCGTTTGCTTTTTTTAATTTTTGATCTAAAAACAAAAATATCTTCTACTCGAAAGTTTGCGATGTGCGGAAAATAAAATATAAACAATGCTTTTTTACATTTGAAGCAAGCCTTACTCATAATTGAAAGTTCCTTAGATTTGATAAATATTCCATAGATTTAGTAACACTGATCCGACATGTAAGATCAACGTAAGAATTTTGTTTTCATTACAATATATTCATAACTGCCTTTACACGAATAAATGTTTTTATGGACACCCTCTATACATACTTGCAAGCATAGACGAAACGTACGTCCATGTAACCCGTACTATGCAACCGGTAATACAAATTCGGGTAGATACGGTTGCCTATACAAGGTGTTTCAGAACTAAGGCCCGTATCGTCAGTCGTTCCTACAATTGTAGGGCGCGTTTATGGCCTCCTTGATTGTCATACTCGTTTCTCTCCTTAAAAAATTTCTAGATTACACTCATCCCGTGTCAGCGTCAGCGCTCTCCTATTGTTAAGATATGTTTTGCTTTTAAATTGTAGGAAATTTCAGGCTGATAAAACATGAAATAACTCAAAAGCAAGCACAATTTGATGTAAATAGAAGTTTGTGACATAACCTCAAAATAGAGCGTTGACACGGAGAAGTATAAAACTATGACAATCAAGGAGGCCATAAACGCGCCCTACAATTGTAGGGACGACTGACGATACGGGCCTAAGGGATGAGACTTCTAGGGGTTATTATATATTATTTGAGTATAGGGACCCATTTCCGGAAAAGTGCCACTACGGCCCTAAGACGCGTTAAAATTTAGAAAGACGATGAATTTCCCAAACAGGATTTAATACATTTAATTTTTGTCTTTTGTACATGATATCATCACAACAATTATTGTTCAAAATGTCTTCCTCGAACCTGAATACACTGATTTAAACGTCGCACATGATTTCAACGGACTTGACTAAAAATTTGTTACTCGTTTTGAATGATTTCAATAATTCGTCCAATCAAGTCTTGCTCTGTTTCTACTGGAGTTTCATAAACCAAAGACTTTACATATCCCCACAGGAACGGTGTATTCAGGTTGGAGCAAGACTTTTTGAACAATTGTTGTGATGATATAAATGTACAGAAGGCAAAAATTAAATGCATTAAATCCTATTTAGGCAATTCATTGTCTTTCTAAATTTAGCGCGTCTTAGGGTGGTAGTGACACTTTTTCGGATATGGGTCCCTATACTGTTACACTGAATAACCCCTACAAGTTTGATCCCATAGTTCTGAAACACCCTGTATAACATTGCACGTTTCATATTATTCAGATGTCATGCACTTTTTTTATTCAATTTTCAATCACCCTGTATACATATTTGCAAGCATAAACGAGACGTACGTCCATGTAACCCGTACTATGCAACCGGTAATACAAATTTGGGTAGATACGGTTGCCTATACATGGTGTTTCAGAACCAAAGGATGAAACTTTTAGGAGTTATTCAGTGTAAGAGTAGAAAACATTTGAGTATAGGTACCCATATCCGTAAAAGTGTCACTTCGGCCCTAAGACGCGTTAAAATTTAGAAAGACGATAAATTGCCTAAATAGGATTTAATGCATTTAATTTTTGCCTTTCGTACATGATATCATCATAACAATGCTTTTCCGGATATGGGTCCCTATACTGTTACACTGAATAACCCCTACAGTTTGATCCCATAGTTCTGAAACACCCTTTATGATATTGCACGTTTCATATTATTCAATTTCAATCACTTAATGACATTGTTTTACTTTTTAGCTTTGTTCAACATATTCTGCACTGTGACTAAATTGTTGTGTCTAATTTTTACTATATTGACGTTCTACTTAAATACCGATGATCAAACAAGATTTTATCAGGTAACGACCATACCATGCTGAGAACGCCGCACCCAAAAGTAAGGTTATTTCGTAAAACAACCTATTGGCAATCGGACATTTCTCGTAGGTCGTACTGTCTCAAATGGTTTAATGTCATACGGTTTAAATTTTCGGAGTTGTCATATTGTGCAGGTACAATATGCCTCTGACGGCAGATCTATTGAAATATCCACAGTGGTGCACAATTGCGCTGTTGCCGTCGTACGTCGGTCGTTGCGCTACGGCTGGCCAGCTTTTCTCATCGCCAAAAATCGAATCGTTCGATTGCCGTTTCAATTTGATAGCTGGTCATGGTTTGGTATGAATGTGTAGATGTTTCTGCAACTTATTTCCGAGCGTCTGTTTAGCGTAGTGGTTAGATACTGAAGGTAGTATTCAATTGTCCCGGGGTTCGATACTGGTAACCAACAAGTTTTTTTTTTATTTTTTGTATCTCTTTAGATACTACATGTCAAACACAATTGAGAATTAATAAGACTCGGTTATATCATTTGTGAACGGTACCTCACATGCGCTTAATATTCACCTGATTTAAATGATTTTGAGCAAAGAAAGAGTATAATATTTTATACGTAACAAAGACATTACAAGAGACATACTATATACTGTATTTTACAAGATTCAGTAGATAGCTCTCTAGAATTACGCAATACAACGCCAATTACTTTTGAAGACTTAAGTACAATAGTGTTTAGTGTTTATATGTGTGTTGAAACTTGTTCAGCCAAAACTATATCAAGATCTGCTATATGAAATTGCAATATTAAAGATTATTTTCTACAGGGTATAATATAATTGATGTTTAGAAATACAGAATATGATTCCTTAGCTTATTTTAGGAAGAAAAGTTTATGCGAACATAATATGTCTTAAAACTCTCAATTTTTGAGCTACAGGATGTTAATATTTAAAAAAAATCATTTTCTTATCATAACTTTAATACTGTTCTAAATATTTGCATGAAATTTGACATGGACCTACTAAGCACCAATAGGCATTTTTTTGATGCAGAATATATTTCTAATATATCCTCCAGTGGCGTCCGTACCTGCTGGATAGCGGAGATTTATGAAACATCATTGATTTTTTCCGAAAATAAAAATCATTTTTGAAATCCCCATTTATTTTGCGACAAATTTGCCCTCTAGACTTTTTTCCATCCGATGCACCGTTTTCGCGTGAAAAAATAAAAACCATTTTCATGCATTTGTGTTATAACGGAATTATTTTAACTAGTAGGCTGATGCCCTTTCAATTAACACGCGTATATTAGCTTCGCCTGTATGTATGAATGTAACGGAATTTTTGAGCATAATTTTCACCAATTCCCAGAAGTTTGATTAATTTCTTCTGTAATTGTTATCATGCTTGTGACTGATATCATTAAAATGATAGTCGGCATTTATAGTTAGTTAGTGCAGATAGACGTGATGGCATTGCTTTGTTTTTCATTTTATTATAACAAGAATGAATAGTACTGTTGGCGCCATCTGCTGGGGACCGCGCCCGACTCTCCTTTTGGGGGCGATATTTGTTGGGGACCGCGAGGCTCTCCTTCGGTACTGGCGACATCTATTGAGGACCGTGCCAGTGACTGGCCTTCTAGATCGACGCGAAGTGACCTCGAATATTATAGACTGCCGCTTTGTCTAAATGTTATATCTAGTCAAGTTAAATATATTAATGCATTTCGTGGAATTCAGTATTTTAATCCACACCCAAAAGAACCCAGAAAAACACTACATTATAAATAAAAATCATGTGGATACTACTTTAGAGTGGATATTGAACTAAAATTAGCTTGACAGGTTTTGTTTGGATACCGAGAATCAAACAAAATTTTATTAGGTAACGACCATACCACGCTATGAGAACTTCACCCTTATCGCCGGCGCGGTTAGTACTTGGATGGGTGACCGCTTGGGAGCACCGCGTGTCGTTAGCTTTTTACTTTTTTATCTAAAACCAAAAATATCCTCTACTCGAAAGTTTGCGATGTGCGCATAATAACATATCAACAATGCTTTTTTACATTTGAAGCAAGCCTTACTCGGCCCCATAATTGAAAGTTCCTTAGATTTGATAAATATTCCATAGATTTAGTAACACTGATCCGACATGAAAGATCAACGCAAGAATTTTTTTTTCATTACAATACGCATATTCATAACTGCCTTTACACGAATGAAAATTGTTTTGGAGACCCTGTATACATATTTGCAAGCATAAACGAGACGTACGTACATGTAACCCGTACTATGCAACCGGTAATACAAATTTGGGTAGATACGGTTGCCTATACATGGTGTTTCAGAACCAAAGGATGAAACTTTTAGGAGTTATTCAGTGTAAGAGTAGAAAACATTCGAGTATAGGGACCCATATCCGTAAAAGTGTCACTTCGGCCCTAAGACGCGTTAAAATTTAGAAAGACGATAAATTGCCTAAATAGGATTTAATGCATTTAATTTTTGCCTTTCGTACACGATATCATCATAACAATGCTTTTCCGGATATGGGTCCCTATACTGTTACACTGAATAACCCCTACAGTTTGATCCCATAGTTCTGAAACACCCTTTATGATATTGCACGTTTCATATTATTCAATTTCAATCACTTAATGACATTGTTTTACTTTTTAGCTTTGTTCAACATATTCTGCACTGTGACTAAATTGTTGTCTAATTTTTACTATATTGGCGTGCTGCTTAAATACCGATGATCAAACAAGATTTTATCAGGTAACGACTATACCATGCTGAGAAGTTGAGAACGCCGCACCAAGGGTTTATCTCTGGCCGCACCCAAAAGTAAGGTTATTGTTATATATGTTGCACTGTCTTAAATGGTCTAATGTCATAAGGTTTAAATTTTCGGAGTTGTCATATTGTGCACGTACAATATGCCTCTTACGGCAGATCTATTGAAATACCTCGACTGGTGCACAATTGCGCTGCTGCCGTCGTACGTCGGTCGTTGCACTACGGCTGGCCAGCTTTTCTCATCGCCAAAAATCGAATCGTTCGATTGGCGTTTCAATTCGGTAGCTGGTCATGGTTTGGTATGAATGTGTAGATGTTTCTGCAACTTATTTCCCAGCGTGTGTTTAGCGTAGTGGTTAGATACTGCGGTTACTACTCAGTTGTCCCGGGGTTCAATCCTGGTAAGCAACAGTTTTTTTTGTTTTTTTTTGTATTTCTTTAGATACTATATGTCAAACAAAATTGAGAATTAAGACTCGGTTATATAATTTGTGAACGGCGCTTAATATTCATCTGATTTAAATGATTTTGAGCAAAGAAAGGGTATAATATTTTATGCGTAACAAAGACATTACAAATGACATACTGATAGTCTTTTACAAGTTTCAGTAGATAGCTCTCTAGAATTACGCAACACAAAGCCAATTACTTTTGAAGACTTAAGTACAATAATGTTCATAACATGTGTGTTGAAACTTAGTTGTTCAGCCAAAACTATATCAAGATCTGCTATACGAAATTGCAATATTACAGATTATTTTCTACAGGGTATAATATAATTGATGTTGGGAAATACAGCATATGATTCCTTAGCTTATTTTAGGGAGAAAAGTTTATACGAACATATGTTCTAAACCTCTTAATTTTTGAGCTACAGGATGTTAATATTTAAAAAAAAATTGTTTTCTTATCGTAACTTTAATACTGTTCTAAATATTTTCATGAAATTTAACATGGACCTACTAAGCACCAATAGGCATTTTTTGATGCAGAACATATTTCTAATATATCCTCCAGTGGCGTCCGTACGGGATGTATACCAAAGATTTATGAAAAAACATGGTATATCATTGATTTTTTCCGAAAATAAAAATCGTTTATGGAAATCCCCAGTTATTTTGCAACAAATTTGACCTGTTGACTTTTTTCTATCCAATACACCGTTTTCGCGTGAAAAAATAAAAACCATTTTCATGCATTTGTGTTATAACGAAATTATTTTAACTAGTAGGCTGATGCCCTTTCAATTAACACGCGTATATTAGCTTCGCCTGTATGTATGAATGTAACGGAATTTTTGAGCATAATTTTCACCAATTCCCAGAAGTTTGATTAATTTCTTCTGTAATTGTTATCATGCTTGTGACTGATATCATTAAAATGATAGTCGGCATTTATAGAAGTTAGTGCAGATAGACGTGATGGCATTGCTTTGTTTTTCATTTTATTATAACAAGAATGAATAGAACTGTTGGCGCCATCTGCTGGGGACCGCGCCCGACTCTCCTTTTGGGGGCGATATTTGTTGGGGACCGCGAGGCTCTCCTTCGGTACTGGCGACATCTACTGAGGACCGTGCCAGTGACTGGCCTTCTAGATCGACGCGAAGTGACCTCGAATATTATAGACTGCCGCTTTGTCTAAATGTTATATCTAGTCAAGTTAAATATATTAATGCATTTCGTGGAATTCAGTGTTTTAATCCACACCCAAAAGAACCCAGAAAAACACTACATTATAAATAAAAATCATGTGGATACTACTTTAGAGTGGATATTGAACTAAAATTAGCTTGACAGGTTTTGTTTGGATACCGAGAATCAAACAAAATTTTATTAGGTAACGACCATACCACGCTATGAGAACTTCACCCTTATCGCCGGCGCGGTTAGTACTTGGATGGGTGACCGCTTGGGAGCACCGCGTGTCGTTAGCTTTTTACTTTTTTATCTAAAACCAAAAATATCCTCTACTCGAAAGTTTGCGATGTGCGCATAATAACATATCAACAATGCTTTTTTACATTTGAAGCAAGCCTTACTCGGCCCCATAATTGAAAGTTCCTTAGATTTGATAAATATTCCATAGATTTAGTTAACACTGATCCGACATGAAAGATCAACGCAAGAATTTTGTTTTCATTACAATACGCATATTCATAACTGCCTTTACACGAATGAAATTTGTTTTGGATACCCTGTATACATATTTGCAAGCATAAACGAGACGTACGTTCATGTAACCCGTACTATGCAACCGGTAATACAAATTTGGGTAGATACGGTTGCCTATACATGGTGTTTCAGAACCAAAGGATGAGACTTTTAGGAGTTATTCAGTGTAAGAGTAGAAAACATTTGAGTATAGGGACCCATATCCGTAAAAGTGTCACTTCGGCCCTAAGACGCGTTAAAATTTAGAAAGACGATAAATTGCCTAAATAGGATTTAATGCATTTAATTTTTGCCTTTCGTACATGATATCATCATAACAATGCTTTTCCGGATATGGGTCCCTATACTGTTACACTGAATAACCCCTACAGTTTGATCCCATAGTTCTGAAACACCCTTTATGATATTGCACGTTTCATATTATTCAATTTCAATCACTTAATGACATTGTTTTACTTTTTAGCTTTGTTCAACATATTCTGCACTGTGACTAAATTGTTGTGTCTAATTTTTACTATATTGGCGTGCTGCTTAAATACCGATGATCAAACAAGATTTTATCAGGTAACGACTATACCATGCTGAGAAGTTGAGAACGCCGCACCAAGGGTTTATCTCTGGCCGCACCCAAAAGTAAGGTTATTGTTATATAATGTCGTACTGTCTTAAATGGTCTAATGTCATAAGGTTTAAATTTTCGGAGTTGTCATATTGTGCACGTACAATATGCCTCTTACGGCAGATCTATTGAAATACCTCGACTGGTGCACAATTGCGCTGTTGCCGTCGTACGTCGGTCGTTGCACTACGGCTGGCCAGCTTTTCTCATCGCCAAAAATCGAATCGTTCGATTGCCGTTTCAATTCGGTAGATGGTCATGGTTTGGTATGAATGTGTAGATGTTTCTGTAACTTATTTCCCAGCATCTGTTTAGCGTAGTGGTTAGATACTGCAGTTACTACTCAGTTGTCCCGGGGTTCAATCCTGGTAAGCAACAGGTTTTTTTTTGTATTTCTTTAGATACTATATGTCAAACAAAATTGAGAATTAAGACTCGGTTATATAATTTGTGAACGACGCTTAATATTCATCTGATTTAAATGATTTTGAGCAAAGAAAGGGTATAATATTTTATGCGTAACAAAGACATTACAAATGACATACTGATAGTCTTTTACAAGTTTCAGTAGATAGCTCTCTAGAATTACGCAACACAAAGCCAATTACTTTTGAAGACTTAAGTACAATAGTGTTCATAACATGTGTGTTGAAACTTAGTTGTTCAGCCAAAACTATATCAAGATCTGCTATACGAAATTGCAATATTACAGATTATTTTCTACAGGGTATAATATAATTGATGTTGGGAAATACAGCATATGATTCCTTAGCTTATTTTAGGGAGAAAAGTTTATACGAACATATATGTTCTAAACCTCTTAATTTTTGAGCTACAGGATGTTAATATTTAAAAAAAAATTGTTTTCTTATCGTAACTTTAATACTGTTCTAAATATTTTCATGAAATTTAACATGGACCTACTAAGCACCAATAGGCATTTTTTGATGCAGAACATATTTCTAATATATCCTCCAGTGGCGTCCGTACGGGATGTATACCAAAGATTTATGAAAAAACATGGTATATCATTGATTTTTTCCGAAAATAAAAATCATTTATGGAAATCCCCAGTTATTTTGCAACAAATTTGACCTGTTGACTTTTTTCTATCCAATACACCGTTTTCGCGTGAAAAAATAAAAACCATTTTCATACATTTGTGGTAGAATGAAATTATTTTAACTAGTAGACTGGTGCCTTTTCAATTAACACGGAGTTTTTGAGCATAATTTTCACCAATTCCCAGAATCCTGTGCAGGGCAAACTAAAAACTTTACAGTTATTCGGTTTTTGCATTACTTGGTTACCAAGAAAAACCGTCTTACTACTGTGAAAGTAACATTCCCGATCAGGGGGCATTCATACCTCGAGTGTGATAGAGATATGAGTCTCGTGAACCAAAGAGCATCCACTGAGGTACCAGACGACTTCAGAGATGAACTGAAAAATTGCCGTGTGAAACCTACACAATTTGAAGTCATTGATTGTGGCAAAATTTTGCCCCTTTCCAATCCGACCACTCAAGATGCTCAAGTTTTGTTAACAGAATCTTCGCGTAGTTTTTCACAAATCGACATAAATGGGCGTATATGCTAGTTCTAAATTTGATAAGGTAATTCTGAAGAATCTAAAAAAAAACGCAAAAAGATCAACAAAAACGAGAAGAGGAAACATTGAGAAAACCTTACCACGGCCCAATCCCAATAAAAAGTAAGAAATGGAAGGATCTGCAGGATCTGACCAAATTTCTAGAGAGAGCAGATTCCAGGGCATTTTATTAACAGTTAATATCTCATGATCATCCAGAAGACAGCAGTGATGAATATGTCGATGACCCGCCAACAGACGCTTAAAGCAGGAGAAAAGTGGCACGAGTCCAGAGTTGAACATCATCTTTTGTTTGTTACGTTACTAGTTTTGAATAAAAGTTCATTTTGTAAAATCTATTTTACCAATAAACACACTGTTTAGCAAAGATATTCTTTACGACTTATTTTTTCGTCAATTTTACTTTCCAACAAGTAAACCTTAATTACCGATTTTCTCAAAATCAGTCCGGATTTTCCCGGTACCCTTCACTTAAATTCATGCTGTGGGCCGCCAACACTCCTGGCTAAATGAAAAACGATTGATATCAAAAAGTTTATTTTTAACCGTATAAAACTGGTAAAGATCTTAAATTTTACAAAATATATCATAAAGTTATGTACAGTACAGACAAAGGGCATCTAGATATAAGGAACAGCAAATACATAAAAAACAAACTGCTGAAAACTAAAACAAATACCTATAACATTGATAAATGCATTTCAAAGTACTTTGAAGCGCAAACCGCAAGAACGAATAGAGCGAAGTTCAAAATTCCAGCTCTGAACAGAACAAGGATGAAGAAACATTTAGGTTGGCAATAAGTAATCTGAACGTTTCCTTCAAATATACCGTATACTGAACGTCCAACGAATTGTCAGCTAATACAACTAGAGCCCTCTCCGAAAAACATCTACATCTACGAACACTCCATCGTGGCCCACGAGTTCGAATTTTCGTTGAACGCTGGCATGTCGACTGTGGTAGTCGACGAAGCGGTGGCGGCTGCCGTTGAAGTTGTACCGGTCGTACTGTCACAATCCGCCGACACGCCGGGCGGGCCTAACGCCGACGTAGAGGCGCTGCTGCCGTTCTGTTCGCTGACGGGGACCATCGGTTCTTGTGGCGTCGTCTCTTCCCAATTGATCTTGAAACGGGTCACTCGCGGCTCCGACGCCAAGATGTTCCTCATCACCTGAAAATAATACGTCAATTTTGACTTAACCAAATCTGTATACTATACAGGGTGTCCCAGTATTCCGTGCACGTAGAGCTACCAGCTCCGAAAAACATCTTTTTTAAATGAGGATTCATTGAAATTTACTGATGATGAAAAAAGTAATCCACTTTAAAAAGTCTTGATTTAAAATGAACGTGCACTAGCGGCGGGGATTAGTGGCATTAATTTTTTTTATTACGAAAAGAATGCACTCTAGGAAAAAACAAGAGTAAATATTTGAGCTTCAAAAATCAGATAAATTTCCAAGTAAACTCCTAACAACCTAAGTCTTTACTTCAATGTCAGTGAAGATGCCAGTTTAGTCTAGTATAAATCAGAAACGAAATCTATGTTTTTAAATGGCTTACATCTGGCTGTGTTTACAATAAGCAATACCAATCAATTTTCAAGTGAATAAATAGCTTGATAACATGCCTCCCAGCAATTTGATAAGAAACCAATTTGATTTATACATACAGTAATGGACAAAAGTATATAGACAAATATGAATATTTACCTAAATACCTTTAGAAAACGAATACATGCTTCATTGCGTTATTAGTAGAAAAACTGAATTCCTTGTTTTTACATTATCTGCAATGAACACAATACAAATCTGAATATAAGCACTTTTTTATGAGCTACAAAAATATGTAGACAAATTCTTTTCAACATTAGTTCAGTACAGTTTCATGTCAGAAGAGGATTAGTTTGTGTTCAGTATTCTGAAATAAGTTGAGTGATTTTAAGACCATGCCCCATAGTCCAGAAATTTCTTTCGATGTGAAAACTAAGATCACTGAGTTATACAAAGACCGTCAACGTCAAGTCGACATTGCCAAAAATCTGAAGCTGAATTGTAAAGCAGTTTGGGCAATATTGAACAAATATAAACAAAAATGTATCTTGGAAGCCTCTAAGAGAAGTGATCGGCCTAGAAAACTAATTGCTAGATCAATTAGATTAATAAAAGTAATTTTGTCCAAAGATCCGTTTAGAACACCAAGACAAATAAAATCCGAAAACGAGACATAAAGAATTGCCACTGTTTTTAAGAAAACTATAAGTAGAAGATTAAATGATTTGAAGTTATTTGCATGTCGCCCGAGTAAGAAGCCGCTAATCTCGAGAAAAAACCGTAAGGACCGATTACATTTTGCATGGTTGCATCTTGATTGGAGCATCTGTGACTGGAAGAGGGTATATTTCAGTGACGAATCCAAATTCAATATGTTTGGATCAGATGGTGTTCATTACGTTAGACGTCCTAGTGGACAATGATTGAACCCCAAGTACACTTTGCCCACTGTCAAACATGGAGGCAGGTGTGTTATGGTTTGGGGGTGCTTTTCGTGGTTTGGGATGGGACCTTTACATAGAATAGATGGCATTATGGATAAGTTTGTATACACAGACATACTAAAGGATGTCATGTTACCCTATATGGAAGACAATATGCCCTTAAGATCAATCTTCCAGCAAGATAATGACCCGCAGCACACTTCAAATCTCGCAAAGAAATTCTTTCTGGATGAAAAAATACTAGTTCTCAAATGGCCTTCACAGTCTCCCGATATAAACCCTATTGAAAATCTACGGGAATACTTAGATAAGCAAATACGAGATAAAAATTATTCAAACGAGGATGAACTTTTTGCCGCTTTAGAGCAAAAATGGAGACAGATTGGTGAATCTTATATCAAGCAACTTCTACAATCTATGGCGAGACGATACCAGGCGATGATTGATAATAATGACTATACTACAAAATATTAACACAAACATGGTTGGTTTTCTATAATTCAATGAAGTATGCTTCTTTTTTCTATAATTGCTTTGCTTTGTCTATATATTGTTGTCCTTCATAGTTCCAGTTTTTTTCAATTCAATTTTTTTATTGAATTTATTTATGTATAAGTGAGTATTATGCTATAACAAATTATGTATACAAGATAAAAAAGAAATACAGCACAATATTAATTTGTCTATTCACTTTTGTCCATTACTGTATTATTTAATAAATAAACATCTCTTTCTATCTTCTTTGTGTTTATCTATAATGCAAAAGTATCTCAATCGAAAAAATATATAATCCTTTCCTCATACAAAAAAAAAAATAGAGATACCTTATCAAACTGTGGCGGACTAGGCAGATTTTCTCTAAGTTCGGGATCACTATATTCATTGTTTATGAAATATCCAACACGTATGAATTCTTGGTTCCTATATGAGCAGGTGAGCAGTACAACTGTCACACCTATAGCGTCATTTTCGGGAATGCGGCTCACATTTGGAGGATCCGCCTGCAAATACAAAATAAACAAGTTTTTTTATGAGTTCCAACACAGGATCTGAAGACAAAAAATGGCAGCCAGTAGCAAGGTACCAGTTTCCTTTTTACTTCAAATTTGTTCATGATTTTTTTATCATAATTGCATTCACTGCCCCCAAATCAACAAATCGTGCAGTTTCATACATTTCCTCTATAAAATCCTATATGTTTTGATTGATTAAATTACACAGGATGATTGTTATCAGCTCAAAATGCCTTACTGGCCCTATTCTAGTTGAATATCTGTTTTGCTTAATCATAATCGAGCTTTTTTAACAAGTCAAAGTGAAATGCTGGTTTTCAACCTCCTCAGGTTAAACAGGCATTCATCAAAAACTTGATAGGCTCAGGAAAATCACTGTTTTATGATAATAAAGTCTCATACTACACAGACAAGTAAGAACCAGTTGAATCAAGTCAGATCCACAAGCAAAGCTATTGTTTAAACCATTATTTTATGCACATATAATGAGCCCTATCTTTCACCTGAAATACAAACATGTGTTTCCCCTCTGGAATGGGCCCCACGAAAACGGACTCGAGCACTTGGTCGTATTCTTCGCTTTCTGCTGAACCCACATAGATCATTTTCCATTCTAGATCTGTAAAATAATAAATTTAGTCGTTATAAACTATTTTTGTATGTCTTCTACTACCTTCTTTGAGCTCTTCGATGCATTCGAACGTTATCTCGAATTGAAACGGGTTCAAAAAGGGACTCGGATTGTCCATAACCGTAATATTGCATAGTTGAACTTTTGCCATTGCTACTAAGAAATTTGTACGTTTCGCTGTTTTCAATAATTTATAAACGTATATGCCACTAATGTTGTTGCACCGGATATATGTTTTTACAATTTTTCGAGGGCGTGGAAAATAGTTATTTTTCAATAGAAAATGTTTTTGTCAAACTGAAAAAGTATTTACCCGCGTATTGGAAGTGACGTGACAGCACAGCGTGACAGCGATTTGATGTGTGATCTGGCACAAAACATGAAAAATGAGCATAGAACGAGGTATGCAGAAACGTTAATCCGTGTTCATAATTATTTGTCGAACGATGAAGACGGACATGTTCTAGGTTTGCAACACGAAGAAAAACAAATCATAACCATATTTTGCGAAAAACGCTCGGACACGTCAATTTTGATTAGTAGGGCAACGTCTTTTCAAGTATAGCTATACAATACAGGGTGATCTAAAAATAAACTATTGCGTTTCACTTAAGATTTTCAAATTTATTCAGATTGTACGAGGGATGTCTTTTAAGTTTTGCATATGGAAATAAGACAACACGCTAGGTAGTTTTAAATGACTCTATTGTTTTTCGAAGTATTCTCCACGAAGATTAATACACATCTGCATGCGCTCGAACCAATTTTCGAAGCACTTATTCCACTCGTTTGCTGGCAGATCCAAAACGGCATTTTTGATCGCGCCAACTGCTTCTTCTGGTGACTGGAACCTTTGACCACGCAGTCTGTTTTTAATTTTCGGGAAAGTACAGAAATCGTTAGGACTTAGATCAGGACTATATCGAGGATGGTCCAATAATTCCACGTTTTCTTCCGTTAAATACTGTCTTGTTTTTTGGGCTGTGTGCGAGCTTGCATTGTCTTTGTGGAGGATGATTCTTCTTTCGGGGTTGATTCTTCGAAGCTCGGTGATGACTTTTGGCAAACAAATGGTGGTACACCAATCCGCAGTAACAGTTCTTTGCTCATTAAGAGGAATTGCTGCAATATGACCCGCTTTTGACACAAATGTCGCGACCATCTTTTTCGAAACACTTCGAGAACGGACTACTTTTGTTGGCTTTTCTTCACCTTGGAACACCCAAACAGCCGACTGTCGTTTCACCACTAACAATGCTGTACACATTTTCTGAGTTTCCGGAATTAAAACAAAGCGTTTTTTGACACCAATTATTAACCCTGGCTGGTTTCTGCTCTTCAGTCAACAGGTAGGGTATCCAACGAGAAACTAATTTTCTCACTCCTAATTCTTCATGTAAAATTTTTTGAATTGAGGTCTTTGAGATCTTCAAGGACGCCTCAATCTCGCGATATGTCACATGTCTATCTTCAATGATGAGTTTGCGCATAGCATCGACGTTTTCCTGGGTGACTGACGTTTTTGGTGCACCCGCTCTGGAATCGTCGCTAAGACTCACCCGTCCACGTTTGAATTCTTCATACCAACGGGAAATTGTCGACTGATGTGGCGCTTCGTTGCCGAAAACAGACACTAACTCAGCAAGGCATTCTTGTTGCGATAATTGTCTCTGAAAGTTGTAATAAATTATCGCGCGAAAATGTTCTCGGTCGAGTTCCATTTTTCTAATGATTTGGTGACACTTAAAAATTCGCTGTAGTAAGAACATTTCACGTATTGTTGTGAAACTTTGAATTTAAGTTTACTAAAGAGTGAGGTTAAAATTCAGTACTGACGTTCGATCCGGGCGGCCTACTATGTTTCTATATGCAAAACTTAAAAGACACCCCTCGTACATAAAGTTTTCAGTAACTTTTAACCGCCTTTTCATTGGCCCATTAAGACAATTATTATTATTTTCTACAAAAGTATTGACTGAGAGACCTAGATATATCTAAAGATAAAGTAAAAATAAACACTAGCAGATCGTTTATTAAAATATATTTGGTTATCTTCACAAAATATAAGTAACATTAAAAACTAATAGTATAATAATTGGTATAAGGCACTAGCTAAGGAGGAATGTTTATAAATAAGTAGAAGAAAAAAAAATGTTGTCACCTCGTAGAAAATACTTAGAGAAAAAAAGAATAAAAAACCGTAGCATCTAAACATCTAGCCGCTAAAAATATGAAGTATCACATACATTCAATAACAATATAAAATACAATAGTTCAAAGTACACATGTAAAAATGTGATAGACCATGGAAAGGCCATTGGGGTGCATATGAACTAAACGTGAAATCTAACAATAACTCTAATCACTTTTGAAATGAACAGCCATTGATATTAAAAAAATGTACAGATTTCCCAAATTATACAAAATGGAAATAATAATATTCTAACAAGTAAATTCATCGCGACCTACCAACGAAGTACAGATTATTCCTGGTTTCACAATCGATACATTAAAAATATTCTTGTAGCGGCAATCGTTCGTTTCGTATACGTATTTTCATATCACCGCAACTCATTTTATCACTAGCCTGACAGAAAAAAAGCACGAACAAGGTTCGAACGCTGGATTAAAGGATTTTATTTATTTATTTAATCGTCTCAAGAGGATTATAAGAAAATTGAAATCAAATCAAAATAGGGGTGAGATTTTATCTAAAATGGTGCTTAATGAATGAAAAATATTGTACAAAATGCGTTTGAAACTACTGACAGAGATAAATTACTTGCAATGTTGCATCACTATTGCTTTAAAGGATCTGTATTCAAAATTGTACAAAACTATTCCATTGAAAGAAGTCAAAAAAACAAAATTGGATCTATGTTATCAAGCTAAAAAAAGTATTTCTGTTGGTGTACCACAAGGTAGTGAACTAGGTCCACTACTATTTATTTTATACATTAATGAGAACTGTAATATTTTAGATTGTAAAATTCAGATATTTGCAGATGAAAATGTAGACATTGCTTTAAAAATGCTAGAAAAACGTGTATAGCAAAGGAATTCAATGGATCGTGTCAGTCAAACAGGCTCATAGATACATTTGACAACATCGCATTTTTTTTAAATGGTCAGGATTCTCAGAAAAGTCAAATTCGAAATTAGGAAGTAAAAAGGATTGAGAAAATGCAAAAATCTTTTCAAGAATGTATTATACTATTTTCTTTGAGACTTCTTTTTTTATACAGGGTGTCACAGTAAATTTAACAGACGAGTAATCTTGAGACAAAAAGTACATACGAACATAGATCTGCAAATTATTCGTTCTCATGATACAGAGTATTAAAATTAAAAAAAAAAGGTTTTTCATAAATATCTTAAATAACCTTTACCAAATTTTGTTATAATTTAGCAGTAGTATTTATGATATTAAAGAGCTAATTTAGCCCTAACTTCAATTAAAATTATTGAATACTTGTTACAAAAAGGTATATGCCCGACTGACTTTTGTCCAATTTTTATTATATTCCTTTTATTAAGCGAATAGAAATACAACTTTTTTGTTTTTTGATTTTTTGTATGTTTCTTAGTTTTTGCGACTTAATTGCATATTCCTGGGCCACACAAGGAATATGCGGAAAAGTTTCTTCTGGCAAATTATTATTTTTTTTATAATTTTTATTAAAGTGTCTATAAAATCGCGTAGCGAAACAAAATCAATGACAAAATAATTTTCTCGTAAAAAAGAGCCTATTTCATCTTAACCTAAGCTTGTGGTGCGGTGATATGAGCTTATAATTAAAATGATCTTCAAGTTTAATCAAACCTGTTTTTTAGCAATTCAAAACCGTTTAAGATTTGTATTTTTCTTTAGAATACTCGCGGACGGTTCTCACATCAGCCACTAACTAAAGAACTGATCTGGTCACAATATTGCAAAATATTAAAGCTTACAATTAATAAAACATAAGAAATAAAATCCGAGAAAATATAATGACTTTATTTCTTAACACCATTCGAGGTACAGCTGTTACGCCTAAAAAGGATCAGACAGTGTCAAATCGTGTATTTTAAAAAAAATCATTTCGTTTGGAAAGTGTGTCGATTTTACAAAAATTAGTAAAGGGCCAACTGAAACGAGTATAAAAATGACCAGTTGATATTAAGTAAACCAAAATGAGCCGTAGATAGATTTTGTAGTACTTTTGAATGTAAAGAATGTCTAAACAGGGTGTTAGCTAATAATTAAATATCAGTATTTAAGGGGTCGATTTTTGGGTTCATTTTAAGAAGAAAACTTCGTATAAACTTATGTCCTAAAGGTCTTAACTTTTGGGATGGTAAATTTTACAAAAGCAAATCATTTTGATGCTATTTAGTCGGCTTTTGTGTAGTTAGGTGATCCTAAAATACTTTTATTTGACGTTTCGCCAATACGAGTGGTCGGCATCTTCAGAAGGTGTTCACAGCGCGATAACTCCATGATCTGTCTTAAATTGGTTTACACCAGTTAATGCGCATCTCAAAATATACAGCGTGCCCCTCGTATTAATAATAAGCCCTTTATTTTTAAAATTTCCCAAAAAATTTAGGACATACGCTAGTATGAAATTTTCTACTTTGAACGGCCGCAAAAATCGTCATCTTAAATATTGAAATTCAATTAGGAAACAGCCTAAAGTTTTTTCATGTGACCCTTGATTATATCTATCAATATCTATAAATACTTATAGATAAGAGATAATACCTAGTTGACTTCTATCGAACTCCAATATTTCAAAAATGAAAGTTTCATTCACCTTCCAGAAGTATGCATTGTACATTTTATCACCTACAATTTTTTGTATTCTTGAAGGCTGGTATCAATTCTTGGGATTCATAATTTTTTAAAAAAACGTTGACAAATCTCCGGATACTTTCAGTCTCAAGACGTTTTTTAAAATCCCAGCTGATTGTATTCAAAGCAATTACAAACGAAAAATTGATGTACAAACTGCAATCCCATGATAAAAACTGTACTTCTACTTTCGAGTAAAATCCCTCGGCAACCGAAAATGTTTTCGCTCCTACTTTTCTAGTTTTGAGTTTCGTAATAAGCCGATCACGAATGCATTGTAAGTTTAAACGTAGTTTCTTTTTCCTGGGAAAAATCATCCGACGCACCTTTGCAGGATAGCGATTCTTGTAAAATGCTATCGACACAACCATTCGTAGTACACTGATATAAATATTACTGAAAATAATCCATAATCGAGACCTAAGTAAAGAGAACATGTTCTATTGGTTTTACTTAAAATAAATTCATTTTAACGAAACGCTCATGATATACAGACAAAATTAAAACGTTTGTTGATTCATTGGCGAGCAAAGACAAATGGTAGAAACCGTTTTTAAGCGCTTGTTTTTCAACGTATTCCACATCGTTGTGGAACACTTTGTATAAAACAGCGCCATAAAACTGTCCAAGCAAGATTCTAAAATTATCGGATTAAAAAAATATTTAGCCACCATTAAACGAAAATCAATGTACTGTTCAAAAAGTTGTGGTGCTGACGCTACGATTCACCTTCCTGCCGATCAATCTCGAGTTGATTTTGGTCACCACTGACGGCGCCGCTTTCGCCACGCTTTCACTGGCGATCGTTTTGATGCAAATCGCGGCTTCCTGCAATTGCTTCAGCAACATTTCGTTGCGCATCTTTTCGGCGTTCAGCTCTCGGGTCAGTTCGGCTTTGGATTTGCCGATGTCCGGCGATAGGGCTCTGAAAACGAAGAAAATACACGTGTTATATTTATCCTCAAAAAGGAACTTTTTTGGGGTTTCTCTTGAGAATGGGTATTTTTTCTTACACTGTTGCATAGAGTGGAATTTATTGCACCCGAGAAAAAATTGAGAAGCACTCACTGACCGTTATTGCCTCCAGAACCTGGCGACTCTACTAATTCCAGTTTATGCAACAATATGAGAAAAAATAACCATTCTCAAGAGAAACCCCAAAAAAGGGATAGATGAAACACTTCTTTAAAATTAAATGCTTGTTTCGTTTTCGATGCGCCACCCTGTATGTTTTCAATAAATATGATTTGCACATTATTTAACCTGAAATTGCTGTAATATGCTTTGGCCTGTGTTTTTTACGTCCCATTTGAAATAATATCTTTAATTCCATGAGACTCCACAATAGAGAGTTGGAATTGTTAAAGATCACAAGTTAGTAAAAATGGTACAATCACCTTTAAAAATACAGCACTAAACGAAAAATCTAATAAGTATCAAATATTTAAGTAATCATTTAATGAATATAGGGCATTATAAACAAGAAATTCCCTGAGCTTTTTTCTAAAAAGTATTATCGATTGGATACTATTTATACATTCTGGTAAAGGGTGAATCGTTTATGTCCAAAATTTGTTTTATATTTTGAATCAGAGTCTTTACAACATGGACAAGGTGGATGTATACTTGTAACATCAAAACATTGCTAAAATATATAAATATTTCTCATGTAGTGGCGTGTCAGTGACGACACTACCGCAGATTCACCCATCGCACAATCGCCAGTAACTATTACAAATTGATTTCCAATTACTTTTAATTTGTCATTACCGGGATAACAAGTTTCTTCGGCACTTTCAGCAGGCTGGAAGAATAAGAAAAATATCGAACTGAATCGTATTCGCGTACCTGTTCTGCAATATCTGCGCCGGAGACGGTCTCTTGGCGCGTTCCGGATGTATCATCTGCTTGACCAACTCGACCATATCCCTGTTGACTTTCTGCTTGAGGGGCGGCACTTCGCCTCGCCTGAGCGCGTGCCACGCCTCTCCGTTTTTCGGCAGCGGCCCGCCCCCGAGGCATTCGATCACGGTCACGCCCAATGCGAATACGTCCGCCTTTGGCAGCTGCGTGTAGTCATCCTGGAGGATCTCGGCAGGCAGGTAACGGCAATCGCCTAAGAACAATACACATTTCTCGTTTCAAGCTGACTTAGATAGAATCATATATTACGATAGTCATTATTTAAATGGGTGATACATTGTTTTTCTTTTTAAAATCCACACTGCACTTTTTTTGTATTTAAAGAATGTGTTCAAAATGTCGTCCTCCACTTTCCACACATTACGACGAACCCAGTTTCTTCTTACTCTAGGTCCTCGAAGTTGTTCGTTTATTATTTTAGCCGCATTAAATTTTTTTTCGCGAAGTTGTGCTTCAGTTGTTATTGGACCAGCTCCATAAACCATCCCCAATACCAGAAATCGATCGGATTGAGGTCAGGAGATCTTGGTGGCCATTTTCGAGGATTAGGAGCATTTCGACCCATCCAGCGATTTGGATAATGTTCATTGAAATACTGAATGACGCCTCTAAAAATGTGTGGTGGTGCCCCGACATGAAGAAACCACAAATTCTGTCTCCATTGTAATGGCATGTTGTCTAAGGTCTGTTCCAAAAGTTTTGTTAGGTTATTGGCTAGAAAGCTAAGGTATCCTTCTCCTGACAACTTTGGGGGTAACTCGAAAGGGCCAATTACCTGATCGTCAAGAATACCCGCCCAAATATTTATTTTAAAACTTTCTTGGAAATGACCGTCACGAATGGTATGAGGATTTTCTTGGGCCCACATGTGAGTATTATGGAAATTTAATAGTGGTAGTAAATAGTAGTAGTAGTAATAATTTATTTCATTGTTGAATAGAACAGAAAATTCTATAATAAATGACAAGGTCATAAAAATAAAGTTGTAGTAATTGGAACTAAAAAATCATCACAGAATGTAGATTTTTTTCGATTTGTTTTTGAAGCCGATGATTTGTTTTTTTTTTTTATATTTTTCTGATAACTATCATGATTCATCCTATCACCCGTTTCCTGCTTGACGTCGACTGCATTGTTTATAATTGATATAGCAATAATGTCAAATAAATCAAAAATCGCCCTTACCTTCTTCCACTTGCGGATTCTGTATGCTGGTAACGTGTCCCAAATCTCCGATCTTGTACGTCAGCTCCTCCTCCATCATCGAGCTCTCGTCCAACTCCTCGAAGCCGTCATCGTGCGAGTCGTAATTCAAATGGACCTTTTTCTCTCTCGAAATGAATATGTTCGCGGGTTTGATGTCCATGTGCACGAGACCTTCGGAATGGATGTAGCGCAAGCCTTCGGCCACGTGGAGCAGCATCGTGCGCAGTTCCTGTTGGGTCAGAGGCTCCTTCGCGATTTTGTCCGCCAGCGATCCGCAGTTGCAGTATTCGTTCTGGATGATCATGTGGTTATCCTCTGCCCACGCTGAATAGTATCTGACTACGTGTTGGTGTTTGCCTGCAAGCATTTATGCCAGATTCGATATGAAGCAGTCCTTAGGTAAAACGAACATTTCCTTAATGATATGCGAATATTTAAGGATGTGAATCGACATGAAAAATTAATGTTAGATTAAAATATGGTATGGATATAACAAAAAATCCACTAAAATTCTCCAAACAATTTGATGGCAAACATTTAAGTGTCTAGCGATCTTCCTCGTACTCGTTTCAGGATGTTATTCGACTTCGTGCAGCACTGCTTCCTCAATTTTAGGTGTTCTCACACTTACCGTCGGCAAGGCCATATACGTAATGCATGTCCACCATTTCTGCATTTAAATAATTCACCATCTTTAACAAAATTGTAAAAACTTAATAATGAAAAAGATGTCACAGCAAACAGATTAGAATAACAGAGACTTGTCAGATGTCAAAAGCCCGTGAAACATTCCAGAGCAACTAGATATTTATTGCTAAATGAATTCTTCAATTATTACATTAATTTTCTCTCTCAATAGAACGGTTTTTATTTTTTTTTTACTCAAAAATGGCGCATTAGAGAAAAACAATTCAAGAGAGATCATTTATTTTAAAATGAATGGGGAATTCTAAAATAATTTTTATTTGGCAAAAAACCATTGGCAAACCACTTTTTGCTTAAAAAATATCGTACACACGCCACTGTAGAAGCTAAAAATTATTTTTGCATTGAAAAATATGCAACGTCATTAACTTTCAATACGTACTAAATATCAGTGAAATATCTAACATTAATTTTTCATGTAGATTTACATCCTTAAATATTTGCATATGATTAAGTAACACCCTGTATACTCAGTTTTGGAAATGAGGTAATCTTACATCAAGAATGAAAAGACAACATTTTTACGAAGTTTTATTGACAAGTAATCAGAAAAAAATAATCTGTTCAGCTGAATACATGCGATTCGTTGCTGAAAATGATATTATGCCATTCTGAAAACCAATGTTGTCATTCTGTGCTCCGGTTCAAATGTTGACGACAGTGGTTCGCAGTCAGAGGAAGCACTAACCGTGGACGGTATGAACAAAGTCCAAAGGCTCGAATGTGGCGATAGAATGTACTAGTCAGATTATTGCCTATATAATCTAGTCAGAATGAACTTACATTTTTTATCAAATTTTTGTTTATAGTTTTTGCAACAAACACTGTTAACTCGTTGTGTTAACATTTATTGTGATATTTTAAGTATGCTACTTTTCTTTAGACATACCACTTTATTTTTGAGATATACTACTACTAGCAAATTAATTCCGCAAGATCAATGACAAGATATCAAACTAGATTAAAAAAAATCTGAATTGGATAAATGTTAATAAACTTAAATTAAACACTAATAAAACAAAATGTATGTCAATATGCTCATAATTAATGAAAAATTGTAGTATAGAGTTTCCCATAATCTCAGTATCTATTCAAAAAAAAATGTGTATAGCAGCTTCCTCATGTTTTATATTGTTCAACTATTTAAATAAAAACTTATTTTCTATATTACAGATTTTACAAAATAAAGGTATGAGAATCATTTTAAATAAAAACAAATATGCTAGGATTAAGTCTACGTTAGAAGAACTACAGTGGTTGAATATGGAAAATTTCATTTATTTCATTTTCATATTCAAATTAAAAAATCATTTATTACCACGACATTTAGAAAACTTCAAAAAATTAAGTAGTTCGAAAGAGTGATTAATGCTAAATAAATCTTCAACAAGCAAACAAAACAAATGCATTACCTAAAACTGCATGTGCATATACTTCATTTAAAGCCGTCTTCTCAAAGGCACTCCCAGCTACTGGCTTTGTTGATTTTTTCACAGCATACACACAACCATCTAATCTATTAACACACTTATATACTGAACCAAATTGGCCTTTACCAATCAACTCTAATTCCAAAAATTCTTGATGATATCTAGAAATGTTACTTTCCTAAAAACAATAAAATAAAAGCAATTATTTATAAGTTAAAAACGGGCAAAGGATATCAATATGATCAAACAATGAGACATTGGAAAAGGATAGTGAAGATATGAACAGCAAATAATCAATGAGCAAAACATAGCAATAGATCGTATGTCAAAGAAATAATCACGTTTTATGTTTCACTTCTAGTATTGCAAAAATTGACTTACCCTAAGTGCTACCCTTTTTGTTGGCTGTTCCAGTTCTACATCTGATGAGTCACTATCATTTAAACTGCAAGTGGTTGCTTTTAATTCTGGAGAATCAATCAAAGACCTTACTGATCTTCTTCGTTTTTTAGATAATAACATGCCTACAGAAAGAAAAAACGAATCAAGTGTCAATCCAATTGTTTTTTATGTAGAATACTGATTTTTTAAAAGAAAATTAAGCCAACACCCTAACAACAAAACATTTTTTTGAAATGATACTGCAGAATGTCTCACAGAATAGTCTTTTATTTTCCAAAAAGTATCTATTAAAATGAAAACACCTTCAACATTTTGATATAAATTTAATTATATCTTCTATCAATATGACTAGTTAAAATGCATACAGAATTTGACATCAAAACTTTTACCAAACTGCATATGAAGGCTGAATGTAAAGAACAATGGAAGCTGTTGTTCTTTTCCTTTGTGAAAATACTCACTTCTTGTTTACGTCTTAATTTTAGTGCTGGTTTGAGTCGTCAATAGCAGAACAATTCAGAAAAGTCGTAGTGACCTATAGAAACATTTTTTCCGACTTTTATCAATTGTTCACTTATAAACTGTCTAATGCGTTGTTATAGAGAATTCAAGACAAACAAAACTCCGAAATCTGCTATTTTCCAGAAATCAGCTGCTTTTTCACACAAAAGAAGCCCTTTGTTTCCTTACCATCTGGCGTGAAGGGGTTGACATTTGCCGAGGGTTTATCCTCCCTCTTGTGATACGCACTGGCCACTGCTCTGGGTTTGTCCCCGAAGAGCCTGCTCCTAGGCAGCGGGGTGTTCGTCGAGGACTTCTGTATGATAGTCCTAGGAGTCAACGGGCTGTCGAACAGCCTCAGCGCTCTGATCCTCTTATACGGGGGACTCAACGATGGATTTTTAGGCAACGGCGTATCGTTGTTATTGTTGTTACACGCTGCGAACTCGAGTTTCCGCGCCCCACGGATCGGTTTCGGGCTGCAAATCAAATGCTCGTCGTTCGATAGCTCGAAAGACATGTCGCAACCTGAGGACGAGTCGAAATCCTCCGGTTCGGCTAGTTCTTCCTTCAAATTCCGCACGAAAGACATGGCTGAGGGGGGCCTCGCGACGTTTAGATACCAATATTCGCGTTTTGTGCAACTCTTCTCGCGTTAAGAAGTCGTCAATCACTTTCACTACAAACTTGCTGCTTCTTTTCTTCTGGCAATAAAATAAAACGGTTGGATTACGGTTGTTTATGCGTCAGGGTTCAATTTAACCAATAGGAGGCGTTATAACGAAAATAAACATGGCGGACGGCGTTGCATTGGTCCAAACAAGACAGCTGACAGGGAAGGTTGTCAATAATCTGCAAACAACTAGCCAATAAATGATATCTTATAATTAACATTCGAATTATATCGTTGAACGTTTGAAAGTATTCTCCAACAAATTAGTGTATACAATAGCAGTATTTTAAAAGAGAGAGGCACCAACAGTTATATTTTCTAAATAATGTATCTTTGAGGGTGACGCCCTCTAGCGGACGTATTTCAAAAGCTTTCATACTTTTTGACACAAAATTATTAGTCACTTTCAAGCCACCTCGGTATACAAACTCTGAATGTGTGACGTCATGTAAGAATCCATGTTTTATATTTTTCGAAAATAGTAGAAAACGAACAGTCACTAGCTTAATATCGTTCACATTTATGATGTTCTCATATGTGCAACAGCTTTTATGCGTAATTATAATTTTGTCTGTGGGATCATAATTTGAATAATAACAACGGCTTTGATCCTTCTGGACACCATAGACCGTCATTCTTAGGAAGCTTGAATATTTTGAAATAAGGTAGTTTTTATAATATTAATTACAAATCCCTGGTCACACTTAATATGACTTTTACTTATTAAAATTTAGAATTAAAATAGGAACATCACTTTCCTCTTTAAGAAGCAGGTGTTCCTCAAGGCTCTGTTCTGGCTCCGACACTATACATTACTGCAGATATTCCTCACATACCTCACACAGACATACTACTGTATGCTGATAACTAGGTCTGTCTCCAATCAAGAAATTGGAGACCGACTGCAAGAGGCTGTAGAGCAGCTTCAGAATTGGTGTCTCCGTTGGGGAATTAGATTGAACGCTGGGAAAACCCAGGCAATTTTAGTCACTAAAAGACGACAATCATTACCAGCCGAAATAATTATTTGTAACCAAAGAATTCCATGGGCAGATCAAGCAAAATATTTAGGATTAACAATTGACGCATGTCTAACTTGGAAATCTCATGTAGAATCGATTAGAACAAAGGCTATAATTACATTTCTTAATGTATACCCCATGCTCAAGGGTACTACAAAACTGAGCTTAACTAATAAACTAGTATTATACAAATCGATTATACGTCCAACAATAATCTACGCATGTGTAGCTTGGTGCTTTGCTGTCAAGACCCACATTACAAAATTGCAAGTGATACAAAACAAGATTCTACGAACAATACCGCGACCATTCGTCATGACCTGGATATTCCTTTCTTGTCTCAATTCATTAAACAAATTGCAAGCAAAAGTTACGATCGTGCAACTTCACATTCAAATCCTTTAATAAGAGATGCGGTGACATATGATCCTGCATCCATTCACAAACACAAAAGACCTAGATTAGCACTTCTTTAACAATCTGAACATCTAAAACTATAATTTACTCCTTATTTCTTTACATTGACTACTTTCGTCATATAATTTTCATTACTGTATAATCTATCTTTGGCATTTTTTGTTAAAGAGATTCGCTTTTCTGTCAGTTAGACCGCTTTCAGACGGGCTACTTTTTGCAGTCCAACTTGACCGCAAAAAGTCGATCGTTTGTAGTTGACTGTCTCTACTTGCAGTTCTCATTTAAAAAGCGATTCCTTTTCATACGGGCGTTTTTTCGGCTGCAACCCAACTTCTGCCGCTGGTTGTCGCCGGTCCCGTTGACTGACCACACGCCAACTACAACGTTTTTCTTTTCGCACGGACCACTTTCGAACTACATGGCGCGGCGACAAGAGAGCGTAGTTGACAAAATGGAGCCATTCGATACGGACAGTTTTATTGCTGAAATCCAGGCTGAACCCGCGATTTGGGACTACAAAAGCGATTCATATAGTAACAGAGTTGAAAAGGCAAAAGCTTGGGAAAAGATATGTGGAATATTTAATAATAATTTGCAGGAGTTAAGTGGCGACGAAAAAAATCAAATCGGTAAGTAATATATGCTTTAATTCAACAAATCCATAATTTATAACATCAAATTCATATTCTTCCCAATTGCCAAGGAACTTGCCCCTCTGGAGACATAAAGAAATTTGCAAATTATTCTCTCGTGGTGCTGGCAGATCTGCTGCTTCTGTCGTGACAAACGGCGAGATTGTATAGATCTTCACAAGTTAATGTATGATCATAATTATATCCATCACGTTGCCTTACGAAGTTGTGCAATATACAGCACGCCTTAACTATATCGACTGCAAAATCAACTGATACGTTTAAGGGCCTATGAAACACTCTCCATTTATTTGTTAAAATTCCAAAAGAACACTCCACACTTCTTCTAGCACTCGATAAACGAAAGTTAAATACTTTTTTCTTTTCAGATAAATTTTTTCTTGCATATGGGCGCAACAAATTATTTGAAAGAGCAAAACCCTCATCTCCAATTAAAACAAATGGTTCAATCTTCCCATTGCTTACGAGAGGTTTCCCGTTTGGAATGTCAAGTTCATTATTTTGCATCTTATGATACAATGTACTGTTAGAAAAAATTGTAGAGTCTGAGGATCTTCCATAGGACCCAATATCGACGTAAACAAAATTATAATTTGAATCAGCGACAGCTAGAAGAGTGATGGAAAAATACTTTTTGTAATTAAAAAATTGTGATCCGCTTTCTATTGGTTTAATTATCCTAATATGCTTTCCGTCGATAGCTCCGATACAGTTGGGGAAGAAACAATGTTTTTGAAAACCTATTTTTGCGGTCAAGTTGGACTGCAAAAAGTAGCCCGTCTGAAAGCGGTCTTGGAACCTCAGTAATTTTTGGGCAAATGGCCCCCGGACTACCCTGATGAGCAGAAGAAGTCAAGTCAAGTCACAACCTACAAAACACTGAATGTATAGGTCATCTGCATTATTGGAATGTATGACGTCATCTATAAATCTTTCACTTCTAGTATTCCATACAGATCTGCTGTATATTTTCGGAAAATACTAGAAAACGAACAGTCAATAGCGTCTGCTAAATTCGTTTATATTTATGATGTTCGTAGAGGTCCATTAAATTTTCTGCGTAATTAAAATTTTATCTTGGGGATGATAATTTGAATAATAATTAAAATTCGGCTTTGATTCTTAGACTGTAACCTTCTAACCAATATGCATTAATTTTTAATCTAATAATGAGAAACCCAGTTCAAAACTTTTCACTATAACCTTCAAAATCCTAAATGTTCAGGTTTCTTGTGAAACATTTTGTGATTTGAAGTAAGTCTTGCTTCCTCGATAAATCTCATACGTAGATTTCGAATTCTAATTTGAGGTTAAGACGTAAGATCCACGGGTTCAAGGAGGCTGAAGGTACTTAATCGAATATCGGTTTCATGAGATACGACTGGAGTATTTCTTAGTCATATACCGGTTTCATGTGAAACGGCCTGATGTCATTACTGTCAGCTGTCATGACTTACTAACCAAAACTTTTGAAAATTTTGATTCTGCCGATGTAAAAATTAGTACTGATAAAGCAATAAACTATAAGATAATCTGTGCTTGATTGCAAAATGACGAAACTGCAAGAATGGCTATCGGGCTTGGGTATCATTTTCGCTATTTGGATATATTTACTAACAAGCAAATCACTCAATGAATTTGTTCAAAAACACTACGATTTGATACTGTATTCCCCCGTTATATGTGTATTTATTTTTGGGGTAAGATTAGCAAACTCGTCTCTGATCTTTACTAAATAAACGTCTGTTTCAGCTATATGCCTTATCAGTGGTCTTGTACAGAGTTTATAATTTCAACGACTGCAAAGAAGCAGCTCAACAATTGTCAGAAGTTAGTTTTATTTTCACGTGTAACTTCTTTGTATACTCATTTTATTTAATGTTTTAGGAAATTGTGGAGGCCAAGGAAAACTTAGCTAGTCTAGGTTTCAAGTTTAAGGAGAATGCTAAATGATAAGGATCAGGAATGAGACTGAAAGTATTGTTAAGCATTTATTTATCTAAATCTAGTATAATGTACATATATTATAGCCTGTTCATTAATAAACACATTACATTTTTAGTTACAATGTTTTCTTTTGGAAATTAGGCATTTCTTTGTCTCTAAAATGTATTGCTTTTTTTGGTAAAATTTATTTGAAGGGAACACGTCTGGTAAAACTGACACATAAAATAAAAATATTCTACAGACTTCATTCAATGCCTTTTTAGTGACTATTATAAACTTATACTCAGTGGTAATATGAGTGCTGTGTGTTAAGACAATGCATGTCCCTATATTGCTCATCATACTAGTCTTTCTTCTAGAAGAAGGCAATGTTTTGCTGTGGCCACCACTTTCACCAGATTTAAATCCCATCAAACATGTGTTGGATATGATGAGTAGGAGACTATCCACTTTTCACAGTCTGCCATAGGTAATCATTAAATTAGATGCCACAACCAGATATCGATCATCTCATTTAGTCGATGCCTAGTAATATATAGGAGTATATTCAGCTGCTGGGTGGCCCAACACTATTAATTTTTTTTCTTCTAACTTGTCAATAAAATTTCGTGAGAAAGTTATCGTTTCAATGTAAGACGACCTCATTGCCAAACAATCAAGTTGAAAAGGTTATTTTTTCCTGGTATTTTAGAAAGTCGTGGAGGTCAAGGAAAACTTGGCTACTCAGTTTTAAATTCAAGATCAAGATTAAATGGTAAGGATAAAAAATTATACAACTGAAAGTGTTGTCATACATTTATTTTATAAATCTAGTTTAATGCATGTATATAATACCCTGTTCATAATAAACACATTACATTTTCAGTTAGAAAGTCTTCATTTGAAAATTAGGCATTTCCTTATCTCCAAAATGTATTGCATTTTTACGGCAAGATTAATATGAAGGAAACCCTTCATTCTTGAAAAACATGTATAAAATAAAACTATTCTACCTTTTTAATAATGATGATAATATATATTCCTATATCTAGATAAACATGAATCATGCTATATATGTTTCCAAAAACGACGAAGAGTATTTTATGTGATAAAAAGAATTTTGAACTATTCAGTAAGTTTGCTAGTATCTTTTGATTTATAATAAATGTGTGAAATTTCCCTAAATGAAATGTGTCAACCATGTGTATAATTAACTATCAAGAGTTTCAAATTGATTACTTATCAATATAGTTGTCTGATCTACCAGTTAGTTTGTACTTATTCCGAAGTGAATAGGGGGTCGATTTTCAAGTCAATTTTAAGAAGAAATTTTTGTCAACCTATGTATAGACACAACATTCTAGACCAATATTTGATGACCAGGGAACTTTGGTTCCTCCTCCCAACTTACCAGATAGTTGTTATTTCCATCTTTTTCCTCGGACGTTTCTGTTGTTGCATGATCTGTAAAGGTTTATAAAAATTGAATGGCGGACACGTGGGATAATTCCTGCTTTAAAACTGGACCTTTGACTACCTGATCATTGTACTTTTATTTTGTTAATACACTTTGATTTTTTTGTGCCTCCTCACCAGCGAGTCTTCTCAACACAGAGCAAACCTTGCCCCCCACGTGACGATATTTCTAATTAAATAGATCCTTTTCTTCTATCGTTGCCTTCAAATATCGCTAACAAGCTTAAAAAAATATCTATCAAAATGTACTAGGATGGCAAAATATATGCCGATCCGTCATCAGAAGTGGAAAATTGCTCTTGGAAAAATATCAGAAATCAGCGGTTCTGAAAGTGATCAAGAGAATTCTGATTGGTCAGAAGATGATAAAATATTTATTTTTGAAAACTGAAGGTATCTCAAAAGTTGAGACGTTTAGGTTCATATAAAGTTTTCTTCTTAAAATGGATCCGATAACGCGCTGCATGAAGAGCACGTAACTTTGTACGAAATTACGCATGTCAACACACAAAAACGAGATTCATTGAACTAAGTGTATCAGCCTTTTGGATTTCTTAAACGTACATCTGCTCTGGTGTGTATGTGTGATTCGTCTAGAGGTATTTTTTTTCAAAAGAAAAATATCTGTAGATTGTGTGATAATTTTTTGGAGGGCTATGTTCACACAGGTGAAAGAGTACAAAAATCAAATATTCCACGGCCAACATTAATTAGAAACAATAAAAAACGGATGCTTCTCCTGTTCAAGATAATCCTACACAGTCGACAATATTTATTAAAAAATACCGCTAGACAAATCGCCGATTACTACATTTCGATTTGTTTCCCTAAAAACATCAAATAATGTAGCCCGATTTTTGCGGGTCTAATGCTCTTTCTGATGTTCCTCATCCTCGCAATCGCAGCTGATGAGGACACAGCAGTCCGTTCCCGGGTACTCCGGCAGGTTCAGCTCGTACTTTTCCTCCAACGCGGCCGGCACGAATCTGCCTCCCAAATAGTGGTAGATTCCTCTGAAATCGAGCGCGCCCCTTTTCGGGCACATCAGCGATATCAGCATTTCGGGAAGTAGGCCGCTTCGCTCTTCGGGCTCGCCGTTATCCACGTGCCAGCCCGAAGGGAGATCGATACTGCAACAAATTACGTAAATTGAAGAGGAGCAAAGGATTCGTGCGATGCTCAATCTGCTTATATTCAAAATCTAACAAACTAAAGTTAAACAGGAACATTTTCCATTGCTACTAAAAATATCTACGACGGCTGTCTCAGTGAAGTCGTTCGAACGCCACAAAACATGATATTTGTGAATTTATTTGAGGGCTAATTAAAATTTTATTTCAAATATAAAATTTTTGTTTTCCTTAAATGTTTATGGAAAGATAATAAAACCGACGCGGCTATTTATAAAAATCGTTTATATTTAGAAATTGTCTTCTTTGCAAAATAATTTGTGTATAGCAAAATACATGATCAATGGTCTTCGATCAAATAATGCTAGGCTTTGTATGACAAATGATGACATTTTAAATTGCTAAGGGCCGTATCGTCAGTCGTCCCTACAATTGTAGGGCGCCTTTATGGCCTCCTTGATTGTCATAGTTTTCTACTTCTCCGTGTCAGCGCTCTATTTTGAGGTTATGTCACAAACATCTTTTTGCATCAAATTGTGCTTGCTTTTGAGTTATATCATGTTTTATCAGTCTGAAATTTCTTACAATTTAAAAAGAAAACATATCTTAACAATAGGAGAGCGCTGACGCTAACACGGGACAAGTGTAATCTAAAAATTTTTGAATTGTAGGGACGACTGACGATACGGGCCTAAGAAGCTGATTTTTGACGTTTAAATCAACTTTCAATGCATTGGTGTTGTTGGTAACCATTAAAAATGGCTCGTGATAAATCAATAAATCACTTTATGAATACCCAAAATGCATAGTGATGTAATTTTAATAGACAAAAATGTAAAATTAGCGAAAATTGAATAAAAAAATGTGTAAACGAGTAATTATACAAAATTGACATTGTACCATTAATGCTAAATAAATCTTCAACAAACAAACACAAAAACAAGGTTATAGTCTTGTGAAAAAAGCAATAGCCCAAATCCTGGACTTGACTGGTTTTTACACAGTGAAATCACGACAAAATATATTTGCTGCAAGAGTACTCGAATCTTTCAAGGAAGAACAATAAATTTACGATTTCAAAATGTCGAATCGTGCGCTATGAACAGCTAGGTAATGAAATATTATTTAAATATAGTAAAACAGTCTATCTATAACAGTTTAATATTTTTGAAATCCGAGATCGCAGGAATGTGCAGCCTCTGACTCTACAAAACACTGCAATTAAGATGAATACTGAAGGAAGAAATAACTTGATCACATTATAAGTCTGGCTAAAAACTATGTGCCACAGAGTGAGCGGTTGTTCTATGAAGAAATCAGAAAATACCATCAGAGCTTTTCACCAGATAAACTTAATAAACTTCCGCATCAGAATTCAAAGAAGATAAATGAAATATTTTAAGTTTGAACCAAAAGTTGCATTAAAGTTTATTTCATTCAGAAACTTAACAAAACAATACTTTTAACGTCAAAGTTTGTTGTATATTTTAATTTTATCCCTTAATGAATCAAAAAACTGCATCCACCAGTCAAGTCCATTAATCTTTCCATCATAACTAATTCATTTTGTTTACTTACAGATTGATATATTTAATAAATTATGCAAATGACAACAAACACGAAAATTTGCAGAAAGTAAAAAATTTAAATCAAAAATGTTTTTTATGTTTCCTCAACATTTTTCCTCATGTGACTTGACTGATCTATGCATTGGAACCTCATCGCCGCCACATACCTGACAACAGGCACCGTAGCCTTCTTCATGAGATCGATGCTTGCGACGAACGCCTCCCTCACCGGCGGTTTGAAGCTGAACCCGAACACGGCGTCGACGATCAGCGCGAACGTGCATTCGACCGTCGACAGTTCGGGCAGCATTTGCAAGAAAGGCACCGCCATGTTCGTGCACTGAGTGGTCAGGTTGTTGTAGAGTTGCTTCTCGGTGCGTACCGGATAGTATATCACCGGCTTATAACCGAACACCTTCAAATGGCGCGCGCACACCAGGCCGTCGCCGCCGTTGTTGCCGGGACCGCAGATTACTGGAAATAATATATATATATTATTTCATCACACACATACTAGAAAGCCATTCAATAGAAGATGGGATCAAAAATCGTCTGCACAGGTTAGGTGACAAAATACTCACACTTGAGATATCTTCCTGCCACAGACAGTTGAAAAAACTTCATTCCATACTCAATTTTTTAAAAGTTTGTCGAAGTACCCAACAAAAGGCGGAAGCCTTAATTTTTCACCTATATAATATATATATACAGGGTGACTTCGAAGTCGAGTCATTTATTTTAACAGTGAGTAGATCTGATCAAAAGAAATGTTTTTATCCTTTAACATTTTTCTGGTAAAATTAAAGTAACAAAGTTATAGCCCTTTAGAAGTTTGAGTACCGCCCTGTCTCAATAATAATATTATGTGTTTGGCAACAACGGATATCGGTTCATCGCATCGGAAACAAAAAAGCGAAAGAATTTGAAACGTTTATCACGTTGTTTTTCGTCAGTCGGTAACGCGTGGGTGAATAGTGATGTTTGTTGCGTGACTCAAACGAAATGAAAAATGGCACATGTTTACGAAAATGCTGAACTTGTGGACATGATTCTTATTTACGGGGGGGCAGTCTTTACAAAATGCTGCCGGATGCATCACGGATTTATGCGAATCGGTTTCCCAATCGAGTGCAACCAACCCCTCGTGCCTTTGTTAATGTAGTACAAAGGGCTCGTGAATCAGGTGACTTAAGACCTCACAGGTGAGAGCATGCCGGTGCTCCAAGACCGCACGATCAAATACAGGTCCGCATTGAAATACTTGTCGGGAGGATACTTTATTAAACAAGGTAACATTTTTTTTTTTATTTTTACACACATATTTTGGTTTATCTTCCTTCTACAATCATTATCTGAAAATTAATGACTCAACTTCAAAGTCACCCTGTATATATAAAATAGGAAAATAAGGGACAAAATCCGCAAAAAGAAGGGAAGTGGATTCCAGCAGAAAATAGGATAGGTAACCTGAGCGATGATGATCTTTATTTCATAGCAATGTGCTAACAGAGAAAACATTTGGATATAAACTTATAAACTACAATTTTCTATTACATATTTTTGTAAATGCCTTTTGAAGTTAACAAAATTTGTAGTTTTAATTTCTTCTGGAATCCTATTAAAATCTACAAGGCCCTTATAAAATAAGCTGTTTTGGGCAAAGGAAGATTGTACCCGAGACACATAAAAGTTGGAATTAGATCTAACATTATAACTATGTATATCGCTGACCATTTTTAATTTATTAATAATATGCTCTGGGTACATTCTATTCCTTATTTTGTATACTACCACCATAGTGTTATAAAAGATCTCCTGGCTTACACTTAATAAATTTGTAGATGTCAGCATGTCTTTAATTCTACCATATCTTCCCCATCGCAAAATACTTCTAAATGCCTGGTTTTGTTTTTTTTGAATAATATCAATATCACCTTTCTTAAACATATACAAGATTGTTGCACAGTAACTGAAATGTGGTAGGATTATCGTCTTATACATAATTAATTTAGCCCAGACACTCAATATTTACATTCATCAACTTGATCTAGTCTACTACCATTAATTACTATACCTTTGTTATTGTATGTGTTAATTACATTATGCTTAGATTTCAATATCATACATTTAGTTTTATTTACATTCACACTTAAACTATTATTGTTTAACCATTTATATGTATATATATATATACGATACGTATTTCTGCTGGATGGCTTCATCAGGCCTGAAGTGAATACACATACAGTAATGGACAAAAGTATATAGACAAATTAAAATTGTGCTGTATTTCTTTTTTAACTTGTTTTATTAATACACCAACCTGTATATATAACTCGTTATAGCATAATACTCGCTTATACATAAATAAGTTCATTAGACTCCCTTCAATAAAAAATTAATTGAAAAAAACTGGAACTATGAAGGACAAAAATATATAGACAAAACAAAACAATTATAGAAAAAAGAAGCAAAGTTCATTGAATTATAGAAAACCAACCATGTTTGTATTAATATTTTGTAGAATAACCATTATTATCAATCACCGCCTGGCATCGACTCAGCATAGAATGTAGAAGATTCATCATTCTGTCTCCACTTTTGCTCTAAAGTGGCAAAAAGTTCATCCTTGTTTGAATAATTTTTATCTCGTATTTGCTTATCTAAGTATTCCCATAGATTTTCAATGGGGTTTATATCGGCAGACTGTGAAGGCCATTTGAGAACTGGCTATTTTTTCATCCAGAAAGAATTTCTTTGAGAGATTTGAAGTGTGCTTCGGGTCATTATCTTGCTGGAAGATTGATCTTAAGGGCATATTGTCTTCCATATAGGGTAACATGACATGCTTTCGTATGTCTGTGTATACAAACTTATCCATAATGGGATCTATTCTATGTAAAGGTCGCATCCCAAACTCTGAAAAGCACCCCTAAACCATAACAGACCCGCCTCCACGTTTGACAGTGGGCAAAGTGCACTTGGGGTGCAATCCTTGTCCACTATGACGTCTAACATAATGAACACCATCTGATCCAAACATATTGAACTTGGATTTGTCACTGAAACATACCCTCTTTCAGTCACAGATGCTCCAATCAAGATGCAACCGTGCAAATTGTAATCGGTCCTTATGGTTTTTCCTCGAGATTAGCAGCTTCTTACTCGGGCGACGTGCAAATAACTTCAAATCATTTAATCATCTGCTCATAGATTTCGTAGAAGCACTGCCAATTCCTTTTGCCTCGATTTCGGCTTTTGTTTGTCTTGGGGTTTTAAACGGATCTTAGGACAAAATTACTTTTAATCTAACTGATCTAGCATTTAGTTTTCTAGGCCGCCATTTTCTCTTAGAGGCTTCTAAGATACCTATTTGTTCAATATTGCCCAAACTGCTTACGCTTCAACTTCAAATTTTAGGCAATGTCGACTTGACATTGACCATCTTTGTATAACTCAATGATTTTAGTTATCACATCGAAAAAAATTTCTGGACCACCCAACATGGTCTTAAAATCACTCAACTTATTCCAGAATACTTGATGAACACAAACTAATCCTCTTCTGACATGAAACTGTACGAAACTAATGTTGAAAAGAATTTGTCTACATATTTTTGTAAAAAGTGCTTATATTCAGATTTGTATTGTGTTCATTGCAGATAATGTAAAAACAAGGAATTCAGTTTTTCTACTAATAACGCAATGAAGCATGTATTCGTTTTCTAAAGGTATTTAGGTAAATATTCATATTTGTCTATATACTTTTGTCCATTAATGTACATACTTTGTATATATCTAAAGGTGTCAATCCATTTTTTGTGATGTTTAAAATTTTTTGTTTATTTTAAAGGCATTTATATACATCTACGTTTTGAATGTCCCAGTTTCTTAATTTCAGTTTTCATTAGAACACAATTTTTGTTGTATTTGGTGTCCATACAAAGGAGATTTCAATGTATATCATTTTTGTATTAGAACCTAAATATAAAAATGTATCTTCTAATAAAAAATAATGGTAAGCTACAACTGTTTTTGGGTGTGTAGATGAGAGAAATGGATCCAAAATTATTTTGTTATCAAAAATGGTTGTAGCTAGTTGCTAGAGAATTACCATTATTATTCTGCAGCTAACCCATATTTTCCAAACCAAACTTAGTGCCTATTCAGATGAAGAAATAAAAACGCTGGTGTAGCTAAGCTAGAAAATTACCAAAATAGCATTGAAGGTATACCTAATATAGATTTGTTTCCAACTTTCTCCATTGAGTACGTCTTTGCAATGGCTGTAGCACAGCTAAGCCCGGCCAGTTCCATGAGCTGATCCACAGAGAATCTGTAATCGTTGAACAGCTCCTGGTCGATGCTGATCGCTTCCTCCTGTTCTATGTACCTCATGGTGCGAGTTGACAAATATCTTTTTGTATTCTTCAACAAAGTCCCTTGGAACAGCTACGAATTTAATTTCTGGTTAGGGCTGGACAAATATCTGAGACATCGGGCAAGACAAAAAATAAAAAAAAATAATTCGTCAAAAACAAAAAACTCAATCCTCCAAAAGAAAAAGCAAACGTGAAAAACCCATACAAAAAGCCGAAGTATACAAAATGGCCGGAATTTCGTCAACCCTGCTTCAAGTGATTCTATTTCTGTTATCGTATAGGATAAGTCCGTAACACAATATATTACCTTGCTGAAGTAAGAAATGCTATGGATTGACTGTAAAATTTTCATTAATGCTCTTAACTTACTTACTGTGTATGTTTTTAGAAAAATTTGGAAATCAAAAACCACAAAACATATAAACAAACAAGAAGTCACAATGAGAAGGAGAAACACTCATAGAACACAAATAATTGGTGTGTCATACATGTCAACTTTGTATTTTAGAGTTGGGCGAACTATTACAATTGTACTAGAATCTATTACGACTTACTAGCTAACTTTGCGAGAACATTCTTGGCATTTCTCTCAACCAAAACAATGTAGAGTGCTTGTTGAAAGTTCTTTGGCTACCTCTTGATTTTTTTTTACAAGGCCTAGATTCCAAACGGCAACCCAACAAGCCTGGACAACATAGATCATAGAACAACTTGCTTTTCTGTAGTAATGTGCATTCTAGTTAACTAGTTCTAGGAACTAGTTCGCGTACGAACTACTTTACACAAGAAAGTGAAAGCGTCGCCTCACAATCTTCCATCCGCACGGATATTACGTATCTTGGAACACTTTCCATTTTGTCGTTTTTTTGACAAATAATTTGTCTTGATGATAACTACACTGGTTTCCTGTCTTAAATACACTTATTTGAGATGTATTCAAAGCTAGAAATGATTGATTTCCCGTAATTCTCAAAGTTTTTGACACGCAAATAAACCGGCAAAAATCGTAATTTATAACTTTGAACCTGTCTTCAGAAAGGACAACACATAAATAACCCGTCGTGCATATCGAACAGACATACTTTATTGGCATCATTTTCTAGCATATCACTGAATAATTTATACATATGCAGACCTATACACATAATCATCCAGATGCGATCTCGCTACTCAATCAACTTTCTCCCTATCACAGCTCAGAGATGAACACTACTTGGTTTTCTGCAACCAGTAATGCATGTTTGAGCGTGGCATGTCGTTGAATCATTCTTCCATAGATGAACGCTTTTGATGACGCCTACAGAGACTATACCGAGCACACGTGGAACGAACTATTTCACTAAAAACTACCTAATCTGCAAGATGACATTTTGTCGTTTTTCAAGTTTTTTTCTATAATACCCCTGCGGCATCATCAAGTCAAGTCACCAGTCGTTCGAAGTGAATAGAGATTTTCGTGGAATGATGAAGTAGTTCACTTAGTTCATAACAATTGTTGGACTGAACTAGTACGTTCGCGAACTACACACCACTCACCACTACTTTTCTGTCACTAGTGTCATTTTGTCCATTTTGAATTTGCCGTTACAATTTCACTATTACCTCACGAGATTGATAAACGAAATAAATCAATTTTCTGAAATGGACACGCACGGGCACGAGATGATATACGAAAACGTTGATCTGCTAACGCATTTCTACCCTGCCACAGAAGAATTGAAATCCCTGTTGTGCAAAGAGATGTTCTCGAAGGTGAACAAAGCTGCTTTCCAAGAAGTCGTCCACTACCTATTGCGCATCCTGAGCCCAGAATTAACGAAACAGCGCGTCACCTGGCCGGTGTTCGACTCCGAAACGGAGATAAAATTTCGCAAGGAAGTCCACCAATTCATCCGCGAAGTGAACGAGCAGCACCATTGGGATATCCCGCAGTTGCCCGCCTCGCACTTCATATCTCCGGGCGGGGGCCGTATCGTGAAATTCCTGCTCAAACTGTCGCAGCTAGTTATAGCTGAACACCTCAGGCGCAGCGGAGTAGAGCACCTCTTGCTCCCTCCGAAGCCTGCAGATGATGCAAGCCATCACAGTATTTTCAGTATTTTGAGGAAAGCTACACGACAAGTGCTGGCTGACACTGGGAAGATGATCGAGCAGTTCAAGGAATCGAAAGAAAAAGCGAAGGCGGAAGCTGCGGAATGCGAACGGCAGCTGAACAAAGTAAACGCCGAGATAAAGGAGCTGACACCCGTTTTGGAGTTGAAGAGAAGAGAGGCTGCGAACAAACAAGGCGAATTGCTAACCGCTCATCAATTAGAAGAGAAATGTAACGGGCTGAAAAAGCTGTGGAAGGAATTGGAAGCTTCGAAAACATTGTTTCCGGAAATCCTGTCCATTTTGGAATATCTCTGATGTTTTTTAACAGAGTTTACACACTTTTCACAGTTCAACCCGAACTTAAACGCAACTTAAAGCGAGATTAGCGAGATGAAAGAAAACACTTGTTCACGCTTATGATGGTATATTGCAACTACTCTGACATTACAGAGTGACATGCACATAGTGGACAAACACAGTAGTAACGACATATGACACTAGATGTCGCTACTTTGACCAATTTTAAATATATAACAGCTACAGTAAACTTTTGGTATACTTATTCACAACACTCCCACTTAACAAAAGTTTACTAATGGTTCTCTAAAACCTTTTAAAATATCTGTCATGCACAACTTAACTTAAACCTAAACCCTTTACAAACTTTGAATTCTTAACATTTTGTAATGGTTTCGTTAAAACATCTGCAACCATTTCGTTAGTAGGTGTATACATTAATTTCACTTTACCTTCTAACACAATATCTCGCAAGAAATGGTACCTTATATCTATGTGCTTTGACCTATCATGGAACATTGGATTGCTAGCAAGCTTCTGAGCACTTTGATTATCATTATGAATCTCAATACAATCCAATTTTCCAGTTAACTCGCTCAACAAATTCCTCAGATATATGGCCTCTTTTGCTGCCTCGCTTAGAGCCATATACTCTGCCTCAGTTGTCGACAAAGCAACAGTACGTTGTTTACAGCTTTTCCATGAAACTGAACCCCCTGAATATTTAAATACATAACCAGTAAATGACTTTCTGTCTTGCTTATTGGACCCCCAATCTGCATCTGCAAAACCTGTCAAATTTAAATTATCCTTAAAAAATTTCATAGACAAGCTCTTTGTACCCTTTAAATAACGAAGTAAACGCTTTGCAGATTGCCAATGAACTTTAGTGTATGAGTTATTATACTGACTTAATAAGCTCACAGCATGAGAAATATCAGGTCTGGTCATTACCGAAAGGTACATTAAACTTCCAATAAGCTCTTGATATGGAACTTTTGGATCACAAATTTCACCACTGATATCGCTCAAGTTGATACTACTGTCAAGCGGAGTACTTACTACTTTGCTATCTGACATACCAAAACGACATAAAAGTTCATTAATATACAATTCTTGATCAATTGACAAACAATTTTTCGAATAATCCCTAGTGATTCTTATACCTAAACATTGTTTTGCCTCTCCTAAATTCTTAATTTTAAACTTTGAGTTTAAATGACCTTCAAGAAACTTCATTTCATTGTCATCAGACGAAAAACAGAAAAAATCGTCAACATAGAGAGCAACAATGGTTAACAAATTACTGTTATTCCTTTTAATGTACAAACAAGGCTCATATTTGGACTTAGAATAACCAATTTTTGACAAAACTTGGTCGACTTTTTCGTTCCAAGCACGACTAGATTGTTTTAATCCATAAACTGCTTTCTTCAATCTATACACTTTATTTTCTTTATCTTTAATGACAAAACCTTCAGGTTGCTGCATAAATACATTTTCTTTCAGAATACCATTCAAGAAAGCTGTTTTCACATCCAAGTGTAAAATTTTTAGATCTAGCCTAACAGACAAAGCAAGCAATAAACGAAAAGTTGAGTGCCTTACCACTGGGGCGAAGGTTTCAACATAGTCCACACCCTCTCTCTGTGTGAAACCTTTAGCCACAAGCCTAGCTCTATACCGGTTATGGCTTTCATTATCACTCTTCACTTTATATACCCACTTGCACTGCACCACTGTACCAACTTCTGGCGGATCTACTAATTCCCAAGTGTCATTATCGATAAATGACTGTATTTCTTCTGACATAGCTTCTTTCCACTTCTGCCCATCTGGCCTTGAAAGAGCCTCAGTCACTGATGTAGGGATACTCGAGTCATAGACTTCACCCTTGCTGTTAACACCTCCAAAATATGTCACAAAATCTTGAAAATTCTTCTTCTTGATCTGTCTTTGGGATCTTCTTGGAGTTACTTGTTCACCATTATCAAACAAGTCATGGCACTGACCTTCAGGCACATATTCATCATCATCCGAGAAGTATACATCATCTTCAGAAGATTCATCATCTGAATACATGGGATTCTGCTCTCCCACTGAATCTGGAACTTCCCTTTGCTTATCTGGAACACTATCCGGCAACACTGTACTTGGAATTTCCAAACTTGGTTTCTCTATGATTGTTACATCACGGCTTACTATGACTTTCCTTGTTCTGGGGTTAAAACACCTATATCCTTTGGTAGTTTCATCGTACCCAACAAGCACATGCTTCACTGACTTCTCGTCCCACTTGTTCCTACTGACCTTCGGAACATGAACCATGGCGGTACTCCCATATACCCTAAGATGACTAAGATTTGGTTTCTTACCTGTCCAAATCTCATATGGTGTCATTGAAAGCTTTGAACATGCTGAACGGTTTTTCAGGTAACAAGCAGTATTACACGCTTCCGCCCATAATGCCTTGGTCAAGCTCTCATCAAATAAAAGACACTTAGCCTTCTCCACAATGGTCCGGTTGAACCTCTCAGCCATCCCATTTTGCTGCGGAGTGTGACTGCTCGAAGTCTGGTGTATGATGCCTGAATTCTTTAAAAAACTATCCATTTCTCTATTACAGAATTCCCCACCATTATCGCTTCGCAAAATCTTAATCTTAACATTCTGTTGATTCTCAACTAATGATTTAAATTGCTTAAACTTATCAAAAGTTTCATCTTTTGTCTTCAGGAAATATATAAAGCACATTCTGCTGTAATCATCTATAAATGTCAGGAAATATTTAGCTCCACCAATAGATGTTGTTTCCATAGGACCACAAATGTCGCTATGAATGACCTCTAGCAGTTGCTGTGCTCGACTGCCTTCTTTGGGAAAAGGTAAACGGGCTTGCTTGCCCCTACAGCATACCTCACAACTCCCAATGCTTGTACCATTACAGATAAGACCATCAACCAACTTGGCTGTCTTATTCAGGTAGCTGTCATTAATGTGACCTAAACGTTGATGCCATAAATTGCTACTTACAGCTTGAAAACACACTGGCTCCTCACAAACGTTCAACTTGTAAACGTTGTTATGTAGACTAGCAGTAGCTACTGATACACCAACTTTATTGTAAATATTGCATCCCTCTTCATGAAAACTTACTCTATTTCCATTATTGATTAACTGGCCTACTGATAATAAGTTAGTTGTTAAACCAGGAATATACTGTACACCTTCTAGTAAAATCTTGTGCTGTTCATTGGTCATTGTTTTGATCTCAACATCACCTGCACATTCCACAACAACTTTCGATTTGTTAGCCATTACAATATCAGGTAAGTCAGGCTTTCTCCTGTTTTTTAACCACTGGCTATTGGCAGTTAAATGCTTGCTGGCACCACTATCAACATACCAATCTGTGACCTTAAAATCACCTGTTGTAAACACGGCACTAAATCCTCCTTCAAGTCTGTTATTGTTAGGGCATTTTGACATAAAATGTCCTGTCTTTTTGCACTTGTAACACACAATATTACTCAGATCCTTTTTATTATGTCCATTTCCAAAACCACTGTTTGAACTTGACCTCGATTGAACCCCGAAATCATCTGTGTTTGTTTTCATTCCCGCTTGGCTAGCACCAGCTGATTTTCCTTTGAAATTCGTCCTACTAGCGCCACCTCGCGACTGTTTCCGAAAACTCGGTTTCTTGGCGGAGAATGCACCTGCATTTCCATTACCACTAGCGCCATCTGTCTGCATATCCAATAACTTGGTCTTTATTGAATCTGTGGTTATGCAGATTCCTGAGTGCTCGACGGCCATGATCATTGGTGCGTACTTGTCTGGAAGACCGGCCAGCAGCAATGATCCTACCCACTCCTCGTCTATTTTGAAACCTGTTCTGCGTAACTTTTGGGAAGTCTCAACAATCTGGTTTATGTACGACTCCATACTATCATGATTCTCTAATCTTGCCGATATGAGTGTACGTAAAAGTCCAATCTTTCGCATGAAACCACTGTCATCATATAAACGTTTGAGACTGGTCCATACTTCTTGTGCAGTCGTTAAATCTTTGACATGCGGGAACAAAGATGGATCGATGGTTAATACTAGCTTGGCCTTTGCTTTTGCTAGGGTCGTTGTGTCGGTCTCGGTACCTTCGATGCATTTGTTTAAGCCCTCTAGCACAAACACATTCTCGACGGCAAACGCCCATTCATCATAATTCTCACGGCCTAAAAGCCTTGGCACACTCGTCAGGTAGTTGACGGCCATATTTGTTCTGTGAGAAACACTTGCGTCACGACAGTTTCTTTCAACGTCTCGATTCACTAAAGTTTCGCTGCTGGGTGTCCTACTGTGGGTCTGGGCCCATAACCTGATGTTTTTTAACAGAGTTTACACACTTTTCACAGTTCAACCCGAACTTAAACGCAACTTAAAGCGAGATTAGCGAGATGAAAGAAAACACTTGTTCACGCTTATGATGGTATATTGCAACTACTCTGATATTACAGAGTGACATGCACATAGTGGACAAACACAGTAGTAACGACATATGACACTAGATGTCGCTACTTTGACCAATTTTAAATATATAACAGCTACAGTAAACTTTTGGTATACTTATTCACAACAATCTCGATAGAGGTATACCAACCCTGAAGCATGGTGAATCAAATTCTGAGCCGTTAAATCTTGTGGAAGCACTTTCCAAACTAAATTCACTGTTGTCCCAAAAAGTATTTGAGTTTCCCAATCCAAATACTGAGAATCTCAATGATCTTATGAAAAAAATCGATGAACTAAATGCAAAATATTGTTTGTTTGAGTCGATCACAGACAAAACTTGTGAAGAAATCAGTAGATTGGAGGAAGAAGTGCAACAGGCCAAAGAAAATATTTGTAAATTATTCACTGAGAATTGATAATGCAATTTTTCGATAAAGTATTATGTATTTAAATTTTTCTTTTATTATTATTATTATCATCAAACCTTGATTTGAAAACAGATTTGAAGTGGCTAATAAATAGGTAATCTTTAGATTTTTTTTTATTGAAGCAGAAGCCTAAATGCCGGAACACCGCGGCTGCTATGATCCCAAACAAATTTTGTTAATATGATTTTTGAACTGCCTCGGGACAAAGGAGCGGTCGTATCGGCCAGTTCTGGATGTACGAAGTTCGACACGGTTAGGATGGGTCGCCAAACTCAGGCGGGTCTGTCTGGCAGGCCCATCGCACGGCGGCATCATGGAAGAGAGCTCTGAGGAGCAAAGCCCGTTGGTGTAGCGATAGAAAAGAGCTAGATCGCCGACGGCCCGCCGGTGCGAAAGAGTCCCGAGACTGCCTGTTAGAGAAGAGTCATCGATCAGTCGGACCGCCCTCCTCTGGACAGCATCGAGCATGGATAATGTAGTCGGGACGGCAGCACCCCAACCGTGTGAGCAATACTCGAGGCTAGGCCTTATCTGGGCCTTGTATAGAGTGAGAAGGTCTCTGCCCTGGAAAATTTTTGATAATAGGGCAAACTGATAGTTACTCAAGTTAAAATAAAATACTTTATCCGGTACAGTCCGTTTCGTATTTCTGCACATACGTACAATACAGTACTTATAATATGGATACAGTGGGAAACAAAATAATGCAACGAAGCAATCCAGAGATAAACCCTTCTAGAGGTGGGAAACTCCAATAAGTTACCGTATTTCTGCGACCTCTGGTGGATTGTCTCACACCAGTGCTGAATAATGGGCCTTTCCATCTTAATAGGACAAACCTGATGGGGCTTTTTACATTCTGTTAATAATAAATCGTCTTACGTAACAAAAACACTCCAAATGGGTTAATTTCCACTTTCTTAGTTATTAATACATGACGCGCATTTCGACACACAGTGTCTTTCTCCAATGCTGGCGTGAGTTGCGCGTCACGTATTAATGACTAATATAGCAGAAATTAAACCATTCGGAGTGTTTTTATTACGTAAAATGGATTTCCATCAAGTAAAGGCAACCACCGTTGAAAAATAATTATAAATCGTCTTTACTAGGGGCGAGGTTTAGCATAGTGCTATTCTGCCACGTAGTCACAACAACAAAAAAATACAAAATATTAAACCTAAAATAAGTTGGAATGATATGATCAAAATTAAGTTGTGTAAGGATATTGTGTATAAAATATAAATAACAATTTTACATTTGAAAGGAGCAAAATCTACATGGCATTTTTTTTTTGAGGTGGTAGGTAAACGTAACGACTTTAGGTATATTTTGCTAAAATAGATGTCCTAACCAGTGTTCTAAATTTCTCATCATTTAGCGATTTTATGGCTTGTGGAAGATCTTTCCAGGGGATGTGAAGGGAGGAATTAAAATTAAAGAAATAATTATAGTCATTTTATGGTCAATCATTCATATACAAATTATAACACCTTTTCTCACAAAGCTAAATATAATAATAATAAAATGTCTTTAGAAATCCATCCACACTGCGAGGCGAAGTTTATCCAGCTGGCTACTCTACCACTTAACCTCACAGCGCTGAAACACATACAAAAAAAAAGATATAACAATGAATAGCAATCGACTATCTAATATATACAATAATTAAGGCTTAAATAGAGTAATCTGTTATACATCTATACTACATGGCCCGCTCTAACAAAAAAAAAAGAAACATATCAGCTAGCTTGGCTAGCAGACCCCAGAAGATGGTTCTTAATGGCTCTCTTGAATGCAAGTATTCCCTTCTTTAAAAACCACATCATTTACACCTGGATTGATGGGAATCTGGTTTAATAGCTGCATTATTGTTTTTTTTCTTTTTTTGAGGGCAAAGCAAATATTTTTGATAATGCTCGATATCCCCTACCACTTTGTTTATGAAGTATAAGTCCCATCAATTTGTCTTCTACGCTATATCTGCGTCCCTGTGATTTACTACCAGCCAGTGTGATCTAGCTTTTGATAAAAGTAACTACAGTGCTGTCCAATTGCTGCAATGCCTCATTTAATACTTCTCTTATACTTCTGGTACTTCTAATCAACCTTCTTGTACATCCTAGTCTGGTTACATGTACCTTATGCAATAATCCAGATTCTGTCCTTGAGGAACCTTGAAATAAATAATGAAATTGATATTATATTATATATTATTATTTTGATTTTATATTTATTTACTCACATTGTTTGTTATCTTTGTACATTGAGTGAATAAATATTATTATTATTATATATGTTAAGAATGTTCCATTTGTAAATAAACACAAGTGATTGATAGCCAAAGTTGACCAAATTGACAAAATATATGCCGATCCGTTATCAGAAGTGGAAAATTGCTCATGCAAAAATATCAGAAATCAGCGGGTCTGAAAGTGATCAAGAAAATTCTGTCAGAAGATGATAAAATATTTATTTTTGAAAACTGAAGGTATCTCAAAAGTTGAGACGTTTAGGTTCATATAAAGTTTTCTTCTTAAAATGGATCCGATAACGCCCCGCATGAAGAGCACGTAACTTTGTACGAAATTACACAAGTCAAGACACAAAAACGAGATTCGTGGAACTAAGTGTATCAGCCTTTTGGATTTCTTAAATATACATCTGCTATGGTTTATATTGTGTGATTCGTCTAGAGGTATTTTTTTTTTCAAAAGAAAAATATCTGTAGATTGTGTGATAATTTTTTGGAGGGCTATGTTTACACAGGTGAAAGAGTACAAAAATCAAATATTCCACGGCCAACATTAATTAGAAACAATAAAAAACTGATGCTTCTCCTGTTCAAGATAATCCTACACAGTCGACTATATTTATTAAAAAATACCGCTAGACAAATCGCCGATTACTACATTTCGGTTTGATTCCCTAAAAACATCAAATAATCTAACCCGATTTTTGCGGGTCTAATGCTCTTTCTGATGTTCCTCATCCTCGCAATCGCAGCTGATGAGGACACAGCAGTCCGTTCCCGGGTACTCCGGCAGGTTCATCTCGAACTTTTCCTCCAACGCGGCCGGCACGAATCTGCCTCCCAAATAGTGGTAGATTCCTCTGAAATCGAGCGCGCCCCTTTTCGGGCACATCAGCGATATCAGCATTTCGGGAAGTAGGCCGCTTCGCTCTTCGGGCTCGCCGTTATCCACGTGCCAGCCCGAAGGGAGATCGATACTGCAACAAATTACGTAAATTGAAGAGGAGCAAAGGATTCGTGCGATGCTCAATCTGCTTATATTCAAAATCTAACAAACTAAAGTTAAACAGGAACATTTTCCATTGCTACTAAAAATATCTACGACGGCTGTCTCAGTGAAGTCGTTCGAACGCCACAAAACATGATATTTGTGAATTTATTTGACGGCTAATTAAAATTTTATTTCAAATATAATATTTTTGTTTTCTTTAAATGTTTATGGAAAGATAACAAAACCGACGCGGCTATTTTTAAAAATCGTTTATATTTATAAATTGTCTTCTTTGCAAAATAATTTGTGTATAGCAAAATACATGTTTAATGGTCTTCGATAAAATAATGCTAGGCTTTGTATGACAAATGATGACATTTTAAATTGGTAAGAAGCTGAGTTTTGACGTTTAAATTGTTGTTAACAATTAAAAATGGCTCGTGATAAATCAATAAATCACTTTATAAATACCCAAAAGACCCAATAGACAAAAATGTAAAATTACCGAAAATTGAATAAAAAAACGTGTAAACGAGCAATTATACAAAATTAACATTGTAACAAAAAAAGAACAAGGTTATGGAGTCTCTTGAAAAAGGCAATAGCCCAAATCCTGGACTTGACTGGTTTTTACACAGTAAAATCACGACAAAATATATTTGCTGCAAGAGTACTCGAATCTTTCAAGGAAGAACAATAAATTTACGATTTCAAAATGTCGAATCGTGCGCTATGAACAGCTAGGTAATGAAATATTATTTAAATGTAGTGAAACAGTCTATCTGTAACAGTTTAATATTTTTGAAATCCGAAGATCGCAGGAATGGGCAGCCTCTGACTCTACAAAACACTCAATTAAGATGAATACTGAAAGAAGAAAAAACTTGATCACGTTATCACTCTGGCTAAAAACTATGTGCCACAGTGTGATCGGTTGTTCTATGAAGAAATCAGAAAATACCATCAGAGCTTTTCACCAGATAAACTTAATAATCCTCCGCATCAGAATTCAAAGAAGATAAATGAAAATATTTTAAGTTTGAACCAAAAGTTGCATTAAAGTTTATTTCATTCAGAAACTTAACAAAACAATATTTTTAACGTCAAAGTTTGTTGTATATTTTAATTTTATCCCTTAATAAATCAAAAAACTTGTTACACCAGTCAAGTCCATTAATCTTTCCATCATAACTCATTCATTTTGTTTACTTACAGATTGATATATTTAAGAAATTATGCAAATGACAACAAAAAATTTAAATCAAAAATGTTTTTTATGTTTCCTCAACATTTTTCCTCATGTGACTTGAGTGGTCTGTGGATTGGAACCTCATCGCCGTCACATACCTGACAACAGGCACCGTAGCCTTCTTCATGAGATCGATCCTTGCGACGAACGCCTCCGTCACCGGCGGTTTGAAGCTGCTGAACCCGAACACGGCGTCGACGATCAGCGCGAACGTGCATTCGACCGTCGACAGTTCGGGCAGCATTTGCAAGAAAGGCACCGCCATGTTCGTGCACTGAGTGGTCAGGCTGTTGTAGAGCTGCTTCTCGGTGCGTACCGGATAGTAAATCACCGGCTTGTAACCCAACACCTTCAAATGGCGCGCGCACACCAGGCCGTCGCCGCCGTTGTTGCCGGGACCGCAGATTACTGGAAATAATATATATAGTATATATATATATATATACTAAGTGACATATAAATCCGAACACCCAGTTTAAATGGTTTTATTTTAATAAAATTTTGTATAAGTACTTAATGAAGCATAATAAGTAAATGATAAAAATTGCTGCTTTAAAGCCCTTTGACCTTTAATAATGCGTGGATGCACCCTGATGTGCTACGCATTCTCCAACGCGCCTAGGCATACTTCTGATCAGGTGGTCAATGTCCTCCTGTGGTATCTCATTCCAGGCAACCACCAACTCCTCTCGAAGTGCTTCTAGAGTCTGAGGAGGACGTTGCAAATTGAGCAATCTCCTACCCATCATATCCCACACGTGCTCAATTGGGGATAAGTCGGGAGATCTTGGTGGCCATGGTAACAATGTGACATCATTATGTTGAAAGAAGTCTATTGTGACTCTTGCAACATGTGGCCGGCATTATCTTGTTGGAAAGTTGGATCTGCCAGGGTGTCAAGATAGGGTAAAAGATGGGGTTCTAGAACTTCGTGGATATAACGCTGCGCGTTCATGTTACCTCTGATGAAGATTAAAGGTGACCTGGAACCATAAGCTATAGCACCCCAAACCATATCTCCAACGAATGAGAAGTTTTGGCTTGTTTTCATACCGGCCACACTGGGTCCTCCCTTTAACTCGAGAACACCGACGTAATCGCCTTGAGTGGTGCAGACAACGGTCACTTTGGGATCAGGAATGGAACAGTATTGTATTTAGTGATGAGTCTCGATTTTGTTTAGGCATGCACGATGGTCGTGTCAGGGTTAGAAGGCGACGTGGTGAAAGGAGGAATCCACAGTTTTTTGTTGAAAGACATGTTCATCACACTGTTGGAGTTATGGTTTGGGGTGCTATAGCTTATGGTTCCAGGTCACGTTTAATCTTCATCAGAGGTAACATGAACGCGCAGCGTTATATCCACAAGTTCTAGAACCCCATCTTTTACCCTATCTTGACACCCTGGCAGATCCAACTTTCCAACAAGATAATGCCCGACCACATGTTGCAAGAGTCACAATAGACTTCTTTCAACATATCACATTGTTACCATGGCCACAAAGATCTCCCGACTTATCCCCAATTGAGCACGTGTGGGATATGATGGGTAGGAGATTGCTCAATTTGCAACGTCCTCCTCAGACTCTACAAGCACTTCGAGAGGAGTTGGTGGTTGCCTGGAATGAGATACCACAGGAGGACATTGACCACCTGATCAGAAGCATGCCTAGGCGCGTTGGAGAATGCGGAGCACATCAGGGTGCATCCACACACTATTAAAGGTCAAAGGGCTTTAAAGCAGTGCAATCATTTTGAAATTTTTATTATTTACTTATTATGCTTCATTAAGTACTTATACAAAATTTTATTAAAATAAAACCATTTAAACTGGGTGTTCGGATTTATATGTCACTATATATATATATATATATATATATATATATATATATATATATATATATATATATATATTATATATATAAAATAGGAAAATAAGGGACAAAATCCGCAAAAAGAAGGAAAGTGGATTCCAGCAGAAAATAGGATAGGTAACCCGAGCGATGATGATCTTTATTTCATAGCAATGTGCTAACAGAGAAAACATTTGGATATAAACTACAATTTTCTAGACTTTGGGGCGATGTCGGTACACTTCTGCCTTCACGCAGCCCCAAAGAAAAAAATCACATGGGGTCAAATCCGGTGAGTACGGAGGTCACCCGATGTCGCCGCGCAAAGAAACAACGTGTCTAGGAAACGTTTCTCGTAAAAGTGCCATTGAATGACGTGCTGTATGGACTTGTTGGAACCGTACATGTTCTGGTCCATGCTCATCGACAAGAGCAGCCACTCTGGGCCACAGAAAGCAGAAAGGTCTCTAGCATCACACAATACCGATCTGCGCTTACTGTAACAGTAACACTGCTTTTTCTCAAAAAAGTATGGACTCAGATAAATAAGTTGGCAGGGGTTACTGAGAATCTCATTGGAACTTTTGATCGCCATGTTGAAAATCACCACTACAAAATTTCAACCAATTTAGTGGAAAGCCATGTTCCATAAGAAAACTGTTTTTGTTTTGGTATGAACAATTTTTTTTTGTAACTTGTTTCCACAACATTATTTCTGTTAATATTGCGAGGCATTCTGGCCACCATACGGAGCCCTACACTGAGTTCCCGTGCCTAACGGAGATGTCTGGAGATACGTCTCCATTTCTGAGAGTGTTGTCTTGCAATCCACGTCTCCATTTTCCTTCTAACTCTTTGCGCGAGTACTCCTAAAGCTGGCTCAGGAATAACGAGCTTGCTGGCTGATCCTGTCTTCGCCAGAGCGTCCGCCGTGTCTTTGCCCCTTATCCCAGCGTGCCCCGGTACCCACATTAACGATACCGGATGCCTCGCTGCGAGACGATCCAGAGCCTCCCTGCATTGCAATACAAGGCACTTGTGCCTTCATAGCAGCCTGGTTGTCGGATAAGATTGTTATTCTTCTCCTAGGCCCGGCCTCCTCCAGAATGCGAGATACACAAGCCAGAATCGCAAAGATTTCTGACTGGAAAATAGAGTGTACGAGGGTGGTCCCAGAAGTACCCGACCCGACGAAGAAAACACAAAAAATTTGTAAAAAAATGTATTTATTTTTCAACATAATCTCTCCATTGAGCTCTATAGAATTTTCCCAGCGATGTTCAATAAGTTCGATACACTTTTTATAATATTTATTGTCTATAATAAGAACAAATACTAAACAACGTGGTGTCTTCAAACTTGACGCATATGCTTTCTTTCTAAGACAATGATATTTTTCAAACAACTATCACCATCTCTAGGTCAGGCCGGGTACTTCTGGGACCACCCTCGTAGTTCTAGGTCCAGCGCCGTCACTCCATAAAACTTGAATATTATTGTCTGAAATAATGATAGTTTGTTTTGTTACAGTGTGTTGAAACAGCGGCCTGTAGCCTGTAAAAAATTGAGCAGAAATTTAGTTTATTGTCATATTTGTGATTATTCTGCTAGATATAAGTATATTCTGGTTAGGCATATGAAAGAACATAGAAATTTAAATGAACACGGTCCTAGCTATAAATATAACACGTGTATACACTGTAATGCAAAGTTCAGATCCAAAAGGAGTCTAGATGATCACTTCATTAAACAACATTCTGATCTTGTCGAGTCCGTTTCTAGTAAAACTCATAAATGTTCGCATTGCGCGTATAAATCAACCAATAACGGTAATTATAGGAGACATATGCTGAAACATTCTAAGACAGCAAGAGCAAGTAACTATAAATTCGGCATATTCATATGTACTCAGTGTAATGCGAAATTCAAAAGGAAATGTACACTGTATGATCATATAATTAGGGAACACCCTGATTTTATTTCGTCCTTGTCTTGTAAATTACATCATTGCACACGTTGCGCTTACACAACAACCATCAAGTCTCGTTTAGCTAGACATATGTTATTTAAACAGTCAGAGTCAGTAGGTAACTATAAATTAATCATATGTATTCACAGCAATGCAAAATTTAAAACTAAAATGGTGCTAGATAATCATATAATCAAGGAACATCCTGACTGTATTGCATTTGTTACTTCTAGAATTTTTGAATGTGAATATTGTGAATATAAAACGACTATGAAGAATCATTCGGCAAGCCACACATTGAAACATCTGGACTCTGTATGTAAATTCAGCATATGTATTCACTGTAATGCGAAATTTAAATTTAAACATAGACTAAATAATCATATAATCAAGGAACATCCTGAGTTTTTTGCGTCCATTTCTTCTAGAATTCATGAATGCACACATTGTGCATATAAAACAACGTTGAAGGTTTTGAATACACATGCAGTAATGGACAAAAGTATATAGACAAATTAAAATTGTGCTGTATTTCTTTTTTAACTTGTTTTATTAATACACCAACCTGTATATAAAATTCGTTATAGCATAATACTCGCTTATACATAAATAAGTTCATTAGACTCCCTTCAATAAAAAATTAATTGAAAAAACTGGAACTATGAAGGACAAAAATATATAGATAAAGCAAAACAATTATAGAAAAAAGAAGCAAAGTTCATTGAGTTATAGAAAACCAACCATGTTTGTGTTAATATTTTGTAGCATAACCATTATTATCAATCACTGCCTGGCATCGACTCAGCATAGAATGTAGAAGATTCATCATTCTGTCTCCACTTTTGCTCTTAAGCGGCAAAAAGTTCATCCTTGTTTGAATAATTTTTATCTCGTAATTGCTTATCTGAGTATTCCCATAGATTTTCAATGGGGTTTATATCGGCAGACTGTGAAGGCCATTTGAGAACTGGTATTTTTTCATCCAGAAAGAATTTCTTTGAGAGATTTGAAGTGTGCTTCGGGTCATTATCTTGCTGGAAGATTGATCTTAAGGGTATATTGTCTTCCATATAGGGTAACATGACATGCTTTCGTATGTCTGTGTATACAAACTTATCCATACTGGGATCTATTCTATGTAAAGGTCGCATCCCAAACCCTGAAAAGCACCCCCAAACCATAACAGAGCTGCCTCCATGTTTGACAGTGGGCAAAGTGCACTTGGGGTTCAATCCTTGTCCACTATGACGTCTAACATAATGAACACCATCTGATCCAAACATATTGAACTTGGATTTGTCACTGAAACATACCCTCTTCCAGTCACAGATGCTCCAATCAAGATGCAACCATGCAAATTGTAATCGGTCTTTACGGTTTTTCCTCGATATTAGCGGCTTCTTACTCGGGCGACGTGCAAATAACTTCAAATCATTTAAACATCTACTCATAGATTTCGTAGAAACACTGCCAATTCCTTTTGCCTCGATTTCGGCTTTTATTTGTCTTGGGGTTTTAAACAGATCATAGGACAAAATTACTTTTAATCTAACTGATCTAGCATTTAGTTTTCTAGGCCGACCACTTCTCTTAGAGGCATCCAAGATACCTATTTGTTCAATATTGCCCAAACTGGTTACGCTTCAGCTTCGAATTTTTGGCAATGTCGACTTGACATTGACCATCTTTGTATAACTCAATGATTTTAGTTTTCACATCGAAAGAAATTTCTGGACCACGTGACATGGTCTTAAAATCACTCAACTTATTCCAGAATACTTGGTGAACACAAACTAATCCTCTTGTGACATGAAACTGTACGAAACTAATGTTGAAAAGAATTTGTCTACATATTTTTGTAGCTCACAAAAAAGTGCTTATATTCAGATTTGTATTGTGTTCATTGCAGATAATGTAAAAACAACGAATTCAGTTTTTCTACTAATAACGCAATGAAGCATGTATTCGTTTTCTAAAGGTATTTAGGTAAATATTCATATTTGTCTATATACTTTTGTCCATTAATGTACATACTTTGTATATATCTAAAGGTGTCAATCCATTTTTTTCTGATGTTTAAAATTTTTTGTTTATTTTAAAGGCATTTATATACATCTACATTTTGAATGTCCCAGTTTCTTAATTTCAGTTTTCATTAGAACACAATTTTTGTTGTATTTGGTGTCCGTACAAAGGAGATTTCAATGTATATCATTTTTGTATTAGAACCTAAATATAAAAATGTATCTTCTAATAAAAAATAATGGTAAGCTACAACTGTTTTTGGGTGTGTAGGTGAGAGAAATGGCTCCAAAATTATTTTGTTATCAAAAATGGTTGTAGCTAGTCGCTAGAGAATTACCGTTATTATTCTGCAGCTAACCCATATTTTCCAAACCAAACCTAGTGCCTATTCAGATGAAGCAATAAAAAAGGCTGGTGTAGCTAAGCTAGAAAATTACCAAAATAGCATTGAAGGTATACCTAATATAGATTTGTTTCCAACTTTCTCCATTGAGTACGTCTTTGCAATGGCTGTAGCACAGCTAAGCCCGGCCAGTTCAATGAGCTGATCCACAGAGAATCTGTAATCGTTGAACAGCTCCTGGTCGCTTCCTCCTGTTCTATGTACCTCATGGTGCGAGTTGAGAAATATCTTTTTGTATTCTTCAACAAAGTCCCTTGGAACAGCTACGAATTTAATTTCAGGTTAGGGCTGGAAAAACATCTGAGATCTGAGACATCGGGCAAGACAAAAAATTAAAAAAAAATAATTCGTCAAAAACAAAAAACTCAATCCTCTAAAAGGCAAACGTGAAAAACCGATACAAAAAGCCGAAGTATACAAAATGGCCGGAATTTCGTCAACCCAGCTTTCAAGTGATTCTATTTCTGTTATCGTATAGGATAAGTCCGTAACACAATATATTACCTTGCTGAAGTAAGAAATGCTATGGATTGACTGTAAAATTTTTATTAATGCTCTTAACTTACTTACTGTGTATGTTTTTAGAAAAATTTGGAAATCAAAAACCACAAAACATATAAACAAACAAGAAGTCACAATGAGAAGGAGAAACACTCATAGAACACAAATAATTGGTGTGTCATACATGTCAACTTTGTATTTTAGAGTTGGGCGAACTATTACAATTGTACTAGAATCTATTACGACTTACTAGCTAACTTTGCGAGAACATTCCTAAATCAAATCCAAGCGAATAACCAAAATTTCTGTGTTATGTGCCGCGGTTATAATATGGTTCAAGATGACACACGGGTTGATGACGTCGGTTACACGAATCGCTTGAACGCGTTGGTTTTAACCGCGGTTTTGTTGCAAGTTGTTTATTTTAGAAAAGCGCGTATATAATCTCTGATTATTTTTATTATCACTTAATAATCGGTGCTTTTTCGTCTACAACTGTATATGGAAAGTTTAAATAAGAAACCTTTCATAATATTCATGGGAGAAATGTTTTTTTCAGATTTTTTTTTTAATGATGGAACCATGGCTTTGTAGCTATGATAACTTTCAATTCTCTAAATTTTTCCGCATGTCAAAGAAAACATTTATTGATTCAGCAGAAATGATGAAAAAAGAAATTAGCAAAACCGTATACAGGTGGATATCATCTAGTGAGTTTATATGGCCATATTTTAATATTCTTGTGGTATATGGCTGCACAGGATACTTTGTTAAGCATAGGAACTACATTTAAATTGTCCCCAACAACCGTAATGAGTATAACTAATAAGGTGCTCCACTTTATGGTAAAACTGAAGTCAGCCTGTATCATTTTTCTCAAAAATGAAGCTGAAGTACAATAACAATATCCAATTTCAATACCCGGCAAAATTCTAACTTGTCACATTTCAAATAATAACCAGTAATATAAAACTACTCTTGAGTTGGGTAAATACCACAATTTTGCGGTGATAACTATGACATATAACAGCTGATTCGTGACGTCACGGATCTTATAACCAAACTGATAACTACACTCGCTTGAACGGATTGGTAAATACCAACCCAAAATGGTAAATACCATTTCGATTTGGTTATCCGCTTGAATTTGATTCTAGCATTTCTCTCAACCAAAACAATGTAGAGTGCTTGTTGAAAGTTCTTTGGCTACCTCTTGATTTTTTTTTACAAGGCCTAGATTCCAAACGGCAACCCAACAAGCCTGGACAACATAGATCATAGAACAACTTGCTTTTCTGTAGTAATGTGCATTCTAGTTAACTAGTTCTAGGAACTAGTTCGCGTACGAACTACTTTACACAAGAAAGTGAAAGCGTCGCCTCACAATCTTCCATCCGCACGGATATTACGTATCTTGGAACACTTTCCATTTTGTCGTTTTTTTGACAAATAATTTGTCTTGATGATAACTACACTGGTTTCCTGTCTTAAATACACTTATTTGAGATGTATTCAAAGCTAGAAATGATTGATTTCCCGTAATTCTCAAAGTTTTTGACACGCAAATAAACCGGCAAAAATCGTAATTTATAACTTTGAACCTGTCTTCAGAAAGGACAACACATAAATAACCCGTCGTGCATATCGAACAGACATACTTTATTGGCATCATTTTCTAGCATATCACTGAATAATTTATACATATGCAGACCTATACACATAATCATCCAGATGCGATCTCGCTACTCAATCAACTTTCTCCCTATCACAGCTCAGAGATGAACACTACTTGGTTTTCTGCAACCAGTAATGCATGTTTGAGCGTGGCATGTCGTTGAATCATTCTTCCATAGATGAACGCTTTTGATGACGCCTACAGAGACTATACCGAGCACACGTGGAACGAACTATTTCACTAAAAACTACCTAATCTGCAAGATGACATTTTGTCGTTTTTCAAGTTTTTTTCTATAATACCCCTGCGGCATCATCAAGTCAAGTCACCAGTCGTTCGAAGTGAATAGAGATTTTCGTGGAATGATGAAGTAGTTCACTTAGTTCATAACAATTGTTGGACTGAACTAGTACGTTCGCGAACTACACACCACTCACCACTACTTTTCTGTCACTAGTGTCATTTTGTCCATTTTGAATTTGCCGTTACAATTTCACCATTACCTCACGAGATTAATAAACGAAATAAATCAATTTTCTGAAATGGACACGCACGGGCACGAGATGATATACGAAAACGTTGATCTGCTAACGCATTTCTACCCTGCCACAGAAGAATTGAAATCCCTGTTGTGCAAAGAGATGTTCTCGAAGGTGAACAAAGCTGCTTTCCAAGAAGTCGTCCACTACCTATTGCGCATCCTGAGCCCAGAATTAACGAAACAGCGCGTCACCTGGCCGGTGTTCGACTCCGAAACGGAGATAAAATTTCGCAAGGAAGTCCACCAATTCATCCGCGAAGTGAACGAGCAGCACCATTGGGATATCCCGCAGTTGCCCGCCTCGCACTTCATATCTCCGGGCGGGGGCCGTATCGTGAAATTCCTGCTCAAACTGTCGCAGCTAGTTATAGCTGAACACCTCAGGCGCAGCGGAGTAGAGCACCTCTTGCTCCCTCCGAAGCCTGCAGATGATGCAAGCCATCACAGTATTTTCAGTATTTTGAGGAAAGCTACACGACAAGTGCTGGCTGACACTGGGAAGATGATCGAGCAGTTCAAGGAATCGAAAGAAAAAGCGAAGGCGGAAGCTGCGGAATGCGAACGGCAGCTGAACAAAGTAAATGCCGAGATAAAGGAGCTGACACCCGTTTTGGAGTTGAAGAGAAGAGAGGTTGCGAACAAACAAGGCGAATTGCTAACCGCTCATCAATTAGAAGAGAAATGTAACGGGCTGAAAAAGCTGTGGAAGGAATTGGAAGCTTCGAAAACATTGTTTCCGGAAATCCGGTCCATTTTGGAATATCTCGATAGAGGTATACCAACCCTGAAGCATGGTGAATCAAATTCTGAGCCGTTAAATCTTGTGGAAGCACTTTCCAAACTAAATTCACTGTTGTCCCAAAAAGTATTTGAGTTTCCCAATCCAAATACTGAGAATCTCAATGATCTTATGAAAAAAATCGATGAACTAAATGCAAAATATTGTTTGTTTGAGTCGATCACAGACAAAACTTGTGAAGAAATCAGTAGATTGGAGGAAGAAGTGCAACAGGCCAAAGAAAATATTTGTAAATTATTCACTGAGAATTGATAATGCAATTTTTCAATAAAGTATTATGTATTTAAATTTTTCTTTTATTATTATTATTATCATCAAACCTTGATTTGAAAACAGATTTGAAGTGGCTAATAAATAGGTAATCTTTAGATTTTTTTTTATCGAAGCAGAAGCCTAAATGCCGGAACACCGCGGCTGCTATGATCCCAAACAAATTTTGTTAATATGATTTTTGAACTGCCTCGGGACAAAGGAGCGGTCGTATCGGCCAGTTCTGGATGTACGAAGTTCGACACGGTTAGGATGGGTCGCCAAACTCAGGCGGGTCTGTCTGGCAGGCCCATCGCACGGCGGCATCATGGAAGAGAGCTCTGAGGAGCAAAGCCCGTTGGTGTAGCGATAGAAAAGAGCTAGATCGCCGACGGCCCGCCGGTGCGAAAGAGTCCCGAGACTGCCTGTTAGAGAAGAGTCATCGATCAGTCGGACCGCCCTCCTCTGGATAGCATCGAGCATGGACAATGTAGTCGGGGCGGCAGCACCCCAACCGTGTGAGCAATACTCGAGGCTGCAAAATTTTTGATAATAGGGCAAACTGAATACTATTAATTAGTAGACAACCATATATACACATAACACGGTATACATAGTATAGCTGGTTGCCTCAGATTATATATATTTCCTGGGTAGTATTTATTCAATTATCTGCCAGTGTCACACGTCAAAGGTGTCATTGTGAATTTGTAAAGTTTGAAGTTTGGACAGTTTTGTTTGTACGTTACGTTATAATACAAAAATATCCTGATTAGCAAACACTGCCGGCTTTATATCTTTTTTGATCATCAACTGTTAAAAATGCAACATCCTGTTATGGACGTTCCAACTGCTAAAGGAAAAATGAAAATGCGCATGGAAAATCAAATGGTACGTAAAAGAGAAAGGGAATTTCAGCACGATCAAATGTGGAACAACGCGAAAAAATATTACGAACATTGGCAGCAAACCAACACGAAATTGGATAGCTGGACTTCCCCACGTTACTATCAAGATAACAACAAGCTTATGGAAGACATCAAGAAGAAACGAGAGAAAGAAGAACAGTTGGAAAAGAGAAGAGAAAAACTGAGACGGTTATACGAGGAAGACCGTAAAACTTACGATATTGAATTGATGATTTACAAGACAAAACCGAAAACACCTGTTGGCAAAGTTGATTCGATACCTACAGAAGTTTTGAAAGAAGTTAATAGCGAGTTTAAATTAAGAGAGCAAGATCGCAAAAGACACGAAGCAGAACTGCAGTTATACCATCAGTGGAGAATAAATAATCCAATTATCAGACAATATGAGAGCAAGTATCAACATAAAGACTCAAAATTGAGTTGGTTAGACCAGCAGATCGAGAAACGAATGCAGAAAGAACGTGAAGAAGAAGAGATGAAGCAGTTGCTGAAGGAGAAAGAAGAAAAATTCAGGAAACATGAGGAAGAAGAACAGAATTTCGAGAAATTTGTACAGGAAAGGAAACAAAGATTAAAGGAATGTTTAGAACTGCACATGAAAGAGTTGCATGAAAAGGAAGAGGCATATAAAGAGCTGAAAATGGAGGAAATTGAAGAAAACAAACACCAACTTGTCTTAGCTAATTTAGAGGAAGAATATAAGAAAGAAGAAATAAGGAGAGCAACTATTGAATGTGCCTTATACAATGTCAAACAACATAAGATGAAATTGAAGCAGAAAGCTCATGAGATTCAAGAGAGTCTAGCAAATGAAGTAATGTTGATAAATAGACTGAAAGAATTGGAATTGCAAGAAATGTTAGATAGTGAAACAAAGAGGATGGAAGTCCGAGAAAGTTTTGATAAATATTTTGCAATGACTAAGGAACATCAAGACTTGGAGAGGAGGACCGAGGAGCATCTAAAGTGTCTTTTTGATTCTGAGGCTAAAGCAGTTTATGAAAAACAGCAGGAAGTTTGGAAGATGGAGGAAACGATACGAGCAAATTTATTCAAGAAAGTTATGGATACATTAAAGTCACAAATTGAAGAAAAAGTAGCTAGAAATAAGGAGAGGCAAAAACAGATAGAAAAGGATAAAATTGAAATGATGAGGAAGATTCAGGAGTACAATCAAGAAGTGGATAAGTTGGCTAAGGAAGAAGAAGAGAAAAAGCATACTGCCAAGGAAATGATAGATGATGATGTAATGCTAAACACTTTGACTAAGAAGCACCAGGAGAACATCAGGCTAAAAGAAATCAATGAACAGCTTGATAGGATTAAAAAGGAAGAAGAAAGGTTGCAAGAAGAAATATTGAAGATGCAGAGAAAGTAGGGACCAGTTAAACCACCAAGCAGTAGACTATTTTTTTGATTCAATATTGTGATCTTTTCATATAACAAGATGTGATATACTGTGTGATATATTATATGCAGGTTAGGACACTGGGACTTTGATAATTTTGATTAGCTTAAAAGGAATTTGAGGTTTTATTTTATTCAATTTATATAATGACAATATTTTTATAAAAAACTATAAACTATTATTCTTACTAAACCTGGTATTGTTTTATTTATTCACATGGAAATTGTTAACAATTGTCTACCATTTACTTTATTAGACTTGAATTTTACCGAGAATTTCGATGAATCAGAGGGACAAACATGGTAAAATAACTTTCAGAATACAGCATAAAAGTGACACAGCATATTTGAGAAAAAGTGTATTTGTCAATCTAATTGCAATGAAGTTTACATGTTAAATGTCAAGAATCTCATATAATTTTCTTTTCAAACCATTTTAGCTCTGATCAAGCTTCAAACTTTCGTAAACGCTTGTCAAACGAGACGTTGATGAAACTTATGAAGGAGAAATCCCATAATAAGGCGTCATCAGACAGTTCGAGTAGCGGGCATTCATCAGGAGTTCATCACAACACTCAGGGTATCCAACAGTTTCTCGCTGCCGAGAAAAGGGCTGCAGAAAGGGTCGCAGAAGCCAGATTACGTGCGTAAAAAAATGTTTCTCTGAACTATCAAGAGTCTATTTAATTTCTACTTTATGTGCCAAAACTGGCGAGGTAGTATCGTAATCACGAAAAATTCCATGATCCGATTTAAGTGTATATTAAATTCTTCTAGCTGCAATTTATAAGATTGCTAAGAAGATGCCAAACACATAAACGGGTAAAAAATTCCAATATTGCCTTTCGGCGCTATTACGCGCAGGCAACCAGTATCGCATCTCTAATAATAAAATTCTCTATCCCACTTATGCGAGCGGCAATTTAGAGCAATTGAAAATGTTGCTCTTCCTGCGTTCCATTTCAAAATTGCAGTCGTTCAAAAAGTGCGATTTTGATGGTGTTTTTGCGGAATGGCTAGTCATCAAACGCAGGGCATCCAGCAATTGCTGGCCGCTGAGAAAAGGGCCGCTGAAAAAGTGGCAGAGGCCCGAAAACGTGAGTACATTTTGGATTGCGTCCCGTGTTTTATTTTTATAAGCCAGGTAGTTTATTAATATTCATTGTTTGAATACTTGAAGCTTGGAGCATATTTTTGCATCTAGAGGGTTCGTTGAAGTGATTTCCCCTAACTATTTTTTTTGTAGCATCTTGAAAATCATCTTATAGCAACTTGAAATACGGAATTAGGTTTAGTTTTTGAAATATCTAGGACGCAGGAAAGTCGATGAAATTGATTAACGTGTGTTCGCGTGGTATCTATTAAGGTCAGTCTTCGCGATATTTTCCAGGTATTCAAAAATAGATTTTTATAAGTACTTATATTTAAAAAAACAGGGGAATTATCGGAGGATATTATGAGCTTTTTATTTATTCGTATGACTTCGAGTCATCAATATAAAAATTATTCGAAAACACTGAATGATTGTGAGTTAACAAATAATCGCTTAGTTAATCAAAACAGCTAGAACTTTACGATTAATAATGTTCTATCCAGCCGACGTAACTATTAAAACGCAAGATAAACTATAAGCAAGCAGATCATGAGTTTATTCAATGAAAGGCGTCATGCGACGACGACGACATTACCCACTCCAGTGCAATTTATCCGTTAACAACAGGAAGAGACGAGTTAAGTGATGTTTAGAGCATGTGATGAACGTTAATATCTTTTAAAATCCGTATAAATTTGGATTACTTAAAAATCTGCAATAGATCACAAGACGGATTTTTTCACAAAGAATCGATGCAATAAGCGATATAGATGTTTCCGAGCGGTTGTTATGTTTCTCGATTGCACCTATCGAAAATATTATATATATATATATACATAACAACCGCTCGGAAACATCTATATCGCTATATATATATATATATAAATGCGAATAGCCGTGAGCTGGAAGTGGTTATAGTACTTGTAAAAATATCAGCCAAAAATAATACATTGGGTGCTATATTTAAATACAGAGCGGGGTGGTTTCACACACACATGGTGTCGAAAATTCAAACACCAATAAATGCCTGCCAAGCCTCACCTGACCGTAAATATCGCTTTAAGAAAGGATTAAACATTTTTATATCTCAAAAACCGAGGAGGTATCTGCGATATTTTGATATTTAGTGAATCGGGAGCATTTTCTTTACTTATTGACAAAGTTTTTCAGACGAAAAAAAAACAAGCTTTCTAGTTGTAGCTACGACTTTTTTGCATCCAGTAAATACAGGGTGCGGCAGAGAGGATGGACGGTTTTAAAAAAAATCATAAAATAGTTAATTTTTACTCGAAAACAAATTTATTGATGGAATCAGGTTCACAAGGAAATAGCATTTGAGACAGTCAAGTGTGGAAAATCACATCAGGCATGTGGTGGCCGAAATCGTTGCTGCAGTGCCGGAGGCTTTCTCGGAAGTTCGTGTAGAGTCTCTCCAACATCGCTCTCTCAACTTGGGCGACTTCCACGCGAATTTCGCCCTTCAATTCGTCCAGAGTTCGGGGCTTGTGTCTTGTGAAAGTGGGCTTCGTCACTCATGAGGTTCTCATTTTGATCGATCAGTGCTTCCATCTCACGTGCGAAGTTCATTCGTTGTGCATAATCTCCGGGCTGTAACTGTTGCACAATGGCCAATTTGTAGGGGTGAAAGCGGAGATCCATATGCAAAATTCGCCTTACCGAACGATCACTAAGGCGAAGTGCAGCAGCATGTTTCAGGGCAGATCGACTCGGACTGCGAAGAAAGACCTGTCGAACGCGTTCAACATTTACAGGAGTTCGAACTGTTCGCGGCGCTCCTCTTGGTCTTCTGTTGATCAGTTCACCACGCCTGCGAAGTGATAAAACCCAACGAAGGATGGCGTTTCGAGAGGGAACAGCTCTATTCCGATGAATGTTGAAGTGGAGACGAAACTCACGCTGTACGACGATGACTAACTCATTATTTCGGACGAAACAATCATAGGCGAAAACGCGGTGCTCCACCGTCCGAGGCTCCATAACGACAACTGGTAAAATAATGCTAGTATCTCACGAGTCAAACGGCACCCTCCCCACCTCTCTCGTAGACGGAGGCGGAGAGTACTACCCATCCCAAAAACGTCCGTCCTCTCTGCCGCACCCTGTACAAGTTTTATGCATTTAGCGTTGCCGCTTTTTTGGTTTAGTAGTAATATTCAACCTCGAACGCAGGTCAGCCGTAAGTGTTGCAGATACCGCTGAATGGGCTTATAATTATTATTTCAGGTAAGGCACGAAGAATCAAGCAGGCTAGAGACGAAGCAACTGCGGAGATAGAGCAATATAGAGCCGAGAGGGAGAAGCAGTTCAGGGAGTACGAGGCTAAACACATGGGATCCAGAGAAGACATCGCTGCCAAGATCGACCGAGACACAGAGGAGCATTTGAAGGAGATTGAGGAGAATATTAGGAAGAATAAGGATGCAGTGGGTACCTTTTTCGTCATTTTTAAGAAACCGTAATGTCGATAGACAACTCTGTCGCAATTTGGAAGCAACTTTTTTGGAATTGCTATTGAAAAACAATCTGTCTAAACTTATTTGAAGTTTCGTGGTAACTTGTAAAGTATCTTTGTGCCAGTGTTTGTTAGATTTTTGATCATTGTTGGGATGACAATCAATGAAGCGCGTTATGATTTTGACAGAAACGCATAGGTGTAGATGAGGCAATGGTTCCTTATTTTGAGAGACACTCATGCAAACAGTTCATTCACGGAAAACCTGTACGATACGGCTATAAATTATGGGTTGGCCCATCAACAATAGGCTACGTTTACTGGGTTGAACCTTACCAAGGGTCGTCAACCAACATTAGGAAGAATTATGCAGATTTGGGGGTTGGTGCTGGTGTGGTATTAGAGCATTCTGATGCACTGAGGAGAAAATGGCCAAATGAAAAATTTCATTTAGTTTTCGACAATTTTTTCACTTCTCTCCCTCTTATGGTATTATTGACAGAAAAAAATTTCTTTGCGACTGGTACTGCTAGAGAAAATCGTTTACAAGGCGTCCAATTCAGAGATTCTAAAATTATGAAAAGGAAAAAAAGAGCTAGTTACGATTACAACAAAAATTTACGATACAAACATAATTGCAGTAAAATGGCATGACAATAATTTAGTAACGCTCTGTTCAAATGCCGCAGGATTGCAACCGATTAGCTTTGTAAAGCGATACTCTCAAAAGGATAAAAAAAAGTATTCAGATAAGAAACACAATCTGCAAGAAAATCAATGTTTTCAAAAATGCTTGTGATGTTAGATAGAACAACCTCATCTTGTAAATGTATACAACGCAAATATGGGCGGCGTTGATCGTTGTGATCAAAATATTGGTCTTTATCGCATTTCCATCCGACGTAAAAAGTGATATTTTTCATTGATCAGCCACTGTATTGATATGGCTGTTCATAATTCCTGGCAACTTTATAGATTGCACGGAGGACATATGGATCAATTATTATTTAGACGGCGGCTTGTCACAGCCTTGTTACAACAAAACAAGAAACCGCCATCTTTTTCTAGAGGACGTCCTTCGGCTAATGAATATATAGATATTCGTTATGATCGTTTAGATCATTTTGTGATACCACAAGAAAATCCAACTAGATGTGGCTTATGTCATGATAGAGCAAAAACAAGGTGCTCTAAGTGCAATGTAGGGATGCATGTAAAATGTTTTTTGTCCTTCCATGCTAAACCTTAATGTTCGCCTATGTGCCTAGTGTACTATATTTTGTATGGCATTTTTTTACACTTTTTCCTAAAATAAAATTTAAAAAATAATAAATCTGTTTAATATATGCTTCATATAGAATGAATTTGCAGAGAACATACTTTATTATAATTTATTTGAGCTGCAGGCATAACTGGGTTAATAAATACTCTTTTTATATTCTTTTCTATCTGCCAACCTTTTAATTTCTTGTGGTAACTTATTATATACATATTTTAGTGCAGCTGTAATGGACATTTTTTTCGGTAACCGTGAGATGATGGACTGGATACAGAAGATTTATATTTCTATTTCTTGTGTTATAGTCACTTCGTGGGTTACCGATAAAATTGTCAAATTTTTTTGAATGTGAAAAATGTAAAGTATTTAAAAGATAAGTAATTTTGTACCTAGTATCAGATATGATTCCATAAAGTATCTTGTATCTGGCATCTGAAATACGAGCTCTGTCTCAGTGAAGTTGGCCCAACGCGCCAAAACATGATATTTGTGAATATATTTGAGGGCTAATTAAAATTGTATGTGAAATGATAATATTTTTGGTTTCTTTTATGGAAATATAACAAAACAGACGCGTTTTTATTTCGATGTTGTCTTTTTTGCAAGTTCTTCCTCAGTTTTTAATACGTTTCCGCTAATCATAAAACACCTAGTTTGGGTAGTTGTGCCCACTTCACCGAGACAGGGCTCGTGCTTATTTTAACAGTATTAAAAGTACTTTGTATATGGTATCTTGCACATCACTGCATATCTGAGTAACTTATAATCGCCTCAAGGCGAAATCGAGATTTCATCGAAATCTAGCATATTAAAAATAAAACATACAAACTGCATATAAATATATTTTTTTATTGATCCTTATCCTATAGTTTGTACAAAAGAAAGACATTTTTTTTTTAATGATGGAGCCATGGCTTTGTAGCTATGATAACTTACAATTCTCTAAATTTTTCCGCATGTCAAAGAAAACATTTATTGATTCAGCAGAAATGATGGAAAAGAAATTAGCAAAACCGTATACAGGTGGATATCATCTAGTGAGTTTATATGGCCATATTTTAATATTCATGTGGTATATGGCTACACAGGATACTTTGTTAAGCATAGGAACTACATTTAAAGTGTCCCCAATAACCGTAATGAGTATAACTAATAAGGTGCTCCACTTTATGGTAAAACTGAAGTCATGCTCAATCAAGTTTCCCAAAAATGAAGCTAAAGTACAATAACAATATCCAATACCCGGCAAAATTCTAACTTGTCACATTTCAAATAATAACCAGAAATATAAAACTACTCTTGAGTTGGGTAAATACCACAATTTTGCGGTGATAACTATGACTATGACAGCTGATACGTGACGTCACGGATCTTATAACCAAACTGATAACTACACTCGCTTGAACGGATTGGTAAATACCAACCCAAAATGGTAAATACCATTTCCATTTGTTTACCCGCTTGAATTTGATTTATAACTTCCGAACACTGATTTGTGGAACGTCACAAAGAGAAGGAGAAACACTCATAGAACACAAATAATTGGTGTGTCATACATGTCAACTTTGTATTTTAGAGTTGGGCGAACTATTACAATTGTACTAGAATCTATTACAACTTACTAGCTAACTTTGCGAGAACATTCTTGGCATTTCTCTCAACAAAAACAATGTAGAGTGCTTGTTGAAAGTTCTTTGGCTACCTCTTGATTTTTTTTACAAGGCCTAGGTTCCAAACGGCAACCCAACAAGCCTGGACAACATAGCTCATAGAACAACTTGCTTTTCTGTAGTAATGTGCATTCTATTTAACTAGTTCTAGGAACTAGTTCGCGTACGAACTACTTTACACAAGAAAGTGAAAGCGTCTCCTTTCAATCTTCCATCCGCACGGATATTACGTATCTTGGAACACTTTCCATTTTGTTGTTTTTTTGACAAATAATTTGTCTTGATGATAATTACACTGGTTTCCTGTCTTAAATACACTTACTTGAGATGTATTCAAAGCTAGAAATGAGTGATTCCCGTAATTCTCAAAGTTTTTGATATGCAAAAAAACCTGCAAAAATCGTAATTTATAACTTTGAACCTGTCTTCAGAAAGGACAACACATAAATAACCCGTCGTGCATATCGAACAGACATACTTTAGGCATCATTTTCTAACATATCACTGAATAATTTATACATATGCAGACCTATACACATAATCATCCAGATGCGATCTCGCTACTCAATCAACTTTCTTCCTATCACAGCACAGAGATGAACACTACTTGGTTTTCTGCAACCAGTAATGCATGTTTGAGCGTGGCATGTCGTTGAACCATTCTTCCATAGATGAACGCTTTTGATGACGGCTACAGAGACTATACCGAGCACACGTGGAACGAACTATTTCACTAAAAACTACCTAATCTGCAAGATGACATTTTGTCGTTTTTCAAGTTTTTTCTATAATACCCCTGCGGCATCATCAAGTCAAGTCACCAGTCGTTGAAGTGTTGAAGTGAATAGAGATTTTCGTGGAATGATGAACTAGTTCACATAGTTCATAACAATTGTTGGACTGAACTAGTACGTTCGCGAACTACACACCACTCACCACTACTTTTCTGTCACTAGTGTCATTTTGTCCATTTTGAATTTGCCGTTACAATTTCACTATTATCTCACGAGATTGATAAACGAAATAAATCAATTTTCTGAAATGGACACGCATGGGCACGAGATGATATACGAAAACGTTGATCTGCTAACGCATTTCTACCCTGCCACAGAAGAATTGAAATCCCTGTTGTGCAAAGAGATGTTCTCGAAGGTGAACAAAGCTGCTTTCCAAGAAGTCGTCCACTACCTATTGCGCATCCTGAGCCCAGAATTAACGAAACAGCGCGTCACCTGGCCGGTGTTCGACTCCGAAACGGAGATAAAATTTCGCAAGGAAGTCCACCAATTCATCCGCGAAGTGAACGAGCAGCACCATTGGGATATCCCGCAGTTGCCCGCCTCGCACTTCATATCTCCGGGCGGGGGCCGTATCGTGAAATTCCTGCTCAAACTGTCGCAGCTAGTTATAGCTGAACACCTCAGGCGCAGCGGAGTAGAGCACCTCTTGCTCCCTCCGAAGCCTGCAGATGATGCAAGCCATCACAGTATTTTCAGTATTTTGAGGAAAGCTACACGACAAGTGCTGGCTGACACTGGGAAGATGATCGAGCAGTTCAAGGAATCGAAAGAAAAAGCGAAGGCGGAAGCTGCGGAATGCGAACGGCAGCTGAACAAAGTAAACGCCGAGATAAAGGAGCTGACACCCGTTTTGGAGTTGAAGAGAAGAGAGGTTGCGAACAAACAAGGCGAATTGCTAACCGCTCATCAATTAGAAGAGAAATGTAACGGGCTGAAAAAGCTGTGGAAGGAATTGGAAGCTTCGAAAACATTGTTTCCGGAAATCCGGTCCATTTTGGAATATCTCGATAGAGGTATACCAACCCTGAAGCATGGTGAATCAAATTCTGAGCCGTTAAATCTTGTGGAAGCACTTTCCAAACTAAATTCACTGTTGTCCCAAAAAGTATTTGAGTTTCCCAATCCAAATACTGAGAATCTCAATGATCTTATGAAAAAAATCGATGAACTAAATGCAAAATATTGTTTGTTTGAGTCGATCACAGACAAAACTTGTGAAGAAATCAGTAGATTGGAGGAAGAAGTGCAACAGGCCAAAGAAAATATTTGTAAATTATTCACTGAGAATTGATAATGCAATTTTTCAATAAAGTATTATGTATTTAAATTTTTCTTTTATTATTATTATTATCATCAAACCTTGATTTGAAGTGGCTAATAAATAGGTAATCTTTAGATTTTTTTTTATCGAAGCAGAAGCCTAAATGCCGGAACACCGCGGCTGCTATGATCCCAAAGAAATTTTGTTAATACGATTTTTGAACTGCCTCGGGACAAAGGAGCGGTCGTATCGGCCAGTTCTGGATGTACGAAGTTCGACACGGTTAGGATGGGTCGCCAAACTCAGGCGGGTCTGTCTGGCAGGCCCATCGCACGGCGGCATCATGGAAGAGAGCTCTGAGGAGCAAAGCCCGTTGGTGTAGCGATAGAAAAGAGCTAGATCGCCGACGGCCCTCCGGTGCGAAAGAGTCCCGAGACTGCCTGTTAGAGAAGAGTCATCGATCAGTCGGACCGCCCTCCTCTGGACAGCATCGAGCATGGATAATGTAGTCGGGACGGCAGCACCCCAACCGTGTGAGCAATGCTCGAGGCTATGCCTTATCTGGGCCTTGTATAGAGTGAGAAGGTCTCTGCCCTGGAAAATTTTTGATAATAGGGCAAACTGATAGTTACTTAAGTTAAAATAAAATACTTTATCCGGTACAGTCCGTTTCGTATTTCTGCACATACGTACAATACAGTACTTATAATATGGATACAGTGGGAAACAAAATAATGCAACGAAGCAATCCAGAGATAAACCCTTCTAGAGGTGGGAAACTCCAATAAGTTACCGTATTTCTGCGACCTCTGGTGGATTGTCTCACACCAGTGCTGAATAATGGGCCTTTCCATCTTAATAGGACAAACCTGATGGGACTTTTTACATTCTGTTAATAATAAATCGTCTTACGTAACAAAAACACTCCAAATGGGTTAATTTCCACTTTCTTAGTTATTAATACATGACGCGCATTTCGACACACAGTGTCTTTCTCCAATGCTGGCGTGAGCTGCGCGTCACGTATTAATGACTAATATAGCAGAAATTAAACCATTCTGAGTGTTTTTATTACGTAAAATGGATTTCCATCAAGGCAACCACCGTTGAAAAAAAATTATAAATCGTCTTTACTAGGGGCGAGGTTTAGCATAGTGCTATTCTGCCACGTAGTCACAACAACAAAAAAATACAAAATATTAAACCTAAAATAAGTTGGAATGATATGATCAAAATTAAGTTGTGTAAGGATATTGTGTATAAAATATAAATAACAATTTTACATTTGAAAGGAGCAAAATCTACATGGCTTTTTTTTCTTTGAGGTGGTAGGTAAACGTAACGACTTTAGGTATATTTTGCTAAAATAGATGTCCTAACCAGTGTTCTAAATTTCTCATCATTTAGCGATTTTATGGCTTGTGGAAGATCTTTCCAGGGGATGTGAAAGGAGGAATTAAAATTAAAGAAATAATTATAGTCATTTTATGGTCAATCATTCATATACAAATTATAACACCTTTTCTCACAAAGCTAAATATAATAATAATAATGTCTTTAGAAATCCATCCACACTGCGAGGCGAAGTTTATCCAGCTGGCTACTCTACCACTTAACCTCACAGCGCTGAAACACATACAAAAAAAAAAGATATTACAATGAATAGCAATCGACTATCTAATATATACAATAATTAAGGCTTAAATAGAGTAATCTGTTATACATCTATACTACATGGCCCGCTCTAACAAAAAAAAAAGAAATATATCAGCTAGCTTGGCTAGCAGACCCCAGAAGATGGTTCTTAATGGCTCTCTTGAATGCAAGTATTCCCTTCTTTAAAAACCACATCATTTACACCTGGATTGATGGGAATCTGGTTTAATAGCTGCATTATTGTTTTTTTTTTTTTTGAGGGCAAAGCAAATATTTTTGATAATGCTCGATATCCCCTACCACTTTGTTTATGAAGTATAAGTCCCATCAATTTGTCTTCTACGCTATATCTGCGTCCCTGTGATTTACTACCAGCCAGTGTGATCTAGCTTTTGATAAAAGTAACTACAGTGCTGTCCAATTGCTGCAATGCCTCATTTAATACTTCTCTTATACTTCTGGTACTTCTAATCAACCTTCTTGTACATCCTAGTCTGGTTACATGTACCTTATGCAATAATCCAGATTCTGTCCTTGAGGAACCTTGAAATAAATAATGAAATTGATATTATATTATATATTATTATTTTGATTTTATATTTATTTACTCACATTGTTTGTTATCTTTGTACATTGAGTGAATAAATATTATTATTATTATATATGTTAAGAATGTTCCATTTGTAAATAAACACAAGTGATTGATAGCCAAAGTTGACCAAATTGACAAAATATATGCCGATCCGTTATCAGAAGTGGAAAATTGCTCATGCAAAAATATCAGAAATCAGCGGGTCTGAAAGTGATCAAGAAAATTCTGTCAGAAGATGATAAAATATTTATTTTTGAAAACTGAAGGTATCTCAAAAGTTGAGACGTTTAGGTTCATATAAAGTTTTCTTCTTAAAATGGATCCGATAACGCCCCGCATGAAGAGCACGTAACTTTGTACGAAATTACACAAGTCAAGACACAAAAACGAGATTCGTGGAACTAAGTGTATCAGCCTTTTGGATTTCTTAAATATACATCTGCTATGGTTTATATTGTGTGATTCGTCTAGAGGTATTTTTTTTTCAAAAGAAAAATATCTGTAGATTGTGTGATAATTTTTTGAAGGGCTATGTTTACACAGGTGAAAGAGTACAAAAATCAAATATTCCACGGCCAACATTAATTAGAAACAATAAAAAACTGATGCTTCTCCTGTTCAAGATAATCCTACACAGTCGACTATATTTATTAAAAAATACCGCTAGACAAATCGCCGATTACTACATTTCGGTTTGATTCCCTAAAAACATCAAATAATCTAACCCGATTTTTGCGGGTCTAATGCTCTTTCTGATGTTCCTCATCCTCGCAATCGCAGCTGATGAGGACACAGCAGTCCGTTCCCGGGTACTCCGGCAGGTTCATCTCGAACTTTTCCTCCAACGCGGCCGGCACGAATCTGCCTCCCAAATAGTGGTAGATTCCTCTGAAATCGAGCGCGCCCCTTTTCGGGCACATCAGCGATATCAGCATTTCGGGAAGTAGGCCGCTTCGCTCTTCGGGCTCGCCGTTATCCACGTGCCAGCCCGAAGGGAGATCGATACTGCAACAAATTACGTAAATTGAAGAGGAGCAAAGGATTCGTGCGATGCTCAATCTGCTTATATTCAAAATCTAACAAACTAAAGTTAAACAGGAACATTTTCCATTGCTACTAAAAATATCTACGACGGCTGTCTCAGTGAAGTCGTTCGAACGCCACAAAACATGATATTTGTGAATTTATTTGACGGCTAATTAAAATTTTATTTCAAATATAATATTTTTGTTTTCTTTAAATGTTTATGGAAAGATAACAAAACCGACGCGGCTATTTTTAAAAATCGTTTATATTTATAAATTGTCTTCTTTGCAAAATAATTTGTGTATAGCAAAATACATGTTTAATGGTCTTCGATAAAATAATGCTAGGCTTTGTATGACAAATGATGACATTTTAAATTGGTAAGAAGCTGAGTTTTGACGTTTAAATTGTTGTTAACAATTAAAAATGGATCGTGATAAATCAATAAATCACTTTATAAATACCCAAAAGACCCAATAGACAAAAATGTAAAATTACCGAAAATTGAATAAAAAAACGTGTAAACGAGCAATTATACAAAATTAACATTGTAACAAAAAAAGAACAAGGTTATGGAGTCTCTTGAAAAAGGCAATAGCCCAAATCCTGGACTTGACTGGTTTTTACACAGTAAAATCACGACAAAATATATTTGCTGCAAGAGTACTCGAATCTTTCAAGGAAGAACAATAAATTTACGATTTCAAAATGTCGAATCGTGCGCTATGAACAGCTAGGTAATGAAATATTATTTAAATGTAGTGAAACAGTCTATCTGTAACAGTTTAATATTTTTGAAATCCGAAGATCGCAGGAATGGGCAGCCTCTGACTCTACAAACACTCAATTAAGATGAATACTGAAAGAAGAAAAAACTTGATCACGTTATCACTCTGGCTAAAAACTATGTGCCACAGTGTGATCGGTTGTTCTATGAAGAAATCAGAAAATACCATCAGAGCTTTTCACCAGATAAACTTAATAATCCTCCGCATCAGAATTCAAAGAAGATAAATGAAAATATTTTAAGTTTGAACCAAAAGTTGCATTAAAGTTTATTTCATTCAGAAACTTAACAAAACAATATTTTTAACGTCAAAGTTTGTTGTATATTTTAATTTTATCCCTTAATAAATCAAAAAACTTGTTACACCAGTCAAGTCCATTAATCTTTCCATCATAACTCATTCATTTTGTTTACTTACAGATTGATATATTTAAGAAATTATGCAAATGACAACAAAAAATTTAAATCAAAAATGTTTTTTATGTTTCCTCAACATTTTTCCTCATGTGACTTGAGTGGTCTATGGATTGGAACCTCATCGCCGTCACATACCTGACAACAGGCACCGTAGCCTTCTTCATGAGATCGATGCTTGCGACGAACGCCTCCGTCACCGGCGGTTTGAAGCTGCTGAACCCGAACACGGCGTCGACGATCAGCGCGAACGTGCATTCGACCGTCGACAGTTCGGGTTCGGGCAGCATTTGCAAGAAAGGCACCGCCATGTTCGTGCACTGAGTGGTCAGGCTGTTGTAGAGCTGCTTCTCGGTGCGTACCGGATAGTAAATCACCGGCTTGTAACCCAACACCTTCAAATGGCGCGCGCACACCAGGCCGTCGCCGCCGTTGTTGCCGGGACCGCAGATTACTGGAAATAATATATATAGTATATATATATATATATATATACTAAGTGACATATAAATCCGAACACCCAGTTTAAATGGGTTTATTTTAATAAAATTTTGTATAAGTACTTAATGAAGCATAATAAGTAAATGATAAAAATTGCTGCTTTAAAGCCCTTTGACCTTTAATAATGCGTGGATGCACCCTGATGTGCTACGCATTCTCCAACGCGCCTAGGCATACTTCTGATCAGGTGGTCAATGTCCTCCTGTGGTATCTCATTCCAGGCAACCACCAACTCCTCTCGAAGTGCTTCTAGAGTCTGAGGAGGACGTTGCAAATTGAGCAATCTCCTACCCATCATATCCCACACGTGCTCAATTGGGGATAAGTCGGGAGATCTTGGTGGCCATGGTAACAATGTGACATCATTATGTTGAAAGAAGTCTATTGTGACTCTTGCAACATGTGGCCGGCATTATCTTGTTGGAAAGTTGGATCTGCCAGGGTGTCAAGATAGGGTAAAAGATGGGGTTCTAGAACTTCGTGGATATAACGCTGCGCGTTCATGTTACCTCTGATGAAGATTAAAGGTGACCTGGAACCATAAGCTATAGCACCCCAAACCATATCTCCAACGAATGAGAAGTTTTGGCTTGTTTTCATACCGGCCACACTGGGTCCTCCCTTTAACTCGAGAACACCGACGTAATCGCCTTGAGTGGTGCAGACAACGGTCACTTTGGGATCAGGAATGGAACAGTATTGTATTTTGTGATGAGTCTCGATTTTGTTTAGGCATGCACGATGGTCGTGTCAGGGTTAGAAGGCGACGTGGTGAAAGGAGGAATCCACAGTTTTTTGTTGAAAGACATGTTCATCACACTGTTGGAGTTATGGTTTGGGGTGCTATAGCTTATGGTTCCAGGTCACGTTTAATCTTCATCAGAGGTAACATGAACGCGCAGCGTTATATCCACAAGTTCTAGAACCCCATCTTTTACCCTATCTTGACACCCTGGCAGATCCAACTTTCCAACAAGATAATGCCCGACCACATGTTGCAAGAGTCACAATAGACTTCTTTCAACATATCACATTGTTACCATGGCCACAAAGATCTCCCGACTTATCCCCAATTGAGCACGTGTGGGATATGATGGGTAGGAGATTGCTCAATTTGCAACGTCCTCCTCAGACTCTAGAAGCACTTCGAGAGGAGTTGGTGGTTGCCTGGAATGAGATACCACAGGAGGACATTGACCACCTGATCAGAAGCATGCCTAGGCGCGTTGGAGAATGCGGAGCACATCAGGGTGCATCCACACACTATTAAAGGTCAAAGGGCTTTAAAGCAGTGCAATCATTTTGAAATTTTTATTATTTACTTATTATGCTTCATTAAGTACTTATACAAAATTTTATTAAAATAAAACCATTTAAACTGGGTGTTCGGATTTATATGTCACTATATATATATATATATATATATATATATATATATATATATATATATATATATATATATATATATATATATATATATATATATATATATATATATATATATATATATATATATATATATATATATATATTATATATATATAAAATAGGAAAATAAGGGACAAAATCCGCAAAAAGACGGAAAGTGGATTCCAGCAGAAAATAGGATAGGTAACCCGAGCGATGATGATCTTTATTTCATAGCAATGTGCTAACAGATAAAACATTTGGATATAAACTACAATTTTCTAGACTTTGGGGCGATGTCGGTACACTTCTGCCTTCACGCAGCCCCAAAGAAAAAAATCACATGGGGTCAAATCCGGTGAGTACGGAGGTCACCCGATGTCGCCGCGCAAAGAAACAACGTGTCTAGGAAACGTTTCTCGTAAAAGTGCCATTGAATGACGTGCTGTATGGACTTGTTGGAACCGTACATGTTCTGGTCCATGCTCATCGACAAGAGCAGCCACTCTGGGCCACAGAAAGCAGAAAGGTCTCTAGCATCACACAATACCGATCTGCGCTTACTGTAACAGTAACACTGCTTTTTCTCAAAAAAGTATGGACTCAGATAAATAAGTTGGCAGGGGTTACTGAGAATCTCATTGGAACTTTTGATCGCCATGTTGAAAATCACCACTACAAAATTTCAACCAATTTAGTGGAAAGCCATGTTCCATAAGAAAACTGTTTTTGTTTTGGTATGAACAATTTTTTTTTGTAACTTGTTTCCACAACATTATTTCTGTTAATATTGCGAGGCATTCTGGCCACCATACGGAGCCCTACACTGAGTTCCCGTGCCTAACGGAGATGTCTGGAGATACGTCTCCATTTCTGAGAGTGTTGTCTTGCAATCCACGTCTCCATTTTCCTTCTAACTCTTTGCGCGAGCACTCCTAAAGCTGGCTCAGGAATAACGAGCTTGCTGGCTGATCCTGTCTTCGCCAGAGCGTCCGCCGTGTCTTTGCCCCTTATCCCAGCGTGCCCCGGTACCCACATTAACGATACCGGATGCCTCGCTGCGAGACGATCCAGAGCCTCCCTGCATTGCAATACAAGGCACTTGTGCCTTCATAGCAGCCTGGCTGTCGGATAAGATTGTTATTCTTCTCCTAGGCCCGGCCTCCTCCAGAATGCGAGATACACAAGCCAGAATCGCAAAGATTTCTGACTGGAAAATAGAGTGTACGAGGGTGGTCCCAGAAGTACCCGACCCGACGAAGAAAACACAAAAAATTTGTAAAAAAATGTATTTATTTTTCAACATAATCTCTCCATTGAGCTCTATAGAATTTTCCCAGCGATGTTCAATAAGTTCGATACACTTTTTATAATATTTATTGTCTATAATAAGAACAAATACTAAACAACGTGGTGTCTTCAAACTTGACGCATATGCTTTCTTTCTAAGACAATGATATTTTTCAAACAACTATCACCATCTCTAGGTCAGGCCGGGTACTTCTGGGACCACCCTCGTTGTTCTAGGTCCAGCGCCGTCACTCCATAAAACTTGAATATTATTGTCTGAAATAATGATAGTTTGTTTTGTTACAGTGTGTTGAAACAGCGGCCTGTAGCCTGTAAAAAATTGAGCAGAAATTTAGTTTATTGTCATATTTGTGATTATTCTGCCAGATATAAGTATATTCTGGTTAGGCATATGAAAGAACATAGAAATTTAAATGAACACGGTCCTAGCTATAAATATAACACGTGTATACACTGTAATGCAAAGTTCAGATCCAAAAGGAGTCTAGATGATCACTTCATTAAACAACATTCTGATCTTGTCGAGTCCGTTTCTAGTAAAACTCATAAATGTTCGCATTGCGCGTATAAATCAACCAATAACGGTAATTATAGGAGACATATGCTGAAACATTCTAAGACAGAAAGAGCAAGTAACTATAAATTCGGCATATTCATATGTACTCAGTGTAATGCGAAATTCAAAAGGAAATGTACACTGTATGATCATATAATTAGGGAACACCCTGATTTTATTTCGTCCTTGTCTTGTAAATTACATCATTGCACACGTTGCGCTTACACAACAACCATCAAGTCTCGTTTAGCTAGACATATGTTATTTAAACAGTCAGAGTCAGTAGGTAACTATAAATTAATCATATGTATTCACAGCAATGCAAAATTTAAAACTAAAATGGTGCTAGATAATCATATAATCAAGGAACATCCTGACTGTATTGCATTTGTTACTTCTAGAATTTTTGAATGTGAATATTGTGAATATAAAACGACTATGAAGAATCATTCGGCAAGCCACACATTGAAACATCCGAACTCTGTATGTAAATTCAGCATATGTATTCACTGTAATGCGAAATTTAAATTTAAACATAGACTAAATAATCATATAATCAAGGAACATCCTGAGTTTTTTGCGTCCATTTCTTCTAGAATTCATGAATGCACACATTGTGCATATAAAACAACGTTGAAGGTTTTGAATACACATGCAGTAATGGACAAAAGTATATAGACAAATTAAAATTGTGCTGTATTTCTTTTTTAACTTGTTTTATTAATACACCAACCTGTATATAAAATTCGTTATAGCATAATACTCGCTTATACATAAATAAGTTCATTAGACTCCCTTCAATAAAAAATTAATTGAAAAAACTGGAACTATGAAGGACAAAAATATATAGATAAAGCAAAACAATTATAGAAAAAAGAAGCAAAGTTCATTCAGTTATAGAAAACCAACCATGTTTGTGTTAATATTTTGTAGCATAACCATTATTATCAATCACTGCCTGGCATCGACTCAGCATAGAATGTAGAAGATTCATCATTCTGTCTCCACTTTTGCTCTTAAGCGGCAAAAAGTTCATCCTTGTTTGAATAATTTTTATCTCGTAATTGCTTATCTGAGTATTCCCATAGATTTTCAATGGGGTTTATATCGGCAGACTGTGAAGGCCATTTGAGAACTGGTATTTTTTCATCCAGAAAGAATTTCTTTGAGAGATTTGAAGTGTGCTTCGGGTCATTATCTTGCTGGAAGATTGATCTTAAGGGTATATTGTCTTCCATATAGGGTAACATGACATGCTTTCGTATGTCTGTGTATACAAACTTATCCATACTGGGATCTATTCTATGTAAAGGTCGCATCCCAAACCCTGAAAAGCACCCCCAAACCATAACAGAGCTGCCTCCATGTTTGACAGTGGGCAAAGTGCACTTGGGGTTCAATCCTTGTCCACTATGACGTCTAACATAATGAACACCATCTGATCCAAACATATTGAACTTGGATTTGTCACTGAAACATACCCTCTTCCAGTCACAGATGCTCCAATCAAGATGCAACCATGCAAATTGTAATCGGTCTTTACGGTTTTTCCTCGATATTAGCGGCTTCTTACTCGGGCGACGTGCAAATAACTTCAAATCATTTAAACATCTACTCATAGATTTCGTAGAAACACTGCCAATTCCTTTTGCCTCGATTTCGGCTTTTATTTGTCTTGGGGTTTTAAACAGATCATAGGACAAAATTACTTTTAATCCAACTGATCTAGCATTTAGTTTTCTAGGCCGACCACTTCTCTTAGAGGCTTCCAAGATACCTATTTGTTCAATATTGCCCAAACTGCTTACGCTTCAGCTTCGAATTTTTGGCAATGTCGACTTGACATTGACCATCTTTGTATAACTCAATGATTTTAGTTTTCACATCGAAAGAAATTTCTGGACCACGTGACATGGTCTTAAAATCACTCAACTTATTCCAGAATACTTGGTGAACACAAACTAATCCTCTTGTGACATGAAACTGTATGAAACTAATGTTGAAAAGAATTTGTCTACATATTTTTGTAGCTCACAAAAAAGTGCTTATATTCAGATTTGTATTGTGTTCATTGCAGATAATGTAAAAACAACGAATTCAGTTTTTCTACTAATAACGCAATGAAGCATGTATTCGTTTTCTAAAGGTATTTAGGTAAATATTCATATTTGTCTATATACTTTTGTCCATTAATGTACATACTTTGTATATATCTAAAGGTGTCAATCCATTTTTTTCTGATGTTTAAAATTTTTTGTTTATTTTAAAGGCATTTATATACATCTACATTTTGAATGTCCCAGTTTCTTAATTTCAGTTTTCATTAGAACACAATTTTTGTTGTATTTGGTGTCCGTACAAAGGAGATTTCAATGTATATCATTTTTGTATTAGAACCTAAATATAAAAATGTATCTTCTAATAAAAAATAATGGTAAGCTACAACTGTTTTTGGGTGTGTAGGTGAGAGAAATGGCTCCAAAATTATTTTGTTATCAAAAATGGTTGTAGCTAGTCGCTAGAGAATTACCGTTATTATTCTGCAGCTAACCCATATTTTCCAAACCAAACCTAGTGCCTATTCAGATGAAGCAATAAAAAAGGCTGGTGTAGCTAAGCTAGAAAATTACCAAAATAGCATTGAAGGTATACCTAATATAGATTTGTTTCCAACTTTCTCCATTGAGTACGTCTTTGCAATGGCTGTAGCACAGCTAAGCCCAGCCAGTTCAATGAGCTGATCCACAGAAAATCTGTAATCGTTGAACAGCTCCTGGTCGCTTCCTCCTGTTCTATGTACCTCATGGTGCGAGTTGAGAAATATCTTTTTGTATTCTTCAACAAAGTCCCTTGGAACAGCTACGAATTTAATTTCAGGTTAGGGCTGGAAAAACATCTAAGATCTGAGACATCGGGCAAGACAAAAAATTAAAAAAAAATAATTCGTCAAAAACAAAAAACTCAATCCTCTAAAAGGCAAACGTGAAAAACCGATACAAAAAGCCGAAGTATACAAAATGGCCGGAATTTCGTCAACCCAGCTTTCAAGTGATTCTATTTCTGTTATCGTATAGGATAAGTCCGTAACACAATATATTACCTTGCTGAAGTAAGAAATGCTATGGATTGACTGTAAAATTTTTATTAATGCTCTTAACTTACTTACTGTGTATGTTTTTAGAAAAATTTGGAAATCAAAAACCACAAAACATATAAACAAACAAGAAGTCACAATGAGAAGGAGAAACACTCATAGAACACAAATAATTGGTGTGTCATACATGTCAACTTTGTATTTTAGAGTTGGGCGAACTATTACAATTGTACTAGAATCTATTACGACTTACTAGCTAACTTTGCGAGAACATTCCTAAATCAAATCCAAGCGAATAACCAAAATTTCTGTGTTATGTGCCGCGGTTATAATATGGTTCAAGATGACACACGGGTTGATGACGTCGGTTACACGAATCGCTTGAACGCGTTGGTTTTAACCGCGGTTTTGTTGCAAGTTGTTTATTTTAGAAAAGCGCGTATATAATCTCTGATTATTTTTATTATCACTTAATAATCGGTGCTTTTTCGTCTACAACTGTATATGGAAAGTTTAAATAAGAAACCTTTCATAATATTCATGGGAGAAATGTTTTTTCAGATTTTTTTTTTAATGATGGAACCATGGCTTTGTAGCTATGATAACTTTCAATTCTCTAAATTTTTCCGCATGTCAAAGAAAACATTTATTGATTCAGCAGAAATGATGAAAAAAGAAATTAGCAAAACCGTATACAGGTGGATATCATCTAGTGAGTTTATATGGCCATATTTTAATATTCTTGTGGTATATGGCTGCACAGGATACTTTGTTAAGCATAGGAACTACATTTAAATTGTCCCCAACAACCGTAATGAGTATAACTAATAAGGTGCTCCACTTTATGGTAAAACTGAAGTCAGCCTGTATCATTTTTCTCAAAAATGAAGCTGAAGTACAATAACAATATCCAATTTCAATACCCGGCAAAATTCTAACTTGTCACATTTCAAATAATAACCAGTAATATAAAACTACTCTTGAGTTGGGTAAATACCACAATTTTGCGGTGATAACTATGACATATAACAGCTGATTCGTGACGTCACGGATCTTATAACCAAACTGATAACTACACTCGCTTGAACGGATTGGTGAATACCAACCCAAAATGGTAAATACCATTTCGATTTGGTTATCCGCTTGAATTTGATTCTAGCATTTCTCTCAACCAAAACAATGTAGAGTGCTTGTTGAAAGTTCTTTGGCTACCTCTTGATTTTTTTTTACAAGGCCTAGATTCCAAACGGCAACCCAACAAGCCTGGACAACATAGATCATAGAACAACTTGCTTTTCTGTAGTAATGTGCATTCTAGTTAACTAGTTCTAGGAACTAGTTCGCGTACGAACTACTTTACACAAGAAAGTGAAAGCGTCGCCTCACAATCTTCCATCCGCACGGATATTACGTATCTTGGAACACTTTCCATTTTGTCGTTTTTTTGACAAATAATTTGTCTTGATGATAACTACACTGGTTTCCTGTCTTAAATACACTTATTTGAGATGTATTCAAAGCTAGAAATGATTGATTTCCCGTAATTCTCAAAGTTTTTGACACGCAAATAAACCGGCAAAAATCGTAATTTATAACTTTGAACCTGTCTTCAGAAAGGACAACACATAAATAACCCGTCGTGCATATCGAACAGACATACTTTATTGGCATCATTTTCTAGCATATCACTGAATAATTTATACATATGCAGACCTATACACATAATCATCCAGATGCGATCTCGCTACTCAATCAACTTTCTCCCTATCACAGCTCAGAGATGAACACTACTTGGTTTTCTGCAACCAGTAATGCATGTTTGAGCGTGGCATGTCGTTGAATCATTCTTCCATAGATGAACGCTTTTGATGACGCCTCCAGAGACTATACCGAGCACACGTGGAACGAACTATTTCACCAAAAACTACCTAATCTGCAAGATGACATTTTGTCGTTTTTCAAGTTTTTTTCTATAATACCCCTGCGGCATCATCAAGTCAAGTCACCAGTCGTTCGAAGTGAATAGAGATTTTCGTGGAATGATGAAGTAGTTCACTTAGTTCATAACAATTGTTGGACTGAACTAGTACGTTCGCGAACTACACACCACTCACCACTACTTTTCTGTCACTAGTGTCATTTTGTCCATTTTGAATTTGCCGTTACAATTTCACCATTACCTCACGAGATTAATAAACGAAATAAATCAATTTTCTGAAATGGACACGCACGGGCACGAGATGATATACGAAAACGTTGATCTGCTAACGCATTTCTACCCTGCCACAGAAGAATTGAAATCCCTGTTGTGCAAAGAGATGTTCTCGAAGGTGAACAAAGCTGCTTTCCAAGAAGTCGTCCACTACCTATTGCGCATCCTGAGCCCAGAATTAACGAAACAGCGCGTCACCTGGCCGGTGTTCGACTCCGAAACGGAGATAAAATTTCGCAAGGAAGTCCACCAATTCATCCGCGAAGTGAACGAGCAGCACCATTGGGATATCCCGCAGTTGCCCGCCTCGCACTTCATATCTCCGGGCGGGGGCCGTATCGTGAAATTCCTGCTCAAACTGTCGCAGCTAGTTATAGCTGAACACCTCAGGCGCAGCGGAGTAGGGCACCTCTTGCTCCCTCCGAAGCCTGCAGATGATGCAAGCCATCACAGTATTTTCAGTATTTTGAGGAAAGCTACACGACAAGAGCTGGCTGACACTGGGAAGAGGATCGAGCAGTTCAAGGAATCGAAAGAAAAAGCGAAGGCGGAAGCTGCGGAATGCGAACGGCAGCTGAACAAAGTAAACGCTGAGATAAAGGAGCTGACACCCGTTTTGGAGTTGAAGAGAAGAGAGGTTGCGAACAAACAAGGCGAATTGCTAACCGCTCATCAATTAGAAGAGAAATGTAACGGGCTGAAAAAGCTGTGGAAGGAATTGGAAGCTTCGAAAACATTGTTTCCGGAAATCCGGTCCATTTTGGAATATCTCGATAGAGGTATACCAACCCTGAAGCATGGTGAATCAAATTCTGAGCCGTTAAATCTTGTGGAAGCACTTTCCAAACTAAATTCACTGTTGTCCCAAAAAGTATTTGAGTTTCCCAATCCAAATACTGAGAATCTCAATGATCTTATGAAAAAAATCGATGAACTAAATGCAAAATATTGTTTGTTTGAGTCGATCACAGACAAAACTTGTGAAGAAATCAGTAGATTGGAGGAAGAAGTGCAACAGGCCAAAGAAAATATGATGAAATTATTCTCTGAGAATTGATAATGCAATTTTTCAATAAAGTTATGTATTTAAATTTTTCTTTTATTATTATTATTATCATCAAACCTTGATTTGAAAACAGATTTGAAGTGGCTAATAAATAGGTAATCTTTAGATTTTTTTTTATCGAAGCAGAAGCCTAAATGCCGGAACACCGCGGCTGCTATGATCCCAAACAAATTTTGTTAATATGATTTTTGAACTGCCTCGGGACAAAGGAGCGGTCGTATCGGCCAGTTCTGGATGTACGAAGTTCGACCCGGTTAGGATGGGTCGCCAAACTCAGGCGGGTCTGTCTGGCAGGCCCATCGCACGGCGGCATCATGGAAGAGAGCTCTGAGGAGCAAAGCCCGTTGGTGTAGCGATAGAAAAGAGCTAGATCGCCGACGGCCCGCCGGTGCGAAAGAGTCCCGAGACTGCCTGTTAGAGAAGAGTCATCGATCAGTCGGACCGCCCTCCTCTGGATAGCATCGAGCATGGACAATGTAGTCGGGGCGGCAGCACCCCAACCGTGTGAGCAATACTCGAGGCTAGGCCTTATCTGGGCCTTGTATAGAGTGAGAAGGTCTCTGCCCTGCAAAATTTTTGATAATAGGGCAAACTGAATACTATTAATTAGTAGACAACCATATATACATATAACACGGTATACATAGTATAGCTGGTTGCCTCAGATTATATATATTTCCTGGGTAGTATCAGTCATTAGTTGAAGGTGGCGCTGGTAGTATTTATTCAATTATCTGCCAGTGTCACACGTCAAAGGTGTCATTGTGAATTTGTAAAGTTTGAAGTTTGGACAGTTTTGTTTGTACGTTACGTTATAATACAAAAATATCCTGATTAGCAAACACTGCCGGCTTTATATCTTTTTTGATCATCAACTGTTAAAAATGCAACATCCTGTTATGGACGTTCCAACTGCTAAAGGAAAAATGAAAATGCGCATGGAAAATCAAATGGTACGTAAAAGAGAAAGGGAATTTCAGCACGATCAAATGTGGAACAACGCGAAAAAATATTACGAACATTGGCAGCAAACCAACACGAAATTGGATAGCTGGACTTCCCCACGTTACTATCAAGATAACAACAAGCTTATGGAAGACATCAAGAAGAAACGAGAGAAAGAAGAACAGTTGGAAAAGAGAAGAGAAAAACTGAGACGGTTATACGAGGAAGACCGTAAAACTTACGATATTGAATTGATGATTTACAAGACAAAACCGAAAACACCTGTTGGCAAAGTTGATTCGATACCTACAGAAGTTTTGAAAGAAGTTAATAGCGAGTTTAAATTAAGAGAGCAAGATCGCAAAAGACACGAAGCAGAACTGCAGTTATACCATCAGTGGAGAATAAATAATCCAATTATCAGACAATATGAGAGCAAGTATCAACATAAAGACTCAAAATTGAGTTGGTTAGACCAGCAGATCGAGAAACGAATGCAGAAAGAACGTGAAGAAGAAGAGATGAAGCAGTTGCTGAAGGAGAAAGAAGAAAAATTCAGGAAACATGAGGAAGAAGAACAGAATTTCGAGAAATTTGTACAGGAAAGGAAACAAAGATTAAAGGAATGTTTAGAACTGCACATGAAAGAGTTGCATGAAAAGGAAGAGGCATATAAAGAGCTGAAAATGGAGGAAATTGAAGAAAACAAACACCAACTTGTCTTAGCTAATTTAGAGGAAGAATATAAGAAAGAAGAAATAAGGAGAGCAACTATTGAATGTGCCTTATACAATGTCAAACAACATAAGATGAAATTGAAGCAGAAAGCTCATGAGATTCAAGAGAGTCTAGCAAATGAAGTAATGTTGATAAATAGACTGAAAGAATTGGAATTGCAAGAAATGTTAGATAGTGAAACAAAGAGGATGGAAGTCCGAGAAAGTTTTGATAAATATTTTGCAATGACTAAGGAACATCAAGACTTGGAGAGGAGGACCGAGGAGCATCTAAAGTGTCTTTTTGATTCTGAGGCTAAAGCAGTTTATGAAAAACAGCAGGAAGTTTGGAAGATGGAGGAAACGATACGAGCAAATTTATTCAAGAAAGTTATGGATACATTAAAGTCACAAATTGAAGAAAAAGTAGCTAGAAATAAGGAGAGGCAAAAACAGATAGAAAAGGATAAAATTGAAATGATGAGGAAGATTCAGGAGTACAATCAAGAAGTGGATAAGTTGGCTAAGGAAGAAGAAGAGAAAAAGCATACTGCCAAGGAAATGATAGATGATGATGTAATGCTAAACACTTTGACTAAGAAGCACCAGGAGAACATCAGGCTAAAAGAAATCAATGAACAGCTTGATAGGATTAAAAAGGAAGAAGAAAGGTTGCAAGAAGAAATATTGAAGATGCAGAGAAAGTAGGGACCAGTTAAACCACCAAGCAGTAGACTATTTTTTTGATTCAATATTGTGATCTTTTCATATAACAAGATGTGATATACTGTGTGATATATTATATGCAGGTTAGGACACTGGGACTTTGATAATTTTGATTAGCTTAAAAGGAATTTGAGGTTTTATTTTATTCAATTTATATAATGACAATATTTTTATAAAAAACTATAAACTATTATTCTTACTAAACCTGGTATTGTTTTATTTATTCACATGGAAATTGTTAACAATTGTCTACCATTTACTTTATTAGACTTGAATTTTACCGAGAATTTCGATGAATCAGAGGGACAAACATAGTAAAATAACTTTCAGAATACAGCATAAAAGTGACACAGCATATTTGAGAAAAAGTGTATTTGTCAATCTAATTGCAATGAAGTTTACATGTTAAATGTCAAGAATCTCATATAATTTTCTTTTCAAACCATTTTAGCTCTCATCAAGCTTCAAACTTTCGTAAACGCTTGTCAAACGAGACGTTGATGAAACTTATGAAGGAGAAATCCCATAATAAGGCGTCATCAGACAGTTCGAGTAGCGGGCATTCATCAGGAGTTCATCACAACACTCAGGGTATCCAACAGTTGCTCGCTGCCGAGAAAAGGGCTGCAGAAAGGGTCGCAGAAGCCAGATTACGTGCGTAAAAAAATGTTTCTCTGAACTATCTCTATCAAGAGTCTATTTAATTTCTACTTTATGTGCCAAAACTGGCGAGGTAGTATCGTAATCACGAAAAATTCCATGATCCGATTTAAGTGTATATTAAATTCTTCTAGCTGCAATTTTTCAGATTGCTAAGAAGATGCCAAACACATAAACGGGTAAAAAATTCCAATATTGCCTTTCGGCGATATTACGCGCAGGCAACCAGTATCGCATCTCTAATAATAAAATTCTCTATCCCACTTATGCGAGCGGCAATTTAGAGCAATTGAAAATGTTGCTCTTCCTGAGTTCCATTTCAAAATTGCAGTCGTTCAAAAAGTGCGATTTTGATGGTGTTTTTGCGGAATGGCTAGTCATCAAACGCAGGGCATCCAGCAATTGCTGGCCGCTGAGAAAAGGGCCGCTGAAAAAGTGGCAGAGGCCCGAAAACGTGAGTACATTTTGGATTGCGTCCCGTGTTTTATTTTTATAAGCCAGGTAGTTTATTAATATTCATTGTTTGAATACTTGAAGCTTGGAGCATATTTTTGCATCTAGAGGGTTCGTTGAAGTGATTTCCCCTAACTATTTTTTTTGTAGCATCTTGAAAATCATCTTATAGCAACTTGAAATACGGAATTAGGTTTAGTTTTTGAAATATCTAGGACGCAGGAAAGTCGATGAAATTGATTAACGTGTGTTCGCGTGGTATCTATTAAGGTCAGTCTTCGCGATATTTTCCAGGTATTCAAAAATAGATTTTTATAAGTACTTATATTTAAAAAAACAGGGGAATTATCGGAGGATATTATGAGCTTTTTATTTATTCGTATGACTTCGAGTCATCAATATAAAAATTATTCGAAAACACTGAATGATTGTGAGTTAACAAATAATCGCTTAGTTAATCAAAACAGCTAGAACTTTACGATTAATAATGTTCTATCCAGCCGACGTAACTATTAAAACGCAAGATAAACTATAAGCAAGCAGATCATGAGTTTATTCAATGAAAGGCGTCATGCGACGACGACGACATTACCCACTCCAGTGCAATTTATCCGTTAACAACAGGATGAGACGAGTTAAGTGATGTTTAGAGCATGTGATGAACGTTAATATCTTTTAAAATCCGTATAAATTTGGATTACTTAAAAATCTGCAATAGATCACAAGACGGATTTTTTCACAAAGAATCGATGCAATAAGCGATATAGATGTTTCCGAGCGGTTGTTATGTTTCTCGATTGCACCTATCGAAAATATTATATATATATATAAATGCGAATAGCCGTGAGCTGGAAGTGGTTATAGTACTTGTAAAAATATCAGCCAAAAATAATACATTGGGTGCTATATTTAAATACAGAGCGGGGTGGTTTCACACACACATGGTGTCGAAAATTCAAACACCAATAAATGCCTGCCAAGCCTCACCTGACCGTAAATATCGCTTTAAGAAAGGATTAAACATTTTTATATCTCAAAAACCGAGGAGGTATCTGCGATATTTTGATATTTAGTGAATCGGGAGCATTTTCTTTACTTATTGACAAAGTTTTTCAGACGAAAAAAAAAAACAAGCTTTCTAGTTGTAGCTACGACTTTTTTGCATCCAGTAAATACAGGGTGCGGCAGAGAGGATGGACGGTTTTAAAAAAAATCATAAAATAGTTAATTTTTACTCGAAAACAAATTTATTGATGGAATCAGGTTCACAAGGAAATAGCATTTGAGACAGTCAAGTGTGGAAAATCACATCAGGCATGTGGTGGCCGAAATCGTTGCTGCAGTGCCGGAGGCTTTCTCGGAAGTTCGCGTAGAGTCTCTCCAACATCGCTCTCTCAACTTGGGCGACTTCCACGCGAATTTCGCCCTTCAATTCGTCCAGAGTTCGGGGCTTGTGTCTTGTGAAAGTGGGCTTCGTCACTCATGAGGTTCTCATTTTGATCGATCAGTGCTTCCATCTCACGTGCGAAGTTCATTCGTTGTGCATAATCTCCGGGCTGTAACTGTTGCACAATGGCCAATTTGTAGGGGTGAAAGCGGAGATCCATATGCAAAATTCGCCTTACCGAACGATCACTAAGGCGAAGTGCAGCAGCATGTTTCAGGGCAGATCGACTCGGACTGCGAAGAAAGACCTGTCGAACGCGTTCAACATTTACAGGAGTTCGAACTGTTCGCGGCGCTCCTCTTGGTCTTCTGTTGATCAGTTCACCACGCCTGCGAAGTGATAAAACCCAACGAAGGATGGTGTTTCGAGAGGGAACAGCTCTATTCCGATGAATGTTGAAGTGGCGACGAAACTCACGCTGTACGACGATCACTAACTCATTATTTCGGACGAAACAATCATAGGCGAAAACGCGGTGCTCCACCGTCCGAGGCTCCATAACGACAACTGGTAAAATAATGCTAGTATCTCACGAGTCAAACGGCACCCTCCCCACCTCTCTCGTAGACGGAGGCGGAGAGTACTACCCATCCCAAAAACGTCCGTCCTCTCTGCCGCACCCTGTACAAGTTTTATGCATTTAGCGTTGCTGCTTTTTTGGTTTAGTAGTAATATTCAACCTCGAACGCAGGTCAGCCGTAAGTGTTGCAGATACCGCTGAATGGGCTTATAATTATTATTTCAGGTAAGGCACGAAGAATCAAGCAGGCTAGAGACGAAGCAACTGCGGAGATAGAGCAATATAGAGCCGAGAGGGAGAAGCAGTTCAGGGAGTACGAGGCTAAACACATGGGATCCAGAGAAGACATCGCTGCCAAGATCGACCGAGACACAGAGGAGCATTTGAAGGAGATTGAGGAGAATATTAGGAAGAATAAGGATGCAGTGGGTACCTTTTTCGTCATTTTTAAGAAACCGTAATGTCGATAGACAACTCTGTCGCAATTTGGAAGCAACTTTTTTGGAATTGCTATTGAAAAACAATCTGTCTAAACTTATTTGAAGTTTCGTGGTAACTTGTAAAGTATCTTTGTGCCAGTGTTTGTTAGATTTTTGATCATTGTTGGGATGACAATCAATGAAGCGCGTTATGATTTTTTTATTTTCAGCTGATCGACGATCTGATAGGCCTAGCGATAGACGTACATCCTGAAGTGCATCCCAACTACTTCATCTTAAAGACCTTCAACAAGATATAAGTGGAAAGTTTTGATGATCACTAGCGTTTATTCATACCTACCGTTCAATCGCAAGGAGTATTTTTTATGTAACTGTAACTTGTATAACTAGAAAAAGTACGTTAAAATATAATAGATGTTTACATGTTTTACTCGAAATCAAACCGCCATTCCAGATGCGAAAATGTTGTTTTCGTAAATCCTTCAATCAAATTTATGTAATTTTCCCCGACCCATTTTTTCGTAACTTTTAAACAAGATCAATTTTAAATTTACAGTATATTATGTCAAATTTCCATTTAGTAGATAACTACAATTTACAGCAAGGAGATAAGTTTGCAAAAGTTAGACCTTTATTTGCGAGCCTGAATCAAAAATTTATGGAACATGGAATTTTGACAGATGAGGCAATGGTTCCTTATTTTGAGAGACACTCATGCAAACAGTTCATTCACGGAAAACCTGTACGATACGGCTATAAATTATGGGTTGGCCCATCAACAATAGGCTACGTTTACTGGGTTGAACCTTACCAAGGGTCGTCAACCAACATTAGGAAGAATTATGCAGATTTGGGGGTTGGTGCTGGTGTGGTATTAGAGCATTCTGATGCACTGAGGAGAAAATGGCCAAATGAAACATTTCATTTAGTTTTCGACAATTTTTTCACTTCTCTCCCTCTTATGGTATTATTGACAGAAAAAAATTTCTTTGCGACTGGTACTGCTAGAGAAAATCGTTTACAAGGCGTCCAATTCAGAGATTCTAAAATTATGAAAAGGAAAAAAAGAGCTAGTTACGATTACAACAAAAATTTACGATACAAACATAATTGCAGTAAAATGGCATGACAATAATTTAGTAACGCTCTGTTCAAATGCCGCAGGATTGCAACCGATTAGCTTTGTAAAGCGATACTCTCAAAAGGATAAAAAAAGTATTCAGGTAAGAAACACAATCTGCAAGAAAATCAATGTTTTCAAAAATGCTTGTGATGTTAGGTAGAACAACCTCATCTTGTAAATGTATACAACGCAAATATGGGCGGCGTTGATCGTTGTGATCAAAATATTGGTCTTTATCGCATTTCCATCCGAGGTAAAAAGTGATATTTTTCATTGATCAGCCACTGTATTGATATGGCTGTTCATAATTCCTGGCAACTTTATAGATTGCACGGAGGACATATGGATCAATTATTATTTAGACGGCGGCTTGTCACAGCCTTGTTACAACAAAACAAGAAACCGCCATCTTTTTCTAGAGGACGTCCTTCGGCTAATGAATATATAGATATTCGTTATGATCGTTTAGATCATTTTGTGATACCACAAGAAAATCCAACTAGATGTGGCTTATGTCATGATAGAGCAAAAACAAGGTGCTCTAAGTGCAATGTAGGGATGCATGTAAAATGTTTTTTGTCCTTCCATGCTAAACCTTAATGTTCGCCTATGTGCCTAGTGTACTATATTTTGTACGGCATTTTTTACACTTTTTCCTAAAATAAAATTTAAAAATAATAAATTTGTTTAATATATGCTTCATATAGAATGAATTTGCAGAGAACATACTTTATTATAATTTATTTGAGCTGCAGGCATAACTGGGTTAATAAATACTCTTTTTATATTCTTTTCTATCTGCCAACCTTTTAATTTCTTGTGGTAACTTATTATATATTTTAGTGCAGCTGTAATGGACATTTTTAACCGTGAGATGATGGACTGGATACAGAAGATTTATATTTCTATTTCTTGTGTTATAGTCACTTCGTGGGTTACCGATAAAATTGTCAAATTTTTTTGAATGTGAAAAATGTAAAGTATTTAAAAGATAAGTAATTTTGTACCTAGTATCAGATATGATTCCATAAAGTATCTTGTATCTGGCATCTGAAATACGAGCTCTGTCTCAGTGAAGTTGGCCCAACGCTCCAAAACATGATATTTGTGAATATATTTGAGGGCTAATTAAAATTGTATGTGAAATGATGATATTTTTGGTTTCTTTTATGGAAATATAACAAAACAGACGCGTTTTTATTTCGATGTTGTCTTTTTTGCAAGTTCTTCCTCAGTTTTTAATACGTTTCCGCTAATCATAAAACACCTAGTTTGGGTAGTTGTGCCCACTTCACCGAGACAGGGCTCGTGCTTATTTTAACAGTATTAAAAGTACTTTGTATATGGTATCTTGCACATCACTGCATATCTGAGTAACTTATAATCGCCTCAAGGCGAAATCGAGATTTCATCGAAATCTAGCATATTAAAAATAAAACATACAAACTGCATATAAATATGTTTTTTTATTGATCCTTATCCTATAGTTTGTACAAAAGAAAGACATTTTTTTTTTAATGATGGAGCCATGACTTTGTAGCTATGATAACTTACAATTCTCTAAATTTTTCCGCATGTCAAAGAAAACATTTATTGATTCAGCAGAAATGATGAAAAAAGAAATTAGCAAAACCGTATACAGGTGGATATCATCTAGTGAGTTTATATGGCCATATTTGTTAAGCATAGGAACTACATTTAAAGTGTCCCCGATAACCGTAATGAGTATAACTAATAAGGTGCTCCACTTTATGGTAAAACTGAAGTCATGCTCAATCAAGTTTCCCAAAAATGAAGCTAAAGTACAATAACAATATCCAATACCCGGCAAAATTCTAACTTGTCACATTTCAAATAATAACCAGAAATATAAAACTACTCTTGAGTTGGGTAAATACCACAATTTTGCGGTGATAACTATGACTATGACAGCTGATACGTGACGTCACGGATCTTATAACCAAACTGATAACTACACTCGCTTGAACGGATTGGTAAATACCAACCCAAAATGGTAAATACCATTTCCATTTGTTTACCCGCTTGAATTTGATTTATAACTTCCGAACACTGATTTGTGGAACGTCACAAAGAGAAGGAGAAACACTCATAGAACACAAATAATTGGTGTGTCATACATGTCAACTTTGTATTTTAGAGTTGGGCGAACTATTACAATTGTACTAGAATCTATTACGACTTACTAGCTAACTTTGCGAGAACATTCTTGGCATTTCTCTCAACCAAAACAATGTAGAGTGCTTGTTGAAAGTTCTTTGGCTACCTCTTGATTTTTTTTACAAGGCCTAGGTTCCAAACGGCAACCCAACAAGCCTGGACAACATAGCTCATAGAACAACTTGCTTTTCTGTAGTAATGTGCATTCTATTTAACTAGTTCTAGGAACTAGTTTGCGTACGAACTACTTTACACAAGAAAGTGAAAGCGTCGCCTCTCAATCTTCCATCCGCACGGATATTACGTATCTTGGAACACTTTCCATTTTGTCGTTTTTTTGACAAATAATTTGTCTTGATGATAATTACACTGGTTTCCTGTCTTAAATACACTTACTTGAGATGTATTCAAAGCTAGAAATGAGTGATTTCCCGTAATTCTCAAAGTTTTTGATATGCAAAAAAACCTGCAAAAATCGTAATTTATAACTTTGAACCTGTCTTCAGAAAGGACAACACATAAATAACCCGTCGTGCATATCGAACAGACATACTTTAGGCATCATTTTCTAACATATCACTGAATATTTATACATATGCAGACCTATACACATAATCATCCAGATGCGATCTCGCTACTCAATCAACTTTCTTCCTATCACAGCACAGAGATGAACACTACTTGGTTTTCTGCAACCAGTAATGCATGTTTGAGCGTGGCATGTCGTTGAATCATTCTTCCATAGATGAACGCTTTTGATGACGCCTACAGAGACTATACCGAGCACACGTGGAACGAACTATTTCACTAAAAACTACCTAATCTGCAAGATGACATTTTGTCGTTTTTCAAGTTTTTTCTATAATACCCCTGCGGCATCATCAAGTCAAGTCACCAGTCGTTGAAGTGTTGAAGTGAATAGAGATTTTCGTGGAATGATGAACTAGTTCACATAGTTCATAACAATTGTTGGACTGAACTAGTACGTTCGCGAACTACACACCACTCACCACCACCACTACTTTTCTGTCACTAGTGTCATTTTGTCCATTTTGAATTTGCCGTTACAATTTCACTATTACCTCACGAGATTGATAAACGAAATAAATCAATTTTCTGAAATGGACACGCACGGGCACGAGATGATATACGAAAACGTTGATCTGCTAACGCATTTCTACCCTGCCACAGAAGAATTGAAATCCCTGTTGTGCAAAGAGATGTTCTCGAAGGTGAACAAAGCTGCTTTCCAAGAAGTCGTCCACTACCTATTGCGCATCCTGAGCCCAGAATTAACGAAACAGCGCGTCACCTGGCCGGTGTTCGACTCCGAAACGGAGATAAAATTTCGCAAGGAAGTCCACCAATTCATCCGCGAAGTGAACGAGCAGCACCATTGGGATATCCCGCAGTTGCCCGTCTCGCACTTTATATCTCCGGGCGGGCGCCGTATCGTGAATTTCCTGATCAAACTGTCGCAGCTAGTTATAGCTGAACACCTCAGGCGCAGCGGAGTAGAGCACCTCTTGCTCCCTCCGAAGCCTGCAGATGATGCAAGCCATCACAGTATTTTGAGGAAAGCTACACGACAAGTGCTGGCTGACACTGGGAAGATGATCGAGCAGTTCAAGGAATCGAAAGAAAAGGCGGAAGCTGCGGAATGCGAACGGCAGCTGAACAAAGTAAACGCCGAGATAAAGGAGCTGACACCCGTTTTGGAGTTGAAGAGAAGAGAGCTTGCGAACAAACAAGGCGAATTGCTAACCGCTCATCAATTAGAAGAGAAATGTAGCGGGCTGAAAAAGCTGTGGAAGGAATTGGAAGCTTCGAAAACATTGTTTCCGGAAATCCGGTCCATTTTGGAATATCTCGATAGAGGTATACCAACCCTGAAGCATGGTGAATCAAATTCTGAGCCGTTAAATCTTGTGGAAGCACTTTCCAAACTAAATTCACTGTTGTCCCAAAAAGTATTTGAGTTTCCCAATCCAAATAGTGAGAATCTCAATGATGTTATGGAACGAATCGATAAATTAAATGCAAAATATTGTTTGTTTGAGTCAATCACAGACAAAACTTGTGAAGAAATCAGTAAATTGCAGGAAGAAGTGCAACAGGCCAAAGAAAATATGAGGAAATTATTCACTGAGAATTGATAATGCAAATGGACTGAAATAATCAATATATCTTTCAATAATGTATTATGTATTTAAATTTTTCTTTTATTATTATCATCAAACCTTGATTTGAAGTGGCTAATAAATAGGTAATCTTTAGATTTTTTTTTATCGAAGCAGAAGCCTAAATGCCGGTACACCGCGGCTGCTATGATCCCAAAGAAATTTTGTTAATACGATTTTTGAACTGCCTCGGGACAGAGGAGCGGTCGTATCGGCCAGTTCTGGATGTACGAAGTTTGACACGGTTAGGATGGGACGCCGAAGTCAGGCGGGCACATCGCGCGGCGGCATCATGGAAGAGAGCTATGAGGAGCAAAGCCTGTTGGTGTAGCAATAGAAAAGAGCTAGATCGCCGACGGCCCGCCGGTGCGAAAGAGTCCCGAGACTGCCTGTTAGTGAAGAGTCATCGATCAGTCTGACCGACCTCCTCTGGACAGCATCGAGCATGTATAATGTAGTCGGGGCGGCAGCACCCCAAACGTGTGAACAATACTCAGGCTAGGCCTTGTATAGAGTGAGAAGGTCTCTGCCCTGCAAAATTTTTGATAATAGGGCAAACTGATAGTTACTTAAGTTAAAATAAAATACTTTATCCGGTACAGTCCGTTTCGTATTTCTGCACATACGTACAATACAGTACTTATAATATGGTATGGATACAGTGGGAAACAAAATAATGCAACGAAGCAATCACAAATATGACATTGCGCCGACGATAACGACAGTGTGAAGCGCGCCAAATTGGCGGCATTTAAATCAACATCACCCATAGATCACCACACAGTCTTTGCATGCATATTCTTCATTTTTTCACCAATGTCTTGTTATTTCTTAAATAATCCACCAGTGACGAGTTCCATATATATATTCCGTCAACAAAGCAACACACTACGTTTGTATTATTTTTACACTATTTTACAAAAAGGTAGAACCATGAAATACAAAAATCAAATTCAAGCGGATAACCAAATGAAAATGGTATTTACCATTTTGGGTTGGTATTTACCGATCTGTTCAAGCGAGTGTGGTTATCAGTTTGGTTATACGATCCGTGACGTCATGAATCAGCTGTTATATGTCGTAGTTATCACCGCAAAATTGTGGTATTTACCCAACTCAGGAGTAGTTTTATATTTCTGGTTATTATTTGAAATGTGACAAGTTAGAATTTTGCCGGGTATTGGATATTGTTATTGTATTTCAGCTTCATTTTTGGGAAACTTGATACAGGCTGACTTCAGTTTTACCATAAAGTGGAGCACCTTTTTAGTTATACTCATTACTGTTCTTGATGGGGACACTTTAAATGTAGTTCCTATGGAAGGTATTCTTGCATTGGTGCTTGTTTGGCAGATGGAATCAGTAGGTTACTGATAATTTAGGGACCTTACATTTAAGCGCAACTTTGCAACTCAATTACTAACTACAGAAGTAGGTACTTAATTAATCTTAATGGAGAATGGACAGTGACATTTATCTTAATCAACAGTAAAATACTGTTTAGTTAGATGGTTAGTGTGAAATGGTGAGCATGGGGAAACAACAAATCGAAAATTCACACTGCATTTTTTTCCCTTACGCGCATTAGCGTTTTAGCCGAAATATGTCAAGTATGGTGTTCAACTGAAGTCCCGATTCTCTGCTGTGCTGTTTGAAAACATGTTTAACTTTTGTGCACTTATTATCAATCCACCTCCGTCCTATGGCCGTGCCCCTAAAACACTCTTTGACCACTCCTTCACTTTTAGCCACGCCTTTTTTCCAACTTTTTGTTGTGTATCTGTTGACCAATCTGACATTTGTCATTGTCTAGTACGTGTTTAATAAAACGTCAAAGGTAGAATAAATATAAATATTACATATAAATTTTCCAATTTTATTGTTATTATACTATAGGAAAAGTAATAAAACGCAATGACCTCAACCGAAGGCGATGATATGTCGAACAGGATATTACGAACAATAAAGAAGATAATCGAGAACGACCGAAATATGTAAGTTAGGGAGGTTATCTCGAAGAAAACTCCGTGAAAACGAATTGGTTTTATTTCAGAGATGAATTTGGCATAATTCCAACTCCGTACAACCTAAAGAACAAGTCACCAGTATTATATGAAGATCACTGCATAGGACTGGAGTCTTGGTGCGTTAAACACGTTTACAACTACGCCTGTTCCAATCTGTTCAATCACTACCAGCAGCTGAAGAAGGGCAAGTTGTGTTTCACAAAAGTTTCCGATTTTAATAACATGCTGATAGGAGCTCTATTGATCAACCCGCATGTTACTACTTTCTGGAACATGAAGCGAGAACTTATAGAGAGGGAACTCTTGAATCTTGATGATGAAATGTACTTTAGGTAAGCAGTGTAATTTAAAAGAAAGTCTATATGTGTGACATCACACTTTCTAGCCTGCTGGACATAGTGAGGTCAGGTTAGGGCACTAGTGATGTATGCTGACCAATAAATATGACAGAAATTATGTCATTGTGATGGTCAAATGTCACACCCAATTGACATCACAATAATCAAATCCAAGCGAATAACCAAATTTCTGTGTTATGTACCGCGGTTATAATATGGTTCAAGATGATACATGGGTTGATGACGTCAGTTACAGGAATCGCTTGAACGCGTTGGTTTTAACCGCGGTTTTGTTGCAAGTTGTTTATTTTAGAAAAGCGCGTATATAATCTCGGATTATTTTTATTATCACTTAATAATTGGTGCTTTTTCGTCTACAACTGTATATGGAAAGTTTAAATAAGAAACCTTTCATAATATTCATGGGAGAAATGTTTTTTTCAGTTTTGTTTTTTTAATGATGGAACCATGGCTTTGTAGCTATGATAACTTTCAATTCTCTAAATTTTTCCGCATGTCAAAGAAAACATTTATAGATTCAGCAGAAATGATGAAAAAAGAAATTAGCAAAACCGAAAACCGTATACAGGTGGATATCATCTAGTGAGTTTATATGGCCATATTTTAATATTCTTGTGGTATATGGCTACACAGGATACTTTGTTAAGCATAGGAACTACATTTAAAGTGTCCCCAACAACCGTAATGAGTATAACTAATAAGGTGCTCCACTTTATGGTAAAACTGAAGTCAGCCTGTAACAATTTTCTCAAAAATGAAGCTGAAGTACAATAACAATATCCAATACCCGGCAAAATTCTAACTTGTCACATTTCAAATAAGAACCAGAAATATAAAACTACTCTTGAGTTGGGTAAATACCACAATTTTGCGGTGATAACTATGACATATAACAGCTGATTCGTGACGTTACGGATCTTATAACCAAACTGATAACTACACTCGCTTGAACGGATTGGTAAATACCAAGCCAAAATGGTAAATACCATTTCCATTTGGTTATCCGCTTGAATTTGATTAATATGACAAGATATTTTTACTCAAAGAATACCCAATACAATTATATAAATAGCAATAAAGCAGTTAATAGTATTTGAATATTTAGTTCACCTTATTGTTCATTAAATGTTTATATTTTCTTGGTAGGTAAGTGTTGATTTTTCAACACTGACCTTTCTAAAAATGACAGCCGGTTAAAAGACGTTTTGTCATGAACATGGCGCCATTTTTTAGCCAATGACGTTTCTGACCAAAAATGACGGAATAATGACGTCATCATGTTCACTGGAAGGTGGTCAATAAATTTATCTGAAAGTGAGAAGTTAGCTTACGATCATTGTACGATAATAGACGCCAAGTAATATTTGAAATGCTGAGACATGTCAGAATTTTTAATTTTTCTATAGGTAGCCAATGTCTGTAAGATTCATCGATTCATCAAAAACTGAATGTCATGGATGCTTCCCTACAGTTGATGAAAGCCTGCTAAGGCTGATTGATTTTATATGTTCACCTCTTTAAAAAGAATACTCTCTTTAAATGGATCGTCGATTACACAATTTTTATTTTTTTCAGCAAAATTGTTCTTTCACACAAAGCGAAAGCAACTGATGTTTTTGCATATAGAAGATGGCTTTTGCAAAGGATAAAAAAGAAACTGGACCATCAAATCCCATTCAGTTTAATTCAAAATGAATTCTCAGTTACGCATATGGCTTCAGAAAAGTCGCCAAATAATTATCATAGTTGGAATCATCGAATTTGGTAAGTTGCAGATATAAGAAAATACAGTGAAATCTCCTTTGGATGGATTCCAGTGGGACCGACTGAAAGTGTCCATTCAACAGGAAACTGAATATACAAACTGGGACATTTAAAATGTATATGTATATAAATATACATTTATATACATATATATATATATATATATATATATATGTATATAACTTTTTTCTCAGAGCGCAGTTTGAAGCTATTTTTCCGTTTCAGGACTATGGAAAACATGACGTCATACAATCAGCTTCAACAAATTATTTACTCGGAGCTAAGTTACACTCAGGAATGGATCAACAGCCACATATCAGAACATGTGGGATACCATTACAGACAATACCTCATCACTCTGACGACAAAAGTTTTTATATCGAGCACGATCTACAGATCGTACTTTGATTTTGTCGTGTCAGAATTCCTAAAACCAAGCGGAGTTTCGCTAACCCCGAAAGAAATACCGCTTCACTTTTTAGGAAAATCAAGCAAGTATCTACCATCAGAAGGTCGTTATACGAATTATATATGTATAATGCTATATGACCTTTTCGTCTTAGTCGATAAGCTGAACGCAACGTTCCCCGAACACGAAGCTCTATATTACCATCGTAGATTTTTGGTGCAGCATCTGCTGAATTTACCGTTAGAACTTCAAAATGCAAACGACATTAGCGATAATGAAAACTCGGGTACAAAAAACTCCGTCGTTAGCATTGGTAGCGATATCAGAGCTAACAAATGGTCGAAATTATTCAAGGTTTCCCCAAATAAATACGAAGGTTACACGATATGCGAGTTGGTGATAAGGTGTGATAAAAAATTCCTAGCAGAAAACGGCGGCTCTCGGGAGGGCGAAAGGTATAGAAAATGGCTGTCAAATGTGATGGGGTTAAAATGAGTTGCCGAGATATTTTACAAAAAATACAAACGATTTTTTTGTAAATAAGTAGCGTCGGAACTGAGGATAAGTTGAAAAATGACGGGTAAAAGCCACTTCAGTTTATGTTATTACAGAAACGTTCTTTTCACGTTGCTGGAAAACGTAAAGATAACGTTCGTTTGGAACCAAAGTACTGTTTTCTTCTTCTTAAGTTCATTTTCCCCATAAATAAAAAATGATAAAATACGTTTGTAAAACGAGATTTTGCTCAAAAATCGGAATCGAAAAGCATTAAAACACAAACATAACTTCTGTACTTACCTATAAAACGAAATATGCTCTTCTTCATTGTGGGCTATAATTTTACATATTTAGCAGAACCTTGATTGTACTAATTTCACAGACAATAAAAAAACACTGCAAATAAGAAGGGAAATTCGACTCAAAAGTTGCTCCGTTAGCAGGAAAACTCATAATGACACATTCGAATGATGAATGAATCGTTTACCGATGCGTTTTCTACGTATGCGGTGTTGTCAGTGTGTTGCAGCTTTAGAATCGTCCGACTAGTTGTCATATTGCATTTTTGCTAAAAAAATAACCTGACGACAAATACTTTTTTTCATCACGTCGTGGACGATTATTACTAAGTACATACGGATACCTTTACCCACTTCAGTTTAAGTTATTACAGAAACGTTCTTTTCACGTTGCTGAAAAACGTAAAGATAACGTTCGTTTGGAACCAAAAATACTGTTTTCTTCTTCTTCAGTTCACTGCCCGCATAAATAGAAAATAATAAAAAACGTGTATAAAGTGAGCATTTTTCGAAAATCGGAATCGAAAAGCATTAAAACATCCAAGTGAATAAAAACCTCGGGACTGGGATCCGAAATTAAAACACAAGCCTAACCTCTGTAGTTACTATGAAACGAAACATGCTCGGGGCTGTGAACCGAAAATAAAACACAAACTTCTGTACTTATCTATAAAACGAAATATGCTCTTCTTCATTGTGTGCTATAATTTTACATATTTAGCAAAACCTTGATTGTACGTAGTCATGCCATAAGTTCTGTCCCTCGTTTTCAAACAAGTGTAGACCTGTTAATACTTGTCCGATTGTTTACATTGTGGTGTCAGTTGATTAAGCGCTTTTCGGGTAATTACATATACCTCAGTTTGTATTGATCTCTCGAAGCATAACGATGGAGTGGGGCAAGGCAGAGAACCGTATTGCAGTGATAGCTTTACATAAGTGTAATCACAGTGCTAGTCAGATTTTTGAACTCTTACGCGGCCTTCAAATATCGCGTAAATTTGTGTCTAGGACCATTCAGCGGTACAATGAGACGTCCTCTGTTGATGACAGGCCAAGAAGCGGAAGACCTCGTCAAGTAAGGACTCCAGCAGCCATCAAAGCCGTAAAAGCCAGGATTCAAAGGAATCCACTCCGGAAGCAGAAGATCCTATCCAGGGAAATGAAGATTCCTGTCCGGACGATGTCGCGCATCATTAAACAAGACCTAGGGCTAGGGGCTTACCGGAGACGTACGGGCCAGCGACTTACGGCCACCTTGCGACACATCAGGGCGACAAGATCCAAGAAGCTCTTGGAGAGGTACGCAGCTGGGGGATTCCGAAAGATTTTGTTCACGGATGAGAAAATCTTCACCATAGAAGAAAAATCAACCGACAAAATGACAAAGTGTATGCAAGGAGTTCACAGGAAGCTTCGGAGATCATTCCGAGAGTTGAGAGAGGCCACCACCCTGCGTCAGTCATGGTTTGGTGGGGGGTGTCCTACGAAGGGGTCACTCAGCTCCATTTCTGTAAACAGGGCGTGAAAACAAAAGCGGCAAACTATCAGAGCGACATACTGGATCCTATCGTCAAGCCTTTAAGTGGTACATTGTTTGCCAACCAACACTGGGTCTACCAGCAGGATTCCGCCCCCGCTCACAAGGCTAAGAGTACGCAGCGCTGGCTGGAAAGCAATGTGCCAGAGTTCATTGCTGCGGAAGATTGGCCCTCAGGGAGTCCGGACCTCAATCCTTTAGACTACAAGTTGTGGGACCTGCTAGAGCAGTTGGCCTGTTCCAAAGCCCACCGTAATATCGAGTCCCTGAAAGCGGATTTGATCCGATCAGCGGCAGCTATTCCTTTGGAAGCTGTGCGTGCAGTGATAGATGAGTGGCCCGCGAGATTGAAGCAGTGTGTGAAGGCCAAGGGGGGACATTTTGAATAAAACTGTTTGATTATGAATTCTAAAAATGTTGTCGAATAAATAATATCTTTCATATAAATATATCTTATCTTGTTTCATTTTTATCATGAGATTATCATGGGACAGAACTTATGGCACGACTACGTATTAATTTCTCAGACAATAAAAAAACACTGCAAATAAGAAAGGAAATTCGACTCAAAAGTTGCTCCGTTAGCAGGAAAACTCATAATGACACATTCGAATGATGAATGAAGCGTTTACCAATGCGTTTTCTACGAATGCGGTGTTGTCAGTTGTGTTGCAGCTTTAGAATCGTCCGACTAGTTGTCATATTGCATTTTTGCTAAAAAATAACCTGATGACAAATACTTTTTCTCATCACGTCGTGGACGATTATTACTAAGTACATACGATTACCTTTACCCACTTCAGTTTAAGTTATTACAGAAACGTTCTTTTCACGTTGCTGGAAAACGTAAAGATAACGTTCATTCGGAACTAAAAATACTGTTTACTTCTTCTTCAGTTCACTGCCCGCATAAATAGAAAATAATAAAATACGTGTATAAAGTGAGCATTTTTCGAAAATCGGAATCGAAAAGCATTAAAACATCCAAGTGAATAAAAACCTCGGGACTGGGATCCGAAATTAAAACACAAGCCTAACCTCTGTAGTTACTATGAAACGAAACATGCTCGGGGCTGTGAACCGAAAATAAAACACAAACTTCTGTACTTATCTATAAAACGAAATATGCTCTTCTTCATTGTGTGCTATAATTTTACATATTTAGCAAAACCTTGATTGTATTAATTTCTCAGACAATAAAAAAACACTGCAAATAAGAAAGGAAATTCGACTCAAAAGTTGCTCCGTTAGCAGGAAAACTCATAATGACACATTCGAATGATGAATGAAGCGTTTACCAATGCGTTTTCTACGAATGCGGTGTTGTCAGTTGTGTTGCAGCTTTAGAATCGTCCGACTAGTTGTCATATTGCATTTTTGCTAAAAAATAACCTGATGACAAATACTTTTTCTCATCACGTCGTGGACGATTATTACTAAGTACATACGATTACCTTTACCCACTTCAGTTTAAGTTATTACAGAAACGTTCTTTTCACGTTGCTGGAAAACGTAAAGATAACGTTCATTCGGAACTAAAAATACTGTTTACTTCTTCTTCAGTTCACTGCCCGCATAAATAAAAAATAAAATATGTGTATAAAGTAAGCATTTTTAAAAAATCGGAATTAAAAAGCATTAAAATATCCAAGTGAATAAAAACCTCGGGACTGGGAACCGAAATTAAAACACAAGCCTAACCTCTGTAGTCACTATGAAACGAAACATGCTCGGGGCTGTGAACCGAAAATAAAACACAAACATAACTTCTGTACTTATCTATAAAACGACATATGCTCTTCTTCATTGTGGGCTATAATTTTACATATTTAGCAGAACCTTGATTGTATTAATTTCACAGACAATAAAAAACACTGCAAATAAGAAAGGAAATTCGACTCAAAAGTTGCTCCGTTAGCAGGAAAACTCATGACACATTCGAATGATGAATGAAGCGTTCACCGTTTCGTTTTCTACGTATGCGATGTTGTCAGTTGTGTTGCAGCTTTAGAATCGTCCGACTAGTTGTCATATTGCATTTTTGCTAAAAAATAACCTGATGACAAATACTTTTTCTCATCACGTCGTGGACGATTATTACTAAGTACATACGGATACCTTTACCCGCTGTCATCGTCTGTTGTTTCAATTAGTATGTATAATTGTCGAAAACAGAATCAAGTATTTGCATTTTTTTTGGTGATCCATCCATCTTTTTATTTATTTAAATAGACCGTCGTACGAGGGTTGTCTTAAAAATAGGGTTCCACATTTTTTTTGAGCACAAGTTTTATGTTATTTGTAAAAACGAATTTATCATTGGAAACGTTGATCTTCAAGCTAGTTTTTTACTTAGTCGCCATATTTTCTACGCATTTTTTTTAAGTGGAATCCATTTTTTTACTAAGCCGCCCGGCCGCTTGTAAACTTGGTAACAGTTCCTTGCGATTCCCCGTCCGTCACGAATCGTTGACCGCATAGGTGCTCCTTCAATTTCGTAAACGGATCTTCTTGTTTAGATCGATGGTGGGGGAGCCGACAAACCCGGCGGTGCTGCCAGATTTCTCCTAACATCTCGCGCGGCAAAGCTACAGCGTTGTAACCTTATTTTTGGAACAACCCTCGTACATCTGACACAAAAGTGCCAACTCATTTTTCTGTGTGTAGAATGTGAAATGTATTTTGTTTAAATATTAGCAATTGTACTATTTTTGGGGATATTGCGAATCTAGGAAAGGACCTTTTGAGACTTTGTCCAAAAACATGTTATGATATACGTCTACTTGGCATACAACTACTGAAGCGCTCGATAAGAATATAAGAAAGTCGATAACAAAACTGTTTAGTTACCTTTAGTATTTTGTATGGTTCACGAACAGAGAAAACCTGAACTAGAATGTTTTGAAAACGAAAACTTTATTTTCTGTGCTTATCAGAGATTCCGGTAATTTTTACATCTTTCCTGCTGCTATGCCCAATTTTGAAGTATTATGTATTATACATTCGATTATTATTCACATTTTACACTTTTCGTGTATTTATTATAAAAAATAGAAAGCAGATATTCAGTTGTGTAGAAGGGGTGGCTGTTTATTTAACACATCGAGTAAATAAAGTAACTATTTATAAATCAAACACATTATTTATTTCACATTTTACCGTTATTCCAGCTGGATCTGTTGCCCTTAGACTTAAGCCTCGCAGACACTTTCTGACACTGACAAAATGTTACTTTTCAAAATACGTAATACCCGTGCCGGTTACTAGGTCTAACAACGTTCACAATATTGTGCTTCCTTTGTTGTAGTCGGGAATGTGGGGTTATGAAATTCAAACAACTAAGAAAAAATGTTTCTATGACTACAGGTCATCAAATTTATGATCAAGGAGCCGGAACATATACACCGACGAAAGGAAACTATAGATTTATTGGACTTATTGAAATTACTAAATTCGCTTGCGGCATACTCTACTAACCTTAGGCAGTTCAAAAATCAGATTTACAAAGTTTCTTTGGTATCCTCGTAGCAGCAGCGGTGCCCTGGCATTTAGGCTTCTATTACGGTGTGAAAAATGTCGAGATCTTAGGGCATACATAATGCACATGTTTGACAACAAAAATCTATTTTTTATATATATACTAAGTGACATATAAATCCGAACACCCAGTTTAAATGGTTTTATTTTAATAAAATTTTGTATAAGTACTTAATGAAGCATAATAAGTAAATGATAAAAATTTCAAAATGATTGCACTGCTTTAAAGCCCTTTGACCTTTAATAATGTGTGAATGCACCTTGATGTGCTACGCATTCTCCAACGCGCCTAGGCATGCTTCTGATCAGGTGGTCAATGTCCTCCTGTGGTATCTCATTCCAGGCAACCACCAACTCCTCTCGAAGTGCTTCTAGAGTCTGAGGAAGACGCTGCAAATTGAGCAATCTCCTACCCATCATATCCCACACGTGCTCAATTGGGGATAAGTCGGGAGATCTTGGTGGCCATGGTAACAATCTGACATCATTATGTTGAAAGAAGTCTATTGTGACGCTTGCAACATGTGGTCGGGCATTATCTTGTTGGAAAGTTGGATCTGCCAGGGTGTCAAGATAAGGTAACAGATGGGGTTCTAGAACTTCGTGGATATAACGCTGCGCGTTCATGTTACCTCTGATGAAGATTAAAGGTGACCTGGAACCATAAGCTATAGCACCCCAAACCATAACTCCAACAGTGTGATGAACATGTCTTTCAACAGAAAACTGTGGATTCCTCCTTTCACCACGTCGCCTCCTAACCCTGGCACGACCATCGTGCATGCCTAAACAAAATAGAGACTCGTCACTAAAGACAATACTGTTCCATTCCTGATCCCAGAGTGACCGTTGTCTGCCCCACTCAAGGCGATTACGTCGGTGTTCTCGAGTTAAAGGGAGGACCCAGTGTGGCCGGTATGAAAACAAGCCAAAACTTCTCATTCGTCGGTAAACACTTCGCATGCCAATAGGTCTTCCGTGTTTTGCAAACCATTCATTTGCAATGGACCTGGTAGTGGAGAAACGGTCCCTTAAGGCCAATAATCTTAGGCGGCGATCTTCACGGTCTGTTGTTCTACGGCGGCGTCCAGTGCCCCTTGCTCTTTGCGTACGGCCTTCTCGAAGCCATGCTTGACAACACCTAACCACAGTGTCTACACTTCTTTGCACTCTAACTGCAATTGTCCGAAAATAAAGTCCAGCTTCCCGAAGTCCCACTATACGGCCCCTATCAAACTCACTAAGTTGACGAAATCGTACAGGTCTCCGTACTCTAGGCATCGTAACCGATCGTAAAGGATATCAAGAACCAAAATCCGCCAACGTTGATTCTTTACTGTGGCTGAAATATTCATTTTTAGAGCGTTAGTGAATTAAAAAAAAGCAGTATAAAAACCGGAATGTCCAACTGATAAGGCTGAAAATTTTTTCACTTGTTATTAACAGTAAGATAAATACATTCACCAACTTTTATTAAAATAAAACCATTTAAACTGGGTGTTCGGATTTCTATGTCACTTAGTATATATATATATATATTTTAAGTTCGTATTCGTTTATTGTTTTTTAAAGTATATAATACTGACATCGGTGGCTGTTCAAATGATGGCTTCGTGCACAATCCTTCCTTTAACGCCCAAATAAGATATTGCAAATACACTTCCGGCATTAGGAGTTTCCGATACTTCTTTCTCGTTCAGTTTTAGACGTGAAGTTGTGACGAACAAATTCGCTGAATCTGGGCCTCCGAAACACACGGAGGTACAATACTTTACTGGCATTTCGATTGTTTCTAACAGGATGCTTTTGTTGGGATCGATCTTGATTATCTGAAAATTGAGCCGATCTATACAGGGTGTACAAAGTTGGGACTGCTTTTCAGAGTCAACTACGTTTGCAACACCGAAAGCGTAAAAAAGAAATTGAAGAAAAACACTGTGTTCAATCAGACGGCATTTGCACGATATAAGCAATTATATGCGGCTCTGATGAAAAGAAACATCGAGGAAGACGGCGAGGTTCTGAATACACGGAGTATCAATAAGATCTTGGAGATGCTCATATCAATGTTATAACTACGTTCTTGGTCTAGGAATGTGTGTATTTTTCTTTTTCAAATACATTTTCCTTTGTCTTCTTTTAATGATTCGTTATAATATGCTAACTGTTAAATCCAGCATAGACTGCGATTCTGGAAACAGATGGCACCTTATACGGTATTTTTTCGATAGGATATACGTATTTGTTTGCTGTCATAGGCTGTGACACCCTAGTGTATATGTTACTAAAAAAAACATGTTTATTATTTCCTTATCTGCAGACTCTGTAAAGAAAAGTCCCAACTTGTATATGTATATGAATGTGAATATCTGTCCAATCTGTCAGCATCTCGTCTGAACCACAATATGGAGGGGGTAGACGTGGTGTATAAAAAAATTAAAAAAGTCCTTTATCCTCAAAATATACGTACCGCACTCCCGCCAAAAAGTGCAATCCACAAGTTTCCCGACCCATCAGCTGTCATTCCATCAGGGATGCCTTCTAGATTTGGATGATCCGCCATATCGAAAATAATTTTCTTATTTTCTGTAACAGAAAAAGTGAACATTTTTACGAATATTTTTAGCTACAAAATCGCTTACGAATCTGCCCACTCTGTTCATCAAAATCGTAAGCCACAATTTTTCGTGTCTGACTGTCGATGTGGTACAATTTTTTATACTCGGGACACCAATCCAATCCGTTGCTTATGCTCAGTGATCTTTCCATTTCTTCAGCCATCAGACTGTCTCCGAATCCTGATATTTTGTAGAGCGAACCACCTTCCGGGGCTACTGACAAGTCACCATTTCGAGTTAAAGTTCCTGAAAAACGGTATATAAATCAAGATCGATTTGATCGGTTTATACACGAAACATTAAATTTCGCCCCAGACCAAAAAAAATGACGCAGGATGTTGTTGGGTTATATGTCGCTTAGTATAATATGAACAACTCCGATATTGCTGTATGAGTGTGCAATTTTTGTTTTTCAGAACCGATGTGTAAAGGTTTTGTTCACCAACGCGGCCAGCGCCAGGACCGGATTAAGTTTTGTTCAAGTTCGATTTATTCTGCAAAGCCTAGCATATCGGTAATCTTAAGATTTTGGAGTACATGTTACTAGAAAAAACTGCTCATTTTTACAAGATCTATATGTAGTGTAAAGGAAAGTGCAAACTTTAAAGTATAAACCAAAAAGATAACCTGAAAACATGTCATAACAACGTCCTACAGTACGCGTACCCAATTGGACATTTAGTAGACGTTATTATGACGTCGATATTTGGAGCAACCACTTCAGTTCGCGAGTTATCACCAAATTTCGACGTCATTATGACGTGCTTTAGTAAGTAATTTACCTTGGGAATATTATATTAACTTACCTAGCCAAAGTCTTCCTTTTGAGTCTGCTTTTCCATCATTAAACTGATTTTTAGGTTTACTTTCGTCTACGGTAATCAGATGCTCCAATTTCGCCTCATTTTCATTATCATCTGACGGCCAATACAGATTATACACGTTTCTATCAGCAGCGACAAGAAAGTAGTCTTTTTTATCTTTGATTGGAATGATAACGCCTACTGAATCGTGGTTTTCTGAAAAAAATTGAACCAATAAAACCTAAGGACTGAAGTGTATGTTGGACCTAGTTGTCTACAGGCTGTTGAAGCATTCCAACTAAGTAATTTCACAGCGTCGTTTTTATACTAAGTGACATATAAATCCGAACACCCAGTTTAAATGGTTTTATTTTAATAAAAGTTGGTGAATGTATGTATCTTACTGTAAATAACAAGTGAAAAAATTTTCAGCCCTATCAGTTGGACATTCCGGTTTTTATACTGCTTTTTTTTAATTCACTAACGCTCTAAAAATGAATATTTCAGCCGCAGTAAAGAATCAACGTTGGCGGATTTTGGTTCTTGACATCCTTTACGATCGGTTACGATGCCTAGAGTACGGAGAGCTGTACGATTTCATCAACTTAGTGAGTTTGATAGGGGCCGTATAGTGGGACTTCGGGAAGCTGGACTTTCTTTTCGGGCAATTGCAGTTAGAGTGCAAAGAAGTGTAGACACTGTGGTTAGGTGTTGTCAGGCATGGCTTCGAGAAGGCCGTACGCAAAGAGCAAGGGGCACTGGACGCCGCCGTAGAACAACAGACCGTGAAGATCGCCGCCTAAGATTATTGGCCTTAAGGGACCGTTTCTCCACTACCAGGTCCATTGCAAATGAATGGTTTGCAGAACACGGAAGACCTATTGGCATGCGAAGTGTTTACCGACGAATGAGAAGTTTTGGCTTGTTTTCATACCGGCCACACTGGGTCCTCCCTTTAACTCGAGAACACCGACGTAATCGCCTTGAGTGGTGCAGACAACGGTCACTCTGAGATCAGGAATGGAACAGTATTGTCTTTAGTGACGAGTTGGTGGTTGCCTGGAATGAGATACCACAGGAGGACATTGACCACCTGATCAGAAGCATGCCTAGGCGCGTTGGAGAATGCGTAGCACATCAGGGTGCATCCACACATTATTAAAGGTCAAAGGGCTTTAAAGCAGTGCAATCATTTTGAAATTTTCATCATTTACTTATTATGCTTCATTAAGTACTTATACAAAATTTTATTAAAATAAAACCATTTAAACTGGGTGTTAGGATTTATATGTCACTTAGTATATTTTTGTAAAGCTTGTTCATAATTAAAATTCATCATTTACCTAGATGATAAGACTGTGTTTTCTTATCCTTGTAACTCCATCTACAGAGCGTACCGTTGAAAGTATCCACAAAGTACAATTCTTGAGTGTTCGTGTGCCAGAAAGGTCCTTCCGAATGTTGAACTGGATCAGTTATTGGATTTATGGACACCGATCTCGCTTTTGCACTATAATAATGAACATTCAAATTACCAAAGACGTTTTCAAAAATTTATCTTTCTACAGTAGATACACATTCAGCAAAATATGTGCTATGCGTTTTACAAGCTTTCATTTAATTTTACCTGTTTGTTCGTACGTCAGTGACAATACAAATTGCCGCCCTTTTGAATCAGTTTGACGGATGTTACAAAATGGCGATCTATTATTGCCATATTATTCCCTAGACAACTGAAAGGGTTTGGTGAGGGAAACATAATAATCAAAGTGACGTCATTTTAAATGAAATATCGTGACCGCTTCAAGATGGCGTTCATAATTACCAAGAAAGGAACTCCTGCAGCGGCAGAGAGCCAGGTCGACCTGCTCATTTAGCCAGTGCAAGAAAATTCACCTGAACGAGATAGATTTAGAAGAAACTTTGAAAATCCCAACTTAGAACACACAGACTGCTACTAATCAAACTCAAATGAGGAAAAGTTTCATAACTCCAAAATTAATGGCAGCTAAGTTTCAGAAATGCTGTTTTTATTATTGAAGCAACAATGACGAGTTTCCTAAATACAGGGTGGCCAATCTATAACTGACTGATTTAAATTGCGCGCCACTTTTGATACATGCATTTCAATAGGTGGCGCCGTAGTAGCTGCAACGCGTCCGTACTGTTAAAACATTTTACCTGAATAATGAGTCGATTGTTGCAACGATTTGGAAGCTACGACAAAATTTCGGTCGAAATCATGTGCGCTGTGTCAACACCATTTGTCAGTTGGTGCGGGAATTTGAATAAACAGGTGATGTTAAAGAGTTGCCAAGGTCGGGCCGTGTCCGAACTGTTCGAACTCAGGAAAATATCGAGGTAGTTCGTGGAAGTGTCGTAGACCAGCCGAAGAACGATATTAAGGAAGCGATTGAAAATATTCCACCCGAAACCTACCAAAAAGTGATGAAAAATGTAATCAAGAGGCAGGCTTGCACGGCTTTAAGACGCGGGAATTTGTCTGATATTATTTTTTATACATAATTTCTAAATTTCATTTAAATATTGAGATGAAAAAAATTGACGTATTTTATTTCATTTCACAAGATACAAATCAGTCAGTTACATATCGGCCACCCTGTGTGTATGGGCAGTTCTAAACGCCGATCTATCCGAAGATATGTCTTGTAGACGTGACTTGAAAAAATACACACCTACCTTCAGCCATTGTATTGATACACTACGAAAGCAAGTCAAAAGTGAAAGACAGTCACATAAATAATTTTGTGCATCATATGAAATGAAATGACTATAATCATAGACTATTTATGTTATATAATAGTACATCCAGCTATTTTCGCAACCGATGTGGACTTGACGTCACTAAAATCGATAATACTCCAGTTGTGAAGTATCAAAAAGAAACGGTATCAAACAGATAGAATTTGTATACTCAGTGACATTAGCAAAAATAATTTCGTCAACTTGATATTTTGGCAATGAGGTAGTCTTACATCAAGAATGAAACGATAATATCATCACGGAATTTTATTGACAATTAATAAGGAAGAAAAAATAATATCTGTTGGGCGACCCCGCAGCTGAATACACTCCTGTCTATGTCTGGCTGTGGCACCTCATGATAATGCTTAACAGTAGTAAATGAAAGGGCAATACCTAAAAATATCTCTACTATTCAGCTCTCAGAAACTGGTTTCTTGATAAAAACTATTTTAAAAAAGAAAAACAAATCTTTGTTTGACATTGTTATAGCCATTACATTGCAAAGAAAAGACAAGTTGACGAAATAATTTCTTCTTGATGTAATACTTCTGTCACTGAGTATATAATAAATAAACTCAAACACACAATCGGAATAGCATTTACCTTAACTGCTTCAATTTTGTACAGGCAAACATATTTACGTCAGAATAACAGAATTGCACTATGATGAAACAACAACTTATGCTTTTTATATATAATCAGTTGTTTATATGCGTTTATCTAGAGTCTAGATAATCTATAATTATTATACTTTTATTAGATGGTGTAAAAGAAGTACACAAATCTGGGGTTAATCCTCTGGTATGGATTAGGATGTTTTTCAACATCAAATTGTTTTTAAGTGACTATAATTTCCGATTTCCCTCCGGTGGCACTCGTAAATCGACATCTAACTTGCTTGCTTGGTTTAATTTTCAATTTATCTGTAAAAAAGAGTATTTCCGCTGGTTGGCTTCATCAGGCCCGCAACGAATGCACATATGCAACTACAAAAGTGGATACACACGCCCATACATCCGAATACGGTAACATGAGGAAACGAAGATGATCTTCGAAATTCAACAAGCAGAAACACGTATCGCTCGGGTTACCTATCCTTTTTTTCTGCTCGAATCCACTTTCATTCTTTTTGCGGATTTTGTCCATTGTTTTTTCTATTTCATATACAGGGTGTCCGCAAAGTTGGGGTTTTCCTTTACACGATTTGTAGATCTTGAAAACATAAGCAATTTTTCTTAGTACCATATACACCAATGTCTTAAGGGAACCGAGATAAAGGGCTCTGCAACATCAAACATATCTGAATACCGTCCTGTAGCCGCGGCATCCCCGAGTGGTACTAGGACACTAGCTCAACCCGACGACAGAACTGGGTCGGGGTCAGTGTGTCAGGTCAGTCTGCAACCTTCAACCGACGGTTACGGTCACGCGTGTAGAGGTAATCGCGTAGACGAGAATCGCTCAACAAGCACTAGAGACGTGGCTAGAGAAGTGCAAGTATCAAAAACTAAAGTGTGGCAAACGCTGCGTGAAGAGGGGCTGTATCCGTTTCACGTCCAACGTGTACAAGCCCTTCAACCTGACGATTTTCCAGCAAGAGTGCGGTTTTGTGAGAGGTTGTTGCATCAACATGACAATAATCCGGACTTTTTGAAGTGCATATTGGTGACAGACGAATCTACGTTCACGGGTAATGGGGTGAATAAGCTTCGCAACACTCATGTTTGGTCAGTAGAAAATCCGCACGCTGTCCGTCGGGCACATTTTCAACAAACATTTTCGGTGAATGTTTGGGCTGGCATGGTGAACGGTATACTCATTGGACCATTTATTCTCCCAAATCGATTGGACGGGATGCAATACCTAGACTTTTTACGCAACATTTTGCCTTCCTTGTTTGCCTGCGTCTGCTCGGTAGCGCATCAGCTAATTTCATTTTCTGTTGGAGCGGTATGATTTCGGGCAGAGACGTACTTAGCCCTTCTCGTCAACTGGAGAGCGAGTACTTTTTCCTTTATTTTTTTTTTACTTGGACGCCCTCGTTTCACTACACATTACCTTTGTTATTTCAAGGGTAGTTGTTTCTGAAAAGGAAAACCCCAACTTTGCGGACACCCTGTATACCGGGGAAAGTTCACTTTTTGTGACCCCATACTGTTGAAACCATGTGTTTCTATTAAATCGACATTCTGTTCTTACAATAGGAGCAAAAAAGTGTCACTCATGTCCTTGTATCGCTTGGAATTGACTGTCAATGCATGACCGTTTTCATCTTCAAAGAAATACGGCCCAATAATACCGCTAGAGGATATGGCGCATCAAACAGTTACCTTTGGACTATGTAGCCGTTACAACACCAATTTTCGGTTAACATATGGGCAGGAGTTATTGGCAACCACTTTATTGGCCCATTCTTCTTGCCGGGACGACTTGACGGACAGACTTACCTCAATTTTCTTCAACAACAGTTGCCTTTGCTGCTTGATGATGTTCCGTTAGTAATAAGAAGCAATATGTGGTACATGCATGATGGTGCACCAGTGTAGCGGTTCGTAATTATTTCCAAACTGTTTATCCAAATTATAGGATTGGCCGCGGTTGGCCCCAAGAATGGCCACCAAGATCCCCAGACCTCAAAAGTTTAGATTTATTTTTATGGGGCTATCTTAAGACACTAGTGTACATTGTAGAGGAATTAAGAAAAAGAATAGTTGCAGCTTGTGATAGAATAAAAAACACTCCAGGGATATTTCAACGAGTGTGCAATTCCATGAGAAGGAGGGAGGAAGCATGCATGCTAAGTGAAGAGGGCCATTTTCAACAATTTTTGTAATCACTTCGTTGGTTTTAATATTATGTTTATTGTTGAGGATAGGTAAGCAAAGCAATTCAACTCGCAGTGGTCTTCGGTTCAGAACAGTTTATTGAGTACTTGTACATGAATGTGTAGATACGCGACAGGTGTATACCGGGCTTCCGCGTTCCGCGCGCGTGCGTTGGCTGCTGTTGTTCTTCAACTGCTTCCTGTCTGGTCGTCTCGCCAGTAGCGGCGTGGCAGGGTGACGCTAGTACGCGTTCCAAGATTTATGTTGTCAGTTGTTGTTTTTCATTACCCCTAATTTTTCCAATTAAATTAATAATAATTTTGCAAGTTAGACAATAGAACGGTTTTTATTTTTTTACTCAAAAATGGCGCATCAAAGGAGAACAATTCAAGAGAGATCATGTGTTTTGAAAATATCAGTGAAATATCTGAAGCGGTTCTGAAAACATTAATTAATTTTCATTGTTTTCCTAAAACTTCAACACCCCGAGTTTTTGTAAGGAAACATTTTTGGACCGTAGTTTATAAAGCAAACTAACATTAATTTTTTATGTAGATTCACACATATTCGCATATCATTAAGGAACACCCTGTAATAGGGTGATATCAAATCGTACTACACGCCCAGCATCGAGAAATATCGAGCGACGTCTAGCAGGCTTCGAAGAAGACTCGTGGTTTATCTAGAACGCTTCTGGACTCGCCGATTCGAAGATAAATACAGATGAGTCAACGGCGCGAAATGCGATAGTCCAGTCGACATGGTCATAAATTTGTAATAAATTAGTTGTAAGTGTAATAAATGAGACTTTAAATAGTAAAAACGACGTTTTCTTTAGCACATTTATAATTTATTCATTTAGTAATTGGAAGAAACGGATGTTGATGAAACATATTTTTCACACTGATTCATCTGGAGGTGTTCTGCGCAATTTCGGTCTCGATTCAAATGCACACTTGCAGATCATGTCTTCACAAAGGCTGCATTTGCTTCCTGTAATCAAAATTGCATTAAAACGTATTTGAGATGCCTCAAAAAGGTAAAAACTCTCACCATATATGTACTGCTCTAAAATTGGTGGAATACCAATCTCTCTTCTTCTATGTATATTCTGCAAACACAAAATAGGAGATAGAGAAATAGATATATAGTCAAAATCACGAAAGATGACTATTACGTCATACAATAAATTGTACTGGAGTAATCAATGGTCGTACGTCGATGATAAAATCACGATGTCAGGAAAATAATGACAACAAATTTATAAATTATTATTTTGCGAAGTTAGGTTATTTCACTGATTATTTTTATTTTCATTTTATTTCATAGTTTTGAGTGATACCTTAATAATAATTTTGTTGTTGTTTTGAAAAAAATAGTTATGAGTAGAATACCTTAAGACACGAACACCAAAGACTAAGTATTATTCGAAAACAAACTTTAACATAACCTAACTATTCATCTTTCAAATATGATCGATCATGCAACATGAAAACATCGTCTACCTTTGTCAGATACATGCAAATTAGCAATACAATTTGTTTAGACAATAAAATTCTGTTTGTCTCTGTCTAACATATCAGAAACTTCATTAAAAATATTCACAAATCGCTGTCGTTTGTTGTAAAATGATGGCGTAACCGTCATATTTCATAATTTCGACTCTAAGCACATTAACCTTCTACAAAAAAACTCTTTCCAAAAATATTATGCTTTCTCAGCAATTTCTATGTTGAAAAGTTAATTGATATACTAAATTTAATAGAAAATGCAACTCCGACTAGGAGTGCTGTGATTTTGAGCATACTTTTTGATTATAATTTTATCTCGCAAAATAGCTATAATGTTAATAATGTGTTGTAGTTCCTCTGTTCGCAATTTATTCGTTAAGTCGTCGCGGCATCGATTGGATTAGGGATTAGTGTCTTCTTGGTGTATTGTATCCCAGGTCATCTGAATTTCGTTCCGTAGAGCCTCCAATGCTTGTGGAGAAAGCGGTGAATTTTGCAGGGAAAGCAGATAAGGTTGTAAAACTTCGTAGATACAGCGTAGATGTCTACCTTGAAATAGTTGGTTCTGATAGACGCCTGCTCATTTGAAATATTGCTTACTTCCTCATCAATTTCTTTACTTATGATATCGTAACATCCGCAGTAATATCTACTTTGCCCAGGAACACATTTCATACATCTGCAATTAACAAAACAATGTTTGAAAATGAGCAGGAATCTTTGAAACGTTGTAACACCAGATTCTAGCTATTTTATTATTCTCCGCCTCTGACTCAATTTTCAAAATCTACGACTGCCTAAACGATGGAAGTATCAAACTCGGGAAAACAACTTTCGATGGTCTATGCCATCATCTTCTGGAGCTGAAAAATAGCAACAATTAACAATTAGGAGGAAAACAATTAGTTACTAAGTCGGCGAGATTGTTGCTGAAATTGTTCTTAAACGACAGTGAAAGGGCACACATAGTTGACGAACAAAAAACTGGACCGATGAGGTTCGATTTTTTTAAATTTATTAAGAAATGACAACAACATAGCTATGATTTTTTTTAAACACTGACTGATTTGGATAAACTTGAAAATTATATATATATATATATATATATATATATATATATATAATAAAAAAACTAAAAAAAACACGCCTTTATAGCTAACCGTAGAAGTAGAAGTAGAAAATATTTTTTAATTACAAAGAGTATATAGTCAGAATCACGAAAGATGACCTTTACGTCACACCATAAATTGTACTGAAGTAATCAATGGACGTACGACGATGATAAAATCACGATGTCAGGAATGATGACAACAAATTTATATTATGATTTTGCGAAGTTAGGTTATTTCACTGATTATTTTTATTTTCATTTTATTTCACGGTTTTGAGTAATAATAATCGTTTTGAAAAAAAAACAAACTAACCTGCTTTAAAATAACCTAACTACTCATCTTTCAAATATGCTCGATCATGCAACATGGAAACATCGTCTATCTTTGTCGGGTACAGCAGATATTAGCAATACAGTTTGTTTAGACAATAAAATTCCGTTTGTCTTTGTCTAGCATATCTGAAACTTCATTAAAACTATTGACAAATCGATGTCGTTTGTCTTTACTATAGACTAAAATGATGACGTAATCGTCATCTTTCGTGATTTCGACTATATATTACAGATGTAAACAGAAAACAATCTTGATTGTTTTCTTTGATTCTTATTATTATTAATTCTAAAATAAAGTTATTATTCCTCTTTTATACGTAGTATATTACCTGCAGTTTCTATTTCCATCTTGCAACAACCGACAGTGCTCCATATAGCACATAGGCGTCTTAGCGTAACTAAAATATCTAAAAACTGGCGGCTTCAATCTTTTAGAATCCATGCTTGGCCTTTGCTGTCTCGGCGATCTTTGTTCTAAGCTTATCTTTTTATTGCTCGGGTTTTTTGTCACATCTTCATTTTTGATAAAACGTTGCGTGGGATTACATGTGTGACTGTTGATGTTTGTTGAGGGCAAATCATCATTCCTGCTATGTGAAATACCTACAAAAGACATACTGAAAAATACGCAAGAAAATTACCGAAATACGTGATTTGATTTTTATTGCCCACAAAGCTTTTTGATAGCAGCAGAGATCGGCAGTATCCTGCATGTACTGTGCTGTCACCAGCAAAGCTGTAGGTTGGATTGATCGTTCAGGAAAGGAGGTCTTTGATATGGGAACATCATGTCCGCCACCCATCTGCAAAGCTTCTCTGGGAGACCATGTGATGGTAGTTTTCGTGATATCCCTGCCCCCCCCCACTGTGGGCGCCCATGGATATGTATTTCGATTTTAATCTTCTCCTCCATTACTTACTTTTGTTCTGTGAACGCATCACATCTTCCAATGACACTGCCCTGTCTTTTATTTGTTGATTTTCGCTAAGATCATCATACACATTGTCGTTCTTATTACCGGAATCATTGGCAGCTTTATTTTCAACTTCTGATGGCACCTTAATAAGGTACTCATTATTTTTTGCCATCGTATTTATTGGCTGCATCTCTAATTTTGTTCTACAACTCGCGGTGCTTGCTGAATGGCGTCTGACTGGAGAAGGTCTACTTGTTCTGCATCTTGGAGACTCTAAAACCTTTATTGCATACATATTATGCGGTAAATAGGTAATTGAAATTTCTCAAATTATAGTAGTTGACACAAATCTAACCTGGTGGACAGTTGCTTTGCGACATGGAAAATTTTTCCCAAATTCAAATCGCGATATTTTCGGAAGGGAAAGAGATATCAAGTTGCGATATTAGAGAGGTTCTTGATCAACTATTTGAGAACACGTACAGGGTTCGACCGGTATATTTCTTCTATTTATCCACTTGTACAGGGCGAGCGAAGGAAGTCAAGTTTTTTAGCAAAGTTTGGAGCGATGTCAGATTCGCAATTTTTGATCTTGGAAATTTTCCTACGCATCTTTTTGATCTTTGGATTGTCCTAGAAAAAGTGATATCTCAAATTTTTCAAAAGTTGGCGATAACTCAAATTTTCGAAATTTAAAAAAGTGTTACATTCGTCCTTAAAAGTGACTTTTTTGGTGTCGCCCTTGAGGATGGATAAATTATGCAGCTTAATGAACAAATCCAAGTTACTACTATTATTATAGGAGTGTATTCCAGGGGCGTAAATCCGAAAGCATCTTTGGTTTGGTAAGAAGTGCTAATAAATTAAAAAATTTATTTATTCATCTTTTATCAGGAATGTTTTATCTTTCTCATTCAGCATCGGCGAACGCGTCTTCATCGGAGATGTTTCTCGATAGGTAATAGACTCTTTTAAATTTTTAAACAACATCAAGGAATTTATTGATTACCATTAACAATATGTAACATTTTAGAGAACGAACATTTAAAGACCAGTTAAATACCTAAAATGACAAAAACGAAATTTCTACAAATCAGCAACAGTTATTTTAAACAATATTGTTAGTACATTAGATCTTATATAGATCGTATATTTGAATAAAAAATCTTACACCCTGAATTGATGGGTATCTGTCTTTACGTAAATCCTTTGTTGGTTATGATGAGCTTGATTACCTTAAAAACTATCCTATCTAACATCTTAGAGATCTCATTTTTGCAATCGTTGCACGTTTGGTTTGAATCACAGCAATCGTTTGTACCGTCGGTCGAATATCCTTTCTCGTTTTGCTCCAAGATAGACAACACGCGTTTCAAAATATTCTCTAGAATGTTTTTTATTTCACGTTCTGTCAACGGTGTATGCGGTGAAAGGTGATTGCTACTAGATGTAGATTGATCGTGTTGGAAACAATCTGCAAAAAATGCCATTGATAATTAAGAAATAATCATATTCTAATAGAAACACACTTATACGAAGTTATATAGAAAAAAGAACACCCACTTATAAGAAACTGATTACAATTCTTTGTATATGTATGGATTTTATCACAGTTAGAATCATCTTTTTCTATGTACCTACCTAAATTCAACTGTGGAACATTAGAATAAATAAGCTCAGGTTCAGGTTTTTCTAACGCATCCGACTCCCCATCGCGACTCAATCTGGACTCAATTTTTGCCTCTGGGCTTTCCCAGAAGCCCGCTTTATTTTCCTCTGTTGACGTTTCAAACAAAGACGGATAAATATTCTTGCATTCTTCTAAAACGCAGCTAACGTTCTGAGCTTGTCCCAGAATGTTCATTTGCAAAGCGTTCGTTAGCTCACAGGTTACAGCTAGAATGCAGAATAACTCTTTGGTACTATTGAGCCTAAACCAAAGTCAAACGTAACGTCAATGTAACATACAATATACACCAGAATAGTTAATCTGTTCAAAATTACGCTTGACAAATATCATACCATAGATCTGCATAGGATTTATAGTACAATAGTGTGCCTTCTTTGCTCAAAACAGTTTAAAACAGATCAATAGGAAGCGTATGTGAGGTACCGTTCACAAATGGTATAACCGGATTTACAAGAAACAAAAAAAAAGCAAAAAGAAACTTAAGCCTCTCAGGACCGAATCCGGGACCTCTGTATCCAAATCCGTGCATCTAACCATTACGCCAGACAGACGGTTGCGAATCAGTTTCAGAAACATCTACACACCGTTACCAAAGCATCGTCAACTATGCCGACAGATCGAGAGAGCTGCCGAGTTGAAACGGCGTTCGAACGGCTCGATTTTGTGCGAGGTTAGCAGCGGGCCAGCCGTCGCGCAACGACCGACGAACGCTGCAACAGCGCGATTGTGCACCAGCTGGGGATATTTCAATAGATTTGCTGCTTTTCTCAGTGTTGCAATCAAGGATGCGAAGTTATCGAATGAAATTCAAACATATGAGAAGAAATGTTTCTATGAATATAATTATAATCAATGTGCTGGAGAGTTTAAAATAATCAAAGGAAAGCACGGCTGGTTGCCCCAGAAGACGATTCCATTTAAGGCCCCCATAGCTCGGTAAAAATTAAATGGAAACATTAAATTATTAATTAATTCATTCTCCACAAGCTGAATCAATATCTATTAGATAAGAAATTACTAGGATTTGTTGAAATCTATGTTAGATATAGACTTAATTTTGCTAAAGGCTCTATATATGTTACGTGTGTTTCAAATCCGATACCTCATCTTTGGGATCTCGGAAACGGTAAACGAATGTGACATTACGGGTATTTACTGTTAGGGGATTTCTGCGTAACATGCATCAATAATTACTGACGTTCAGGTTATGTGGTTGATAAATATCACGTTTCATGATAAATATATTGACGGATCACAGTAAATACTGATCTTGCGACATTCGCCAAACGACGCGGACTACTTTATGTGGGCAAGCTGTTTAGGTAAATAAAAAATGGAACTTGGACAGTTTGAACATCAAAAGTATTTCCGAATTTAGTCTAAGTCGTTTTCACTTTTTTCCCGGCTTTTCAAACATCCACATTGTCTACAAATGTCAAACAAATTACACAATAACATTATCACTTGTTCTCTTCTATACGGTGGCATAGTTAGAAATTCGATCAGACGTTTCAGCTCTCACTTTTTTAAAATTATAATTCTCGATTTCTTCATTATTACCCTTAAATAATATAAATGAGTTACATTATGATGTTCCTGATCGATGAGTTTAAACCAACTATGCGAAGTTCGGCACTTGACTTTTTATATCAATGCGTAACATGTTATCGTCAAGGGTTACTCAGAAAACGTTTTGAAATCAGAATTAAAAGCTATTCGCCCATGCAAAAATGGCATACGTAAGAAAAATCAAAGTTGAGACGGGGGATAAGAGACGAAAAATCATAATAACCTTGCAGATATCAAAAAGTGGCAGTGTCAATGTGCAGTTCATTTTAAAATCATATCTCAAATAAATTCAGAAAGAATCAGAAACGACTCTGTGAAAATTTGTTTCCTTTTCCGTGTATCTCTAGGGATACTGGTTGGAAAAGCTTTTGTTTTTCCAACCAGTGCTATTTGCTATCGTTGTCCAAATAACTTAACGGTATCCTTAACGATTCGTAATTTTCATTGTACTAAATACCTCCTACTATCTACTATCGCAAGATGTGAAGTTACCTAATAGTTTTTTGTACTCCTCCTGCAACTGACAAAACCTACTTCTGAGCAAGTCACAATTCAAGGAACAAGGTTTCTTGGCATCCTTCTTCATATTTGTGCTGTCCTAGATGAATATTTTATCAGTGAATTGGATTTTCATGTATGTATAGTTGATAAGGGACAAGGGTCAGACTCGATAAGAAACGTAACACCTGTGTTAGTTCTAAAACAGTCTGGAAAGCTAGGAACTATCGATGTTTTGCTGCAATGTACATCGAAATTAATGTATTATTTTTTTTAAGTAAATTTTCTGCAATGCGAGTGAAATATTACAAGTATGAAACAATGTTGATATCTCAGACTTGGTGCTTTATTTCGAAAAGACTTCGATTCAAATATCTATAAAATTGATTTGTTCATACCGTTTGAGTTTGAGAAAAAGTTTCTAGAACGATCCTCTTATCTACAAATGACTTCGTAGGTTTACCAACTATTCCTAATCTTTGGTATGTGCGAAAAAATACTTTGCCTGACGCATTCGGTATCACGATCTCGCATTCTTTCTCCAATGTCTCTGCTGTCTTGAATAACTTTTGATTCTTAAGGAACTGAAATGATTTAAGGAAAAATGCTAAAATAACGTAATTCAGGTATGTGAGCAGGTGACGAGACTGGCAACGTAGCCTTCGATCTGACAACACTGCAGGCACCGGGATTGAAGTGACATGTGATCAGTGTTGCCAGGTTCGGTGAAATTTCAACAGATATGGTGATGTTAATATTTTTAACAATCTTTCAAATTTTGACATAGATTTTGTATTCTCAATACATTAAATTACGATTTTTTGTTAATATACACAATAATTTAGTCGGAAATTATTATGAGCCCTATTCGAATTTTAACATTGCGCCTTCACGAAAAGCTAAAATATGGAATATGGGTTACCGAAAACCAAAAACTAATAAAGTTATGATGGATAATTCGATTTTATCTAACAATAGTTACATACCAAAAATATTGTCTCATATACAGTAGCTATATCCTGAGTCCTGGAAAAAAAACGAACGATATCAAGTTTGGATTATTTAAGTTTGATGAGACGTAGACCATTGATAATCTACTATCTGATTATATAATTTGCAACAAATATAAAAATCGTACTCTTTTTTTTTATATAAAACGTATAGGAATGTTCAATAAATACTTAAGACTAGGAACAAAATAATACTAAACCAAGACATGACATTAAAATAAATTTTATATAAATAGAACGTTAAAAATTCCTACAAGAGAAGAACTCTTCAGCACTGATCAATAAGAAACCTTTACAAATTTTGTTTCAAGGATTTCACGTTTGGTTGTGACATTATTGAAAACTGTTATGTCTAAGTAATTTGGTGAAATTTGTCTGCATTTATAGTTAAAAATTGGTAAATGTAATAAAAAGCTACAAACAATGCAATATGAATAGGATCTTGGCTGTTTTTAACTGGTTGCGAAACATATAATCCGCATAATAAGTATACACCCTAATGAGCTGCGGTGTAACTAAGAAGCTTGTGACATCGATATAGCTGAAGCTAAGCACTTACCCGGTGATGTCTCCTTCCATACTATCTACATTGCCTACCACGCACGCACGTTTCGGTCTGCAATCATTCGTGGACGGAGACGGACTGGAAAGATCAGCCAGGGATAAGGCCATTTGTGAGACGGAATTTATAATAAAGAAAATCGATAGAAGATGTCGAAATTTGCATGCTATGCCTACCGCTGATAGTCATAAGCGTAACACACCAGCTTCAAGATCTAGCCGTTCCTTTTAGGGAAGATTTTTTTATACTGAAACGACTATCAGTCGGACGGTCTTCCTGTGGACAGCGTCTAGCAGAAATAATGTAGTAGTAGTAGTTAAAATGACCAGTAGTTCAAATGACCAGCAGTTCAAATGTATAAGGAGTTCAAATGTCAAGTAGTTCAAATAAACAGCAGATCAAATGTACCAGTAGCACGAATGTACCAGTAGTTTCGTTAGGTTTGTCCGGGTTCTTTTCGATAGTTAATGAAACTCATAAGTGGATCACAGAAACTATTCAACTTGATCGATGCCAATTTACAAACTTCTTGTAAGCCAGATATATTCGTAGATGCTAAGTAGTCCAAGAAGAGACGTCTATGCCTCGGTTTATGGTTATGGATGAGTCGATATATTCAAATTGGTGTTTCCACACGTAATCTGTTTAGGCTACCTGCCAGCCATAGCGGTAAATGAAACTAAAATTTACAGCCTGTTTTGAGCCGGTGCGGCGTTTTGTCCTATCCAATATTTCTTTATGACACTTACTCATGTTTATGATATCAAGCGTCCAGCATGGATTATCAATTAAAAACAAAAAAACGGTCGAGATATCAGTTTGAATAGTTGAGATATTTTGTACTGTTTTTATCATTCTTATTTTATTTTCTGGATGTATGAAGTTTTACGCGGTCAGGATGGAAGCCCCAACTTAGACGGGTGTGTCTGGCAGGCACATCGCGCGTGGCATCATGGAGCAGAGCATTGAGGAGCAAAGCTGGTTGGGATAGCGGCAGAAGGTCAGCTAGACATAAGGATTTGTGGAGAAAAGTAAAGCCCTAAACAAATATCCTAACTTTTTCCCAGCAGCCACAGATTGTTACCTACACTACAAATAACCAGTGTTGCCACAACGCTGAGGTCAAATATATATACGAGTATATACAGGGTGACTTTAAGGTTGAGTCATTAATTTTCAGATAATGATTGTAGAAGGAAGATAAACCAAAATATGTGTGTAAAAATAAAAAAAAAATTTTACCTTGTTTTATAAAGTATCCTCCCGACAAGTATTTCAGTGCGGACCTGTATTTGATCGTGAGGTCTTGGAGCACCGGCATGCCGTCACCTGATTCACGAGCCCGTTGTACTACATTAACAAAGGCACGAGGGGTTGGTTGCACTCGATTGGGAAACCGGTCCGCATAAACATGTGCCATTTTTTATTTCGTTTGAGCCACGCAACAGACACCACTATTCACTGACACTGACTGTATACAAATGAATAAAATAATTGTAAAAACATCGTTCCAAATTCTTTCGCTTTTTTGTTTCCGATGCGATGAACCGATACGGCGGATTATATCCGTTGTCGCCAAACACGAGCACATAATATTATTATTGAGACAGGGCGGTACTCAAACTTCCAAAGGGCTATACCTTTGTTACTTTAATTTTACCAGAAAAATGGTAAAGGAAAAAAGCATTTCTTTTGATCAGATCTACTCACTGTTAAAATAAATGACTCAACTTCGAAGTCACCCTGTATATATATAAAAACTTGAGACGTAATCATTGTCGTCTAGACCAGTTAGGTGAAAATTAAAGCTTCCGCCTTTTGTTGGGTACTTCGACAAAATTTAAGCAAGGAGGACTCTTTATACTTTTTAATCTCTCTAGCTTTCAATGGTCTTTGCCATCATCATCAGGAGTTGCAATTACATTGATATAAAAGTATCAACAATTGTGTAAAATGGATTTAAATTAACTTACAGTAGTATGTGAGGATGTGGCTAAATGTTATTTACGTTAAGGATGCGGGAAACACCCAGTAACATGGTGAAAGCTGGATACATGGTACAATGGTCAAAATTATATAAACTAGACACAGCTGTATGACAAGAACAAATTAAAAACAGATTAAAAATATTTAAAACGATGTAATGCTTAACTTTCGTTTTAAATTTTTTAATCTGTTTTTAATTTGTTCTCGTCGTACAGCTGTGTGTAGTTTGTATAATTTTGACCATTGTACCATGTATCCAGCTTTCACCATGTTACTGGGTGTTTCCCTCATCCTTAACGTAAATAACATTTAGCAACATCCTCACATACTACTGTAAGATAATTTAAAATCATTTTACACAATTGTTGCTACTTTCATCAATGTAATTGCAGCGCCTGATGATGATGGCAAAGACCATTGAAAGGTAGAGAGATTAAAAAAGTATAAAGAGTCCTCCTTGCTTAAATTTTGTCGAAGTACCCAACAAAAGGCGGAAGCTTTAATTTTTCACCTATATATAAATATATATATATATATATATATATATATATATATATATATATATATATATATATAAAAATATTATTCTAGCCATGACAAATGACAACTGAAGATTTAACGATGTTCTGTGATTTGACGTTTCATCATCGGTTTGTGAACATTTAAAATTTGAAATAAAAACAAGGGAAGTCATTTTGGGGCTGTCGAAAACGTTCAAACGGCTGATAAGCAATAATTAGATCTAGACGTATAACATGAAATCAGGAAACATCCTGTAATTTCAAGCTTCAGCTTGGCTTTCGTGCGCCACCAATGGGTTGCGTGTTCCGTTATTAACTGTCCTACTTTTTAAATCTCTCGTCGGTAGTTATGACAATATAACATTTTCTGATTGTGGCCAATGTGCAATTTATATTGCCTCTAAGGTGATTTAATGGCAACGTACGGAGTACTATTTGATTTGCATAAACGCGGGCTATATGACGTATCGTTTAGTAAAATCGGAAAAACGTGTCGGTTGTAATTTCCTTTCATTTAGGGGTGAATAATAATTAGGGATTAAAGAAAGTCAATAGATACGTGAGTAATTTTCAGTCCTACGTCGTCGTAACAGTTTCGCGTTTGCTGATAAGATTGTTATCATAAAAGCTGCATACACTGCTTTTCAGAAGCATTTCGAAATGGATTTTTAGCACCTGAGAGTCGCAAAAACTAATGATTTTTCGCTAAACAATTAGATCTACATAATGATAAACGGGATCAGATAGATGTGAAACGACTTCGGATTCGGTATTAACGATACAAAATACGTAGAATAAAGTTCATTTGAACCACATTTAAAGCTTTTTGACATATAGGTAATTACCATGTATAGGGGTTACCGAAAGGGCACAAAATGGGTAAGTCGGCAACGTGAGCGCAACATGTCTTACATTACGAAAAATAGTTCCTTATCAACTTTTCACCCTATATCCAGTCTAATAACACTTAAGAAATTTTTTACTGTGATATTCATATTCGGCGACCCAAATTACCTCATTGTGCAAAGTTTCGGTCTCATGTAGCCATCGATAGTATAAATGGATTCCTACCAAAAAGTCACAAAATGGGTCAGTCGGGAACGTGAACGCAACATATCTTATAATACGCTTTTTGGGTCGCTGAAACCGAATCCATGGCCCATTCCGTCCGAAAATGCCTCGTTTTCAAGATACTGGCAAGAATTCAACTTTGTCAAAAAACGACTAATAAAAAATTTCTAAAAACCCTTGCACGATCGAGATGGAAACTTGTTTTCTGGGTAAATCGGGTGCGTAGATTCCAAATTCGATGTCGATACATTGCTAGAATTTATGGCTAGCCCGGAAAAATTGTTTCTTGTCAACTTTTTACCCTAAATCCAGTCTACAAAATAAACATTCGGCATTGCTTTCACCGCTTTCGTCTGAAGATGAATCATCCAACTTAAGGCTTCGGCTTCATTCTGAACTTGAACTGGAGGGGGAAGGTATCTATACGAATCCTTCTCAGGCTTTTAAATAACCCATCTCCTTATTCTTTACAGCTGTACACTTGGGTATCTCAAATTAGGAATTTTCCGTTAAAAACTTTACACAAGTATATTTAGGTTATATACCTAATAAAATCACAATATTGTAAAAGAAAATAGATTAGGTATTTGTAAAACTAAATTTAAATCAGACAACTGTTCAACTAAACTTACCTTAATTTTAGTAATCACTTTTCTCGCACTTTTCTTATCGTCTGAGAGTTATGCAGTGGCGCCATCTACTGACGTAAAGTGAAGTTGAAATGGAAGAAATCTTGTGAGGAAACTGTAACGCATCAGAGCTCCGTCAATCTTAATTCAATTGATGCAATGAAGATCGCGCAACTCATAAATTAATGAGTTGAAATCTAGGGTCTGGCCAGAAAAGCGGTCATGACTTTAAATTAAAGCGTTTTTACATCACGCATGCATAATCATAGACAGAGATCGATATTTTAATATCTGTTGAGAGGCAGATGTAAGAACATTGTTTAAGAAAAAAAAAATGCTGGGCACTGAAATGACATCGAATTCGGAATCTACGCACATTTACTTAGAAAGTAAGCTTCCATGGAGATCATAGATTCCCAACAGGTTTTGGAGATTTTTTATTAGTCGTTTTTTGACAAAGTTGAATTCTTGCCAGTATCTCGAATACAGGCATTTTCAAGAAACGTAATGCCTCTGCAGGGTGGCGTTGGGTATGTTAAACAACCTGGTGTTTCTGTTCCAAAATATATTCATGATTTTTAACAAATTTTATCCAAATTTTATTGTTGCACATTTCAGGATATAAAATGCTATTTTATACGACTCATTATACATAAAAAGACTATTACTATACTAATTTTATGACACCAAACTAGAATCTATCACATGCTTCTAATTCTCTTCTTTTCCCTATAAACAGACTCCTTTTGAACTGCAAAAAGAATTCATCAATTTATCACTATTTCGACACATTTTTTAAACACTCACTGTATGGGTCAAAACGTATTGTTTCTGCTTTTTCTGCTAGCCTCTCTCTGATCAAATTGTAAGTATGACCACTTACAATGCTCTCCATCTGAACCATGATGCACCTAAAATGAAAGTCAAGAATTTAGTATGATTTTCATGGACAAATACCCTAAGCATCTTCTTCTCTAATCTTAAGCACATCGAGAAATTGAGGATATAAACCATCCAAATAGTGTGAAATATTATACTTTATTCATATTATATTGAAATATTTATTGACCACACACGCACACAATGTGACAACTATAATTAGATGAATGAATAAGCTACAGAATTAAAGCCTTGAGCATAGCATACAGAAAATAAATACTTGTCATTGAGGAATACCCCACAGAGCAACAGAGGAAATAAATTAAAAAAAAATTTTATGAACTGGTCTGTATACTTCAAAACAGCAGAAAATTATTTTTTAAGAATAACCTTTTATAAAAGTTTTACACTTTACAATGATGTTGCAAAGTAAACTGATTTTAAACACTTTCCTCGGACAAGAAAAATGTGTTTCAACTTACTTGCTTTTCGCCTTTTTAAATAATATTCTGGTGAGAAACATTTTTCCTCTTTAAATTTTTGCTGGCCTTCGTTCAATTTAACCTCAAACTTCCCGATTCTCGATAAAAATGTTACGTCAAAAAACTTGACAAGGTTGCCAAGTGTAATCGTTTTATTGAAAGTGATTTGCTCCTGTGGTTTTTCGTATATTTTATACTAATTGGCAAATAAAATGCAACACCCAGAATTATTTATCGAATTTTGATAAAAAGTTGTAAACATATTTGCTCTCATGCGCTGACAAAATGTTGAAGGCATTCCGGGCCGTACTTTTTTTCTGTGTTATTTCCATATGTTTCATTGCATTATCATGCCTAGATACCTAGATTCCGGCACTGTCAGCTCATTTGACAATTATGATACCTCTACTATTCTGCTAGAATGTTATAAAAAAAAGAAGTGTTGGATAAAATATTGAGGGATATCAATGGAGATATATAAAATTTTAGGAGTAGCAATGTTCGTCAAAAAAATTGAAAAATCAGTTATTTACATTTTGCGTCGCCTGGAGCCTATGCGGCGGAACGTCAATGTCTCTAAACACTTTTATAAATGCCTAGTTTTATAGGATAAAATACTCTTTAAATACAGCACTACTTCCAACAATTGAAAAAAAACAATGTTTTATTATATGAATATATTTATTAACTATTCGATCTAAAATTACATGATCATTAATAGATGTACACAAGTACGATTTTCATTTTCTCTACTATTTATTAGGGGAATATGGTTTTTTAGTGACTGCATTCGCACTTGGGTGAGGAAAACCTCAACCGTCTCTGCTAAGGTTAATTGTATCAGGTGAAGAAAAAACACGTCGTTCCACAATTCTGGTTTCATTTGTACAATCGAAAATCGCCAGCGTGCCACAGTTATTAACAAAAAAAAATAGCATTCAAGTACCGGTTTATACTAGGTTCATTTTTTAAATCGTTTTGTAATAAAGTCAGAGAACAACTGAAGAAAGTAGTTAAAACGAATTACCGAATAGGGCTCTGCACGGAGCAGACGCGCGGAGTGGAAAGGGGCGTGGCTGTATTACTGGCCGTACCGTGTCGCCGCCAGCGAGGGACAGCACTCGCAATACTCGCACGCTTTAGTCTCACGGCAACCGTCGACGAAGCGGAATATGCAGAGCTCTATTCAGTTTAGCTACTTTTTTCAGTAGTGGTGCTCATTATAGGGTTCTCGATTGTGTCTCACTGGTGTTTTAGTGTTGTGACGTGGGTGTCAAGTGTCTCCAAAGTGGAAATTAGGTCTACTTCCAACTCTTCTGAGGCAAACAGGATATCTGTGCAGCAAACTAGGTGATCCTTGCATCTACTTGTGTGTTAGGTTTGACATCCTATCTTTTTTTTATTGCGCACATTGCATACACTGAGGTATTTGGGAAAAACTAAAATTTGGCCAAATCGTTTTTGTTTTTGTCTGACTTTATTTTAAGAAATGTCAAACAACTAATGGCACCATTTAGGTAGTACATGATGGTGTTTTTAAAAAAGTACTACCCCGTATCTAATATCATCTTTTTCTACGACTTCAACGATGTATCACGTTAAATTTGTTTTTTTAGTTAAAACAAATGTGTTTTTTATCCTTTTTATTTTATGCAAACAAATGCTTGATGTAAGATTGTGTGATTACCGAATTTAACCCAGTCTGATCCGTATCTTGGCCACTTTGTAATACGTTATTATAAAAAGAAATTTACAGATACGTGTACTAATCTAACGATCTTGTAAATCTCAAAACTATTAGCAAGGCCTCGAACAAAAAACTAGTTTTAGTCCAAGGAATTGGTGATAGTAAAATCGTCCAATGAGCTGGTAACGCCGCAATCCAGATGACAAGAATGACAAGGTCAACATTAAAACGTATGTCTATCCCGGGGAACAACGGAGTCATTTAGAATGTCAAAGCGGCAGTTTTCCGATCTTCATTTGCATATTTTGCAACGATTTCGAGAAAAATTTAGTAGAGTATATTTCAATAGTTGTCTTGCGTGGCCATGTTATCTTTACTCGTACCTAATTATGAAACAATGATGATTTGTCTGTGATTTTTTTTCATCACATTACATTTTATCCCCAAAAATTTAGCGACGTAAAAACACACCACATGTGGGAAAATTTTATTTAATGTGGCAACACTGGAGAAAGTTGTGAAATTGACAGAATGACAGTCCAAGCCATTCTGTTTTTGACAGCCAGTGACATCTTTTAATAAACAAAAAATCTTGCCCAGTTAATTTTCGTTAATTTTCGTGCATTTCCCCGTCTAATTTATTTATAAATAAAAATTAGCATGTTGGGAATATAAGGAATACATAATTGTGTACGACGAAAGTGTGAACGAACAGAGAAAAGCTTCCGTTCGCATGCCTAGAAAAACCTAAAATTAGGTTATTAATTATTTATTGCAGTTTTGCACGGATGTTTGATGTAGGATAACGCCAGCAGACCATGTTTGATGAAGAAAACAGACAAAATGTTTAGGTAAAACATGTCTTACACCATCCACTTGGAAATAGGGCACATTGCCTCCGCAAGAGCTCGGACCACCACAGAGGGCTTCACGCACGATTGGGAGGTTTTCGTCCAGGGCTATAATGGTTCTGAGATACGACATTACGTAGATAAAGTCGTTTTCAACTTGCATGAGTCGTTTCCAAAACCTAAGCGAGGTAAGTTTAACGCATACAGGGTGATTTTGGCGTGGGCCATATTGATAACTACCTTATTATATGTCTAAAAAAAGTTAAATACATCATGCATACATTTTAGGCCTTTACAAATTGTGGAAAAAAAAACTACTGTCATAAAGTTTAATATGTTATCATCTTTCAGTATGGTTTTGGAGATATAACCTTTATTTATTTATGGTTTTCCTTTGCATACCGAAAAAAACATTACATTTATGTGACAGATTACAATAGCTTTATATAGATTATTAAACTAAGAGATGTTCTAAGGATTCATGTGGTTTCAAATTTACTTATATTTGAAACCTAATAAACTAAAGTTAAATAGAAACACTTTTCATGTTCTCTCCCACAGCTATCACAATATGGGGCTCACTCCATCTTAATGGCACAGACCAGTTATCCTCAAACATCGCTATTGGAGAAAGCCACTTGCACAGTGAAAATATAGGCAAAAATATTCACACTTGGACAGTTTTTGTCTTCTTTTTTGCACTATATCAATCAGATAATAACTGACTGTGTTTGTTTTTTAAATCACCATGATTCCATAGACGATGGCTATGTTAACAAGTAAAGTCCATTGATAAAGGACTTTTCATCAGTTAAAACACGGTTTATTTTATAGAGAAGAGGTCGTTTTACAGAGACCACACACATAATTTACATGCCTGGTCAATTACTACATTTTTTTTTGTGCAATATTACAATGATATTACAGAATAACACTTAAGATTATTGGGTGGAATTTTTTTCAAAACAATTCGATTGATCAGCTTATCAACTTCAAAGCATCTTTCAAGAAGATTTGGTACTTGAATATTGAATGATATAACAAGTGGAAGATTTTCAAACTGAAAGTAGATTCTGCATGTCAAGTTAATGCCTCTAGTACTTCTATACGTGGTGGCCCAATGGAAAGGTAGTACCACCATTTGTGACTCTCCTGGTATATTTTAGGGAAAATGCTTGGACACGTCAATTTTGATTTCTAGGGGAATGTCTTCTCATCTATAGCCATACAATACAGGGTGATCTAAAATAAGATATTGTGTTACATTTTAGATTTTTAGATGAAAACCCCATTTTTATTTTTGTTTTCCATTTTTTATCAGTATTAAATCAAGTTAGTTGAATTTTATTATAAACTCAAATAGCTTCACAATGATTGAAAGTGTATCATATCTTATTTTTGGCCCACCCTGTTTTTATTTGCCCATTTATTCCAATTCCCAACAGATTATACACAATTACAACAGTGAAACATAACACAATGTGAAGACTAAAAAAAAAACAATTAAATATCTACACATCTTTTGCAAGATTTTTCTTAGGTTTATTTTGTTTTAACGCCTTACTATATACACTAGCTTATTTACCAGAATATCTCTTTCTCATAAGAAATCTAAAAAAAAAGTGCAATAAAGAATCCTAATTTACCTGGGTTATTGCACCTTATTGATTAAAAAATTCATGTTAATTACAATAGTTTTCTCGACGATATTGTGCGCTGAAGCAAATTACTTGTGTATTGTAATGGGTTACAGTTTCGCGTTTGCTTCTCGTATCAAAATATCGGGTAAGAATTGCATATCAATTCCCTTTTTGAGAAATCTAAATAAAAGGTAGTGTATATTGGGAGTGTGTTGTTTAAAGCCGGTAATTCAAGCAAATCTAAAGAAACATCATTTGATTCGAAATATAAAAATCCTTGGAAAAAACGCGGACTGACACTTTATACTTATCCTGTGGTTAGACCACAACTCAGTATTTGAATACGAATCCTGAGTTAAGTAAAATTGTATTCGGATACTCAAGATTCTAATACAAAAGCAAAAACTCGTATACCGATGTTTTGAACAACTGACAAAGTGGCAACATTTTGAATATTGAATACTAAATGACATAGAAAATGCAACACCGACTAGGAATGCTGTAATTTTGAGCATACGGATCGAACCTCAGTACTGAATCTTAACCTCGCTCTTTAGTAAACTTAAATTCAAAGTTTCACAACAATACGTGCAGCGTTCTCACTACAGTGAATTTTTAAGTGTCATCAAGTCATTAGAAATATGGAACTCAACCGAGAACATTTTCGCGCCATAATTTATTACAATTTTCAGAGACAATTATCGCAACAAGAATGCCTCGCTGAGTTACTGTCTGTTTGCGACAACGAAGCGCCACATCAGTCGACAAGTTCCCGTTGGTATGGAGAATTCAAACGTGAACGGGCGACGATTCCAGGGTGGGTGCACCAAAAACGGCAGTCACCCAGGAAAACGTCGATGCTGTGTGCAAACTCATCATTGAAGATAAACATGTGACATATCGCGAGATTGAGGCGTCCTTGATGATCTCAAAGACCTCAATTCAAAAAATTTTACATGAAGAATTAGGAGTAAGAAAATTTGTTTCTCGTTGGATACCCTACCTGTTGACTGAAGAGTAGAAAGCAACCAGGGTTAATTGGTGTCAAAAAACGCTTGACCGTTTCAATTCCGGAAACTCAAAAAATGTGTACAGCATTGTTAGTGGTGATGAATCGTGGACTTACTATCATGAACCAGAAAATGAACAACAGTAGGCTGTTTGGGTGTTCCAAGGTGAAGAAAAGCCAACAAAAGTCATCCGTTCTCGAAGTGTTTCGAAAAAGATGGTCGCGACATTTGTGTCAAAAGCGGGTCATATTGCAACAATTCCTCTTAATGAGTAAAGAACTTTTACTGCGGATTGGTATACCACCATTTGTTTGCCAAAAGTCATCACCGAGCTTCGAAAAATGAACCCCGAAAGAAGAATCATCCTCCACCAAGACAATGCAAGCTCGCACACAGCCCAAACAACAAGGCAGTATTTAACGGAAGAAATCGTGGAATTATTGGACCATCCTCCATACAGTCCCGATCTACGTCCTAACGATTTCTTTACTTTCCCGAAAATTAAAAACAGGTTCCAGTCACCAGAAGAAGCAGTTGACGGATTCAAAAATGCCGTTTTGGATCTGTCAGCAAACGACTGGAATAACTGCTTCGAAAATTGGTCGAGCGCATGCAGATGTGTACTAATCTTCGTGCAGAATCCTTCGAAAAACAATAAAGTCATTTAAAACTACCTACCGTGTTGTTTTATTTCCATATGCAAAACTTAAAAGACGTCCCACGTACTCATAAATAGAAAGTGTTTAAAATGTTAACACGAATTTCGCAAAATAGCTGAAATATCCCACCTTAGTGTTAATAAAGAGTTGAAGCTCCATTCCATCCAAGTCTCTTCCTACTCCATACCAATCTTTGCCGACGATGCTGTGGGGTCAGAGGTAGTGCAAGATGGAGACGATATGTTTACAAGTTTTTATTAAAATTCAATAAATAATTCTAGGTGTTGCATTTTATATGTCACTTAGTATTAGTTAGTTTACTTGTCTGTACACTACGTTTTCCTTTTGTAGTTTGTAATGATAATATACAATCAAAATAATTGCTGTTTTCAATGTTCAGTTGTGAAGGAGCCGCCTTATTCGGTAAGGACGTCCGGTTATGCCGGGTTCAACTTTCCGATCGAGATTTACCTGAAGAACAATCAAGAGCCTAAGAAGATCAGGTTCAATTATGATTTGGAGCTGCCTCCATTAGATTCTCCGCCTCTTCATAACACGCAAAGGGAAAAGTGGGTGTTTCTCAATCCTTCAGAAGAGTTCAGAGTCAAGCTTATAAAGGGTGGAGCCACTGTAAGTCATTTTTTTTTCTGTATTCTCAGTATAGAGAAATATCCGAATATTTGAAACAAATAGCTATAACGCAGAACAAAGAGTTGATAACGTCATATTGACAAAAAAAGCTCATGAAAATGGCGATCAGATAGTGCAAAAATACACAGGCTGTTATTATACATTTTGCATTTTTGATAACTCTGTATTGATCATTCAAAAAAAAAAAAATTGAAAAAATTGATGGAATAGGTTAAATTTGAGCATTATATTTTTGACGCAAAATTCGCTATTGCAACTATGAAGATAGTTGGTATGTTGATGCCTTTCAAGATAAAATACCCAGTACCTCATAACCCATAAGAATGTTATGCGGGTGGGTCAAATATAAGCCGGTAAAATATTTATTTATTCGCAGAACAATACAAAAATTCCGTTTATTATTTTTCTATGTACCACGCTCTACATATTATTCCCATCGACTTCTAAGCTTCCTTGTAGAAACTTGGAGGTTGAACGACCACGAAGATCTCCACACCGCGATCGTTGTCAAATCGCAATCCTCCAAGTGCATGTAGTTTCCCAATGCATATCCTCCTGTTTTTGCTTCGTTTCTTCGTCTGTAAGCGACTTCCGCTGCCTCCAACAGCTGCCAGTGGTAGGCAGCATTAACCATACGTCGGTCGTGTAGAAAATCAACGAGCAACGCTCCCTGGCAATCGTAAAAGATGCTCGCGAGGAGGGTTTTGGCTTTCACGAGGCAGGTTTCTTCTTTCCTCCCCCATCCTGGACTCGGGAGTGTAATTTTATTTTATTTTTATTTATTTTATTTATTTAGCAACATCCAACAGCCATAGCCAATTACAGGATGGATAAACATGAAAATATAAACAAATGCATGTTGTGGATGTATGTAGAGAAAGCTAAAACGCTGCAAAAAAAACCTCCAAACAGAACTGGGAAAAAAGCGTTCTAGCTTTACCTACCCAGCACTCAACAATCACACCGGCAAGCATTAACGAAAATAAGCATTAATGCCTCCCAAAGTCGCACAAAGCGAAAATATATCTAAAACGCTATTAACTGAATTATAATTACGGCACATTTTATATACACATTTATATGAAGTTGAGTCATTAATTTTCAGATAATGATTGTAGAAGGAAGATAAACCAAAATATGTGTGTAAAAATAAAAAAAAATAAAAAAAAATGTTTACCTTGTTTTATAAAGTATCCTCCCGACAAGTATTTCAGTGCGGACCTGTATTTGATCGTGAGGTCCCCTGTGAGGTCTTAAGTCACCTGATTCACAAGCCCGTTGTACTACATTAACAAAGGCACGAGGGGTTGGTTGCACTCGATTGGGAAACCGATCCGCATAAACATGTGCAATTTTTTATTTCGTTTGAGCCACGCAACACATACCACTATTCACTGACACTAACTGTATACAAATGAATGAGATACCTGTAAAAACATCGTTCCAAATTCTTTCGCTTTTTTGTTTCCGATGCGATGAACCGATACGGCGGATTATATCCATTGTCGCCAAACACGACCACATAATATTGTTATTGAGACAGGGCGGTACTCAAACTTCCAAAGGGCTATAACTTTGTTACTTTAATTTTACCAGGAAAATGGTAAAGGAAAAAAACATTTCTTTTGATCAGATCTACTCACTGTTAAAATAAATGACTCAACTTCGAAGTCACCCTGTATAGGGGAAAACTTAAGTATATCAGTCCTAGGCCTGGCCAAGTAAAAAGTTAAACTAGTTCGTGACGCTAATCTAGGAATTAAGAAGTTAAGTTGTTCTAAGATGACACTGGAGTCAATAATGCCGTGGATGAGCTTGTGAATGAACTTAAGTGAATTCATTTTGCGTCTGCTCTCTAAATTATAGATTTTGTGCCTCGCCATTAACTCACTATGAGGAAAGCCAATAGCGGGATATATCCCGTCAGCTTTGTATGAGAGGTATTTTAAAAACTTTCTTTGAACGGACTCTAAGCGGTCAATATATATTTGATGATGAGGATACCATACCCGGGACGCATACTCAAGCTTAGATCTTACATAAGCATAGTACAGTATTTTCAGTGTAAAGGAGTTGTGGAAATCGCCTGTATTTCTTACAATAAAACCATACGCCTTTGATGCAGCCACAACAGCATTTTCAATGTGATAGGAGAAGGAAAGTTTTCTGTCAAATGTGACTCCCAAGTCATTAATTGTACTAGGTCTGTCAAGTTTCCTGTCACCAATACTATATTCATACATCATTACCCCTGTTTTTAAAGTAAACGACAAAACGTGACACTTAGCAGCATTCAAAACAAGTCTGTTTTCACGACACCAGTTCTCAACCCTTACAATGTTGCATTGCAAGCGATGACAATCGTCAATGTTAGAGACTCTGCAGAAAAGTTTCATATCGTCAGCATATATAAGAAAATCGACATCGATAACTTCAGAAATATCATTTATGAACATAATAAATAACAGAGGTCCCAAATTAGATCCTTGAGGAACACCGGACATTACAGGGTATTCGCTTGACTTATGTCCATTGCACATAACATATTGTTTCCTATGACATAAATAAGATCTGAAAAATAGCAACAATGCATCTGAAAGACCAAATCTAGATAACTTATTGAGTAGAATGTTGTGGTCTAAACTATCAAACGCTTTAGAGAAATCAGTATATATTACATCCGTTTGAAGTTGTCTGTCGATTGATTCACAAACATATTGAGTAAGATGCAGCAAGTTAGTAACTGTGGACCTGCCTTCATGAAACCGTGTTGACTGACGGAGATAGACCTGCTTACATGAAAATATAGCACAGTTTGTATCACTATTTCGAATGTTTTAGCGAAATTACTGATAATTGTGATAGCCCGATAGTTTTCTACATAATTCCTCTCACCTTTTTTAAAAACAGGAGTTACCCTAGACAACTTCCAAAAAGATGGAAAGTGATTATTTTTCAGAGAGAGATTGAAAATGATCATGAGTGGATATGCTAAAATGGACGCACAATCTCTCACAAAAAATGCAGGTATTTGATCAGGCCCTGCAGTAATGATGCACGCATGTTTCATCACACGTCACGATATGATTAAAAAAGTCACAAAAAAGTTTATCTATCTTATTGAAGTCGCAAATTTTGTGTACAGGAGAAGGAAAATAAAAAAACGTGTAAAATCAAATTTCAATCATTTATTATCTTTTCTGATTTACAAATCTTGTTCGAATTATTGTCTCCTCTTTCTGTTTAAAATGGCGTGTTGAAATCGTGTTTCTTCTAATTTAGAAAGAAGCTCCAAAGGCTCTGTATCTCCCTGATTCACGACAAAACTTTTGAGCTGCTTGGTCAGAGCAATCGCTTTATCATAATTTGGAGTAGCTTCTGTTGGTACTGGAACCGCATCAACATCAGAACATTGGGAAAGTTCTTGTATTGCAACTGGATTTTCAATTTCTTGGTCTGACGTTTCTTTTTATTTTGTTTTTCTAGCTTGACAAGCAAGTTAAAAGAGTACACTGTGCAATAATTTGTCGAGTTCCCCACACAGATTCTTTCGCATTCGTATTAGCTGGGAAATTGTAAATTTTCATGTTATTTCCAGACCGGTAGCGGCCAAGAGCCAGGCGACACCTCCGCTGCGAAATCCTCGGACGATATCAGACATCAAATGACCAGCAAACCGAAGCTGGCCAGTGTCGGTGCCGAAGCTGCGAAAAAGCACAAAATGAAGCTGGACGAACCGAGAACCACCGATTTCCTGAATCTATTCGGCACCCCGATCACCAAGACCAGCAAGGTAGTGGAACCCACCAAACCGAAAGAGACATCTAAGACGGCAACGACTTCGTCCAAGATGGAGAAAATCGGCGAGAAGGAGAAAGAAAAGACGGAGAAGAAGTCGAAGAGCCCGCATAAAGATAAGGTACTTTTTTTATATTTTTATTGTAACCGAAAATGAGAGACTATGTTATATGGGGCCGTTCAAGTATGGGGGGGGGGGGTCGGGGGATGCTTTGCTTTGCTTATTTTGGATGACATCCGCAGTAGGGGAGTCTAGATGATGATTACGTCATCGGTAGTTATTTACTTTTTTACTCGAATGGCAACCCTCACATTGTCTTTGCTTGAAAACGAAACGCATTTTCGAGGATTCCCGCAAATAATGCATATGTTTAGTGAACAGCGCGCGGTAATTCCCCTACTCGCTTTAGAACCGAGTAGGGGAGTTACCGCGCGGTGTTCACTTGTCTAAATTTCCTCTATCTCTATAGCGAGTAGACGTATTGTAAACATAGTAAAGCAAGTTAACATTTGTGTTACCATTGATTCCTATTAGACAAAGTTTCATGTTTATATTTAAATGCCGTTTCACATAGGCAAAACCAAGTTATACCAAAAATTGTTTGAAAGCTTTAAAAAATCCCATACAAGTACGAAAGTACGTAAGTAAGTGTGGCGAAATTACAAATTACAAGCAAAATCCGACAAGGAACTAGATATTATTGCATCTAAGAGAATCGAAGAAGATTTGCAAGCGGCGACTAAGAAAAAATCCAATCTACTAATTTTTTTTTTCTAAGGTGAGTGACGAAATCATTTTAGGTACCTATGAGTACTAGAAATATTAGAAATCGCCAAAAAGTTTCTCTTTACTGGTTAGAAAATATTATGGCCTATCTCAAAGTAGAGAGGTAATATTCATTATATTATAGATTTATTTCTTATGATTGATTCCGTCAATTGGTCACAAAGTACAGGATGTTAGTTTTATACATATAGATTTAAAGCCATAGGATTTTGTATTTACCATATATATTGCCATGCTTTATATTTATGTAGCTTAATAAGAGAATCCAGAAGAAGCCATAGAAAGTTTTTATTTTTAGGCAACCTGTAAATATGCAGAAAAAACACAAATTATACAGTCAGCTTCAAATATTAAAAAAGAGGAAGAAGATAAAATAAAACCCGGTAATGAATCACAACAGCAATGCGAAATTAATGAAAATACAGATAAACAGAGAGCAAAACCTTCTCAGGAAGCTATGAAAAATAAGATTGCTCTACTCGAAAAAAATCTGAATGCTTTGTATTCTGCCAGAGATACTATGCCAAGCCGTGCTGTAGTTGATAAACAGATCATTAAGTTGCGCGAGGAAATAAAAACAGCAAAACAGTCTTTAAACAGGAAGGTTCAAAACGCAGTTGCCCAAAAGAAACACAGGGATGGTATGAAAAGAATGTTAGAAGATATTTGTCATGAACATCCAGAAATAAAAAAAATACTATCTCTGAGGGATTCAGTGGGACGCCCTAATCTTGAAAGCAATCAACATTCACTATTGAAAACAATCGCGGATATAGCTTTATGTGGGAGTGCAGCAGATGATAGAAGACGAACGAACTCAATTCGCAGCGTAAAAACTCTTGATGAACTCACACAAGAATTACGTAAAATAGGATTTGACATTAGTCGCAGTGGGACATATCTTCGTTTGATTCTCAGAAAATCTAATTCTGCAGAGGGACGAAGACATGTATCGACTGTCTCTGTTAAGCTCATTCGGGCTCAAACTGATCACCACAAGAGCCACTTAGATAGCAAGTTAGCTGAAACATCAATCCGTTCTTTAGAGAACATAGCATCCAACTTGGACCAGATCAAGTATTTTTCATATCTCAAGATGATAAAGCTCGAGTCCCTATTGGCGTAACTGCGGCAAATAAGCAAGCACCTCTTCTAATGCACATGGAATATAGAATAAAATTGCCTGATCGCGATTGGGTAATCGCTGAGAGTCATAAATTAATTCTGTTTATGCTGGTATCAAAATCACTTCCAATATGCTAGGACAACCGCAAGCCGTTGGATATTCTGGACCAACATACATCGCTATTCGAAGTGGAAAGCATAGTTCATCTACTGCTAATCCTCATGCTCAGGATTTCGAGACGCTTCTCGATCTTGAAGAGTTTCGACCATTAGCTAAAACTGACCATGGACTAGTAAAAGCAGTGGTAATCATGACGGTTGATGGAGGGCCAGATGAAAATCCACGTTATCAAAAAGTCATAGGGTTTACTTTCAACACTTTAAGCGCCATGATCTCGATGCTCCTGGAAGAAGTGCGTATAACAGAGTAGAGCGCAGAATGGCTCCTCTTAGTCGGGAACTGGCTAATTTAATATTGCCTCATGATCATTTTGGGTCTCATTTGGATGAACGTGGCGTTACAATTGATGAACATTTAGAAAGATCTAATTTCGAATTTGCAGGAAATGTATTAGCTGAAGTATGGAGTTCAATTGAAATTGATGGCTATAATGTTAATGCAAAATATGTTGGGGGAGGTGAACAAGATCTTCCTGATTTTCCAGACACTGAATGGTATTCAGAACATGTGTGTGAGAGCCAATACTTGCTTCAAATTGTAAAATGTAGAAATACAGAATGCTGTCGTCCAAGAAGTGGTCTGTTTAGCTTACTAGACAATAGGTTTCTTCCACCACCTGTAAAAGTAAAACAAACAGTTGATGACTTGGTTTTGGATGAAGAAGGGCAATTTCTTAATCTTCCAGTCAATTTAGCTCTATGCTTAAGTGCTTCACTCATAGATTTCCTGCAAATGCCCTAAGATTATTCTTGTCCGATGGTAAAATTGAGGCTATCAAGTCGAACATGCAAAACGTGTGGTCTTTATCATGCTTCCGTCAAGCCACTAAATCGTCACATCGAAAATATCCATAAAAAAGTAAACACGCACACTGATAGGAAAGTTAGACCTGTAAGAGTCGCTGCTCGTCGTGCTAATGAACTGATGTGCATTATTCAAAATTTAGAGCACCATGATTGAATGGCTCGATGAGAACGACGTAGACATTCCAAAATCCGACGAAAGCGAGCAAACTGAACACTGAGCAGCAATCGAAGCAATCCAATGTCATCGAAAACTTAGAATCATGGATTCGAGTTTCATGGACTGAAGACTTAATTTGAATTTAATATATGTACCAAAAATTTAAAATAAGTTTGTTATGTTAGTAAGATATAATATTTTTGTCCTTTACTCTATGTTGAATACCAAATTAGTAAAATATAATCTCTATCCTAAATCTATTTTCTTATTTTTCAAATTATAATTATAACGTTATAATTATAATATAAAAAAAACAATACATTAATTGACAAATGTTTACGTAAGCATGGGAGGGGGGGTTAAGAGCTTTGCTTACTTTTGCTGACAAGGGGGGTAAATAATTGTAATAAATCTGCTTACGTAATACTTGAACGGCCCCTATGTTTGTTTATTTAGTGTGAATACCAGAAATCTGACTTCTATTAATTATGAGCTTATTATTAATATTGTTTTTTGATTAGAATTGTTTCCTCATTCTGTGACGGACATTTTCGACGCACATAGAAATAATGAATAATAATATTTTAACCAGGAAAGAGATAAGTCCAAGGATAAGTCTGCAGAAAGCAGTGAAAAGAGAAGTAAGGAAGAGAAGAAAAAATCCAAAGAAGACAAATCGAAAGATCGAGAAAAGAGTAAAGAGAAAAGCTCCAAAAAGGATAAGGAGAGGGATAAATCTCCACCAGCTAAAGCTCGAAGTCCCAGTCCAAAAAGGTATCTTGTTTTTTTTTATATCAGATCATTTATTCTATTTGTATATTGTACATGTTTATTGCATTACTAGGTGTGACTTCGTATACTTGAACTTATTACTTACATTGTGTTTATCTATAACTTTCGATCGTGTTGTGGCGTTCGAAAATTTGGTTTTATTATTTTATTCACATTTTGATCAAAATGCAAATAGTGACACATTCTTTGTATATGCGCACAGTTTGAACATCATTTTGAGAGTAGCTGGAATTTACCTAAAACAATTTTACGATATGTTTCTCACTTAGTGAAATAAGTTTTTTACTTGTTTCGTTTTCCTTTAGATAGAATCATCTGCTTTTTGTTTGTCTTCTATTTTTGTCAGTTTGATCTATCTTGTCTTAGGTTTCCTCAACTGTTGGGCAATAAACGCTATTCGTGTACTGTTTATTTATGTGGTGTAGATGGCATGGTTTCTTATCTGTACCTTTTCAGATCTCCAAAAAGGCCCAGCAGTCCCTCGTCTCAACCGAACCAAAGGCATAGTGGCGGCAGTGGTAGTGGGGGAAAAGAAAAGGATGTGTCTAGTAAAGAGGAGAAAAGAGAGAAAGACAGGGACAGGAAGGAAGAGAAGAAGTCGAAGAAAGATAAGAAAGACAAAGACAAGGAAAGGTTAGCACGTTTTTCATCATCAAAATGTATATAGCTTAACAGGAAACACCTTCATACACGGGTTGATTACTAAAAGTTCGCGTTAAATTTTGATCACAGTGCGAGTAAAAAAGTAGCAAAGTATTATTATTACAAATGCGGAAATATACATCTAAACCTCTTTATTGTATTTTTTTATTGATTGGGTAGATATTTTTTCTCTCAAATTATAGGCGACAATGTGACGGTGCTTTACCATATTTCATATTCACTCTATTAAGAGAGCCTGTAGAGAGGTATTTTTCTCTTTGAACGAATATGTAGTAAAATGCTCGTACGATTATTTTTCTCAGGCATAAAGACAGAGACAAGGATAAGGAGCACAGAGAACATAAGAATAAGGAGAGCAAGTCATCGAAAGAATCTTCTAATGCAAAAACGAAAGACATCCCTGCTGCTGCGTCTACTCCACCGCCGAATTTACCTCCTCCAGCGCCCGTACAAAAAGAAAAGGTAAGAAAATCTATTCCTTAACATATAATAATAATAATATGCATTCACCGAAGTACAAAGCTGTTTGAAAATGGGCAAATAAATATGGAAACTCCACAGAATGCATTGCTTGTGTTTGGGTTATAATATCTTCTACAGTACAAACCCAATCTTTTAATTTTCGTCCTTTTTTTTCCTAAATTTAAGTCTCCTTATTTTGTATTATTTGGAAAAAATTAAATTCTTCGAATTTGAATGATTTCAACTATTTTGTTCACTGCCAATGAAGCTGTATAATCAAAACTACAAGTCCTGCAAAATAAAGCTACGAGAATAATATTGAATAAAAAGAAGTACAAAATAAAATCTATGTTCCAAGATTTGCAGTGGTTGAATATAAAAAATTTCATATATTTGGTTCGCATTTTTACATTTAAAATAAAAAATCATCTTTTGCCAGAACATTTAATACATTACATAGGATTGAATAATCATTACCACAATTATTATACAAGAGCAAATATAGGTTTTCATTTAAAAAATTGCAATAGTAACATAACTAGCAAATCAATATTTCAAAAACTTTTACTTGAATTTAATAAACTAAATAATGATATAAAATCAACTTGTAATTTAAAGATATTTCAAACATAGCTAAAATATTTCATGGACAGTGAAAAATCAGACGCAAATTTAATTTTGTTTTTTTAATATGTCTGTTATGTAATTGTTGTTTTTTTGTAAAGGAAAAAGATCTGAATGCTAATTTCCAAGCAATTTTTTTGTTGTCGTCTTTCTAACCTCTTGAAGTTTGCATGGAACGACGTTCATAGATATTTCGTTTCGCAGTCCGAGAAGAAATCGAAAGAGAAAGAATCCGTGAAGGAGCCGCTGAAGGAAGACGAAAAACCGGAGAAATCGCGCACGGAAAAATCCGAGGAGAAAAAAGAAAAGCACAAGCACAAAAAGAAGGACAAGAAGGAGAGGAAAGAAGAGAAGCATTCTAGGAGCGAGAAAAGCGAGAAGCGATCGGACAAGCCGAGTTCTACGACCAGCAGCAAAGAGAACAACAATAACAAAGAGACTTTCGTGCCTGTGTCGTCGAGTAGGGACTCGGAGAAAAGTAATAATCTGTTCGGAAGCCCAAAAAGTGATCCACCTACGACCCCTGTAAGTGTTTTTTAAATTGCTGCATAGCTATGCATATTACAGTGTAAAATATGGTTCAACGTGCTTTTAGACTGGGATCCAGTCAACTTAACTTTCTAGAACTAAACATAAGCGTAAAGAAACACGTTGAAAGAGAAACAGCTTTTTAAACATCTAAAAACATATTTTGAAACCTAAAAACCCCAATCGAAAAAGATCTGCAAAGCAACTTGATTCACAAGATAACATGCAAAGAAGGCCCAAGTTCAGGATAGATTAAACAATGGGGTGTCACACAAGTCAACGTCAAGCCTGAAAGTCATAATAGTTATCAGAAAAATATAAAAAAATCTTAGTCCTGTACTTTTAAAATTATAGGTTTAAAAAAAATAGGAAAAATTCACACCCTGTTCGAAAAAAGCGGTACACACCGTATATAAAAAAAGGTCCCAAGGATAGCTATTTAATGGTGTAGAAATATACAGGGTGTTCCAATGGAAATTTCTGGAAAAAAGGACATTATGCGTTTTGAGATACCTTGTATACAGGGTGGCGCATCGAAAACGAAACAGGTGCATTTACTGGCAGCTCAGTTTTTTTTTTGGAAAGACGCTCAGACTCGTCGATTTTGTTTTCGAGGGGGACACAAGTTTGGCAAAAAAATCACGTTAACACGTGCAGCCCCTTGGGCGGGGGTGACACCAACACTAAAATCTTAAATGGAAAGGGCGGTCGAGTGATACCTTATTTTAAAGGTCTTTCAATTACCTTTATAATGATGTAAAATAAATGAGCTTCAGTTCAGTAGTTTTGAAGATTTCTTGATTTAAAGCTTAAAGTAGACTTTAATAGGTACATTAGATTAGTTTGTACTACTTTCAGAAGAAATTTGACTAAAAGAATTTACTTAATAAGTACGCCCATGGTTTAACGTAATTTGTTGTAATTTTCGACGCTTTTTGTAGTTCCAGAAACTCGCATTCAACTTATTGAATGATTTTCAGGTACAGATCGAACCTAAAACGGAGACTTCAATGTCGTTCAAAGAGGACGATAGTTCCAACGATTCTTCAGCGAAACAGAGCAGCCGCGAGCCATCGCCTGTTGCCGCTCTGCTCCCCCCGCCTCCTCCTCCTCCTCCGCCCGCGCCCCAGAAGGCGCCTTCCAGGTCGCCGACGCCGGAATCGCCGAAGAAAATTGACCCTGAAAACAAACCTAAGGAGGAGATCGTTAGCAAGAAGAAAGAGAAAAAGGAGAAAAAGAAGGTAGGCCGTTGTAAATTCCTTCGTTTTTATTTTATATATTCGGTTTTTCGTTTATACACTACATCAAAGTGTACTTTTTTTTGTTTAAGATTTATTTGGCAATTACATTCTTAAAAAAATATTTTTTGACCTTGATAATGTAGATACAATGTTGGTTGTTTGACTTCTGTCAGTTAAGTAGTTTAAATTCATAGTGATATAATTTTGTAACTAGTTTACCCCTGTCAGTAGTTTCAACCGCCCGTTTGAAGTCCAAAAACGCTGTCACTGTATGTTTCTTACTGTCCATACATCTCCACCAGTTCTTTAAAACCATTTGTATTGCCGTTTCAGTTGGGTGTTTCTTCTTGAATCCATCTTAAAATTTGGTTAAAATAAATTCGATGATCTGTTCGTAAATGACTTCTTCAAAGACTTTTTCAACATTTATTGGCCGCATATTTTATTTTTATTTATTTTGTACATAATTGCCTAACAGAACTATTCCAATTAGAGGACAATATAATGGTATCTTTACTTATAATACATACATATAGGGTGGCGCATCGAGAATGAAACAGACGCATTTACTGGCAGCTCAGATTTTTTTTTTAAAAACGCTCAGACCCGTCGTTTTTGTTTTCGAGGGAGACACAAGTTTGGCAAAAAATCACGTTAACACGTACAGCCCCTTGGGCGGGGGTGACACCAACACTAAAATCTTAAATGGAAAGGGCGGTCGAGTGATACCTTATTTTAAAGGTCTTTCAATTCCCTTTATAATGATGTAAAATACATGAGCGTCAGTTCAGTAATTCTAAAGATTTATTGATTTAAAGCTTAAGGTAGACTTTAATAGGTACATCAGATTAGTTTGTACTACTTTCAGAAGAAATTTGGCTAAAATAATTTACTTAATAAGTAAATGCTTTTCTTCACTACGCCCATGGTTTGTTTATCATTTTGTTGTTGAAAATAGCTATTGGAGCGTTTTTTTGTGGCAAAAAAGTTATTTCTTGAAGAAAGATAAGGAAATATCTGGTACTTATTTTAAATAGGAATTTAGTACTGTCCAACGTATTCTAGAGGCCCATAGTTTTCATCCGTATAAAATTCACCTGGTACAAGAACTTAATTAAGACGATTTTGATCGGCGATTGCAATTTTGTGAAGATATGAGTGAACGAATTATAAACGATGAACATTTTCTATTCAACACTTGCTTTTCCGACGAATGTTCCTTTTTCTTAAATGGCGTAGTAAATCGTCATAACTGCCGATATTGGTCCGATTCTAATCCCAGAAAACAATTTGTTGATTGCGTTTAAATTGCAGTTTCAACGTATAGTTTATGTATTATAATATTTTATTGTCACTGTTCGAATTAAAGGTAATGGGCTTTTTTAAAATTTTTATTGAATTCACTAATTACGGAAAAATATAGGTTACATATTGTTGCCGGAGGAGAAGCGAGTTCGAATCCCGCTGGCACTCATTTTTCCTATCTCTCAAATTATTTATGTTATTAACTCGTATCCTGTTGTTCAGATAATTTCAGTACTTGTCCAGATAGAATCAACTTACTTAACGGTATGGCCTTATCCATTGTTGGAATTGTGGCGGATTTTTGTAATTCAATTCACTTTATAATTCCATTGCAGCCTCCTGGGTCGAATTGCGAAACTGTTATAGTACCCTTTGTATATTGTTGATTTCAGGATAAAAAGAACGATAAAGACTCTGAGAAGAAACGAAAAAGGAAAAGCGAAACTGTCCATACTGCGGTCGAAGAACCTCCGGAGAAGCTGCTCAAAGACAAAGAAAACAATAATTCAGATGACGAGAAACAGGTGTCCAGTACAGAAGACGTGAATCCGGTACCTAAGAATGAGGTATGTTGGTTGGAATTTTGTCGCTGAAATGGAATTAATATAGTTTTATTTTACACATTTTTGGAACTCGACCTTCTTTCTACAATTTTGGGTATTCGTAAAGTGATTTTTTAATTTCACCTTGAACGTTTTTAAATTTGAACACTCATTATCCAATTTATCGAATTCAAGTTTTGTGAAGTTTTCTAAATGTTTTTTGTAATTATTTTTTAATTCGAATATGGGGATGAACGTTTGTTTTTATTTAAAATGATTCTCATAGCTTTATTTTGTAGAATTTGTAGTTTTGAAAATGTTTTCGTTTGCTTTAAACAAGATGGTTGAACAATATAAAAAATGGGTAAGAATTATTATAGGAAACTCTATATTATATTTCAGTTGGATATGGACATGCTTCGCGACCTGCAGCAGAAAATAATGAGCCTGAAGGATAACGCGGATCTCCAAAAAGTGGTGCAACTGATCGCCGAGACCGGCCAGTACGAAGTGTCCGCGCACACCTTCGACTTTGACCTGTGCCTTTTGGACAGGTCGACGGTGAGGCAGCTGCAGGAGTTTTTTGAGATGCTCTAGTACTTTGCGGTAAAGACTTTTTATAATACGTTTTCTTTTATTTGACATGTTTGAATCCTGCCGCATGCCTCAAATCTCAATCTGAACTGGATCATAAACGCCACATGATACGTACTAAATAGTACGTAGAATTTCCTTGGTTTTTTGAGCTCTGACTTTGCTTTTTTATTAAAGTGGTCAGAGTAACAAGATTTTTTATTTTCGACCCAATATAGCGTTGTTTATTGAAGAATTATCATTTTACTTATTTGATTTAGGTGAATTAAATTATTTTGTTTTTAAAACTAGTGTGTAGATGTGGAACATCTTGCAACAATGCTATCACATTTTTCCATATAAGCCGCAGTTTGAATCAAAAATACTCATAGGAGTCACCGTCATACGAAAAAAAAAATATTGGCATACTATTTTTTTTCTTGAATATCACTAATTAAAAGATGATTTTTTTGTTAGGACGTTAATTTAAAAGTAGTAGTTTTTTGATGGAACTGGACAAGAATAGGAATTATGAAATCCAAGGGTAAAAAAAGTGTTGACACCCTAGAAAAGCAACAAGTAAATAAGGTTGAAAAAATATTGATATTCATATATTGCTGTTTTTGGGGCGGTGTGCTTAGGATCGTAATCCTGCTGAAAGCTAAGTGTATCTCTGATCTCCATTTTTTCAGTAGTTACCACAGTGATGGCCAAAACTTCGTACAATAAACAGAAATCTAAACATATAAACTACTAAAAAAAATCCAAATTTTTCGATGATTTTTGACGGGTTGTCTTTCGGTGAAAAATGGTCGTATCTAGGCTTTAAAAAAAGCATTTTGTAGCTTTATGGTTTTATTTTTGAGGATTTTACGCCGAAAAATTTAGGACCAACGGTTCTTTTGCAATTCTAACAAATAACGTGAGGAACATTTTCTTTTCGTTTTAGTCCTTGAAAAATATTTTTGAACGAAAAATGATACTTTTTGCCATCGTTGAGATAGTGTAAGCGTATTTCCGAAAACCTTCAGATTTGCCTCTGTCTCTTTGAGGATTTTTTTTATTTCCTTAGTATTTATAATTTTTTTTCCAAGGTTTTTAGGGGTACATTGACGTACGTAGCATTCTCTTTAGCAGTTCTAAAAACGCAGCCGATTTTCCAAAACAAGGCAAAAAGTAACTTTTTTACTCTTTCTGATTTAGTCGTATATCTCCGCGCCAAATGACCGTATCGAAAGTCATGCTGTGTGTCGTGATAGGCTCATTATATCGGACAAAACTGTCGTAGACGAAAACGCTCACTGCTCCGTAATGTCTACTGATAAAAATGCTAGGAAGCCCCGATTGGGCGGAGAGTACTAGCCATTTCAAAAACATCCGTGTGCCGCACCCTGTATAAGAACGGTTGCTCTTGAAATTTTTCGGCTAAGAAACCCGAAATCTAGAATCTTGAAGCTCCAAAATGCCTTTTTTGAAGTCTCAATACGACCATTGTTCACCGAAATATCAAAGATCGCCGAAAAAGTTGGATTTTTTATTGTTCCCCAAATTTTTTTGAGTAGCGTTTGTTTTTTTTTTTTTTTTTTTTTTTATACTCCAACTACCACGAAGGCCTAAGGCCTAAGCACCCATTGGGTACCGTGGGGCTATGGGGGATACAAGGGAAAGGGGGGACGCCACACGGACTCTGGCGAGGGAACACGTGTGCATGCAACATGCACACATTCTGGCTCCGCCTACGAGAACCGCCGGGTGGTACCTCCGCGTTCGACAGTCAGAGACCATCTACCACCTACGGACAATCACAACATCCATGGCCAAGAGAAACATTTCTCCTGGGACGGGACTCGAACCCGCACAGCGCACGGCGGCTGATCAGGAGACCGAAGGGTCTACTACTGCGGCCACCGCTGCTGCCTAAAACAAACACACAACATCCATGGCGAAGGCGAGATTCGAACTCGCGGCCCGGCCGGCCGGCTGATCAGTAGCACGACACTCTGACCCACGCGGCCAACCGAGGTCCCACCTAACAGGTGTTACTGAATTTGAAAAAATCAATTTTCAATGTGTCAGTATTTTTTTTATCTCCAAAATTTCCTGAAAAGCTCGATACTTGACACACGATTAGCTTCAGTATGGAAAAATGTGTTTGATATGCTTTTTGCAATCCTTGTTTTCCAAATGTCGGATTTGGAGTGATAAAAAATAAATCTATATTAGATTGGATATCTAATTGGTATAAAGCAATGCAGTATTTTTTACGTCTGCACTAAATTTATTGGATTAAGTAAATTTAGATGTTAGGAATTAACAACGTTTAGACGAATTTAGTGTACAAAATGTTGACAAGCAAATATTTAGTTGCACGTTTTTGAAGAAAAAATGATGATTCATCTAGTGAAATTGTGTTTTTTATAATTTTGACCAATGTAAATGTTTTTTTAAAACTGAAGGAATTCCCAAAATGTTTTATTTATTTTCGATGAACAGCAATTATATGTTTGCTGACATTTTGTATATATCTGTACAAATTATTGTTAAAATAATATATAATGTACAATGCATATACAAAATGATAATTTAGATTTTTACGACGTAAATGTATTTATTTCATGGTTTTTGATTCAAAAACTAAAAATAGCTAGCTAATTTTCAAGGAATTGGATATATATAAATGTAAGTTCACGTATAATTTGAAAATATGCAAGTGAATGATAAAGTTTGAAAGGACAGCTTAAAGCGTAGTTACTTTTAGAAATCTTTAGGGAATTATTTATCGTTCTTTCAATAAATTTTTGTTTCCATTTTGAGGCTCAGAACTTTTGTTCAGGAACGCCAGAAATGTATCATGCTAAATTTTAAGATAAATCTACCGAGATAAATTTTCCACATATTTTGCGTGGGGTTCTTTTTAGAATTTTTTATGATAGCCTCAGTTTGCTTATTTCATAGTCAAAACGATGTATAATATTCATCAGGTACATCCATAAAGTTCAGAGTATCGCAATTCGATTCTAAATTTGTTCATTGATTTATTCCAATTTTAGACTGTCAAAATCAAAAACGTTCTAACGTTGACTCCAAATTTCAGTTTTTTACAAGAATATTAGGTTTTCACATATTTTTAACTAAAGAATATGGACTGAATCTTTATATGTACGTTTTTATCTATTTGTTATCGGACAGATATTTGTATAAAACTATATAGCATTTATGGAGTTTTGTGTGATTTCGCGTGGAATAACTGAGATACAGAGTGTGCCAATTTCAAAATACGTCTAGTTTTTGAGATGTATATAGTCAAAAATTTGACAGTAACGTACACATCATTGGAAACATCACATTACTCGATGTAATCGTAAAAATGCCTGCCGTAGACCTCCTGGAAAGAGAAATGAGGAATTCCTATTTTAAAATCAGGGTTCATAAATGTACTGTAAAAAGTGGGCCAAAAACGAAAAAAAAAAAAATCGTATGATGCTGGGGCAAAGTTTTAATTGTGTGAGCCTGTTTAGCTGACTTGATTCAATCAGAATATGTTTTGTGTGGGGTGATGCATATAAAGATACAAGTTGAATGTCCGAAAATTGGTGGACAAAACTGCGAAAACCACCCTCAAATCCTTCAAAAATATTTTTTTGTCGCAGTGTCACTGATGATTTTGGTGCGCCCTGTATAACTCTTGCATGATTCGTTTGTACATGGGATAAAACTTGTATTAATAATTATTGACACTAATGTAAATCACTAAGCCAGTTTTAGTTTGCTGATGATAATATATGTACTTTGTTTTATATTCTGTTGATTTGTTAATATATTTGCTGGATTTGATTTTTTATATTTTTGATTCTCCGTTCACCTGAAAATAGGCCAGGAACCCAACATTTGAAGTCTGTATATGAAGTACTGGCCGATACATACATACTTTAATTACAAATCGAACTGAAAATACAATGATATTCAAGTATAGGTGTGTGTGTAAGTTTGTTTTACTCCAATCAAATACGACGAATTAATTTGGAATAAGATTAATATAAAAACTAGGATATTAAGAAAAAATGCAATTACACTAAAATGCGTCAAAAATTGATTAAAATGGGTCATTTTTATAATAGCTTCCTAACTTCCCGTTCAAAAAATAAGTATGCGGCCTTTCTGGAAAGCACCGTTTAATCTTTACCTTCTCCAATAATAATAATAATAATCTTTATTGATCATAGAAAAAATACACAAGTATTCATAGACATGTCAGTATTGAAAAAAGAAAAGTGCAGTATCGCAGACATTAAAGTACTCTAACTATAATAAACTCAATATACAAAAAGACGCTAATATGATAAAAAAACAGTAGTATCAGTCTCATATTTTACAGCGAATAGAATGGAATAATTTTAATACAGGGTGGCGCATCGAAAACGAAACAGACGCATTTACTGGCAGCTCAGTTTTCTTTTGGAACAACGCTCAGACCCGTCGATTTTGTTTTCGAGGGGGACACAAGTTTGGCAAAAAATCACGTTAACACGTGCAGCCCCCTGGGCGGGGGTGACACCAACCCTAAAATCTGAAATGGAATGGGCGGTCGAGTGATATCTTATTTTAAAGGTCTTTCAATTCCCTTTATATTGATAAAGTAATTTAAAAATGAAGAATGAACTGACCTGTTAGGCAAGTAAATGTTGAAAATGGCCACCATGACTCTCCATGCAATAATAAAGATTTTGCTCAAAACGTTGCCGCATATTTTGCAATATTTGTCACATGACCCATGATGTCACATAAGGCATGTGACACACCATGACTTAGGATTGACAGAATGCATAGTGAAAAACCAATTCTAAAACACATCTACTTTTATTATTCGACGTTTTGCATAGGGACATATTAAAAATCGCATCGTAGCAATAACTTAAATGGTAAATATATGGATGAAAAAAGAGAAAATCAACAACAAGAACAAAAATGCAGCATTCACACGTCACTTCTTTGGTGCTAGCGAGTCGACATGGTCAGTGTACGACTTGGCGATTTTGATCATGGCCAATCCTGATCCAATTCCGCATACTGAACATAGCGCGACGTTTTGGGGAACCAGACTGCGTACTATCGCCCAAATCAGGACCGAGCCCAGCGAAAACGTCACGGCTCCAAATGAACTGAAATGGAAAAAATAAAGAACCATTTAAAAGCTTGAGATTTTTAATATTAGGTCACAAATAGTTATTTACGTATATAGGGTGTTAAGTATATGGATCAAGACGTGAAAAACACGTTTTTTCTGCCCAAATGAAACCACATATAGAGTGCAAAATCTGTTCAATTTAACTGAACTTTTCTAAAAAGTAGTGTCATTCTCATAGATTTGAAGTATTTGTCTAGAAGATAATCACAATCTACATTTCCAAGATCGTGAATTCAACATCAAATGCTAGTATCGTATCTATGAAGATTACATAAATATTATGTAAAAATAACAGTTGACATCATAGATACCAAATATTGTATACTATATCCAAAAATATTTGTTGATGTCAGATTCACAAAATTCCATCCATGCATTTTTATAAGCAAAGTATTTTTGATACATTTTGATCAAATCATCTCTTGGACTTTGAACAAATGTATATCTTTGTCAGATATTTTATAAGATTACAGCTCATTCTCACCTGTACAACAGCTTCTCTTTGGTAGACAATGAACTCAAATGGGGCCTATTATACAAGTACAATCCAGATCCAACTAGTGTGTTGAACAGTAGAATATTAGTGATGTCTCTCTTTGGGAAGATCCTAAAATAGCCATTTACAGTTCAAATACGAATAGGATTTGTTTGTCCCTGTGACCGCAATCAGTACGGCATAGGTCTTGGAGACAGACAATGATAAGTAAACGTGCATAATGGGCTACTGAAAAACTTAGTACCGAGTTCAAAAATACTGTCTGATTTACCTGAGGACTAATGAAGGGTTCATAACGTTTATGGACAGGGCTGTGTAGCTAACGACTCCCTGTATTGGGGCGTAGTAGAACATCAGATTGTGCGTGTTGATAGGCTTCAGACCTAGTTTTCCGGTTATAGAAAGTCTTGCGTCGGCTGCGGATGCCATCTCTTACTACTTTGCTTCTTCTAATCTCGAAATTTCCAAAAATGAAATTTGCACAACCTCAATCTCTTACGTCTTTAGCACATGAATTTTGTCCCCTACTCATAGTTCAAACGAACGTATCATCCCGGGTGTAATCGGTGCAGCTACGGATTTTCAAAGTTCGTAGTGTACACGAAGTTAACTCGCAGTATGTGATGGAGTCATGCAACATTGCCAATTATTACGAGTTTTCAGATATTTAGGTAATTTTAAATGACCATGCGCAGACCATACAAACATACAGGGTGGTGCTACGATAATGTCGCACCCCCATTTGTGACTCCTTGTATATTTTGGGAAAAACGCTCGAACACATCAATTTTGATTTCTAGGGGAAAATCTTTTCATCTATAGCCGTACAATACAGGGTGATCCTAAAATAAGATATTGCGTTACATTTTAGATTTTTACATGGATACTTCTTTTTTTAATTTTTAGACTCTCCATGAAGTTCTTAGGAATTTTGTAAAATAAATTTTATACCTATCTTCAATCGTTGTGAAGCTATTTGAGTTTATAATAAAATTGTACTAACTTAATACTGATAATAATGGAATACATGGCTAAAAATAATAATCATGGATACCAGCAAGAACATATAGCATCAGTCAGTGTCATCGTATGTTATAGAAAAACTTTGTCTTTTATTTCAAATTGTTAAGCTACTTACATCATTCTATTCAAGAAAGGGTAGAAATAACAAAACTGTAATACAAAAATGGGAGCATGCAAGAGCTATTGCCTGGTTGTTTAATGCGTTACATTCAGACAAAAATGTTAACGATAAGTATGTGGCTAAGTTGATAAGAAAATTTGAAGAGACTGGATCTATGTCTAATATTCGCCGTAATCGGCATCGAGAAAATCGACCAGTTAGAAATGAAGCTGCAGAAATAGCAGTTTCGGGTCACATAGCACTTGACGACACTCATGGACTTCTTCAGGATTTACACGCTCAACAGTACAAAGAATTTTAAAAGACAATAAATTTCATCCGTACAAGATAAAACTTCAAATCTATTATTTAAGATTTGTTTCTCGGATGAGTGTACGTTCTATTTACTTAGTGCTGTAAGTAGACATACTCGTAATTATTGAAAACATAAATGTGTGGGCGGACATTTTCGGAAATCATAGATGAAATCAAAATTGACCTTTCCGAGCGTTTTCCCCAGAGTATACCAAAAGTTACAAATGAGGGTGCGACCTTTTCGTTGGGCCACCCTGTATGTCATACATTTCGGCAAACTCAAAATTGGATTTTACTGAATGTATTTGCGACTAGCGTTCAGGAATACAGATTCTTACGAGGTAAGAGAACTACGCCCATTTTCTCTGTTATTCTATTCTCATTTCAAGAAATAGCGGCTTGGGAACTGGATCTCCCGTAAACGAAACATGTCTTCTGGACACGAGGGTAGCCACTATATTGGACTTTATTAAAACTAATAATTCAACTGGCAACACTGCTGCATAAGATACATATTACTACGAGTATCTGGAATTCCTGGGCAGTCGCCTGAATAAACAAGGATAGAAAGATTCTGTCAAGTTATGACATGTTAAAAGGAACAGACTTTTCTCTTTACGCAATTGCCAGACTTTCAACATTATCTTAGATTATTTGCATTCGACTAGTTGATAGGTTCTTCGCTGTTAGTAACATTGCGTTGTTGCTATTTTGAAACATTCTTATCATTTAATAATTTTTGAAGTGAAATCACGTCCAGTTTTCGTCGTTTCAGAGCGTATTTACGTTTTTATCCAACATTTGTCGTAATCGCAACTATATTCTGAAGCAACTGGCAACGTTGCAAATAGAATTGATTGAGGTTATGCGTAAGTAAAGCGATTTGTTTTATGGTGGGTTCATGCACGATTTAAGCTAACTTAACTTAAGAAAATGAGCATTTCATGCGCATGCGCGGCCAGGATTGCCAACGTAGCAGTTGAGGCAACATGAAAGTTAAATACCCTTAAATAATCATATGTTTAACGTCAAAGTAGCAGATGAAACAGTGTTGTGTGGCTTATGTGTCACGTGGACTGGCGGGCCAGCCTTGACGTTGACAAGTGGCCCCTCCCCACACGCTTGCGCCAATGCAGGTCAAAGAACTCGGATAATAGTCCAGATAATATGGGAACATCTGCTCGGAAAACTCTTCCGATTCCTATTTTTGCATAATCTGATTCAAGGACCTCTTAAAGAATCTGCATGTGACTATTCCCAAAATTGCTCCAAAAATTGTTATTAAACCGATTCCAAAAATTGATTTGTTCGCTTTGTTTAAAGTATTTTGCGGTTTTTAGGACATTCTAAATAAAAAATGAGCTTTAGAACTTTTCTCTAGACTTGATATATACAGGTATAAGCAATGTAAAAACTCAAAACATGTCATTTGCTACCCTAAAAACAATATGAAAAATGAATATTTTGTTGTTGCCAAATCTCACACATGCTTCAACCAACCAATAACAAAACCCCCAGAGCATTTGAATGCGCGCTCAATCTATACGTATAGTCTATGTCTATGTGAACGCGAGAGAGATGAAATATCTCTCGTGCACGCTGAATATGCATTGAGCGTCCGCTTGCATATAAACTAAATACAAAGATTTATAACATCAGTATCTCCTAAAAGGTATCGTTAATGGTTATTTATGAAGCATGGCGACATTAACATTTTCGTTTTTTCAGATCGTTTTTCGGTATCGCAAAATCAATTTTTTGTACTTTCCCATCTCGTACAAAATCAACTTTTGACAAACATTGTCAAACATCATTTTGTTTCGGAGTATCAAAAAAACGAATGCTACCTTTGATGAAGCGAAAACATTAATTTTTGTAATTTATTTGAAAAAGTTGTTCAAACAATTAGAGACGCAATTTGGAGCCTGACAACATGTAGATTTGTTACTAGGAGGCTTTTTCGAATAACATGCAAAAAGTCCGAATCCGAATATTTTCCTGAGCAGATGTGAAGATATTTCTTGGACTATAACCTCGACGGCAGCGCCACTTTTCTTGGCTGGAAATCTGGTGGAACTATAAATATTGAAAGTATGCCGACAACGCATATCAGGAATGTCGGGAATGTGTCGGCGATTTCATTTGTTTACATTATGAAATCTGACTGACGACCGATATTGAGGCAGTTCGATGATCATAGATGCATAACACATCCTCAATAAAGGGAGTATTTCTTTCATCAGTTTGACTAGTAATGAATATCAGGATAATAAAAAAATGTATAATTAAAAAAATATTTACTGAACAGTCACAGCAATAATAGAACAAATTCTTCATTACAATAAATTGTACATACATAGAGGTATTCTACTCAGCTGGATTTTTCTCTATATTATGAACCTGATCAGTGCAATATCATGCAAGCACTATCTCTTGTTAATTGATCAGGTATATTTATTGCGAAAACATAAATACTAAAATAACAAAAAATACATCTGTAGGTAGAGGACTGACTGGAATACAAATATAATCACTCTGATATGTGAATCAAAAATAGTTTTGCGCACACTGTTTAATGGGTAAAGGCAAACAAAATTGTCCTCAACAAAAAAAAACACATAAAACAGTAATTGTTTTTTCAAACTAGGAAACAAACTCTCATTGACAATTAATTTGGTATCCATAAAATAAATGACGATCTTCATTCCAACTGCCTCCTCGAAGGATTTTGACACTGTGAAACAAAAAAAAATTATTAGCATAATATCACTGTCATATTTGGTCAGCAAGCACTAAACAGAAACATAGTCATCTCACCACGCCCCTTCAGATGATACTGCTCTGTACATATGTATAAATTCCCAATCTAGCAGTATACATTTGATTGCCAAAATTCTGTGTTTAAAAAAAAAATTTTCATTGGTGATACCAAATGCCAGTCCTTAATTTGGCCCTTTACCAGGTTTGTTATTACCAACAGTACAGATGTCACAAAAAAAGTTACGTGCTACTCAATCTGTTTACCTCAATAAACGTCAAAAGAGATTACATATTTGGTGGGCTGCGAATACACAGCATTCGTCAGGTGTACACCTGGTTTGTAGTTAATTACAAAGTACCTTCACAGTGTTCTGTGAGGTTTTGGAAAAACATGTCATGGGGGGCATGGTATAGATTTAAATTCTCTTTTTTCTTCTGTTGGGGCTATAATTTGCCAACATCACCACTGGTACAGTCTCAGACATGAAAGTGTTTGCATCTATCAGCTATGAAGTCAGTACTACAAGCACAAAATTTTAAGATCATTTCCCTTTTTTTTTTTTTTCGTTCTCTAGAATATAATTTCAAAATCCTCTATCTTGGTATTTTTTTCATGCTGTTTTTTGATCTAATTTATGAAGGAAACATGACCACTGACTTTAATTATTATAATTTTTAACATACATGATTTTTTTTATCAATCCGCCCCGATGTTCAGCTCTAAACTGTCATGCGTAAGCAAGCGCAAATAATTTTTCATACAAGTATCACCGAACCATCTGCCCATACTGCGATATAAAATCGATCAAACATCACGATATAAATATCGACTATCGACTTTTGTACAGTATCGATGGCTCGTAGCCATCTTCTAATTCCAGCTGTAGCGATCAGCTGACCAACGCTAGTGATCCGATTGGTTGGTTCTTAAGGAAAAGTTCAATATATTGAACTTTAATTTAAGAAGTGACCTTGAAATTAAGAAAACGACCATAACCTCAATATATTTTGTCATTTATGCAAAAATGAACTGATTTGGATACTTACTGCAACGTCATCATTAGGCGCTCCTCTGGCGATGTCCGATTGCGTTCAGGTGACTTCTGCAGGTACCTCTTCAACAAGGTCAGGAGTTGATACCACCGCGGCTTTTCGTTATTTTGCTCTAGGCATGGCCATCCTCAATTAATCGCACAAAAAACAAGTCAAAGGCAGAAAAACACACCCGAAGACGAACACCAAAACAAATCTCTACCACAAATTCGTCAACAACTCAAACAAAAACAACAGATGAGTCACTGCCTGGCTTTCTGGGTAAATCGTCGTGGAACACGGGACACCACAGAATTATTATAATTACGTCAATACGAGCATAGAACAGTATGGAAAGGGCTATCCAAGGGTAAGACGAGTTCCGAAACCACCCGAATCATGTCAAAAAATGGGTGTGACGCCACCAAAACGTTTGACCACCACTGGAAGTCACTAGCTAGTTACTATCTGGAGGCGTAACATGTGGAGGACACTGGTGTATAAACAGCTGATCCTTAAGTTCGGTTAGTTTAAGTCGTGCATGAACCCGACATTAGATTTTCAAATCTCCAAATATTCCTCAAAAACGAGAATGGGCGAAAACGTAGTCGAAGCTATTAATGAACCTATGGATACTTCAAAAAAAGGCCGTGTTCGTAAAAAACAGCTGTACAACAGCATTTTACAGCTGATGGAATTTTATTTTAGCGATGCCAATCTTTCCAAAGATAGATTTTTGATGCAGATATTGCAAAACGACCCTTGTAAGTTTTTTTGTCAATATGAATGTGCCGTTTGTATTTAACTTTATTTGTTTTTAGATGTTGATATAGATATCTTTTTGAAATTTAACAAAATCAGAAAACTGAATTGCTCAGCGGAGGACATCAAGAAAGCCATAGGCAAATCAGAACTCTTGGAGTTATCCGAGGACAGAGAAAAAGTAAGGCGAAAAACAGAAGTGCAACAAAAAGAAAATGTCGATAATTGCACGATTTATGTTGAAAATATTAAGCCTGACGCAACTCATGAGTCGCTCAGCCAAATTTTTTCAGAATTTGGAAAGGTAAGAATCTATGAAGTGTGCAGGTTTCTTTGTTATGATAAATTACGTGTTTTTAGGTTGTGTATGTAAGCATTCCAAAATATAAGCATAACAAAGCAAATAAGGGATTTGCTTTTATAGAGTTTGAAAGTGAAAGCGATGCCCAAAACACGTTGGAGTATTTCCAAACTATCGGTTGTACGATGCCATCAGATACAGAACCCGATAAACTGGTCAGCATTCAGACTTTTGAAGATAATGAAAAAATGGATACAACTCATAAGCAGATGCAAGAATGTAACGATGAGGAAGAACCGAAAAAAAGGAAATTTGAAGGAGACGGTGAAAGAAAACTTAAGAAACTCAAAACTGAGAGCGTGCAAGGTGAGACTGCGAAAGAAAAATTTGAGGGAAATGAAGAGAAGACTGAGATAGAGGAAGATAAGAAGGATGGCAAAAAGAAGAAAAAACACAAAAAGGACAAAAAGAAGAATCACATCAAAGAGATGGGATTGCAGATTTTATCCAAGTGAGTAGTTGCTATTATCGAAACTGGTATAATTACACCAAAAACCAAATTAATTAATTATAACACAAGAACGAAGAAGACCTGTGACATCTCCCTGTTGTTTTTCCATTCTTTCTTCAATATGCTAGTTCAGTATGAGAATGCCCTGTTGGTACCTTCTGTGATCTAAGCAGGGCATTCGACTGTGTCAACCATGATCTGTTATTAGTAAAACTGGCAACTTAACAGCATTTCAAGAAAATCTTCAAGATAACCTGATGGAATTGTTCATTACTTTATAGAAAATCAGATTATATTATATATTTCTATTTTTTCTAGTTTAAATTTACTTCTAGATTGATCCAGGTGTAAATCCCACCTTTGAGGTGTGGTAAGGTTAAAATTAAAATTAATGATCTGTTATAGGGTAGAATGGAAAAAGATGCGCAACAGATATTTGAACTTGCAGAGAAAGAAAATGAAAGAACTAAAGCAGTATCTACACAAGCAGTCACATAAAGATAATAAAAAGGAAAATTCTGCTAAAGAACATACTGTGAAGGACAGTAGTAAAGCCATAGTTGAATTTGTACCTGGTATAATCATTAAAGTGGTGTTGCCAGAACCTTGTCTAGATGCCAAGAAAATGAAGGTAAGATTTGAGTGTTTCATAATTTTCTTCAGAAGCGTTTGTAGCTTTTAAGCATCCAAGATGATACCAATACCATTCCATGTCCTCAAGTAAAATTTCCGTAATTCCCCCAAAATAATAAAAGCACTCTCCATTTTTCTCTTACTGAAAATTGTTAATCATACATTGAAGAAAAGATCACCGTAGTTATTCCTAAAATTGTGTATTCTCAGAAGATGCATAGTTGCTGACACAGTTTTCAATCAAATTGGGTGCAATCCTTAAAATTAATTTTCGGCATATTTCCAGAGTGAAATGAGATGTACATCATCAGATATCAAGTTTGTTGATGTGCCAAATGCAATGGAAAGCAATGAAATATACTTAAGATTCTCTAACAATGATGCTGCAAAAAAGTAAGTAAACAATTTTACATAAAAGTTGTGAGTTTAGTAAAAAATGGTGTAGATAGACTCAGTACTTTTAGCAGATTAATATAAATATTATATATTTCAATGATCATAAAATTTGTCACTGCAACTAAAAGCAATTGATAGTTGAGAAATATTTTGATATTCACGAATTTTTTAGGCACTTTTCTCGTTTTGACATCAGAAATTTGAACAGTATCGACTAATCCAAAAAGCTTCTAGTTCTCCAACATATTTAAAAAACCGGCATAAAATCCATCTCAGGAATGCACGTCGTGATTGTTCGACAGGAATGAACATTGTGGATGCCCGTTTGTAATCGTCTTTCGCGAATGCACGTTTTGATTGCCCGTCAGGAATGCTCGGAATGAATGTCGTGATTGCTGGTCAAGAGTACTTGTCGTGAATGACGCTCAGGAATGCACGTCGTAATTTCCCGTCAGGAATGCACGTCGTGATTGCTCGACAGGAATGAACATCGTGAATGCCCGTCAGGAGTGCTCGTCGTGATTGATCGAAATGAATGTCGTGATTGCTCGTCAAGAGTGAATGCCCGTTTGTAATGATCCATCGCGAATGCACGTTTTGATTGCCGGTCAGGAATGCATGTCGTGATTGCGCGTCAGGGATGTTCGCCGTCGTTCATTTTTATCCTTTCAGGTATTTGACTGATCAAAAGAATGAAGATCGTGAGTTGATGGTATTGCAAGGTGATGAAGAAAAGCAATATTGGCAGAAATTGAAGGAAGACAGAGAGCGTTTTGAGGAAAAGAAAAGTGGACAGCGACGACGAAAGCAAAGAGGAAGGGACAAGTTGATAAGGAAGGCAGAACAAGAAGCTGCGAAACATATATTTTTCGACGATGGGGATGCTTCTCTACCAGTTATGTGAAAATATTGTCTTTAAGCCCGAGTTGGGCTGTTATGTAATAGAATCTTAAATTTTTGAAAGTATGCATTGATTATTCCCAAACATTTTCCCTTCTTCAATTCTGTTAATAGCAAATTAAACAAAAATCGTTCACAAGGTTTATTACGATTTGTTTTTATTTTTTTTTTGTTTTACAGCATTTGAAAATCATGCTTACGTGACGAAAGACCAGCGAAAATAGTGGACCAAAATGTGTAATCTATTTTAGAAAAAAAATGAGCCTATGTCGCTTGATAAAATCTTAGGATTATTTTGTATTTATAGACATAATAGCACAAAAACTAATCTGTTTGAAGTATATGAGCGATTTATTGTTTGGTGTAAAAATTTGAGAGTTCCAAAATTCAACTGTTATTTTGTAAACATTTATTTCGTAAATTTAAAATAATTTACAGATACATTAATTACAGAAATAAAAATCACATTAAGATATGTAGAAAAACAATATTACTGGAACTATACAAAAAAGAAAGAAAACACGTATACCCACGTGTTACCGACTACATAATTCGCTAGACTATAAACAAAAATATAGGGCGTTCAAAAAATAAAATCGAAAACCATAAAAAATAATAATAGAAACCGTGTAGGATCTGACGGAGACCTTGAAATCGAGGACATCCATGGTCCTTTCAAGGCAAAACCTTTCTTTAATGATCCTTTCATTTAGACGCCAGCAAAAATTCCACTTTGAAATGTCAGATTTTTTTCTGATGGAAACTTTTCGGCAAAACTAAATTTTTGTCTGGTTAATGACCTTCACGTCCATTTCAAGGTCAATTTTTCTTAAAATATAAAATGAATATAAACCATAGAATAATATATGCATATGTGTAGGATTTTTCATCAGCTATCTGACAGGTGAATTTAAATTCAAGGATCTCCAAGGCAAAACCTTTTTGTTTTTGATGCCAGACAAAAATCACTTTTGGTTGGCTGACGCTGACTTTGACCTTCAAGAACGTTTCAAAGTCAAGTCTTTTTTTTTTAAACAATGTTATTGACGCATTAATGTCTAGAGCACAACATTTTACGTAAGACCTTCAAGAAAATTTCAAGGTCTATGAAATAATCTCGAAGAGAAGCTCTTCAAGCACACGCGATCCTAGTTTTTTCTGTCTGTTTGACCTTGACTTCATGTCTATTTCAAGGTCATTTCTTAAATATCATTTTTGACGTTGGAAATGGATAGGTCGGAAGATATCAGAAACTGAGGCATATGTGTAGGATTTTTCCTGAGCTATCTGAAAGGTGTCCTTGAATTCAAGGGCCTCCAAGGACGCTTTCAAGGCAAAACCTTTATTATGAGTTTTTTTATTTTTGATGCCAGAAAAAAATCACTTTTGAAGGTCTGCATTTTATCTGATCGAAACTGTTGCTTAGGATTTTCTAAGCGAAGTTTTCAACGATATTTCAAGGTCTATTATATAATCTCTAAGAGAAGTTCTAAACAAGCACAGGCGATCCTAATTTTTAGCTGGTTATTTGACCTTGACATCATATTCTTTTCAAATTACATTTTTGACGCTGAAAATCGATAGAGCATAAACCACATAAAAAATAACAAAAACTTAGGAATACGTGTAGGATTTTTCCTTAGCAATGACCTTGAATTCAAGGACCTTCAAGGTCGTTTCCAAGGAACATTTTTGATGTACCTCTTTATTGTTAACCCCAGAAAAAAATTTACTTTTGAAGGTCAGGATTTTGTTTGAACGAAACTGTTTGACGCTGACCTTGACCTTCAAGGACGTTTCAAAGTCAAGCATATTTTTAAACAAGAACGTTTCAAAGTCAAGTCTATTTTTCAAATAATATTGACGCCTTAATGTCTAGAGCACAAAATTTTACGTACGACCAACAAAATTTCAAGGTCTATGAAATAATCTCGAAGAGAAGCTCTGTCCAAGCACACGCGATCCTAGTTTTTTCTGACTGTTTGACCTTGACTTCATGTCTATTTCAAGGTCATTTTTTTAAATATCATTTTTGACGTTGGAAATGGATAGAGCGGAATAACGATATCAGAAACCGAGGCATATGTGTAGGATTTTTCCTGAGCTATCTGATCGGTGTCCTTGAATTCAAGAACCTGCAAGGACGTTTTCAAGGGAAAACCTTTATTATGAGTTTTTTTTATTTTTGATGTGAAAAAAAATCACTTTTCAATGTCTGAATTTTATCTGATCGAAACTGTTGCTTAGGATCAGGCGATCCTGTTTTTTTCCTGGTTATTTGACCTTGACATCATATTCATTTCAAGGATATTTTTCAAATGGCATTTTTGACGCTGGAAATTGATAAACCATAAACCACAGAAAAAATAACAAAAACTTAGGAATACGTGTAGGATTTTTCCTCAGCAATGACCTTGAATTCAAGGTCGTTTCCAAGGAACATTTTTGATGCACATCTTCATTGTTAACGCCAGAAAAAAATGGACTGTTGAAGGTAGGATTTTGTTTGATCGAAACTGACGCTGACCTTGACCTTCAAGGACGTTTCAAAGTCAAGTCTATCTTTAAACAAAATGCCTAAAGCGGAACATTTTCAACTAAATTTCAATATCTAAAAAAAAATTCTGCCTAATACTTGATATTTCACCTTCAGTTTGACCTTGACCATTTGAAGGTATTTAAAAAAATGATATTTTTGACGTCGGAAATGGATACAGCGGAGAAATGTACGTGCATGTCCTCCAAAAAAGTTGATTAAACCAAGATCGATAAAATATCTGTCAGTCCCTAAAAGAAACCCTCAACGATTCAGTCTCCGTCAGATAACCGGATCTCTAGACTAGCGTTTTTCGAAATGATTTGCCGTATCCACTCATGAAAACGGATTCTTCGGCTTACAGACACAATACATCGGATGGATCACCCTACAGTTCGGATTGTACAGCAGGAAATTTTCGATTTCCCTTTTCGTGACGCTCGTGTACGTCAAATCGATCAGCTCGATCTGCAAATACCGCAGATAGAGCAGCGCGAAATGCGTCACTTTCTTGTACCCCCTCAGCGATATCCTGCGCAGAGAGATCTTCGGCGACGGCCAGCCATCGTAACGGAACCTCTGTTCGATCGGAGGGTACTGGTGGTCTTCTACCTGCTTGACACGCACGCTGGAAATTCAAGAAGTCTGTTAATGCGTGTGGAGAAATATTTAGGGGGGGGGACCTAGACGGTCGTCGGCGCTGCTTTAAAACAGGAAAGGATGACTGCGGATGCATACCAGATACATTTTTATAATGACAGACTCGGATTTCGATTAGCGATCTAGCCTGTAAATCGTTTCCTATTTTGGTACTCAGCAAGTGATCATTTAGTATCTTTCTCCCCTTGTTACCGTTCCTCCATATTGTGTTGTTGAATTGTTGTGCTGTACTCTTGTTGGTGCGATTGTTCTTGAGTGCCTTTTTTCATCAAGGTTGATAATGGACAATAAAAGGTCATTTTCGACCATTTTAATTACGAATGCAGTGAGTTTAATTCATGATGAGGTCAACAATAGTGTGGAGCAGTTCAACTCTATAATCGCAAAGTACATTGGGGAGTAAGCGAATAAATTATTGCAAGAACAGGTCATACCATGGAAGATGTGCTGCAGCTGTACTGAGCCACAATACTATGTGGTCCAAATACATTTGCGTTCTAAGCTTAGTCAAAGCTCGCTTATCGCTAAGATAAAACAAAGACTCAAACGTAAAAATCTTGAAAAGAAACTCAGACCAAAAAAGCTGATATAAAAATAACTAACAATTCGTATAGCAATTCCAAAGGAAATTAATAGTTTTATGGCGAATTCTGTCAAAAACCTCTGACATGAACGACATTGATTTGGAGGTTGCTAGGCAAGAATTTGTAGGGAAACTTAAAAAAAAGTGACGACGCGATTTTGCACATCGAACAAGTCACCAAATCACAGGACTGTACTTTGTGGCACCTTCATCGGGGATAAGGTTGACAGCGTCTCGATTTGGTGAAGTTTGTAGAAGGAGGCAGACAGCAAGCTGTAAAGTTCTAGTAAACTCCATCATATACCCAACAGAGTTTTCTAGTAAGGCAATAAAAAAAGGCAATACAAAAATCATTGGACACCACAGTTCAGTCTTGTGGTTTGTTTATTGATCGCAGACATCCATTTCTGACTGCATCGCCTCCATCTACCTATTACAGTAGACAAGAAATGTACTTAATCCAGGAATAACTGGTATCAAAGATGCAACATTTAGAATCACCTTCCCCCAACCCCCACTTTTTAAGCAGTACAATTTTTTTATGTCAATGATAAGGAACCCCTGTAATGTCAAAAACGGAGTTTCAGCATTTGTTACTTTTTCGTTTGTGCCTGTAGCACCGTTGCCACTGGACTAAAACTACAAAGCTTTGGCATTCTAGTAACCCCGTGTGGAAATTTCATAAAAATCAGAGCGGTAATTTCCAAGTTGATGATAAGTGATATAGTTTATCGTGATGTAGATGTCATATGACTTAAAAAACATAACATCTAATTTTAGAAATTTTTCGCGATTACAATACTTGGGTTGGCAGCACGAAACATTAGACAAAATTCGTCAAAAATACGATTTGTAGAGGTTTGCGCGCTTCGAAATTGACGCTTTATTAATTGATATTTTTGAATGAAATTTTCATAGTGTGTTGAAAACAAAACCCCACAGGGTGCTATAGAGCCACTTTTTCATTTTTTTCACTAGATTCTTTTTAAAAAAATCGCGAAGTTGACCAGAAAAAGTGCGCACTTCAACCCATCATAAAACTTGTGCAAAAAGCAAAAACGAAATTTCCAAAAGTGCACCTATAGCACCCTGGGCAATTATCTTCTGAACATACTGTATGAACTTCATTCGAAAATATTGAAAAATGGAGTGTCAGTTTCGAAGCAGCTGAACCCTTGTAAATGGCTTGAAACTCACTGCGTCGGAGCCGCCTCAAGTGTTCCATCGACAACAAAAAAAGGAGCAGAAAAAATGAAAGGTGGACAAACACGATGAAATGATTCTGGGCTAGAATAATTTTCAAGTTTTTCTTAAATATTAGATGTTCCTCTAAATGTGAGACAGAATATGTGGTTCCTACATGACATCTAAATAATGAGTTTGCGAATAGATGGACCCGTTTCTTGGCCTGCTCGCTCACCGGACAACTGGCATCTTGATAGAAGCGGGGCATTAGCATTTTGTTCAAATATCCTGTAAAGTATCAATTCTATGTAAAAAAACAATACTGGGTGCGCCATCTATTACTTTTTTTTTACCTATAAGTTCATGTGTTACCATGTGAGTCAAAAGTCATGTGGTATGCACAAATTAACTGTCAAAGGTATGCCATTTATAGTCATGGATTCGTTAACGACACAACAACGCATCTTGGTTATCCAAACTTATTACGAAAACGCTCGAAATATAAAAAAATACTTTTCGCAAACTTCGCACTAGTTTTGGCCTGAAATTCGTTGGATCGTTAATCGTTTTGAGGAAACTGGATCAGCTGAAGGTCGTAGACGATACGAACATGCTCGTCCAGCTCGTACTCGTAAAACATAGCCGCAGTGAGTGAAAGTGTGCGAGAAGATAAAACCACCTCGACTGGGCACCGTTCGCAACAATTGGGAATTAGTCAGACCACTTTACGCCTGATTTTACACATTGATTTACACCTCCATCCATACAAAATCCAACTAACACAAGAATTGAAGCCGGCAGACCATCAACAGCGGCGTGTTTTTGTTAATTCGATGCTGGAAAGAGAAGACAGATTTTCGGCCAAAGTGCTCTTTTCTGATGAGGCTCATTTTCACCTCAATGGGTACGTAAATAAGCAAAATTGCAGATTCTGGGGGGCTGAAAATCCACACCAATATCACGAACAACCTCTCCATCCTGAAAAAGTGACTGTTTGGTGCGGATTATGGGCTGGTGGCATCGTTGGACCATCCGTCTTTGACGATGCCGAAGAAAAGGCCATTACCGTCAACGGGGAACGTTATCGCGGCACGTCAACAGACTTTTTGTGGCCACAATTCGATCGTATTGGTGCCGACGATCTTTGGTTTCATCAAGACGGAGCAACGGCTCACACATCTCGCCGAACAAGACCGCATAATTTCACGAAATTCAGATGTCAGTTGGCCCCCGAGATCGTGCGATTTAACACCTCTTGACTATTTTCTTTCGGGATTTTTGAAAGGAAAAGTATATGCGATTGGTCCCCAGACAATTCAAGACCTAAAGCGCAATATTCGGACTGAAATTGCGGCCATAGACCCGATTATTCTGGGAAAAGTCATTGAACATTTTGATGTTCGGACGTTGGCCTGTAAACGAAGCCGCGGTGGTCACATGACTGATGTTATTTTTCATATATAAATGGCATAAACCAACGTTCATTTATCAATAAAAAAATCGATTTCACCTCGTGAAAAGCGTGTTGATTTTTCAAATAGAAAAAAAGTAATAGGTAATATCTTCTATACACTAATTAATTTCTTACTATGGTGCGTTGGGTGGAATGCGTGGACGAATCCTCATCAGACCGTCCAACATTCCGTCTGGCACAGCATTAATTTCCGGACTAGCGTTTTCCTGACGGCCTCGCCCATTTGACAAACGTCTTTCCGGCGACTTAACCCCGGACGTTGACGGCCTTTCATCTTCATCGCTGGGAAAACAGAGAAAATTCCAACATTCAGGCAGTATGCATAATGAGAATAGAAATTAGGATCCTTACGCGCCATTTTTCGGGGTTCATAGATGGTGCTTTGCGCTGCCTTATCTCGATTGAATCTGCATGTTTTATTAGCCGCCAACTTAGAATTGAAAAATAGTTTTCGGTCGTTTATTGTACGAAGGGTGTATTTTAAGTTAGGCATATAGAAACATAGTAGACCGCGCGGATCGAACGTCAGTACTGAATCTTAACCTCACTCTTTAGTAAACTTAAATTCAAAGTATCACAACAATACGTGCAGTGTTCTCACTACAGTAAAGTGTCACCAAGTCATTAGAAAAATAGAAATCAACCGAGAGCATTTTCGCGCCATAATTTATTACAACTTTCAGAGACAATTATCGCAAGAAGAATGCCTCGCTGAGTTACTGTCTGTTTTCGGCAACGAAGCGCCACATCAGTCGACAATTTCCCGTTGGTATGGAAAATTCAAACGTTGACAGGTGAGTCTTAGCGACGATTCTAGGGTGGGTGCACCAAAAACGGCAGTCACCCAAGAAAACGTCGATGCTGTGCGCAAACTCATCATTGAAGATAGACATGTGACATATCGCGAGATTGAGGCGTCCTTGAAGATCTGAAAGACCTCAATTCAAAAAAATTTACATGAAGAATTAGGAGTAAGAAAATTACTTTATCGTTGGATACCCCACCTGTTGACTGAAGAGCAGAAAGCAGCCAGGGTTAATTGGTGTCAAAAAACGCTTGACCGTTTCAATTCTGGAAACTCAAGAAATGTGTACAGCATTGTTAGTGGTGATGAATCGTGGATTTACTGTTATGAACCAGAAAATAAACGGCAGTCGGCTGTTTGGGTGTTCCAAGGTGAAGAAAAGCCAACAAAAGTCAACCGTTCTCGAAGTGTTTTGAAAAAGATGGTCGCGACATTTGTGTCAAAAGCGGGTCATATTGCAACAATTCCTCTTAATGACCAAAGAGCTGTTACTGCGGATTGGTACACCATCATTTGTTTGCTAAAAGTCATCACAGAGCTTCGAAAAATCAACCGCGAACGAAGAATCATCCTCCATCAAGACAATGCAAGCTCGCACACAGCCCAAAAAACAAGGCAGTATTTAACGGAAGAAAACGTGGAATCATTGGACCATCCTCCATATAGTCCCGATCTAAGTCCTAACGATTTCTTTACTTTCCCGAAAATTAAAAACAGACTGCGTGGTCAAAGATTCCAGTCGCCATAAGAAGCAGTTGACGCATTCAAAAATGCCGTTTTGGATCTGCCAGCAAACGAGTGGAATAGGTGCTTCGAAAATTGGTTCGAGCGCATGCAGATGTGTATTAATCTTGGTAGAGAATACTTCGAAAAACAATACAGTCATTTAAAACTACCTACCGTGTTGTTTGATTTCCATATGCAAAACTTAATAGACATCCCTCGTATACCTGAAGTTTTGCAGTGTCATCGTTATGGCATATCATTTTTTTCATCATAATTAAAGAACTATGCAAAATTCCAATATGGCATCCATAAGAAAAAATAAAGTTGATGTATGAGAAGAAAAGCCGAAATGTTATATTGAAATTGAAGTAGAGGGAAAAAGTTGCTATATCGATGTGCGAGTCCTAACCATAAAAGCCGTTCTACAGCTTAAATCTCTCTCGATTCCTGAAGCAAAGTTTCACCCACGCCTAAAACTTGAAAAAAGTACATACAAAAATCTTACCTGTCTCTTTCAGTCTCTTGTGGCTCTCCAATCCCATTGTCTCTATCATTTTGTGATGCTCCCAGCCTGAATCTTTTCTTTCCACAATCCTCATCATCAGAACCGCTAAATCTCCTCCCTTTTCTCTTGTGCCTTTCCTCTGTATCGCTGTCGCTCTCATACTGATTACATTCATCGTTCTGTCCTGTTCCGTCAATTTTCGAATCGTTAGTCTTCTTGCTTTTTTCACTATCGATCCAGTATCTCGTGTAATCATCGTTAAAACCTGATCGAAAAAACATTATATGGCAGTCATCCAAAAAGTAAGGTAATTTTTTAAGAGCAATTTATCAATGTATAAATTATTATAAACGCTTTACTTTCATAGTTATGCTTCTAAGTACACCGGAGAAACAAAATCTGAATAGAAGAAAGTGGAGTTAAAGTTATATCAAAATTGAAATCAAAAAGGGTGGTTAATGAATGTTTTGATATTATTGGAGCAGGAATAAATTACTGTTTACCATATGGCAATTTTCCAACAAAACTGAAGTGTTCTGCCATAACTTGTACACCAAAATGCCTGCAATAAATGTTCTGCCAGATGCTGAAAATCTTCGAAGAAATTAGTTACGAACAGATCATCGAATTTATGGAGGGAAATAAAATTTTAACCGAATTCCAAGCTGGATTCAGGAAGAAACACTCAACTGAAATGGCAATACAAATGGTTTTAGAGCACTGGGGCAGATGTATGGGCAATAGGAAAGTACAGTGGACTTCAAAGGGCGTTTGAAATTACTCACAGATAAATTACTTACAAAATTGCATCACTATGGATTTAAAGGACCTGTATTCAAAATTCTACAAAACTACTTAACTGACAAAAGTCAAAAAACGAAAATTGGATCTCCATTATCAAGGTCAAAAAATATTTCTGTTAGTGTACCTCAAGATCGTAAACTAGGACCACGACTATTTATCCAATACTTTCTAACTTGAGTGTTTTTTGCTTCTTTAGATGGAATCACCTGCTTTCTGCATGTTTTGTCTTTTTATGTGATTTAAGTTAGGATTGTCCTGTAAATTGTTTCTTTAAAAGAAATTTTATATATATATTTTTTCGATTCTATCGAAATTAAGCGAGTAACGCGATTCAGAATTTATATCAAACTTATACCTCCATTTTTCCGTATATGCTCGCCCGTTTCCAGACCGTCTTTCAGATCTCTTCTCTTCGGAGGGGTGGGTTCATCGTCAGTGTCGCTGTCGCTGTCATCGTGTTTCCGTTTTTTACTGTCTGCTGCACAACAATCGTAATTTTCATCGGCAGCCCGAGACGGACCTGGTTGTGGGTTATCGTCAGCTGGTCTGTAATAAAATGTAACAAATGCATCAAGCGGGGACTCCAAACTTCCTATACTATAGTTTAATCATATTAGACGAAAATGCCCCTGGTTTGCGAAATAATTGTAAAGTCTACTTTTACTGCTTGTTCAAGGGGGTATTCAAAACATGGACGCATAAAATGGGTACAGCAATTTTTGTGGGAAAACTTTTTATCCGACAACAAAGAATGAGAGAACGTGTTTTTTGGGATTCAATCGAAAGTGTTGACAGGAACGAAAAAACTCTTCATATAAGATTTTTAGGTATTTGTGAGACCTACATAAAAAGATCCGACTAATAGCAAAAAAGTTATGGCCAAAAACCAAGGCAAACTGCAGGTTTTGGCACTTGTTGGTAATGCAACGATGGTTTCTCGCAGTTATTTGAAATTCTTCAAATTCGTACATCAAACTAAAGATCAACATCGATAAAACAAAATGTCTAATTTTTAAACAGACAAATATAATATTTCAAAACTTTTGTATAAGAACAAATATATAGTAGAAAAAGTATCAAGCATCAAATACCTGGGTTTAGCCATTGATGATAATTTGAATTTTTTTTTGAAAACAATATAATAACATTCATGTCTAGTCACATTAATTTTTTTATAAAACAACGTCGATGTTAGCTGAAGTAAAATAATGAATAGTAAAATGTTTGATACATACAATGTATAGAACTCTTCAAAATGAATACAAAATTTAAAATATTAAAAACAAACAAACAACTGAAATCGCACAAAACAGAATATTCTGAGACGACGTAATAGCATTTTTTTTTAAAAACTGCTTTTTTTATTTTAAAACTTCTCGTATCTTTGGCATTTCTTATGTCAATTGGCAAACTGTTAAAAATGTTTGGCCCTAAATACCTCGGAGTCTTCCTGGATACATCGTATGTCACAAAAGGTACATATAATTGGTTACATTGTCTTCTACGTAGTCGTGCCATAAGTTCTGTCCCATGATAATCTCATGATAAAAATGAAACAAGATAAGATATATTTATATGAAAGATATTATTTATTCGACAACATTTTTAGAATTCATAATCAAACAGTTTTATTCAAAATGTCCCCCCTTGGCCTTCACACACTGCTTCAATCTCGCGGGCCACTCATCTATCACTGCACGCACAGCTTCCAAAGGAATAGCTGCCGCTGATCGGATCAAATCCGCTTTCAGGGACTCGATATTACGGTGGGCTTTGGAGCAGGCCAACTGCTCTAGCAGGTCCCACAACTTGTAGTCTAAAGGATTGAGGTCCGGACTCCCTGAGGGCCAATCTTCCGCAGCAATGAACTCTGGCACATTGCTTTCCAGCCAGCGCTGCGTACTCTTAGCCTTGTGAGCGGGGGCGGAATCCTGCTGGTAGACCCAGTGTTGGTTGGCAAACAATGTACCACTTAAAGGCTTGACGATAGGATCCAGTATGTCGCTCTGATAGTTTGCCGCTTTTGTTTTCACGCCCTGTTTACAGAAATGGAGCTGAGTGACCCCTTCGTAGGACACCCCCCACCAAACCATGACTGACTCAGGGTGGTGGCCTCTCTCAACTCTCGGAATGATCTCCGAAGCTTCCTGTGAACTCCTTGCATACACTTTGTCATTTTGTCGGTTGAATTTTTCTTCTATGGTGAAGATTTTCTCATCCGTGAACAAAATCTTTCGGAATCCCCCAGCTGCGTACCTCTCCAAGAGCTTCTTGGATCTTGTCGCCCTGATGTGTCGCAAGGTGGCCGTAAGTCGCTGGCCCGTACGTCTCCGGTAAGCCCCTAGCCCTAGGTCTTGTTTAATGATGCGCGACATCGTCCGGACAGGAATCTTCATTTCCCTGGATAGGATCTTCTGCTTCCGGAGTGGATTCCTTTGAATCCTGGCTTTTACGGCTTTGATGGCTGCTGGAGTCCTTACTTGACGAGGTCTTCCGCTTCTTGGCCTGTCATCAACAGAGGACGTCTCATTGTACCGCTGAATGGTCCTAGACACAAATTTACGCGATATTTGAAGGCCGCGTAAGAGTTCAAAAATCTGACTAGCACTGTGATTACACTTATGTAAAGCTATCACTGCAATACGGTTCTCTGCCTTGCCCCACTCCATCGTTATGCTTCGAGAGATCAATACAAACTGAGGTATATGTAATTACCCGAAAAGCGCTTAATCAACTGACACCACAATGTAAACAATCGGACAAGTATTAACAGGTCTACACTTGTTTGAAAACGAGGGACAGAACTTATGGCATGACTACGTATTTAGTCCATGAACATTTTTTAAATATTTTCTAAATTCACGTATGTTATACATTATATAAATTCGCCCTTTAAATATTGTTCTCAACAACAGTGTTTTAAACACAAATTAGAGAAGTTTGTTTTCTATAAAATTTGTAAAAATTGACTATGAGTCTATGACTGAATGAAGATTTGTTTTATCTAAAATTGTCGAAAAAATTATCAAGAAAAGAATGATGTCGTTTATAGAGGAAAACACATTAGCAGACAGTTACGAGTATGGGTTCATAAAAAACAGTAGTACGCTTGCAGTTGCAGTTGATTTTGTAAATTACATGTCAAGGGCTTTGGATGAAAAACTAGTGGTTATAGCATTGTTTATAGACTTAAGAAAGGCGTTTGATGTGGTAGATATTAATATATTATTGAATAAGTTACAAAATATGGGATTTAGGGGTACTGTGTATAATCTGATTAAAACTTATTTACTTAAGGAAAGAATATGTCAAAATTGGTGAAACAACTAGTGAGTAGTTATCTAGTGACTATGGTGTCCCCCAGTGGTCTGTCTTGGGTCCACTATTATATTCTTTATATGTTCTAAATCTAAAGTGTGCCAATCTTAATGCAAGGTATAAGGTCCTTCTCTATAAAGGAAATCATGAGCAGACTCTGCGTGACCAAGTTAATTTAGATCTTACTCTTTATTGTAAATGGCTGTATTCAAATAAACTAACACAAAATATCTAATTTTTAAACAGAATAATAAAATAATCGAAAACCCTTGTATAAGAATAAATAATGTTATAATAGAAAAAGTATCGAGCACCAAATACCTGGGTTTAATTATCGATGAGAACTTGAATTGGTCTAGTCACATTAAACATTTTTTGGATAAAACAACATCGATGATAGCTGCTTTGTATCGAAGCAGAGACTACTTAACTACAAAAAATAAAATAAATATTTATAATGCATTTTTCTTAGCACACTTTAGATATATGTTACCTATTTGGGGAATGTATTGTAAAACTGAATTTCATAAAGCACAAGTTTTGCAAAATAGAATATTAAGAATTTTGTTCAACTATGATCGACTTGCCAACACTGACAATATGTACTCAGTATTGAATGTTTGTAAACTAGATAAGCTGTTGGAATTAGAACAATGTAAAATGATCTACAAAATTTTGAAGAACCAACAAAAGTGTAATACAAACATTTTGATCACACATGAGGTGCATGACCATGAGACAAGATCACATAAACAACCTACCAAATAATGTAAAAAAAGTACATGTATTCAGAAATTATATAAAGACACTTGAATTGTTGAATTTATTGTAGCTAAAATTCGCACTTCAATCACAAATATAGCATACGTAACCGTCAGCTTCATTTGATATTCATTGATTTAAGCATCAAATAAGGTTCACATTTACGTAAGCCTCTACTATCTACAAGAAAGTTGTTCCAATTATTTTTTACACCCTCAACAAAGTGTAAACAAATGAATTCAGAACTTGCCAAATCTTAAGAAAGCCTTGTCCAAATGTATCCAATAGGTAACATAACACCACAGAATCACACTACACGATGAAACAATCTAACATCACATTCGAAACAACCGCGGATGTTCCTTTGTTTGTAGACGACGCGCGCGACGTGATACCTCGACGAGATCCGAAGATCGACTGAACAGCACAACAGCAGCAGTGCCTTGTGCGCCGGCCGTCCGTACCGGAACGCTCTCGATTACGTCACGTGTCCGTTCCTCTCTGCCAATCGCATCTTACGCGGGAGGTGGGGCGCGCTGTGGGCGTATCGCTGGAAAATGGGGTGTTCAGCGGCGATCCACCGCGCACCATACTTTCCGCCTAAGATGCGATTGGCAAAGAGAAACGGACATGTGACTGTGACGTAATCGAGAGCGTTCCGATGCGGACGGCCGGCACAACGCCCTGCTGAGGTTCAGTCGATCTTCGGATCTCGCCGCGGCAACACGTCGCGCGCGTCGAGTACAAAGGAACGTCCGCGGTTTCAAATGTGATGTTAGATTTTGTTTCATCGTGTAGTGTGATTCTGTGGTGTTATGTTACCTATTGGATACATTTGGAGGTACGACAAGGTTTGGTAAGTTCTGAATTCATTTGTTTACACTTTATTGAGCGTGTAAAAAAATATTGGAACAACTTAGGCTTACGTAAACGTTAACCTTAGTTGATGCTTAAATCAATGAATATCAAATTAAGAGGACGTTTACGTATGCTATATTTGTGATTGACGTAACTCGCTGCTCACAACGATACTTCAACTCATCCTGAAACAAATCTTCATTCAGTCATAGACTCATAGTCAATTTTTACAAATTTTATAGAAAACAAAGTTCTCTAATCTGCGTTTAGCTATATTTCCGGATACATTTTCACACGATTTCGTGGGTTATTATAAGTTTTTACTGCATCAGTGGGAGATTTATTTAATCCTATATTGGTTCTAGTAGGAATCGGTACAAATTATTATGCGATCTTGTTTCATAATAATATTTATTTATTCACATCAATTACACATTGTGAACAAATGCATATGCCACAAAAGGAAAATATCCTTGTATGTGGATATCACATAACATAGCAGTTATAATAAACTGATAGAACTAAAAAAAACCTTTATAATTTGTGTTTTGTTTTTTTATATAGTTGAGTCATTAATTTTCAGATAATGATTGTAGAAGGAAGATAAACCAAAATATGTGTGTAAAAATAAAAAAAAAATTTACCTTGTTTTATAAAGTATCCTCCCGACAAGTATTTCAGTGCGGACCTGTATTTGATCGTGAGGTCCCCTGTCCCCTGTCTTAAGTCACCTGATTCACGAGCCCATTGTACTACATTAACAAAGGCACGAGGGGTTGGTTGCACTCCGCATAAACATGTGCCATTTTTTATTTCGTTTGAGCCACGCAACAGACACTATTCACACGCGTTACCGACTGACCAGAGATAAAACCCTTCGACTGACACTGACTGTATGTATAAGTGAACTGAATAAAATAATTGTAAAAACATCGTTCCAAATTCTTTCGCTTTTTTGTTTCCGATGCGATGAACCGATAAGGCGGATTATATCCGTTGTTGCCAAACAGGAGCACATGATATTATTATTGAGACAGGGCGGTACTCAAATTTCCAAAGGGCTATAACTTTGTTGCTTTAATTTTACCAGAAAAATGGTAAAGGAAAAAAACATTTCTTTAGTAGTAGTAGTAGTCGTCTCTGCTTCTGTACAAAGCAGCTATCATCGACGTTGTTTTATAAAAAAAAATTATGTGACTAGACCAATTCAAACTCTTAGGTATTTGATGACTGATACTTTTTATTAGTATTTATTCTTATACGAAAGTTTTGAATTATTATAATTGTTTAAAAATTAGATATTTTGTTTCATCGATGTTGATCTTTAGTTTGAAGTACGAATTTGAAGAATTTCAAATAACTGCAAGAATCCATCGTCGCATTACCAACAAGTGCCAAAACCTGCAGTTTGCTTCGATTTTCGTTTTTGCTATTAGTCGGATCTTTTTATGTGCGGTCTCAAATCTTATATGAAAAGTTTTTTCGTTCCTGTCAACACTTTCGATTGAATCCCAAAAAGCACTTTCTCTCATCCTTTGTTGTCCAATAAAAAGTTTTCCCACAAAAAACGGTGTAACCATTTTATGCGCCTATGTTTTAAATACCCCCTTGACCAACTTGCACCAATAAAACCAAACTTTACTATTATTTTGGGGAGATTTGCTAATATGATTAGAGTAGATAACGGATAAATTCCATGTTTTTTCGGGCCATTAGACGAAACCAAAAAGTAGTTCATCTCATACTTCTTGATTTTTATGAAGAACTCCTGCCGTTTATACAAACCTACCTTGCAAAACGTTACGCTTAAATCAACAGCACTCTATCGCACAAAAAAATTGTTTCGGGTGCACCACAGGGATCTGTGTTAGGACCCCTGTTGTTGTTTTCAAAGTTGAGTCATTTATTTTAACAGCGTGTCGGACTCTCCAAAAAAGCTGATATACCAAAAATCACCTATATAAAAGTTGCATATTAAGAGAGTTAGTTTATATTATTCAAAATTATTAAAAAAAATCATTAACAAGTGGATACCGTTTTTACATAAACTGTTCAAAATTGTCCCCATATGCAACTTTAATATCGGTTTGTCGTTAAAATAAATGACTCAAATTTGAGACCATCCTGTATAAGAACCGTTGCTCCTAAAATGTTTCGACTAAAAAACCTAAAAACTAGGATAACAAAGCTTCAAAATGCTTTTCGAAAAGTCTAGATACGACCATTTTTCACCGAAATACAACCTGTCAAAAATCACAGAAAAATTTGGATTTTTTTCTTAATCCCTTAATTTTTTTACAATTCTTCGCTGCGTGTTTCTGAGATTTTTTTTTTGAAAAATGTATAACGTGATTACCTCTCGTCCGCGTCCTGCTGTTGCCTGTTATTCCTAGGATCGAACGGGTTCACCACGAATATGTTGAAAGGTACGAAGTTCCTCGAGAAACCGTCCCTGCCTGGTAGGTCCATCTCCGATCGGCTGTTCGGCTCGTGCACGTTCGGTAAAATCACCATTTTGGTACCCATCGCGTAGATGCAGCAACCGGGATCGTCGGAACCATCCGACGAATCGCTGTCGCTGTCGTCGATGTCCGATGTTATGTCTAAAAAATACAAGGTTTCAAAAATAAGTAATCCGTTTAAAAAGAAAAAATATAAAAGTAGTCAACTTTATCAGGTCATCTGTATTATCGACGAAAAATAGCAATCTTTGAAGATTATTTCTGCAAATACAGAAAAACAAACAAACAGAAAAGACAAGTTAAATCAGTTATACGTTAAAAGATTCATTGCAATGATTTATAATTTCAATATATACAGTGTATGATATATATAACAGGAAGTGTTTTAGATTGGTTTAGAAATTATTTGTCTAAAAGGATGCAAGTTACAAAAGTTAATGACACTATTTCATCAAAAATTGAAAATACGTTGGGTGTTCCACAGGGCAGTATCCTGGGACCACTTCTTTTTATTTTATACATAAATGATTTACCTGCCATAGTCAAAAAATGCAAAATTCAGATTTTCGCCGATGACACTATGATTTATATAAGTACTAAAAATATTCAGTCTGGTATCTCTTATATAAATGAAGACTTGAAACTTGTCTCAAAATGGTTAGCATCTAACAGACTAAAATTAAATACAAGTAAAACGAAAGCCTTGTTAATCGGAAAAAAACAATGTACAAATGTTCAACTGAATATTGATGGTGAAGATATTGAATTCGTAGAAAATTTTAAATACCTGGGGGTTTTTGATGACTCGATTAATTTTTGATATTCATTATGAAAAAGTTATAAATAAGATTAGTAAAGTGGGATATTTATCGAGAGTTTCTGGATGTCTGAGTTCATATAGCAGAAAAATTATATATAATACCATCATTCTGCCAAATTTCTTGTACTGTTCGACTATTCTATATTTAGCAAATAATTCCATTTTTGAAAGACTGCAAATTTTACAAAATAAATGCATGAGAATAATACTAAATAAAGATAAATATACTCCATTTAGGCAAATGCTTAGCAAATTAAAATGGCTCAATGTAAACATTTTTATCAAATATCTTGTAATGATATTCATTTATAAAGTAAAAAATAATATATTTCCATCATGTCTAACTAATTTAACATCATCAAATGTCGACCATCATTTACATAATGCCAGAAATAAAGATGACTTCCATTTAATGACCAAAAAGTATAACATATGCTACAAATCTGTATTCCATCAAGGGTTGATTGAATATAATAAATTATACTCAGAGATAAAAGACCAGAAAACTTTGACAAAATTTAAAGTAAAATTGAGAAATCACTTGTTAAATCTACAATTATAGGTTGCCCAGCATTTACATCATACACCATATGGCTTGAATTTACTAGTTCTAAGTTGTTTACAATTATTCTGTTTATGTAGCCAAATGTGCTAAATAAATCTTCTACTACTACTACTATTAGCTCATTTTAGGAACAAAAGTTTATATGAACATATGTCCTAAAGCCCTTAACTTTTGAGCTACAGGTTGTTAAAATTTTGAGAAAAAAATCGTGTTCTTATCACTTTAATACTGTTCTTTAGTACTGCACCATTCGGCATGTTTTGCAGGATATTAAAAAAAAATATGGTACGCCATTACTTTTCCGAAAATAAAAATCTTTTTTCCTGACGTTTTTCGCGTAAAAAATAAAAACAATTTTGGATATTTTAACCAATTAACTTCAATTGAATCAAAATTAAACACATCTTACCTACAAACCACCACATGAGATTTTAGCGATTTTGCAATGCATCAAAATTAAAAAAACAAGTTTGCAACAAATTTTAACAATTTCTGTGGAACATATAAACAAATACTATTTAATTTAGTTATCACAAGAATTGTTGAAAATGACCTTCTTCTGCTAGAATACATGCTTCAATTCTGTCTCATGGATTGGCGAAACCTTTAAAAAATTCCACGAGTATTTCTTTCTAAAGTAAAATTTTCTGCCTTGATTCGTCTATAGTTTGAACCAGTGTAGTACAAACTAAAGTCTCGTAACACAAGGAGAACTTTGAGAAATATTTTGGGTTTGACGTTAAATTCAGTATTTTAACAGTTTTTGGAGTGTAAACGTAAGCATCCACATTTCATGTGTTTAACTATATTTCTCCTAAGCATAGATTAGCATAACTTGGAAAAAAGAACCCCTTTACAATTGTCTAAAACTCTTTAACCATTAACCAGCAGTTATGAAAAAGATCTTAAAATTTTGATTGTTATTTTTGTTTGGTTGATGCTATTTGTATCCCAAGTGGTATCTGTGATTTGTATCTGCGAATTAAGACTACTTTTCCATGTTTCTATGCAGCTACCTCCGAACATATGCTGTGCTGTAACATTACCTGAATGAAACTGTTGTTGATGTATGACAAAGAAATCCTTGAAGTCGTCCGGCAATTTTTCCACATCCTTCATATGTTTCTTACAGACAAACTTGGCGGTAGTATGGGTTGGTGGCCCGTAAACGTCATAGTCATCTTCCAGAGAATATGTTACCGTTTCAGGCATTATTCTATCCTCATTGCTATTTTTGTATCCACCTTTAAAAAGTACAGTGAATAAAGGTGAATGGTTGACAAAGCGATTGCGATATTTTCATTTTCTATCGCTTTGGGCTATTTGGAAACTCATCAGTAGGGTCACAGGTAGGACAATGACAATTATCCCCTATTAAGTGTATCACAAAGAATATACCTCTGCAAAAAGTCATATAAAAATATTAAGAAACCTTTATCTTGGAATAAATGTCAGAATAAATCAACCTGTTATTTCTGAAATACGAAAGGAACATTGTTTAATTTCACTTACATTGACAGTCTGGATACGGGTCTTGATAGAGCATGCTCTTTGTGATCGGTTCCACATTAGTGTCAGGTGTAGTATGGGTGTAATCACGCAGGCTGTTGTCAGTTATATTCAAATCTGCGTTTACATTTACCGAACTCCTACTCAACATTTTCGGACTGCTGTTCATATTTTCCTGATAATCCACTTCGGCAGATTTGTAACTTTGAAAGTACATACGTTGGATAGGGTGTTTTGAGCAGAACGTTCTTAGCAGTTCTCCTCCTATACCTGAAAATTGAGAACACTCTAGATTATTATATTTTCTTCAGTACACCAGAGTTTGGTGATTTATACAAAAATTATTTTTATTTATTTTTTCAACTGAAAAGGCAGTACAACAGTACAAATGATTTTAGAGGACTGGAGGAGATGTACGGACAATAGCGTCTTGTAGAACTTCAGATTTCACTGTTTTTTCACTCGAAACTTGTAGAGGGTAGTCTGATAAATTATTTTACATCATGAAAAGTGTAGATAAAGCACGCTTTTCATGAAATTTTTTTCCCAAAACACTGTATTTTTTAGCAGTTATTTCCCCCATTATTTCCATCACCATACCACGCTAACGTCTGTGGATATGTCATATATGAGAGGCGCTTGCCTGCGTGTTGCCGAATTGGGCTCCGTATTTAGGGAAAAACATGAAAAGTGGAAAATTTGTATATATTTATATCAATAAAACACAAAAACAAAAAACTGAAACAAATAACAGTAGTAAAATTAAAAGTAATTCTTACTAAGTATAAAACAAAAAATAACAAACAGCAGTAAAATAAAAAGTAATTCTAAGCGATTATAAAAAACAAAAAATTAAAACAGTAGTAAAACAAAAAACAATTCCATTTAATTATAAAAAAACAAAATATAACAAACAGAAAAATAAAACGCAATTTGGATGGAATGAAATTATTCTTCGTTTTACTACTGTTTTTCCTTTTTGTTTTGTGCCACTTAGAATTGCGTTTTATTCAACATGGAATTTTTTTTTTTTGTTTTACTACTTTTTATTTTACTGCTGTTTGTTATTTTTTGATTTTTATAATTACATGGAATTACTTTTTGTTTTACTACTGTTATTATTTTTTTATAATTATTTATAATTTATCAATTTTAAGCTTATTACTGTTATTTTTTTATTTATACTTATTAGGAATCGCCTTTTATTTTGTTACTGTTGTTTGTTTCAGTTTTTCGTTTTGTAAGTCATTAAGTAATATACATAAGTATATAAATTTTTAACTTTTCTTATTTTTCCCTAAATGTGGAGCCCAATCCGGCAACTCCGCAGACAAGGGCCTCTCATATATGACATATGCACAGACGTCTACGTCATATGCCAGATAGATAGAAAGAACAGACAAAAAATACAATGTTTTGGACAAATTTTTTCATAAAAAGCGTGCTTTATTCACACTTTTCTTGTTTCTAAATAATCTAACAGACTACCCTATAAAAATTTTCAGAGAAAAAACAGTGAATTCGGATGTTCTACAAGATGCAACAGCACCTAGGAAACATACAGTGACAGTGCTTTTGGACTTCAAATGATTGTTTGAGACTATTGACAGATAAATTACTTTTTGTGTTCTTAATTTTTACGATTATCAGATTATAGTGAAGAAAGTTACCTGTAAATCTAAAATCTAATATTTTCAGCTTTTTACATCCATATTTAGCAACATTCAGGTATGGCACCATATTCATATGAGCTCTCAGACATTTTACTGCCGAGATTATCTCTAAATTCTCGAATTTAGATACAGATAATAAAAAACTACAGGTAACCCAACTGCATTCATCCAAAATCAGCACCTAAAATGAAATAAATGCGAGAACTTTTATGGTGAATCTTTTATCATCGTCTTACCCTTAAATTCTGCATTCTTTTCGCTGAATGCTGGAAGAAATATACAGAACTCTTCACATAGCTTCTTTTTAAACTTAATTCTTCTAAGCACCCTGGAAAATCCTTAAGTGATACCTAAAAAATTTTTAAATCTTAGATGTATCTTCTCAAAATTACTATTTTGTTTTCCATCTACTCCTCCACCTTAAGATAGGTGGAATACTTCAATCAAAGCCTGAAACTACCCCATCTCTGTGTCATTATTGTACTTTTCTGAGAGGCGTACCTTAGATCCATACAGTTTAACGCTTTCTAGCGCTAGCACTTTTATATGTTCATACAAGTTTATTTTTTCGAAGAAGTTTTGTGGGACGCTGCTGTATTTCTTGTATCCACGCAGTAAAAGATTTGCTGTTCGTTCATGTATTCTTTCAGTAACGTAATGTATTTTTGCACTGCTATTTGGTTCACTCCTCGCGTCTATGTGTTTCCACAAAGCTGGATCCTCCACGGCTTCTTTGAGATAGCTGCATGTTCTAAAATGCGGAAACGAGTTAAGCTGAAATGTTGATTTTGATGAGAAAAACGCCTTACTCGCTCAGTTGATACAAAGAGGTAGAATCTAGGTACGATAGTAGAATTCTTAGCACGTAATGGGGAAGCTCCAGGATTTTACAAGATTGCTCGGCACAGTCCAGCTCGTTTTCCGTGGCCATTTTTTCTACATTACCAAATCACAGCAACTTAAACAGGAAATTATTTGGTTTCCGGCGTCTATCCGTCTATCCAAATATTTACAAGCTAACCTGTCATTGATAGAAAATGTCAGTTGTCAAATTGTACCCAGAACTCCGGATACTCGAAGTTACTCGCAGTCATTGAAGTGATGCAAACAACGTTGCCGGATTTCAAAAGAAAAAAAATCACACGACTTGTAAAAGCAAGCGACCGATAATGGAGTGACTGGTGGCTACAGTAGAGATCATTTATAACCAAGATTCTGAATCATCACGGCGCGATATCGTTTGTTCTTATTCATTACCGAACCGGTGATGATTGCACTCCAGCATACGATGTTCGCTTTAATTTTGCTATTTTGATAAAATATACGTATGCACGGTGTCCCGTTTTCATTTTCCCACCGAAATATTCCAAAAGCTGTGCATTCTAAAACAAGTTTCAAACGAATGAGAGTTTCGAGAGGGCAAAATGATGATGACCTCAAGGTAAATTCAAGGACAATTGAATATTTTCAAACTGAATCATGCTCTTCTACATGTGAGTTGAAGAAAGGGGTAACTTTCAGGTCATACATCACCTTGACCTTGACCTCCAAGGTCAATTCAAAGCGATTTTGACAATCATAGTCAAGGTCAAGTCGGAATTTCATAATGGAAACCTCTCATTTTTATACTGGAAATGGGATAAGCAAGGCAATTTAGGTAAAAATGTAACCTGTATTGATATGTGAGGTCAAGGTCACATTCAGACGCGAAAGTTCACTGCTTACGGTATGAGAATTAGACGATTTCTTTGGAAATTTTGACTTGACCTTGAAGGTGATTGAAGCTCACGTTTAGGTGATCTCCACAAACATCACAAGTGCTCTGTCGAACATTCTCGCTAGAGCAAATTGTTTTTGTTTTGATTTGATCTATAAATGGCCTTGAAGACAATGTTCAAGGTCATAGCCAAGGAAATGTCCGGACGTAAAATTTGCTAGCCTTTTCCATTTCGTTGACAAAAAAGGGAGTTTCGTTTAACAACATTTAGTTGAACCTAAAACGACCTTGTATCAAAATTGTTCAATAAAAATAATTTCTCGCTCTTGCTTGCAAAGATATTTATGAGATCTCGGCGACACAGTGGCGTAAGGTAACTTTCATTCATACGCAGTATATATGAAAGGGCCTTTTCAATTTGTCTACAAAACCAAGATATTTAGTTGAATTGGCAGCGCTGTGTAGATACTGCGAGTATGTATCGAGTTTTGGGGAATCCGCGTATATTTAGCGATGTTAGAAAAGAGGAATTCGCAGTGGGAGACAATGGATTGGAATGGAAATAGCTGAATTAGCAATTATGAAATATTAAATTGTAATTATGATTTTAAGTTCGACACCGCGTCATTGTGCAATCTAAATCCTAATTAATTTTATCTATTGTTTGTTAAACATGAAAATGATGCACATTCATTTTCCAGGAACTGAATTTATATAAAGATAGATCGTGGTACATATTAAGAATTTCATTATAATGCAGCATGTGCAGTGACGGATTTTGTGTGTGTTGAAAAATAGTGCCCGATATGCGGTTCTTGAAAAATACTCAGATAATATTCATATTTCTACTACTGATAGGTAAACACGATGGAGCCAAAATTTTGGGCTTATTCCCGAATTTCGGGTACAGTCAGTTCATCCTGGGGGATGCGTTATTATCGGAATTAGCCAGGAAAGGACATGAAATTACTGTGATAAGTGCTTTCAAGCCGAAGGAAAGTTTGCCGAACTACAGGACCGTACTTTTGGACTTGCCGCAATCAGAATGTAGGTATACATTTATAGTCCAGTCGTTATGGTGCTAAATAATAATACATTATGGAACTGAGTAGAGTTATGAGATTTTAAATAGTTGCAGTAATATACCATTAAGATACACTATATTCTTACTTAATGAATCTGTCCTGAAGGGAATTGAATTTTTTCTGATAATGTTCTGAAACACATTTATGTAAGAAACGGGGTAGATTTGATTTGGCTTTTACCCCAAAAAAATACACGTCTATCCCCAATCAATACTTTATTCCGAGTACCACCATTTACTTCGTATTTAGGCACAATTTGTTTGGCTGTAGGTACCTGACTGTCGTCATCTTCGCTACTACCTGCGAAGGATCGCAGGTAGTAGTCGTGCTTCTCCTTCCGTCGCAGAAGATAAGGATATCATTTCATCCTCTTGAGAGGGAATTATGGGTAGTCACAGCGGCGCCGCTAACATTTATATATAATCATTTAATTTCAGGCAATTTCTTCGAACCATCAAGCTCAAATCTGTTCGGAGAGGTGATCGGGTTTAATCAGCTGTTTTTGGACGTATCAGAAACAGTGCTTTCGAATGCCGTCTTCCAAGAGTTTATCAGACGCTCTAATGAGACTTTCGACTTGGCCATTGTCGAACTCTTTGGCTCTGAATCGCAGTTAGCTGTGGCGCGGCACTTCAACTGTCCTCTGATTGGTAATCGCATTTTTATTATACGCGTTTCACGTCAATAATTTATTCATTGATTGAATGATTCTTGCTAGAAACATTTTGAGCTGTGACATGTATTGTGGTGTTGATTTTCAGGCGAATCTCATAAGCAAAAACCATATTGTAAACCATTATTTGGCCGTAGAGAATACACTTTTACCGATCATCTTATGAAAAATAACAGCTCCACTACTCGCCTGAGTAGATAATTTCGGCATAAAGATATAGGAGCAAATTAGTTTGATCCCAATCAGTAAAGTTTTGAACAGTCATTTCCACCAACAGGACTGAGTTCTCAAGGCCTATCAGAGTGGAACTCGCACCTCCTGGGCAACGTCCGTCTACCATCTTTGACGTGCTGGTCCAACGCCCCATTTTCGTCAAAAATGAGCTTCTTCGAACGGCTGTACCACACCCTTATCAGCTTTTTCGACTTGGCGTACAAGTACTTCGTCTACTTCCCCGAACATCAGCGGTTGATACGGAAGTACTATCCGGGGAACCACCAGTTGGACGATGTGGTTGAGAGCGTGGATTTGGTGCTTTTGAATTCGCACTATTCCGCTACGGAGCCCAGCATGTTGACAACTGCAGCAGTCGAAATAGGTAGTATCCAACAAAGTCCAATAGATTAGAACCTCGACCTTGCATTGATCGTTGCAAAATTGCGTAGTTTTGACTCGTTTGTCTACCGATGCCTAAAGTGACAACATTGTATCAATATATTATGCATTATGCTTATATACAAATTTAATGACAGAACTGTCAAAAGATTGACTTATGTCAAGTGCCCTTTGATCCTCACTACAGACTATGAGAATTAGAAGACAAACAAAGAAACAAATCATTGACTGTCTTTTTCTACCTAGTCGGAATTCATTAAAAAAAGTTCAGACATTCTAGTATTTGCTTTGGGCCTCAGTTTACATTTGGCCTTCAAGGTCAAGTCGAAACGTTAGAAATGGAAAAAGCAGGAAATTTTACGTCTGAATTTGACCGTGACCGCAGTCGAGGTCGCGTCAAACTTCAATTTTATTTGCAGTCAAGGTCATATCCGTAAAATTTTTGTTTTTTCCATTTTCAGTATAAAAACGGGCGGTTTCCCTTGGAAGTTTTGACTTGACCTTGAAGGACCCCTCAGACCTTAACTGTCCTGTCGTACATTTTTACTAGAGCAAATTGTTTTCGATATATTCGAAACGCCTTGGTCAAGGTCATAAGCCAAGGTCATATTTAGTTATAGAATTTTCTCATCTTTTCAATCCCGATGCGAAAAAGCACGCTTCTACCAAAATGGGACACCCTGTATATGTGAAACGTTTGGGGTGAAATGGTAGCCTCGATACTTGAAATATTTTATTTGAACCACTAATATCATGTGTTTTCATAGGCGGTTTTCATATAAAACCGAAAAAGTTGCCCGACGATATACAGAAATTTTTGGATGGGGCAAAAGACGGAGCCATTTTGTTTTCCTTGGGGACCAATGCTAAATCGAAACATTTGCCGAAAGATAGAGTAAAGGGTATAGTCAGAGCAATCGGTAGACTGAAGCAAAGGGTGCTGTGGAAATATGAAGATGAAGATATTCAGATTCCAGATAATTTGATGATTACGAAGTGGGTGCCTCAGCCGGACGTTTTGGGTAAGTATAAAAAAAGTTCATATGAACATGAAAATTGAACGACGAATATTTTTTTAGCGCATCCGAATATCGTAGCGTTTATATCACACGGAGGTCTCCTAAGTGGAACTGAAGCCTTGTACTTTGGGGTCCCGATTATAGGAATACCTGTATTTGCAGATCAACCCAGGAATGTAAGGGTCTGGGTTGAAAAAGGCACAACTATCCACCTGCCTTTGAAAGAATTGGGTGAATCGTCTCTATATTCTGCCGTTGAGGAGATTATAAAAAATCCCAGGTAATAAACACTAACTCCATTTTCCTTTTACAGAGCATTTTCAAACATGACGTCAAGAAAAGATCACCCCCTCGTATGCTCAACTACAGAATAGGAAATCCGCGTAAATAATTCGAGATGTGGCAACGTTGTCACCCAAAGGTGCTGGTTGAGCGTCTGAAATTTTTGCTGACCGTAGAAAAAACGGCATCCTTTGATGTGTGATGCTTTCAATTGAAATATGTTCATGAATAAAAATAAACTGAGAAAAATATTATTGTAACTGATTTTTAGTTTAAAAACATTTATTGGTATTTCTTGTTTCAGCTACAAAAATAGCGCAAAAAGGTATTCTGAATTATTGAAAGATAGGCCGGTTCAACCAATGGACTTAGCCGTCTATTGGGTGGAACACATTTTGAGACACAAAGGCGGAAAACATCTGAGAAACACTTCCAAGGATCTGTATTGGTTCCAGTTATACTCAGTCGATATTTTGATATTCATTTTTATATGTGTTTACCTTTTATATTATATTATTAAATCTGTATTTAAATTGACATTTAAGAAAAATTGTAGCAAAGTTAAAGTTAATTAAGTAGGACCAAGTTTTTGTCATTATGATCGCTTTCCTAGATAATCCTGTAAAATAAATTTTTGTTCTAATCTTTGCTTTTTTTCATCAATGTATAGCTTGCTATCAAATGTTGTCCAAATGAAAATGAGATTAGACATGAAACTAACCAACATTTGCACCACACAAATGATAATTCACCAGACAATATAAACTGGTGGACAGTTGCTTTGAAACAAGCAAGATTTTGATCAACTCTTTGAGAGCACGTATTTTTTTTACTTATCCACTTATATGGAATGAGCAAAGGAGGTCAGTTTTTTTAGCAAAGTTTGGGGCTATGTCAGAATCTCAATTTTTGATCTTGGATATTTTTCTATGCATCTTTTTGATCTTTGGACTGTCCTGAAAAAAGGAGTTCCTCAAATTTTTCGAAAGTTGGTTATAACTTAAATTAAACGTGGAATTTCTTGGGCCTGATAAAAGATTGAAACACTCTTTGAACGTTATTGCCTCCAGTGGCGTGCAGTAAAAATTTGCTGCTTTGAAATTATATAATTTAAACCGAATTTACAACGAAAAACTCCACGAGACGTTTTCCAAGCAGAATCAGTATGACTTTAGATAACGACACTTCAGTGTCGTACAAGTTTTGCTTAGCAAAGTTTAATCACCCAGTATCATGGAAACGATAATTGTTTATTGAGTGAAGAGTCAGTATAATGAATAAGAATAAAATACTTCACTATTTTTAATGAGACAATCTGTACATATTTAATATAAATCACTCTAAAAATCACATTCCGTTTTCATATAAAAAATCAAACAGGAATTAGATCCCACGATATTTTAGCTTCTTACATATAGTCAAAATCACGAAAGACGACTATTACGTCATACCCTAAATTGTACTGAAGTAATCAATGGACGTACGTCGATGATAAAATCACATAATGACAACAAATTTATATTATGATTTTGCGAAGTTAGGTTATTTCACTGATTATTTTTATTTTCATTTTATTTCATGGTTTTGAGTGATACCTTGATAATAATTTTAGCGGCGAGTTTTTGTTTTGAAAAAAAAAACAGTTATGAGTAGAATACCTTAAGACAGGAACACCAAGGACCAAAGTATTATTCGAAAACAACATAACCTGCTTTAACATAACCTAACTATTCATCTTTCAAATATGATCGATCATGCAACATGAAAACATCGTCTATCTTTGTCAGATATATGCAAATTAGCAATACAGTTTGTTTAGACAATAAAATTCTGTTTGTCTCTGTCTAACATATCAGAAATTTCATTAAAAATATTCACAAATCGCTGTCGTTTGTATTTAGTACATCGTCATCTTTCGTGATTTCGACTATATCGCAATCACGCCCTAAAATCACATTTTATTTTTTTTAAAAATGATCAAACAGTGATATGATCCAAATGCTTCTTGATATCCTCCAACTTTTCCATGTCACTACTGGAAGTGTGACATTTGTAGACGACCAAGGAGTGGTAAAAATGTGCGGCGAACAGCACAAACGTGATCAGAACTGGGATGACGATCACAGTAGAAGCCATCGCTGCTGTAAAGGAATAGTCCCAGAATTTGACCCAGCACAGGATCGCGATTTCTATCAGAAAGAGAAACAGACCTAGAACAAAAAACGGTGTCATTGATCTAAAAATGATAAAATATCCCAATAAGATAACCGACAATATCGAAAACAATTAAGACGTTCTATTACTGGCGTGACATTCCTCCATAAGAGGTTGAATTTTTGTTCCCTGAGGAACACCCACGGCGCTGTGGGATGAAGAGGAGAACCAGATGTCTTGCGGTCAGAGGGAAAACAACGCGAAAATTGACCATTGCCTTACCTAAAATCGTAGAGAAAGCCCACGCGATCTCTATGAACCCTTTCATTCTCTCGTGAGGGCTCTCGGTAACCATTTCGCAGATTTCCAGCTTTGCGATGGCCTCGATGTTCGGCAGAATGTACGTGGAGATCATCAGGGCGAAGATGTGCACCGATACCAAGACTGTAGTGCAGACTGCGAACAGAACGAACAGCCATTCGGGAACATTCGTTGGGGTGTTGATTTGCAGCTCCACCTGGAACATTAGAAAATGTGCGATACTTCGGGGATGGACATTTTTTCCAGTCGACGCAACTGCGAGACAAAACCTGAAGCTATCTGCGATTCAGTTTTTTTCTCGTGTAAAAAGCACTTGATAAGCGCCATTTGCACCGTCTGAGCAAACAGACATCACTTTAAAACCCGTTTTGACAATATTAGGGAGTCATTGAATTATTGTGATAGCCAGTGCATGAAAAGGAGGTAACATTGTTTCTGCACTATTTTTTATAGTTGTTGATCCTAGGAGATTTTACAAAATCTACTTGCCTCACCGCGCTAGAGCTAGTATAAATTATATCTATATATACGAGTATATCTTGGACTTTTCAAATGCCCCAAAGAAAGTAATCTAAATCGTCGCTTTCTTGTATTTTCTAACTTGTCTGAACACATTTATTTTTTCAGCATATTGCGAGACAAATGTGGATTCAAGTCACTCCAATATCGACAATGATGTCTATTTACAGTACCATGTAAATAGAACGTACAGTCATCCGATAAACAAATATTAAATAACATATTTGTATTGTTGATTAAACGTTGGAACAATAATTCGCAAAACTCCAAACTTCCATCAAAAGCTCATGGACAAGTTTCTTGTACGGATGAAATTTATTCTTTGTAATGTTGAGCGTGTACGTTCTGAAGAAGTTACCAGTCCATGAGTGCTTTGGGTGTTGTCAAGTGCTACGATTCATTTCTATATAGGGTGTTTGGTACATGGACCAACAAAATTTTTTGGACGATCGGGACGCTATCTGATGATTTTTTCGTTTTGGTCGTTTTAAAGTTTTTTGCTGAATTACCTACAATTGCGCATAAATATCGTTATAACTTTTTTGCTTCTAGAGATAATGACACACAATGATGATGTAGCATCTCGTTGAAAAGGCATCAAATCACACGACTTTGGAACGTCATAAGTCATTTGTTTTAAAAGATTTGCTCGAACTATTTATCTGGTCTGATTGAGTATGCATTACAGAACAGACTCACGTTTATTTTGTGGCGTTATCTCTAGAAACAAAAAACTTATAACGATATTGACGTATCCGAGAGATTTTCCAAAAATATACCAGGAGTCAACCTTTTCGTTGGGCCACCCTGTAACTGTCAAATACACCGATACACAAGTAGATATTTTTGAATCCAAATCCTTCCTACAAGCAGCCAAATAAACCAATAGAATATTCTGTGAGCCACAAAAACAATCGAGAACCCGCCTCGCTTAGGCTAGAATGACCGCACTGGCTGACAAATCTACTTTTATGTACGTGTAATAATCTTTTCGTTTATAATGACAAAAAAACCTAGGACCACTATTATCTTTTGTAGCGAATAAAACTTTCTGCAAAAGTCCTTTAAGTTTTTTTTTCGTCTAAAAACTGCACGAGTTTATTTTCTGCTCCTTCGGAGTCGGGCTCTTTCGCCAAAATATGAATATAACTGAATACGGTTTTTTTCGCTGTAATTTTGCGATCGTTCCACACCTCTTATGGCGTTTTTTATACGTGAGAGAAATATTCTACTACATCAGCTCTTTCATTGAAATCTCTGCAACGGTTACTAAAATTACGCAGTGATAAAATCGCTGACTGATGGGAGTGAATGACTTGATCTTCCTAATGAAAATAACACAAATTTTCAAAAATATTATATTTTCCATACTTGCATGCAATATTAAAAATAATCATTTTAAAATGATCATAGATAAATAATAATTATGCAGTTATTTCGACGTAAAATAATTTATGCGGATTACGTGCATAACGTACGTAGCGTGCTGGGTATGTCGCAATACTTTTTTGATACGGATATTTAACTTTTACTCCTTACTTTTCAAGAACCTTTTTACGAGCAAATTTAATTATCTAAAAAAAATGGTGTTTTATACTCTCACTTTTTACTTCGTATGCCAACACTGACGAGGTATTATAATCCCGAAAAATTTCGAAAATGAGATATTATAGATCTTACTATATAAATGTTGTCGAAAAAAGTGGGACACGATCTGGCAAAAAAAGTGGGACACTACCTAACACAAAAAGTGAGACACCACCTGCCGAAAAAGGTGGGATACGACCTGACTAAATAAAGTGGGACACGACCTGACGAAATAAAGTGGGACATGAGCTGACCAAAAAGTGGGACACGACCTGAGTAAATAAAGTACGACACGATCTAACTAAATAAAGTGGTGCACGACCTGACAAAAATGAGTGGGACACGACCTGACCAAAAAAGTGGGACACGACCTGACGAAAAAAGTGAGACACGACCTGACGAAAAACGTGGGACACTTATACGACAAAAATGAGCGGGGCACGACCTGACGAAAAAACTGGGACATGATCTGACGAAATAAAGTGGGACACGACCTGACGAGAAAGAGTGGGACACAACCTAACGGAACAAGTGGGATGCGACTTGCCGAAAAAAGTGGGACACGACCTGACAAAAATGAGTGGGACACGACCTGACGAAAAAAGTGGGACACGACCTGACAAAAATGAGTGGGACACGACCTAACAAAAATGAGTGGGACACGACCTGACGAAAAAAGTGGGACACGACCTGACGAAAAAAGTGGGACACGACCTGACGAAAAACGTGGGACACTTATACGACAAAAATGAGCGGGGCACGACCTGACGAAAAAACTGGGACATGATCTGACGAAATAAAGTGGGACACGACCTGACGAGAAAGAGTGGGACACAACCTAACGGAACAAGTGGGATGCGAACTGGCGAAAAAAGTGGGACACGACCTGACAAAAATGAGTGGGACACGACCTGACGAAAAAAGTGGGACACGACCTGACAAAAATGAGTGGGACACGACCTAACAAAAATGAGTGGGACACGACCTGACAAAAATGAGTGGGACACGACCTGACGAAAAAAGTGGGACACGACCTGACGAAAAAAGTGGGACACGACCTGACGAAAAACGTGGGACACTTATACGACAAAAATGAGCGGGGCACGACCTGACGAAAAAACTGGGACATGATCTGACGAAATAAAGTGGGACACGACCTGACGAAATAAAGTGGGTCACGACCTGACGAAATAAAGTGGGACACGACCTGACGACATAAAGTGGGACACGACCTGACGAAAAAAGTGGGACACGACCTGACGAAAAACGTGGGACACTTATACGACAAAAATGAGCGGGGCACGACCTGACGAAAAAACTGGGACATGATCTGATGAAATAAAGTGGGACACGACCTGACGAAATAAAGTGGGTCACGACCTGACGAAATAAAGTGGGTCACGACCTGACGAAATAAAGTGGGACACGACCTGACGAAAAAAGTGGGACATGATCTGACGAAATAAAGTGGGACACGACCTGAGGAAATAAAGTGGGACACGACCTGACGACATAAAGTGGGAGACGACCTGACAAAATAAAGTGGGACACGACCTAGCAAAATAAAGTGGGACACGACCTGACGAAAAAAGTGGGACACGACCTGACGAAAAACCGCGCAGCAGATCTCTTGCCAGGCTCGTTCTATTTTGGAATATTTACGTTCCTTTGGGTTTTTGGACCTCGCGGGAGGCCCCAAGTGACTACTTTCGTAACAATTTTTCAACGATTTATGATATGTGATATGATAGCAGCATTTTTACACTGTTACTGTGTACAATTGCATTGAATATATATTCAGGTGGGATACGCTTTTACTCACCATAGCTATCATGGCGAAGCCAGAGAGTAGCTCCGAGGTGGTGGCGGTAGCTTTGAGTTTCGCCCTGGACATGTGTAACCTCCTCCAAGACAGACCCTCTTTCGTATTCGTGAACAGATTCCTGCAGGTTTTTTGCGTCTCCGCGTCTCCGCATTTGCAGCAACATTTCGAACTGCCGCTACTCTCTTCGTCTATCATTTTGCTGGGCGTGTTCGACTGCAAAAAAAAAGATGTTTGGAATCAAGTTATTACAATTGCGCATTAGAATAAATATAAGAAAACAGGTGGAGGTAAGTGTGTTGACAAGTTTCTGTCCTTCAAATATCGAGTCTCAATACCGCTATCAGTGAAATAAGTGAGGTTATGGATGCAGCTTGTCAAATTGAATCACGTAGAATTACGTCTCAATTGTCGAGAAATTACAAAAATGAGTTATTACTTTTTTAATGAAAGCTTGGATTTTGATGAAATTTGAACATAAAGTTACTAGCAGAAAACTCAAAAAAGACATTCGACATGTGCTGAGTTGAAACGGGAACGAACGATTCGATTTTGTGCGATGTGAGAAGCTGGCCAGCCGGCGCGCAACGACCGACGGACGCTGCAACAGCGCAATTGTGCTCCAGTTGGGAGTATTGCAGTAGATTTGTTACTTTTTCCAATGTTGTAGGATGCAGACAAGGATGCGAGGTTGTCCGTATTGGAATTTAAAAAAAATAAGAAAAGATGTCCTTATGAATATTGATTAAAAAAATATAAATACATGGAGCTGGAGTGTTTAAAATAATTTAGGAAAAATATGGATCTTAATTTGTCGCTTTTATTAAAAAAGGAATCCTATTGAAATTGCTAAATTATACATATTTTATGCAACAACAAAATGAACTTTTAATTTTGTAATAAACTGTTTGGCAACAATGTTTGATACCTGTTTATTACAGCTCTTATTTGTCCGATGAATAAAATATATTGTCAAAAAGGTCTCAATTGTACTTGAAGAAAGGTACACCGTTGCGACATAAACATTATAAAATAAAGAGGAATTAAATGCAACTTTTTTTTATTAATGTGATCAGAATGTATGATTGAGATAATAAAGGATTGGAATAGCACATTTTACACAATAAATAGAAAAGTTAGTGTCCAAATAGAGAAAACTGTTTAGATCATTTTTGTAGACAGAAAAGCGAATAGTTGAAAAAAAATCAGCAGACTTTTTATAAAACTGAAGACGTCTGTTTTGGATTCTCCCAATTCAGGACAGACTGATTTTTTCCCTCATCCGTCTTCACGAAATATGAAGCAAAACTAGTTCATTTACTCCGAATATACTGAATGATCGAGCTTGAAGTCAATAAACAAACATAATATTATGTACACAGAACGTAGTTTCTCTTCTGTCACTCTGACGTTAATTTAGGTTAGGATTTTTTTTGGCAAGCGACACCACAAAAAGCGATACAGGTATTCACCAGTGTTGCCACGTTGCAACAGGAAGTAATCGTGAGTTTATCTGTTCTACATCCCACACATAAACGGAAAAGTATGTATTGCCATTTATGATCGCGAAAGCTAAAATGTTAACTGGTCATCGGCAATCGTCAACTTTACTTGGACAGTGCGAGCATCAAAACCGATTTATTTCTAGAGCTAGTAGATTTTTTATACGCTCATAGGCTTGCGGTTACACAAAATTATAACTAAGTACTAAACTTTGTTGTTTTCAATCGTTCAATGTCACGGTCACACCGTATATAATTATTATATTTACACGAATTCCAGCAATTAAGCTTATGGTCATTATCAATAATCAACTCTGCATTAAACTTAGGAAGTGCTCGGACATTTGATTCTGTTGTAATACATCACAAACTAAAATACCAAACCGCAGTAGGTATCCGTTTTAGAAAGATAAGCAATAAAAGCAATCTGCTAGTTTTTTATCGCTTCTAATTAAATTGTATAGAATACTCCGAATTTATGTTTTTTAGGAATATGACTCAGCGAATATGAAAAATGCTCATATCCGCGAATTTCTAATACCTCTTTATCAGAGAGTGTTACAATTACTATATGATAAACCAACATATAAATAAATATAGACAGTTTGGTTACACAGGAGCCAAAGGCCGATGACAATATGACAATACGGAATACAGTTTTTCGGAAAGAACACCAATTTGACGAATTGGAAATTTTTAAAAGATTTTCCAATTTTCGAAATTTAAATGAAATAGAAAGTAAATTTAGATTTATTGTCAAATCCTATGCATGGGGATGTAAAAACCTATCGAAAATGCTGCTTATTTTGAACTATGTAAGAGCTGCGTTCATTGGGGCGTATTTACATGCCGACGGGTAACTTGCAAAAATGTCATGGCTCACAGAGATATTTAGGAAAAACTAAAATTAAATAATAAATACAAATTTTAATTTTTTCTGACTTTATTTTAAGAAAAAATTAACGATGCTTCTCCATTGGAACTTTTTAGGAACTGCTTAAAATTTTGTGCCCGACCATCATTAAACTTTATTTTTTTATATCGAACATCCAGTGAATTGTACCATCCAGCGCCTTCCCGGATTTAACTCTTCTGTCTTTTTTGTTCGTTTTATTAAAAACTGTTGAAACTGAGCAGCAATTACGAGAATGTGTAATGGAAGCGTTTCGTATGATTACACCAAAAATGTTGCGTGATGTTTTGAATTCGGCTGCTAGAAGATCATATTTGTGTTTAGAAAATACTGGCAACCTATTTATTTGTACACCCGTTACCTCCGAGAGTACAAGGCCAAACAACTGGGCTCTGAAAAGCCTGTGACGTCACGTAGAGTAGGCATATGCAATTATGCATGTTCTTATGCAGTTTCGCGATGCCTGGCTGGCAAGAGAACCGCGCCACCATTTCTCTGCGGTGTTGTCATATCTAGATTTGATATAGCAGTATCGAAATCTCTACTAATTAGTTGTACCTCTCTGTGGGCGAATTTGCAAGCTGTACTCGGGGCCTGCGCAGCTTCAGTGACTATGTGATTCTTTCTGATCTGCCTCAGTATGTCAAGAATACATTTTCGATATTACGTTCAATCTGTCACTTGTGAAGTCCAATATTCCATTCAAAATTGGAATATGTGGCAACCTTGGTAACACCGCTAACATCCAACCAACAGCCAACTAACCTCACATTCTGAGCCTCTATTATGTATCTTTCTATGCTATGTAAACTGAACATTATTGATGTTTTAAACTTATATTTGTGTCTCGCGATTGTTTAGCTAAGTTTTCAAAATGCCTTACAAGTGCTGCGTTAATAATGTCCCCCCTCCCGTTACGCCATTGTCTTGTGAACTTACCTTAGGAGGTATATAAGGCAGAGACCGGAACATGGCCGATCCCGTGTTGGACGTAATACTGGAGTAACAGGAAAATGGAGGCGTCCTTTCCCTGGATATCGTTCCAGAAGGCGCCTCGGCGCACCCCGGAGGAGTAAGTCTGGATACCGAGCTATCCAGATATGCTACTTTTTTCGTGATGGTGTCAACTGGTTGAAGAGCCAGGTTCAGCGACCTGGGGCGGCTGGACACGGGCCTTAACGGATACTGAAACAACATACAGGGTGGGTCGTAGAATAGCGAGATTCGTCGAGAGTCGGATTCAAATTACAGGGTAATTACGATGATTACTTAGGCACTGCTTTAAGTGAGTTATGTCAAAGTCAGATTTGTTTGAGTTACGTTATGCGATTATTTTGTTATAAATAGATTAAATAGATATAACATCCAAAAAATATAATATCCCATTTTTTGGGAGCAAAGTATCGATATTTGGGCGAAATATTTTTAATTTTTAAACACACTACCAAGACATTGTTGTATGAATATCGAGTGTTGAACTAGTTAAGGTACTTACCCACGAATTGTTGATCGTCGAGATCGATCTGTGATGTGTTTCAAATAAGTCTGCAGAAGTGTTGTGTCTCCACATTTTTCTGTGTTGATTTTTCGGTACCACCGGAAAATTCACTTGCGTTGCTTGGTCCATTTCTGAAAATAAAAATTCTCAATTCAACCTCAGCATTTTGGGAACAATCTAATATAAAGCGTATTCAGAATTACGGGTGTTTAATAAAAAATATTCTCCAAATGCTCCCCTCGTTTGTTTTTTTGGCATAATTGCTCCCCAATTTCAAAAACACTTTGAGAAGGTCTTGCTTTATCGTCTGCTAATTGACGTGCCCCAGCAAAAGATGTCAAGCTGGGCTACATCATGTCAAATTTTATTTCCGAACTCATTCATTTCTCCATATCATTAGTCACGCTCCTCTAGTTTTTAAACTATTCGTGACAAATACAAATAAAAAGTTTCCCTGACACGTCATTGCTTTGACTAATACCGAAACGTGCCAAAACCGAACATAAATCTCTTTTATAACCATGTTAGCTGTCAGTTTATCCTGCAAACAGGATAATAAAAAATCCTGCCCGCGCAATTGATTTATTTATCGATTTTTGCGTACATTTTGATGAACGGATCGTTCAGAAGTGCATTTCCAGGAATATCCGTAAATGTTCACGCTTCTACATACATTGTACAGGGTGAGCCATAATAAAATTCACTTTTTTTAAATAAAACCGCGAAACGCGGACAGAAACGTATATTCAGATAAGAGATAGACCGGACATAAACAAGACCACGTGATCATCGAACGCTGTAACATTCGGCAGGGACGTATTAAGAGTCACGCAGTACATATTTTAGATAGTAGATGCTGCTTTGCGTAACTTTGTAGTAAATTAGCACAATTCGATGTGTATACGATTGGTGATGGATATAGGATCATGTGGGGGTGGGGTAAGAAATATATAATGATGTAAATATACATAAGGGTTTCAAAATTTTCGCTTCGATTTCCAGCTTCGGATGCCGCCTGATGTTTGGTGAAATACAGTCGAATATAATCTCAAAATGGCGTTTAAATTAGCCTAAATTAAAAATAATCTCTTAAATTTGCTTTTAGAATATTGATTAGTATATTTTTTGATTTCTAGGTAAATATGTAACCAAATTAAAACGTTCAAAACGTAAAAAAATGTGCATGGTTGAACATTGTCAGAAAGTAGATTCTTGAATAGGTTTTGCCAAAATGGGTTCAAAAATGTCAATAATTAATTAAAAAATACAGTAGCTTTATAATTACTTATAACTTACCGAATTTGATAAACGACATCTTTTATTGGAAAGATGAGCTTGATGAGCTTTCATCATCGCTACTGCCTGAAGCACCAACGTCAATAATGAATGGCTCGACTTGTTCCTCTAAAATATTGTCCAGTTCCCACATTCTCTTTTCAACTTTGTCTTTCACGTGCTTAATACAGTTTTCCCATTTTTGCGCTGTTATTAATTCTAGTGCTTCTTTGAAAAGTCTTTGAGGTCACAAAATTTAAAAGTTGTATTGTGCTTAGCTATATAATTTTTAACCTCTGCCCATATGAGCTCAATGGTATGGAGGTAAACGGAGCACAGTTTTATTTTGACTTGCTGCCATTTCGTCAATGGCGTATTTTTGATATTCCGCCTTGTGATCCTTGACAATTCTTAATAATTGTACTTTCAGCATTGCTTCTTCAAAGTTGATATTTTTCGAGCGGAGCCAATTTTGAACATCAACTTTCATTGAAGCCGTTGTTGGGACCTTCTCCATTCTTCGAGAATGATAAGGCGCATTATCCAACACAATTACTGCGTTTTCCTCTAAGTTCGGTAAAATTTTTGAAAACCACTGTTCAAACGATTCTCCATTCATTTCCTCGTGATAATCTCCAGTTTTCTTAGACTCAAAGCACCACAGACCGTCAACAACAAATCCATCCTCACTGCCAATATGGCAGATAATGAGCCTTTTCCCTTTACCTGGAAATCGAAGTACTAACTGGTGTAGATTTATTTCAATAAGCGAACCTTTTTCAAATGTTTTCATCACATTCAGCGAAAAAACATTGAGACATGAGTATCAGATTGCTATAATTGGGATTATTTAGTCATATTGAAAGAAAGAATATTGAACGTCGTATGATTACTCAGCGCTTCACAATTTAATTTAAAGTTATAAACCTTTAAAAAATGAATGATCAGGAACCTGAAATACGCGCAAATATTAATATTAACAAATTATAACTTTATAAAGCTTAAAGTATGAATTAAAATGATTAGAAATATTAGGAACGGTACACAATATAAAACTTAGTAACTTTTTTTAAGTTTATAATATTCGACATATTTTAAGATTATATTAAAAAATTATTGAAATATCGAAAACACATAAAAACATGGCTTAAAAAAGTTCTAACAAATGAAAATGACAATAAAACATCCACGCATTTTATCGAAAGTTATAAAAGTTTTGTTACTTGTAATATGTTTTATCTGCCCCCTGGAATTAATGTTTAGAACCTTGTTCCCAAGGTTTGAAAAACATCCGATTGTTGTCTATTACTCGTATTTACCTGCTGGATTTTTTAATCCGGTGGACAGTCCATCTAGAAAGGCCCTCCTGGATGAAGTTACAGAATCATCAACCCATACTTTACTTGTAGTGTGTCCTGCGTTTACCCACGTTTCATCAAGGTAATAAATCTTCCTGTTTTGATTTCTATATTTCCGAATTTTTGTTAAATAATCCCTCCTCCATAGCACAATTTCTTCTCTATCCAGTAGTAAACTATTACGACCCCGTTTTTTCCATTTGAAATTTAAATGCTTCAGTAACGCATGGAAAGTTGATCGTTTGAAATTTGGCAACGTTGTATCTCCATTTACCTCCTGCAGTACTTTATCTATAGTAGGTATTTCATTCCTAAAGAAGAATTCATGCACTTTCCTCCTAATCGCATGCTTATCAGCTTCATCCAATGATTTAACAATACTTTTGCGATGTTTACTGGTCATTGGCTCAGAAAAGGTGTGCTTTTTTTTTGTATTGTCTTAACACATTAAACACTGATGCGCGACACACCCCAACTTTGTGAAAAACCTTCACAACAATTTCTTTGATGGTTGATGCCTCGTTCTCCTCGCGCTCGATCTTATATATATTCAAAATGACCTCTTTCATTTCTGCACTCAGGTGTCTTTTTTTAGAGCGTTTCCTAGATGGACTACAGGAGTTTACAACTTCATCGGCAGTATCTGTACTACTGGGCATTTTGCGCAAGCAGTTGATAACAATAACAATCAATAACAAGGTATAACAATAACAACGACAAACTCAACAACTTAATAAGATAACAAACGAAAACGTCCAAAGAAATATCAAATTGCAATGATGCACACGACATACGTAACACGTCTGAACCTGAATGTGACTCTGCCTTGATACGACTGCTCTGCCGCTCGGCATAGGCATTTAATTGCGAATTGACCAATGAGGGCTCCTGTTTTACGTCGAGACGGCGGCGTTAGCGTGAAAATCACCCGAACCTTTTGTTTACATCCGGTCTATCTCTTATCTGAATATACTGTAGAGGGCAATGATTCATGCAGTGTTACAGTTTCTTCTTATGGTCAACAAAAAATTAAGTACATCTTGATAAATAATTACAACGTTTTTGTTATTTAGAATAATAATTTTATAACAGTTCTTGAAAATATAGAATTTTTATTTTTATAGCAAATATAATAATTCCATGGTAGAAAATCGTACTCTACTCTCAATCTCTTTGAAGGTCATTTTTTATAATTTCTGTTACTGAAACATTTCACACCCAGTGCGGTGCATTTGCCGGGTTGTGGGGATTTTGATAGAAATCGGCCTCTATTGGTGGATTTTGTTGCCTGCGCATTTTCTGAATTTGAGGCTCCGTTTGAAAGAGCGTCCTCTGAAATCTGGAGGCCACCTTGATGATAACATTTTCAAAACAATGTCAAAATCAGCAAACTCTTCTAGGTATGGCCTGGTTTCGTTTACATTGTTTTCAAAAGTGAATTTTGTCATGGATCACGTTGTATTATTTTTATACCAAGTGATGTAGAAAAAGGAACAGCCAGTAATAATGAATTTATTACAAGGATTCTCTAGATATATGCACTTATATGTTTGCTCAGGTTGAGACAAAAAAAGGCGGCAAATTGATTGACTCTACACTTCCTAAGCTTCCGCTGGATGTTTCAAAGAGTCAAAACGTTTCAACCCGTACAAAAAAGTGTTTTCATCCTTGGCGAAATTTTTTCTTTCAACGCAAACCTGCATAACGAAACTTTGAACGATCTCCATCAAGCAAGAACACGAAAACGGTGTCATTCTTGTACACGACAATGCTCGGCCTCATGTTGCCAGAGTAGTGAAAGAAAATCTACATCGAGTGATGGAGGATATTAGAGATATAGTCCCGATTTATCGCCTGGTGATTCTCACATCTTTGGGCCGCTGAAAAGGGAGTTAAAAGTTAAGCATTTTAAGTCGGACGTAGAAGTACAAAATGCCGTAAAACACTTCTTTAAGCAGGCTATACATCGACTGGTGAAACAACGGGATATGTACCTTAATTGTAGTGAAAATTATTTGTAGATATATTTGCCAATATTTTTTTCTGGACCAAAGATGGATTTAATTGAACAAGGCTATCGTTCTATGTAATTTATATTTCATATTGCGCGGTGTGGGATCAGGATTCCCACATTTGCAAAGCAATACTACTCGCGGTACTTACCGCTACTGAATTATTTATTTATAATCGTACGGGTTATCGTAAATCTGTTTTCGATCGATAAAATATACAAATGTGCAGCAGAAATTAGAAACGCAGAACCGTATCTGCTACTGTTATAATGGCTTCGGGATCATTAATTGGTTCAACGTCTTTGGTTCAGCAATTTATAGGGTGGCTTAGAGTAAAATTCAAATATACATCTTTAAAATATTGTTTAGCATCGATAATTGAGAAAATCACGCTTGTTTTGAGCGGCGTCCTATAATTTTTGCTACTATCCGCCCTTTTGAAAATATAGTAATCAGAATAGTAAATCTCAACGTGAATAACTCATGGTATTTCAGATCCTTAAATCAAGGCTTGTGTCTAATTTTTCTTGAAAACGGTTACAATGTGAATTGATAAGAATGATATATGCGTTTTTTTAAAGGATTGGGTCATGATAAGACGTCCCAAAAATATTATGTTTGATCCATTAATCGTGAAATGGTCATTCAACAAAAAAAGCAAAGTATAGAAACACATTAAAATGATATCAAGTGATGACCACATTTATTTTTCAGTAACAGTACTCAACGTCCAGTAATTATATCGACATCGTCCGTGCAATCGTGGGAAATAATTGACCTCAAATATTTATAATCGAGATAAAATTGCTTCAGGATTTTTTAGACGAGCAGGACATTCAAGGTCAAAGTTCGCAAAATGACCTAACACTATTTTTTATCAATACTTCTTGGTTTCTGGTATTTAAGCTTTCTAATCCAATCGTAATCATTACATTTTATTATTATATGGCTTTATTGATATATTAATTACAGGATTACTATAAAACCAAGGTAGCTTTTGCATACAATCCCCGGATTGAGATACAGGGTACAGAAAGATCAAGAAACTTAGAACGTACTATTGAAGACATGAGTGAATAACTTATAATGAGAAAATTGATTATAAACATTTTTATTGGGAAGTTTTATTGTTGATGTCGTTAACAATTAAAAATGGCTCGTGGTAAAGCTATTTCTGACGAAATAAGAAAAGAAGAAGAAGAAAAAACAATTGGATCTATGGCTCAAAAACCCAGAACTGAAACTTGCCTGCGTCATTCCAATATCAACTTGAGAGTCTTAAAACGGATTATCAAGGGAAATCTTCGTGCTAATTATAACCAAGTGTTATCGAAGCGCGCAAACCTCTGGTATAAGCAGGACATAAAGGCCTAAGGTGCTATCAGAGCTTTTTACAAAATTTTGTCTTTGTGCAAGAATTATGGTGGGATGAAATGCTTACTATTTGTGCTGAACTTCTTGATATGTTAAAAAGATCCTAGTGGATAAAATCGAAAAACTGGATCGTTAGCACCCTGTGGACTTTGTTTTTAGCACGCTGCAAGAGTTTCATTTGGAAATAATAAAAAATGAAACGTAAGCTGTGAAGTGCAAATCGGTTTTTGGACGAAATTCGTCCTGCCGGTCCAAGCGACGCGACGGTGCGTTCCGACTAAGAAAAAATGTATTCAAATAATTTGATATCTTTAGTAAAATAAATTCAAGAACCCAAATTTAAATTCCTATACCTAATGCCTTGCTGTTATCTGCCAAAAATATCAAAGAATCATGTGCCGACTATCATGAGGACATGACCTCCGACTTATTTGAAAAGTGGATAGAGCAGCAGTTAATACCAAACATTTCCCCAAATTCAGTGATTATTATGGACAATGCGCCATACCATTCCCGACAGAAAAACAAAATTCCGAATACAGGCACAAAAAAACAAGACATTATTGATTTTATGAAGGATAAGGGAATGGAAATACCACAAAAATCAACCAAAGCCATATTATTGGATCTTATTAAAAGACAAAAATTTGAAAAAGAGTATGTTGTTGACAATCTGCTTCAGCAAAATGGCCATGAAGTATTACGTCTACCTCCCTATTACTGCATTTTTAACCCGATTGAGTTGGTCTGGGCTGCTTTAAAAAAAAAAGTAAGAAAACATAATCAGACCCCTCAATTAAGTGAATCGCTATTGGCCACAATAAGAGATGCAGTATCTCATATTGCTGCCACAGACCTATGGAAGCAGTGTTCTAGGCATATTATTGAAAAAGAAAATGAATATTGTGTTTTGCCTCCTGTAAATCCCGTTGTAATTCCTCTACAAGATGACTCTAGCGACAGCTCGGAAGGCGAGGATGATATATAAATACCTATAATGTAAGTCTTTATATACCTTTTTATATACCTACCTGCTATGTAAATATTTGCCTATGTCAAACGTTGGAATTCTGTAATTTTTCCATTTCTTAACTTTCAGTCAACATAAATTAAACTCCCAATATAAGTATTTTTCATCCCAAATCAAAAAAATAAGAAGATAGTAAAATCCATTTATTGTGATATAAAAACATTATTATTATCGTTCTAAATAAATGACCGCACGCCTATGATACGTCATGAAATTACAAAGGACGCGCCGACCAAAGGTTTTTATGCTATTTCAAGTGACTTCAGATAAAGCATACCTACATTTCTTATCTACTGTAATAGGTAGATGGAGGCGATGCTGCCAGGAATGGATGTGTGCGATCAATAAACAAACCACAAGATTGAACTGCAGTGTCCAATGATTTTTGTATTGCCTTTTTTATTGCCTTACTAGAAAATTCTGTTGGCTATATGATGGAGTTTACTAGAACTTTACAGCTTGCTGTCTGCCTTCTTCTACAAACTTCACCAAATCGAGACGCTGTCAACCTTATCCTCCGATGAAGGCGCGACAAAGTACAGTCCTGTGATTTGGTGACTTGTTCGAACTTCAAAATCTCGTCGTCACTCTTTTTAAGTTTCCCTAAAAGTTCTTGGTTAGCAACCTCCAAATCAATGTCGTTCATGTCAGGTTTTTGACACAATTCGATCTAAAAGTTAGTACGAGTACTTTGCGATTATAGAGTTGAACTGCTCCACACTTTGTTGACCTCATCATGAATTAAACTCACCGCATTCGTAATTAAAATGGTTGAAAATGACCTTTTATTGTCCATTATCAACCTTGATAAAAAAAGGCACTCAAGAACAATCACACCAACAAGTACAGCACAACAATTTAACAACACAATATCGACGAACAGTAACAAGTGCAGAAAAATACTAAATGGTCACTTGCTGAGTACCAAAATAGGAAAGGATTTAGAGGCTAGATCGCTAATCGAAGTCCGAGTCTGTTATTATAAAAATTTACCTTGATATGCACCCGCAGTCATCCTTTCCTCTTCTAAAGTATCGCCGACGACCGTCTAAGGCCAGCCCACCCTCGTTTCCTTTTCACCCCCCGTTACCTCAGCAGATGGTGCTCGTGATTGTAGCAGCCTCGTTAACGGCTACATCATAATTGTTTATCCGTTTTTTGTGAGCGTCGCAGTGTCAGATAACATATTTTTCCGTTCAGGGGGTGTTGATTCCTCCGACACGGACAATTTACCGAGGCGTAATTTTCGTAAGCTTCGTCACAACATGCGAGATTACGAATTTTTTATTTCATGTCGATACAAAATTGTCGTGCTTCCTGCATTTTTCATTGCCATTTTTTTTAATGGCTGAGGTTTAGCGTAATGACTGATGCCGCGTCGGTTTACAGTACGCTCAACTGCTTATTATTTGTGATTATTTTTCTTTCAATTGTTTGTTGTAGCATGGAGAGTATGTGATAACTACATTTGAACAGCGCTTTTCATGAAGGTTTTTATAATAAAATAAATTTTCAACATTCACAAACGCCATGAAACCTAAAACTGAAATACACCTTAGGAAAAACCATTGTTATACATGGGAAATCATTTCTTGGCAACAGCGCATCGGCTCGTCTACTTTCATCGCTATTCGTACATATTTCCTACCGTTAACCGCAGACCTGTATCACGAATGAGAATAATAGGCAGATACGCTGTGTTGCCAATTTGAGTAGAGCTTCCCGAATTGTGGGGAATTTAGAGTTAAGTGTTGATTCATTCAAGCTTTTAATCAGCATGGCCTAGACGTTAGAACTTCATAAAGATAACATTGAAGCTGAATGCTGCTGGAGTATAGTGTTTCGAATATTCAAAGCGGAGCGGGACACTATACTCGTTCAATGGGTCATCAAGCCACAGTCTTTTCAACAAAGAAATTATTTTACGAAAATGTGTTATATTTTTACGATTTTGTCGTCACCAAATCTCTGTTTCTCAAAATGTACGTCTATTGTAGAATTTTCAGCAAACTAAGCAAGAAACGTGATCTAGTATTTACTCAACATTACGGATTTCTCGAAAAACATTAAAAAATGTGACCCAAGCTCTTTAAATATAACACCTTAAACCAGGGTTACCAGGTGCTCAGTCACGTTGATTGTCATGTTGTACTGCGCAAGTCAGCAAACAATCTGGCGTAATAAACGTTAGGAATCATCAGGTATTGCCAGATTCCCGAATACCGGGCACCATAGTACCCGTTATAGTTGTCCTTCAAAGTTGTCAAATCGCCCCTATGGCGCAAATTCGCCACACCAGGCAACTGTGCTATAAACAAACCCTGTTTATCACTACTATTTGATAGTCATATGGTAGTTGTAGCCCTATCTAGCGGTCCATGATTTCTCTCAATACTGTTGTATCTCTACTGGCAACAAGAATAGGGATTACAAAATCATTTATACAACAATATACAAACATGAAAAATATGATTTGAACCATGAAACATTAATACAATTTTAATAGTTTGAACTTTTTTCATTTTTGGAATACTCTTATGTGGATTCCGCAGCTATTTTTCCCGAAATTTGGGTAGACTTAGATTTCTTAGAAATATGACATATTGGTATCGGCAACTCTGCGAATGGGAGAAACAAATCGCATTTGTTGAGCGCATCCGTCTAAGCGGTAGGCACCAGCGCCCGTTCTGCCATCTCTCTCTTTTATCACTCTTCTACTTTACCCCGTTGTCCGTCACACTCCGACGCTGCCACATAGGATCCTACAATCGAGTGTCTTTCACGCACCTACATACTTTTGTATATTTCCATCTCTCTTCCTCATCATAATGTATAATAATGTTTTTTCCCAAGGTGTATACTAAGTGACATATAAAATGCAACACCCGGAATTATTTATAGTATTTTGATAAAAACTTGTAAACATATTTACTACGCCGATAACATGTTGAACGCGTTCCGAGCTGTACTTTTTTTGTAAAGGGTTTTTTTGTCATATCAGGATCCGAACAATATGAACATGTTTATTTAATATTCAGTGATTTTTCCGTGTTGGTTCCATTTGTTTCATTACATTCAAGTGGGATATCTCAGCTATTCTGCGACATTTTGAGTGAAAATTTTAATCACTTTGTATTAGTAGACCTAAAACTGTAAGAGTATGCTCCAAATTACAGCAACACGGCAGGGATATTATGTAAAGAACTTAAAAAAACTTAAAAAAGAAAAATACAAAATGTCACTTATTAAAATACGTAATATCCGTGAGTATCTGGAAAAAACGTAGTAAAACATGTATATACAGCGGGTAACTCTGTTAGCCCTGACAAAAAACGTCAAAAATCGAAGAAAATTTGCGAAAATCTGGATTTTTCTATTTTTGCTATTTTCTGGGAAACAAACGATTTTGACCATGAAACCGGACGAATGAACGAAAATACATATTTATGTAAGTTTAATGATTTTGTTAGTAGATCTGAGAAGAACGTAAGAAAGCACCGACATGAAGTAGCTTTTTAAGTTTGCAAAATTTCCATTCATCATAAATTGAGAAATATTCAAAAAAATTCTAACCTCTAAGCTCCACAAATCTATACAAAAATCACACTTATGTAGAAGTTAACAGTGTAATGTTGGTAATTTTAAAAAACTTTTTTTTTAAGCGAAATTGCGGCAGTAAGAAAATATTTTCGAAAAACATGTTTTTGGGCTTATGAGCTTCTAGATACGATCTACTGATCGAAAACGTGTCGTACGTTGAATTGAACCAGATTTAGATACTTTTTAGGGAAATTTTCATAAGTAGTTTCCCGTATAGCCTTTCATCAACCCGTATTTTAGTTTGCTATAAGTTAGCATGGCCTTTAAAAAACAGAGTATAAAGGAGGCACTGCCCTTACATTTTCCTCCAAAATTTGTTACTAAATCATATTCACTTGTTATCCTTCAGTCTTATTCCCGTCTACAGTTAATTCTAGGCAGGTCAAACTATGAATCGGTTATTTACATTACACATACCTCACTTCCATTATTTCATAAATATTATAGATAAAGATTCAAATCAACCGAATACTTAATATAGTTGAAGCTTATCTTTGACCTAGGTGCATACCTAATGTATACACAGATGTGAAACTATGATTGCGATGCACTTTAGCGGTGAAAGCACCTAGCCAGGTTTTATGCTTTTTAACGGCAATGAAGGCAAGAATTGACAAAACCATTTCAAAAGCAGCTTTACAAAAGTTCTGACAACATTTATGGTAATTGACAGATGAGGTACCTGTCTTATCTCTGTAGGATAACGACGTAGATGAGGGAACTGAAGTAAAAATTGTTGCCAATTTAGCCAAAGAAAGTCCATCAGCCCACGGTGAACGCCAAAACCCATCGAATGAACTTTCTGCGCCACTTTATGGTAAATCTGCTTTTATTGCTTCGATATAATGTGCTAACTGTTAAACTGTGATTCTGGCAATAGATGATACCTTAAATAGCACGAAACATCTGTCCATGCTTGACTGTCTGTTCGGACGGATAAAGCTAGATGTTTATATTGTAGCGTTTTTTTTGGGTTCTTTTGGATGTGGATTAAAACACTGGATTCCACAAAAAGAAATGCACTAAGTTATTTAACTTGATAGAATATTTATGTACACCACTATTTCTGTCTGACTAGTTCTTATATCGCCATTGACTGCACTATACTCCACTCCGGTCTGCTCTGGTGTAATCTGTACACTCTGGCTCCATCTCCCGGCCGCCGAGTTACATATAGTCGCAATTGCGGCTTCGAGAAAGCCGGGTGAACCACAAAGCGACATCTAGAATATGGGAGGTCACTTCGCGTCGTCCACTATCACGGTCCTCAAAGACGCCGCCAGGCGGCTTGTGCGGCCATTAAGCTCTGGCGAGTAGGCGACTCGCCCAACAGATGGCGTCAACAGAACTATTTGTCACACTATGCTAGCTTCTTCGTTTTTTCATTTCAGAGAAAAATATCGATGATTTTATTTTAATCAAAAGCAAGTCCTTGTTTGGTCCACTCAAAATTGATGACAGTTTTCTCGACGAGTGTCCAACTCCACGACCATATAATGATTCTTTTCAACACGATACGACAGAAAGAGCAGTCAAGTTAGTGCAAGACTTCCATGGCTTAATTACTGCTGATGAGGAACAAAAACAATTTTTATAAGAACACAGGCAGGTATATCCTGATTCATCCCTTTTCTTTCAGATCCACCGAAGACGTAGGAACTATAGAGTCAACCGACTTGGCGCCATTTTTCTACGTCATTAAGAAAATCATCATGCTTAACATATCGCAACTGCACTCTGCGTACTTTGCATGATGAAACTATGCACAATTATCCGAATATTTTTGTCTGTGTCGCAAGTAGTATCGGTCACTTCATCCGTTATCGATCTATAATTTACCCAAGGAAATGATTGACACATCGAATAATTTCTAACGAATTATTCATCAACAACGCGGTTATGAACTGTTGTGTTTACATGTAGGTAGTTCATTAAATGCAAGATCAAGACTCTTGAATCTTGTTTATAGACGGCTCTAGAGAAATGACATCATACGGGGTTTTCACAGGTGTGTGGGAATATTCAATCTTCAATCGTTCACTTGTCAACGTTTTAGAAGAGATGTTTTTTGTTTGACCGTGCATTATTGTTACAATTTTGCAAGTCATATACCATCCATCGAGGATTCTCTTGCTATGTCTCACATTTAGATGAACGTCTTCTAATAATTGTGGCAGATTGAATAGGGTCAAATAAGCATGCCGTTTACCACGCCAGACCAAAGATTTCATGAAACTCTATGTTGAAAATGAGTTCTTTTAACAGTAGGATTTTCTACTGCCCAAACATGATTGTTGTGGAAATTGTGCCTAATTCCATCTAAATGTGGACTCGTCTGTGCACAAAATTAATTTCGTAAAATCTCCATTTCTGCCACTGTTAAAATGCAACTATTCTAGGATGATCTTCAGATTGTAACGTTTGTACCCGTTGATAATGATAAGGATAATACTGTCGTATTGCCTTACACTGATATGGAGTATATCAAGAAACAAAAAAAAAAACAACAAAAAAGCCTTCCTGTTAGGATCGAACCCGGGACGGTAGAATACAAACCGAGTATCTAACCACTACACCAAACAATCGACGCTGAATTATTACAGGAAACATAGCTGTACCAAAACCATGGCCAACTAGATTACGCCGAGATATCGAGATAGCTGCCGAGTTGAAACGGCGACCGAACAGCTTGAATAGGAAGCGCATGTGAGGTACCGTTCACAAAGTCACTGGTGCCCAGGATCGAACCCGGGACGGTGGGATACTAAACCGAACATCAGACCACTACATTAGACAGTCGACTGTGAATTAGTTTCAGAAACATCTACACAACCAAAGCCAACTAGATTATGCCGAGAGATCGAGATAGCTGCCGAGTTGAAACGGCAATCGAACGGCCCGATTTTGTGCGATGTGAGAGCTCGCCAGCCGTCGCGCAACGACGGACGGACACTGCAACAGCGCAATTGTGCGCCGGTTGAGGATATTTAAGTAGATTTTCTACTTTTCCCAATGTTGCAGCCGAAGATGCGGGGTTATCCGAAATTGAATTCAAACAAATAAGAAAACGTGTGTTTATGATTATAGGCGAAAAAAAGATAATCAAGGAGCTGCAGCTTTTGAAATGATGCAAAAAAAACTAAGGATTTTATTTGGCTTCTTGTAGAATTTCGGATTTTCCCGTGATTCCACTTGAGTAGACTAATAAATAATTTTAAGGCAAAATATGTATACTAAGTGACATATAAATCCGAACACCCAGTTTAAATGGTTTTATTTTAATAAAAGTTGGTGAATGTATTTATCTTACTGTAAATAACAAGTGAAAAAATTTTCAGCCTTATCAGTTGGACATTCCGGTTTTTATACTGCTTTTTTTAATTCACTAACGCTCTAAAAATGAATATTTCAGCCGCAGTAAAGAATCAACGTTGGCGGATTTTGGTTCTTGACATCCTTTACGATCGGTTACGATGCCTAGAGTACGGAGACCTGTACGATTTCGTCGTTTGATAGGGGCCGTATAGTGGGACTTCGGGAAGCTGGACTTTCTTTTCGGGCAATTGCAGTTAGAGTGCAAAGAAGTGTAGACACTGTGGTTAGGTGTTGTCAGGCATGGCTTCGAGAAGGTCGTACGCAAAGAGCAAGGGGCACTGGACGCCGCCGTAGAACAACAGACCGTGAAGATCGCCGCCTAAGATTATTGGCCTTAAGGGACCGTTTCTCCACTACCAGGTCCATTGCAAATGAATGGTTTGCAGAACACGGAAGACCTATTGGCATGCGAAGTGTTTACCGGCGAACGAGAAGTTTTGGCTTGTTTTCATACCGGCCACACTGGGTCCTCCCTTTAACTCGAGAACACCGACGTAATCGCCTTGAGTGGTGCAGACAACGGTCACTCTGGGATCAGGAATGGAACAGTATTGTCTTTAGTGACGAGTCTCGATTTTGTTTAGGCATGCACGATGGTCGTGCCAGGGTTAGAAGGCGACGTGGTGAAAGGAGGAATCCACAGTTTTTTTTGAAAGACATGTTCATCACACTGTTGGAGTTATGGTTTGGGGTGCTATAGCTTATGGTTCCAGGTCACCTTTAATCTTCATCAGAGGTAACATGAACGCGCAGCGTTGTATCCACGTAGTTCTAGAACCCCATCTTTTACCCTATCTTGACGCCCTGGCAGATCCAACTTTCCAACAAGATGATAATGCCCGACCACATGTTGCAAGAGTCACAATAGACTTCTTTCAACATAATGATGTCACATTGTTACCATGGCCACCAAGATCTCCCGACTTATCCCCAATTGGGCACGTGTGGGATATGATGGGTAGGAGATTGCTCAATTTGCAACGTCCTCCTCAGACTCTAGAAGCACTTCGAGAGGAGTTGGTGGTTGCCTGGAATGAGATACCACAGGAGGACATTGACCACCTGATCAGAAGCATGCCTAGGCGCGTTGGAGAATGCGTAGCACATCAGGGTGCATCCACACATTATTAAAGGTCAAAGGGCTTTAAACCAGTGCAATCATTTTGAAATTTTTATCATTTACTTATTATGCTTCATTAAGTACTAAAACCATTTAAACTGGGTGTTCGGATTTATATGTCACTTAGTATATTTCGACACAAACAAAATCACAACAGACAACCAAAAAGTTGTAATACATAATCCTCAAATTATATATAAAATAAGTCAGCTAGCGTTTTTTAAGCCGAATATCTCTAGACGGTTTTCCACTAAATGGGCAGTTGTGTTTATATTGTGTTTGTATTTTCTAGAAACAAAACCCAAAACTCACATTTCCGTCAAGAGGGTTACGTTTTGTTCGAGTTTTGTTTCTGTTTCCCACTGGTTCTCGCGAGGAAGTTAAAGCACAGTTTTTTTTGTTTACAACCAATTCTCTAAATTAATGACATGTGACAGTTTTATTTTTGATAAGACTTGAAGACTTCCGTAATTTTTTATATAAATCTTAGTAAGACTCAAAAATGAATTAAACATGGAAGGTGACAACGAACTAGCTGCAAAAATAGTGGATATGAAAGAAGAAATTTGCATCGCATTTTTCCGTATTTTACCTGAATATCTGTCTTGGTGAGTTTATTTGTTTTGTTCTATTTCTTGACACTACCCTGCTTAAAAAAATTTCCTACTCTCTGACATCGAAGTAGTCCTTTTGAAAAAGAGCCCTTCAACTTATTTTTTGATCGGGTCAAGTTTACCATGTGAAATTCAAAATGTTGATTGGCCGTTGAGCTACAAACATTGGATTATTGATTTAAATTATTTCAAAATAAACATATTTTATAGTTAAATAATTATGTGAAATAGCATGAAGCTACGATCTTATACTAGCTGGTGTACTGATCAAAACTAGGGCATACTGTCAACATACTGTCAAATTTCAACCTGCAAAGACTTTTCAATCCATTTTTTCCAACAAGTGCTAAATTGAAGAGTTAGAAGAAATTTTGTTAAGAGCTTCGAGCAATGTGCTTTAAATCATGGCGTAAAACTAGATATGGGTGTAACACTAACATCTAAAACTGATGAATTGCTAGAGAAGCTAAATAAAATAAGAAATTGCCAAACAATACTTAATGAGGAAATATCAGTTTTAAATAGCAGGAAATATTGTCTGATACAAGTTAAACCTAGGTAAGAAGTGTCATCGAAAACTTAATTTTCAACTTACCTTTCTACAAAATATTGAGTATTCCGCGGGAAATTTGCTGATACGACTAGACTAAATTGATAGAAATGCTTACAACACTGAAAGGAAATGCACCAAGTTATTTTTTGAATGTATGATTCCATCGTTGGTGTGATGCTGTTTTCCGACATACTAAGTAATTATGAAAACATTTCAAAAACTGACCGCAGACAACTTGAGTCATATCAAAAACTTCCTGCAAAATTGTAAGGTGATTAACTGTATTTTGTTTTTGGGATATTTAGCAAGAACGTCGCTAAATAGAGCTAATAAAGATTCTACGAACGATTTATGGACAGGGTGAAAACAATGACAAAATTCCTAGAGTAAAAAATACGTCAAGAAAAGTGTAAATTGAGTTTTTGAGATGAACGAAGATTTTTTTTAACAAAAAATTGAACTATTTTGAAGCTTACTGCATGAGATAACTTCAATAATGTACATTTGAGTATCGATTTTCGTATTTTAGAATATTTTTATTGTAAAACCAAAAAAAAATCAAATGAAACACACAATTTTCAAGTTTTATGACTTTTTTAACGTATCAAGGACGTTAATTTTATTAAATCTTAATTCCGTCACCCTGTATTCATTCAGTATCAATGTAAGATCCAATTTCATTGCCTCTGCGTGTGTCGCGTATGGCTATGTGCTTGATGCTTTGAAAGAAATTTTATCTTACATTGTCGCTCTAGTAATAATTCCAATCACGGAAAACTGTTTATTGTTTCTCGTTAAACACACATAAAATTCAGTATTATTAATTAGTTCGACATTTTATTATTTTTATCATATTCACACTGTATTTATATAACTTTTATATTGCTTGCAATGAATGAATTTTATAAAACAATAGTCGGGTAGGCGAAAACGTCGCGTTCGTGGATGACATTCTTCACACCAATTCTTACTTCCTGCGCCACTGGTCCAGGAAATATTGTCATCGCGAAAAATTTCGAGAATGATATGTGATGTGGTACGGGACACCCTGTATATTGTATGATCGCCCAACAAATGAAGCTATGTAGGAGCATGAGGAAGGCTATAATATGAAACAACCCAATGTTATTACGCTCCGTAATGAACACCTGCGCAACGTAAATGATACAGTTTATTTGTTTCAATTGTAAACAATAATTTGTCATCCGGCAACGAAATCATGGAGAAATGGCTAGGAAAGTCATCCAATATAACGGGTGATTCATTTGTCGTATGGAATTCTAAAAACAATCAACTCCGTTGGGACATTTTAATTATGAAACAATAGAAGCATCCATGACATTTGTATTTTGAAACCAATTTTTACAAACGTTATCCCCAACTGAAAAGGTCTAGATATGTAGACGAAGATTTATTATTCTTTTCTTTATCTTCCATTTTTGTCATCGCCGTGCACGTCGTACAACTGAAGATACAACCGTGAAACGTGCTACCTTGAAAACACGCACTTTCTCTCGATTTTTCCAGAGAGCAGAGAGTTCGACTTTCCGCTCTGGTGTTCAATGATGAAAAATAAAGAACGGGATTTGCCTATTCATCAAGTTACATTTCACTGATTCGTTGCACTCGCTATAGTAGATCAAATGAAAAACTCATTCATCATCGCATTTCTATGTGTGTGAAAATTGTCATTTGACGTACGTATTTTTGTTTTGTACTATTATATAACATCGTTAAATAACGATAAATAACTTATTAACAAATCTAAAATTAACCGATTTGTGGACAGAGAACTGTATCTTAGAACTATTGAACTCCATCATATTCATATATGTCTTCAAACACGGCTTCAGTCATTCTCCTGAGATTCAATTTATCTGCAAAGGGTGCTTTGATATTCTGTGGATCTGATTTATCGTCCAAGAAAGGTTATTAATGTGAAACAGAACAATGCTGGGAAGAATACCGATCCCTGTGGAAGCCCCGAGCTGACACTGTCATTTGTGAAACTGTGAATCGGATTTACAGTGATAGAACAATGCTGGGAAGAATACCGAAATCCATCCTGTTGTTTATTAGTTGTTTTGTTGAACCGAGCATGAAGCCTTTTTGGGGATAAGTTGAACGTCCTTTGGGAAATGTAGTAGGGTTATAACATATCTGGAAAATGGCGCTTGAAGAACTTAAGAAGCATTATGTTGATACACATCTCCATCACTAGTACTACAGACATATACAAGAGTTGTTAGGCCAATAGTGTCTTGAATAATTCTTAGAGCTTTTTGTGATGACGTGCTAGCATACAAGCCTTCAGTAGCATAGCAAATATTATACTGGAGATGTGTCAAAGAAGACGTTTGGAATATTAACTTTTCGATTCCTTTATGACTATAGACCGAAGAGTTATGTAGCCCTGTTGTTCCTTGGATCGGATTTTGGGTTTGGTCCTCGTTCTTCGGGGGGATGAGTTGAACCTGAGCAATCTCTGGGAAAGCACTACACCGGAGTTATTAGATATATGTGACAAACGAAACGGCGACTTCAAATGGGTTCTAGACTTTTGGGTATCACAATACTAAAAAAGCTCCATTTACCTTAAAATATTTCTCTGTCCGGTGTCGCTTATCACCAACATAAATGAACCGTGTATGTAGGTACCGCGGTGTAGCGAGAGAGTACCCGGATATGTCTCGATCGATCGGAAAGGCGCGTAGGTACAACACTTTGCCGGCGATAGACCGGTATATTGGGTACTGAGCCGCTTCGCGAGTCGGGGTCGCGTATGCTGACGCGACCGCGATGTTCACTTGTTTTATTTGCGGTTGTACGAAAAGGTGGTATCCAAGTGGTACTTATAGACGAGGATACGTAGGATTCCAGGAGAAAATCGCGTACAGGGACTTTACAAATGAAATTATCTATATATACATATATTTATGTGAATGTGTGAATGTCTGACCAGTCTGAACCACGGTACGTAGAGACGTGAAAAATTGTACATTTACTAATTGAAGCTCGTGGAGGGTTCTAGGTAACCTTGACTATGATTTACAAGGTCACTTGAAGGTCAGGACAGGCAAACTCCTATATTTTTTGTCACCGAGAATTTATAGAGCGGGAAATTTTACGTTGAAGTATGTGTTTATGACTTTCACCATGATCTTCATAGGTATTTTCAGAAAGTAAAAAAAGGATAAAGCACAGAAAAGTAGATCGTTGATATAAGAGGAACAGGGGGCAAGACCGATCCCTGGGGAACACCCGCGTTGACGTTGCGGGATGAAGAGGAGAACTCATCAATTACGACGGATATCTTGCGACTAGATACAAAGTCTGCATCGAGTCTTGATTAAAATATTGCCCTTTCTTTGCTCAATATCATTTAAATCAGATGAATAGGAAGCGCATGTGAGGTACCGGTCACAAATGTCAATTTTGTTCCATATGGAGTAGCTCGAGGTTAAAAAAAAAACAAAAAAAAAGTCACCTCTGCCCAGGATCGAACCCGGGACGGTGGGATATTTAACCGAGCATCAGACCACTACACCAAACAGTCGCCTGTGAATTAGTTTCAAAAAGATCTACACAACCAAAGCCAACTAGATTATGCCGAGAGATCGAGATAGCTACCGAGTTGTGAGAGCTCGCGAGCCGTCGCGCAATGACCGACGCACACTGCAACAGCGCAACTGTGCACGAGTTGGGGATATTTCAGTAGATTTACTAATTTTTCCAATGTTGCAGTCAAAGATGCCGCGTTATAGGAAATGAAATTCAAACAAATAAGGAAAATTGTTCTTATGAATATGTGTAGGCCGAAAAATTTACAATCAAGGAGCTGGAGCGCTTAAAATGATGTATGAAAACGAGATGTGTTCGTGCCAGATCATGTCCTCGGTGATCTGGACTCCGACCAGCCGAAATAATAGGACGCTTCTTGTTCGTCCAGGAATACTGTGTTTTGGAAGCATTAAACTGGTCCAGTTCTCTCATCAGAGACGAAGTCGTTGCTAGTCTTCTTCTCTCCAGCTCACTGGCACAGTTCGGCTTGTCACTCTGGATTCCTGCATGTAGAGTGCTGTCATCAGAAAATGAGGTCGTTCATATGTAAGTTCGTTCTCTGGAGAAAAACCGCGTTGACATGCAATTCTCAATATCGCTCCTCTCAGTGAGATTATCAGAGAACTTGCAACTAAGGCATATACAAGAGCAGACATCATTTCTAAGTAGAATCCTTTGGTAAGGGAGGCTGTGATTTACTCTGTCGCTGGTGTTCGCAAAAACACAAACGTCCAAGGCAGACAGTAATTATTGCATGTCAACCACCCACCATCTTGAATTGGCTGTGTTTCTATTATGTGCTAAAATATTAGGTTAGGTTTACGCTCGTTCTGCGAGGACCGTCAGGTCTACTATTTGACGTCTATCAAAAAATAAGTATGAAGCTTTGGTATGAGAGTCTATGAAAGAGTCATACACGTAGAAATGAATATGTCCACTTTGTTGGTGCTTATTGTTCGAAGACGAACTATCAGATATATTACTAAAAGCAATCCTAGAGCTACAAGCAGGTATTTATTTGTAAATCTTAAAATAATGACTCATCGACTTCATTTTAAAAACAGCAATTCTTATTTTTTCTCGAAAAAAATATTTCTCCATTTCGAATCAATTTTTGGTTAGTTGACCTGGTCTATTATCACTGGTATCGGACTTACGCCTCTGGCATCGCTGTTCGCAGGTATCGGATTAAGTGTTCTGAGTATTCGTGGGTCATCCACTTATTTCAAACCCTAGTGGTTTGGGGAATTTTGATTTAGGGTACCACCTGGCGTGGCTTATAGTAACTAAACGAATCTGTCGTGTACAATTTTTGCTTTCGTTCTGCTAAAGACATTTGGTAAACTTTTGGGGAGCTGAATGTTGATTTGACAATCAAATAATCGTGAAGTGTGGTAGAGTAGACTTCTAGGTAGATAACTGTATCGTTTTTCATATAGCTAAAACCTTATCTTGCGATGTTCCGAAACTCCCGGTAGTTTTTGGAGTTCTGGGACATATCCAAAAAGAATAAGTATTTTCAGTCACTGCGCGTCTAACATCAACGTATTAGACGCTTTTGTCATGCCGCGATAATACCACTTAGTTGGATATGTATGAAAATTGATAAACAAATATTAACTGAATTAAAAAAGAACAAATATAAAACGGTCGCTTTTCCAAGGAAACGCAAATACTGCAAACTGGCAGCATTCCAACAAGCTCTTGACAACTTCTGTGTACAGGGTGTCCCACTATAAATTGACCCACTCTTATCATTTCTTTGTATGACCATCCAGAAAAATAGTTTTATACAAATGTTACAGAGTTTAATATGAAGTTTTTGAAGCAGTAACTGTCATTACACGATGTTTGAGAAAAGTGCTACCGAGTAAAGAGGTATTTTTTTAGATGGAATATCCCGTTTATTTTTTGTGAAAATGCCTGTCGCCTTTTTCTGATTCTAAATATGTATGAAGTTTGTTGTATCGTTCATTAACGTTTTCTAAAATTGTTCTGAAAGGTACTACCGCCATCTATGAGACAATAGCAGAGAACACAAAAATAAATTCATTAATCTACTTCAAAAAGAACTAGAAAGAGTGGTTGGTTCTGCTATTGTCTTAAAGATGGCGTTAGGATATTCGACACCTTTTTGGCCTCTTTAATGCTTATTTCGATTGGGTATCTCAGGCATTCTTTAACATTCAGTTTTTGACTTATGTTTATAATATGTAAATCTTGGTGTGAGACCGTATAATATTTGTATTGTAACTCTTTTCCGAAAGTTCATAAACAAGCTAGAGGGAGATCTATTATGTTTATAGCGCACACCCTGTACATTTCAGAGAATGACTTAACATATTGGAAGATACAAGAGCCGCATTCTTGATACAAAACAATATGAGCAATCATTGTTAAATACATATTTATCTCAAAGCATTTCTAAGTACTATCTGGCGATAATGTTTATATAAATACAAAGTGTGTGGATTCCCACTTTTGATTGCTGACCTACGATTATTAATATATAATATGATACCTGTAAGATAACGTACTTTGGACTTTCATACCGTTCGGAAAACCTGCATATATAGTCACGATCTTTTTATTATCATGCTTCTATTAGTCTGATTTATAAGGACAAGATTAATGCAAATATCTAGAGCGACTGATAATGGATTTTCACCGATACTTTGAAAAGATTCCTCTCTTCTCTTTTAAGCTCGATCGAAAAGCTACCTCGTTCAGTATTACGTTTGCTGAATTCCAAAATACAAATCATTGAACAAACCTATTCGGATTCAGAATAAAAGGCCAGTGTGAAAAAATTGACCTGTGTTAGGTGCGCCATCCCTTGTTAGGTGTGTGTGACTATACATGTCCCATCCAAATAGCACAACTATATTATCTTTAAGACTTTTTAAATCGTCATATTAGACACGTCGTAAAGACGTCTTGTGAAGGCTGTACGACAACTTAAAGACGTTGTAAACAAGACGTTTGTTGCCTAAACTGTGCGTCTTAAAGACGTTTGTACAATACGTTCGTAAGGTCTTTAGTGTGGCATTAAATTTGGCTTTGCCATGACTTTAGGCATTCTGTAATAGTGGCAGGCACTAATTTTATTAGTTCCAAGTCCTATTTTCGTTTTACTGCGCCCGCTTAGATCTCACATATGGCCAAGAATTATTAATGCCTGACTTTATTGGACGTTCAATAACTCCCTATTAGCGCTATTAATTAGCATGAACAAAAGCCAGGTTTCACCAAAATCGAATTCTCTAATTTCTGTAGAAACCCTCGTCCAACTATAGGCAACACGCGTTACAACGATTCAATCAACTCTTGCTGTTAGGCCTATCACATACGTTCGCATTCTATTCCTGTTGTATCATAGTATATACGTGTTACCTTTTATTGTTGTACTATATATTGTATGCTGTACTATCTATTTTTAAAATGATAAGAAACGAGGGCATTTCTACAAAGCGCAAAAGAATTACGGAATTATCCACTCGATTATGACACGGCTATTATGTAACAAGTGTAGACCCACCTTAACACATCCAGCAGACGTGCGCACTCTGATTTATCGTCTATCTCTTTCTAACCTATGCGAAAAGTCGTATTGACAAGAGAGACAGGAAACGTACGTGACACGAATCCTCCTATCAAAATTTATCAGTTCGTATTTTGACTTTCACGACCTCCAAACGTCCTTTCAGTCAGTCTCATTCACCCAGTTCATTGGTAAAGGTGTATTTTTCTTTGCCCTGAAAGTAAGTGTTGATTTTGAGTACTTTTCATAAGAATTTCCCTATTTGCTTAGCTAGCTCGGTTGGCAGCCGAGCGTCAAAAATTAGGTTAGATTTACGTTTTGAGAAATTGTGCAATTGTCTTTTGCTCGAGATCAGGTTTTTGGCACGTATTTCTAGCAGATTATTAGTATTTTTAACAAATTTCATAACAATTACTAGATATATTATTTACTTTGTAATAGTATTTATTATAGCTGCCTTTATGGTAGGTTTGAGCGCTCTAAATTTTCCGTTTAAGCTGTGTATATTTTGATATTTTTAGGATACGGCATATACAGAATTTCGTAAAAATCATTTAATTTCAGTTTTTACTGTAGTAAAATATGTTCACGATTTTATTTTCATACTCTTGTAATATTTTGAAACGTGCCGCCCAATGTCTGGTTATCATAGTTCTTAGGCAACAAACAATACACTTTGTCTAGACAGATTTATGGATGCTGAATTGGGCATAATCGTTCCTTGCTTGGTTAGAGGTCAGAGAAGGTCAAATCGTGAATGAGAATGAATATCATTATTTTTATCTTTAAGTGGAAATATGTTAGGGGTGGCAAGAAATCAGGAAAAATCCGAATAAGTAGATATGGATATACAGGGTGGCCCAACGACAAGGTCGCACCTCTATTTGTGACTCTTCTGGTACATAGTGGGAAAAATGCCCAGCCAAGTCAATTTTGATATCTAGGGGGTGCACATAGTGCGGCGGTACACAACTCTCATTATAATTAACGTCATTTTCTATTATTTCTGTAATTCTCTCTCCCGTCAAGTTTCCAGGTCCTACAATATGATTTCCGAAAATGCCGGCCTACACATTTATTTTTTCAGAATTTTGTGGATTTGAGTCACTCCGATATCGGCAATTATGTCTATTTACAGCACCATGTAAATAGAACGTACACTCATCCGAGAAACAATGTAACAGATTTGCGTTGTTGATTAAACGTTGGGAAATTAATTCACAAAAGTCCAACCATCAAAATCGGCTGCATTAAGCTCATGGACGAGTTTTATCTTGTACGGGTGAAATTTGTCTTTCAAAACTCTTTATACTGTTCCGCGTGTCCCAAAACTGCTATTTCTCGATGGCGATTATGGTGAATATTGGAGTTCCTAACCCCATCCTCCAATTTTTAACCCTGCCAAATAAATTCTGAATATGATCAGTGCCAAAAAACGTTGAGCGATTTTTATTTTTTCGTTTTTTGTCCGTTTTTACGCCACTGATTCGAATCTCAAAAACTACGATCTTACGTCCTTGGCACAGCAGTAACCTTATTTGTGCATTCAAAAAACGTATCTCATTTTCGAAAATTATCGCGATTACAATACTTCCCCGCCTGAAGTCATTGGAAGAATTAAGGCAATACATAGATAGGTTTTTTTTTTGAGTCAAAATATTCATAATAGTGCTAAGAAACTTAATGAAATATTGCATAATAAATATGTCCTCGGAAATCATGAACTTATATACGTAACGAGCATGATTTAAAAAATTATAGTTATATCATTTTTTTGTCTTCCTTCGACAAACCCCCAAGAAGTAGATAATCTAGTACGTCAGAGATCATAGTTCGTTTGTTATTTATTGCTGTTTATCAGTAATCCAGTTTTTATTTAACTCGCAAACAGATATACAGTAGAACATTGTTTGTTGGGGCAAGAAGACGTTTCTTTATAATTGACCTGACGGTTACTCTTGATACTGGTACGTATTTTTTTTTGTTTTTCTCCATAACCGGACATATTGACGCTTCTTTTCTTATGCGGGTATCTTTCGCGTAGATTTTCGACCGTTGGCGCATTGGCGCGTCTAATCTAACTTGCTAATCCTTGGATGCCAAGGACCAAAAAACTTTGAATAGATTTTGATAAAAAACGAAATGAAGTAAGAAATTACTAATATGTAAAATTACGAGAAATGTTTGTTGATATTGATAGCTACTATGCAAACCTATTGGCTTATGTTGAAGATATAGTCAAGAAAATTTTGAAGTCATGATAAACCACCGTGATTTATTACATGCAGGATTCTTGGCAATGTCACTTTCTTTTTGGAACAGTGACAAATTGCAATACTTCGTTATAATTTAGGTTTACGATGACGTGACGACGTTGTTGTTTCATCAATCAAAATTCAATTAACAATTTAGTTTATTTTTTTTATTGCACTCCTATAATAAACGGTCGGTAAGTCTATTGCATATCTACGTTTGATTATGATATATTGACTCCAAATCGTTGATTAACGCGTTTTATCTGAATATTGTCAACCAAATACCTGTCCAGGCATTTAAAAAATGGCGTACGATGAATCTTCGACATCGGCATATCAAACTATACAGGGTGTTTTCAAAGTTGAGTCATTTATTTTAATAGCTTGTAGCACTCGTCAAAAGAAGTTAAAATTATTTAAAAAGAATCATTATCAAGTTAAATGGATACCGTTTTTACCAAAACTGTTCAAAATTGTCCTCAATTGTTCGATAAACGCGAAATCTTGCTAGGCAAATCCACGGATATTTACAAGCCTGCTGTCCACAAATTAAATCAGAAGCATTTCCAGTGCGAAGTTCTTCCAGAGTATTTAGAGAATATCAAAACATATGTGTAATAACATTCTTAGTTTTTAAGATTATTAATCTTTTACTATTTCTTGCGCTGCTTGTGTTGCTAGACCAGTTAATAATTATACTATTATAATTATGAGTCGGTGCATAAAGTTTCATAATTACTTTTATTATAAATGTCACATGAAGTCATGTTATTCAAATACGTGCTCAAGAATGCAATTGACGCCATGCTGATAAGGTCTCAAACAGTGGGATATTTGCTTTCCTGCAAAAGCTATTTTGAAATCCAGTATCATTCTCCTATCTTCACATTATGAATAATAATTGTTTGTTGCACCGTTATCAATGTTGAACATTGTGCAGCACAACAATTTTAATGATATTTTCCTGCAGCTAGTCATAATACGTTACATATGATTTATTGTTACAATCTATTCTGACATACCCAGATAAAACAAGTTGAAAAACCCTACTAAACAACAACTTATAAATAATCAACGATGATGACCATAAACTTGTCATTTTTTCGTCTTGATATTCATGCAGACTCTGCATTTAGATTGGCAAGGCCGTTATCGGACATTCGTAAGGAGTAACTCTTTCTCACTACTTGTAATTGTACTTTCTGATTTGATATGTGCTTCTATTTGGGCAGGAAAAATTGGTAATTAGACATTTTTGTACAAATACAGCACTCTACGGAATATTTTCTCCTATCTTTCAACAAAATGAACCCTAGTTCATTGATTGTCTTATCTTTTAGCGCCCTCAATCATAGTGTTTTTATAGTTTCCAATTCACTATACGTATTGTTTACATCATATACACATTGTACATACATTGTATACGCATTGTATACATTATATACGCATTGTATACACTGTATACTCATTGTATACACTGTATACGCATTGTATACACTGTATATTCTTTGTATACACATTGTATATACATTGTATACATTATATACGCATTGTATACACTGCTTACGCATAGTATACGCGTTGTATACATTGCATACTCATTGTATACATTGTACACGCTTTGTATACACTGCATACGCATTGTATACACTGTATGCGCATTGTATACACTGTTTACGCATTGTATACACTGTATATGCTTTGTATACGCATTGTATATACATTGTATACATTATATACGCATTGTATACACTGCTTACGCATTGTATACGCTTTATATACATTGTATACGCTTTGTATACACTGCATACGCATTGTATACACTGTATACGTATTGGATACGCTGTGTACATACTTTATACACTGTATACTCATTGTATACACTGTATACGCATTGTATACACTGTATATTCTTTGTATACACTGTATACACATTGTATATACATTGTATACATTATATACGCATTGTATACACTGCTTACGCATAGTATACGCTTTGTATACATTGCATACTCATTGTATACATTGTACACACTTTGTATACACTGCATACGCATTGTATACACTGTATGCGCATTGTATACACTGTTTACGCATTGTATACATGTTATATGCATTGTATACACTGTATATGCTTTGTATACGCATTGTATATACATTGTATACATTATATACGCATTGTATACACTGCTTACGCATTGTATACGCTTTGTATACACTGCATACGCATTGTATACACTGTATACGCATTGGATACGCTGTGTACATACTTTATACACTGTATACGCATTGTATATACTATCTATGTGTTATAAATAATATTCTCTTAATGCTGAGGTGTACTAGGCTCACTTTTTGTTTTGTTCCAGTCTTCCACCAATAGAAATGACAACCCACTGGAACTACCCCGACCCCGCGCTGCAAGATGAGCTTCGCAAAATCGCCAACGCGATCGTGGCCCCAGGAAAAGGTATTTTGGCCGCTGACGAGTCAGTGTCCACCATGGGGAAACGTTTGGCTGACATCGGACTGGAGAACACCGATGAAAACAGGAGGAAATACAGGTATGCGGCTCGCAAAACTGGAATCGCGATGCCCATTCAGCCTCTTACGCGGGAGCTATTACGACAAACCGTTTGAACTGCCCGTTCTCGATTCAGAACCAGAAACAAACTTAATGAATTTTGAAGTGTACGGTATTGATGTTTTGATTTCAGACAGTTGCTTTTCACGACCTGCCCCACAATCGGCGACAACATCTCCGGAGTGATCCTGTTCCACGAAACTCTGTACCAAAAGGCCGATGACGGTACTCCGTTCCCGGAACTGTTAAAACAGAGAGGAATCATTCCCGGAATCAAAGTAGACACCGGAGTTGTGCCGCTTTTCGGAAGTCAGGATGAGTGCACCACACAAGGTAAAACATTCCCATCCCTTGGGAAATTTAATATGTAAATACTGAAATTTACCGATTTTTCAATGGTGCTCAGGTCTGGACGATTTGGCGAAACGTTGCGCCCAATACAAGAAGGACGGCTGCCACTTCGCCAAGTGGCGATGCGTGTTGAAGATCAACGAGCACACCCCCTCCGTCCAGGCGTTGATCGAGAACGCAAACGTTCTCGCCAGGTACGCTTCCATTTGTCAGGCAAACAGGATCGTACCGATTGTCGAGCCCGAAATCCTGCCCGACGGTGCGCACGATCTCGAGAGGACGCAGAAGGTCACCGAGACCGTTTTGGCATACGTATACAAGGTGAGGATTTGCTATTCCGACAAACATGTAGTTTCAGATGTGCATTCGTTTCGGGCCTGCCAACCAGCAGAAATACGTATCGCTCGGGTTACCTATCCTATTTTCTGCTCGAATCCACTTTCCTCCTTTTTGCGGATTTTGCCGATTATTTTCCTACTCTTTGTTATATACCTTTCTCCGCATGATCATTTTCTCTCTCTCTCTCTCTCTCTATATATATATATATATACATAATTGTTTCCAGCTCCAGACGATGAAGATATAGATCGTCGAAAGCTTGAGAGTTTAAGTTATAAGAGTGTAGTTTTGCAATACTTTGACTTCTGCCCAAAGAAATTAAAGGATATCTTCTCCTAACAGTTAAGGCAATTAACTATGAATACTATATATATCTGTCCATTGGGAATTGGCAAAACTTAGAGCTTAGTGAACTCATTTGACGGTAATCTCGAGCTTTCGACAAACTATGTTGTCATCTTCAGAAGCTAAAACAGAAATATGGAAATAGCAACCAATTCAGAACAGATTTTCTTCTCTAAAAAGCACTAATAGTCGGTGTTGCATTTTCTCTGTCATTTAGTATATATAGGTTGAAAAGATTGCAGTTCTATATTAATTTTGCGACGGATGTTAATTAAGGTTTATTACAAAATATAACACGTTGAATTTTGCAGATATAGTAATTTTGGCGACATCTGCAAACAGTCATTTATGAGATCAGTTAATTCAAAAACAAATAGCCATAATATATAATTTCTGCCTCACATTTTTATCTATATTGTCAAATACGTTAGATAGATCGAAGAGACTCCATCATCAAGTTTGTTCCAGTAAGCGACAACTAGCGGTTTCAGCGGATAAATCTTTTATTCTTTTCCATCTAGGCTCTAGCCGATCACAACGTCTACCTAGAAGGCACCCTGCTGAAACCGAACATGGTAACCGCTGGTATGCAGAGCGCTAACAAGGCCACCCCCGAACAGGTGGCGAAAGCGACAGTGACAGCTCTGCAACGCACCGTGCCAGCTGCCGTGCCCGGAATCACCTTCTTGTCCGGCGGACAGTCCGAGGAGGAGGCTAGCGTTAACCTGGACGCGATGAACAAGTAAATAGACAAAATATAATAGATTTATATTTGCGATGATTGATAGTTAAACGGTTGGTATTACACCAATAACTGAGCTGTCCTGTCATTTGATTTTAGTAACGATTCAGCTTTATTTCGGGCAGATGTTGGATGGGAGGTCGTTCATGTATAGCGAAAATAGGATGCTACCCTGCAGGCCTCCTAAGTTTATTTCTCCGATATCTGAAATTCCATTGCCAAAAGCTTTCTATTTGACATAAATGAGCAAATGATATTGCCCCTAAGGCCATATACACTAGCGTTCGAAAGTGTTTGAACAGCCAGAAAACAAGGAAACTGATGAAAGTTATTAAAGAAAACATTACAATATCTGTATGAAACGTTTATTTTCTTAATTCTCAGCAACATACAACTATTTATAATCAAAATAATCATATTTTTCACTCATCGATATGCCCTCCTTTACTTTTAATTACAGCCTGGCAAATGATGGGTAAACGCGCAACTATTTTTTTTAAGTGGATGGCTTGCCTCTTAATTTATCGACACGAATATAACAAACATTCTTTTTTTTGGTACGATTTCCGATTTTTCTTTCCAGATTCCCCGGCAAGAAACCGTGGGCACTGACATTCAGTTACGGTCGTGCTTTACAAGCTTCCGTTTTGCGGGCTTGGGCAGGCAAAGACGAAAACGTCAAGGCTGGACAGGATGAACTTCTCAAGCGTGCCAAGGTGAGTTTTTTTATACTGGGTGGTGTATAGTAAACACACAAGTCTAGATTAAATTCGGGAAAATGGTGGTATTGAGTGACAAAAAAGTTAATCAGCTCCGTATGGTTGGCAACTTGTTTAATCTGTTCAACGGCAAGTAGACCACTTCTACTTTCAGAAAGAATCATCAGCCATCTAGCGGCACGGCTATTAAGCGCGAACCGAGATCCATGACAGTTCTAACTGAGTAGCGATGCGCGATCCAAAAAGGTCGATTCTGGTGCGATAGATGGCGCTGTAATTTCTGTGTCGACTGGTTTATCCAAGAGCCTCATTTTGTGTTTTTGTTCAGGCTAACGGCGATGCTTCTCTGGGCAAATACGTAGCAGGTAGTGTTGCTGGCAAAGCTGGAGACGCTGGACTTTTCGTCAAGAACCATGCCTACTAAGGAAAGAACGCACACCTGCCAAAATTGGCCGAATTCGTCGTGAAATCAGAAATTTTAGTTATTTTTTATTGGCTTTTTGTATATACATATATTTATTTAACACCTTTTACGATTACTGAAGGATTTTATTGACATACAAACTGCGAAAGTTATTATTTTATATCAAATTATATACATAGATGTATTCAAATAAATATACTTATTCAAAAAATAAATTGAGTGTTATTCTTTCCCGCACGGGTATCACGTATCTTGAAAAGTGACATTATGCTGTTTTTTTGACATTATGTAGATTTTTCTACAAGATATTAACTTAGCACTTAATTGTACGTGTTGCCTAAACGTCATGAGGCTTGTTATCAACCTTTGGCTCTGATGTAAAATCTTCTTCCGAGATGGCATTACTGGAGGTCTAAGCTGTAAGTTGTATGTGTTGATGATAATTACATTGGGTTCTTGTCTCAAAAACACTTATTTTAGATTCAAAGCTAAAAGTTAGTTGCGCATCCACTTTTTATTAACCATTCTGGAAATTACATATACAAATTTGCTGAATTTCAAAATTGAGAGAGATAAGAAATAATTATATTCACTGTACACTGTCGAATTACAAGCCATATACATGCTAACAGTAATTACACACAACGCGGGCGCGGTGATGATTTCCCGTAATTCTCCTCAGTTTTTCGTAATTTATAACTTTGAACATAACCTCTCTTCACATATAAATAACGCGTCATATTCGGCATATTAGTAATGATTTTCTCACACAGTAAATATCACTGATTTTATACACATGCAGACCAATACACATAAATCATCCAGATGCGATCTTGCTATTCAACCAACTTTCTTCTCAGAGATAAAAACTACAGACAAGTACCATTTGGCCTTACAAAACATATGCAACCAATAATGCGTGTAGTTTAGTTGAGTGATTCCTCCTTAGATGGACGTTCACAACGATCCTAGTGAGCGAACGTGGAATAACTGCGCCCTGAAAACTACCTAGTTTGCAAGATGACATCTTATAGGTTTTTTTGACGTTTTATCGGTTTTCTACATTATACCGATGTTGATCACTGGCCGTTGAAACACGCTATAATATATCGGCAACCGTATCTACTCGAATTTGTATTACAGGTTGCATGGACGTCTACGTTTCGTTTGTAATTGTGAATATGTATACGGGGTGTCCAAAAAAAAGAACAACTTTCATTCGTGTAAAGCCAGTTATAACAAAATTCTGGCGTTGATCCTTCGATCTATGGAAGTTTTCTCAAATCTAAGGAATTTTCAATTATGAAATACGAAAAAAACATTGTTGAATTTTTAATTAGTTTTTAGATATAATAGTAGAAAAAGCTAACGACTCGCGGTGTTTCCAAGCGGTGTTGAACAAAGTTAAAAAGTAAAACAATGTGACTCAAATTAAATTAAAAAAATGCGTGGCATCTGAATAGTTTGAAACGTTGTATAATCATAGGCAAGAATTTGAATTACGGGTTGCAGAGACACGTCAATATACTAAAATTTTGACTGGAATAATTTAGTCACAGTGCAGAAAATGTCGAACAAAGCTAGAATGTAAAACACTTTTATTAGGTGATTGAAATTAAATAAAAACGATTCGAATCTCCCCCTTTTTTTTAAAGGAAGGATCATTTGTTACATCATAGCCAAAAAGGGTAGAGATGACTTTACAAGCATCGCTGAATCCGCAAAGCCAATAAAGCGAATAAAATAAATTAAAACAGTGCGAAATTGCAATGCAACATATATTCAATATATCCAATTATAATAACATTCAACCTAGTCTATGCAAATCATCTTCATATAGATCATAGTATCTTTTACGTTGTTCTACAGCCATTCTTCTCAAAATGTTGTTCTCCATGTTTATATCACCAACTTGATAAAAGTACTCATCATTTGGAACCTTCACTCTATTTTGTATTCTGTTGTAGTTTTCGTTGTAATTTCTGGGACCGTCTTTCATATAGTCCGGTAGATGAGTTGTACCGTGGAGAATCAGGGTTGTATCGCCAATGGTGCCATAGTTATCTACCAGATCTGTCTACAAGGAATATTAAAAGTAGAAGAATGTTTTGTGTAGGTATTGTAACAGGTTGACTGCCAAGGCAATTTTCAGAAATATCACCAAAAATAACAATTTAATTAAATCACATATATTATTTTATTTCTTGGATCTGAATTAATATTTATAATTATATTTGTTGTTCAATTTTTAATAAATTTTCTGTTCATGCGAGCCAGCATTCCCAGAAGCCATTTTAGGATATTAACAATCTACGAGTTATCTCGTAGATGGCAGTTAACGTGTTATAATAGAATGTCATTTACTGTTACCAATGATGCAACATTTACCCACAGTAACCACAAATTTCCAACCCGTCCATTGAAGTGTCAAAGGCAAAATTTGAGCGTCTTTTTATGTTTTTTGAAAACCAAAGACCTTATCATATACAGACTGTATAGTGGATACCAAATAAAACCCGATGCACGTCATCGATCTGGAGCTGTGCGCTGTTGCCAGAATTTGCACATTTTCTTTTAAGCAAATAAATTTAATAAAATAAATTGTTTATTATATACCTACCATTTACTATAATACCATTATATTAAAAATAAATAAACTTGTTGTAAAATTAAATTCCTTTCTGAATAAAAACAGCTGATTTCGGTAGATATTCAATGATATGAGCTCTTTATACCGATTGTTAAGTTGTTTTGGCATTTTGGATACTTTACACCACTTCACAGTAACTGTTGTTCTGAAAAGAACAATTTTTAATTGGCAAGGCAACGATTCAAAGCTCAAATAGCGCAAAACTCGCAAACTAAACAATAAAGAACTAATAGTAGACAGTCTACGACAAAAGGACAATGGCAACTGATGTCAACAAATGAGAAGTGGCAACCTCCCATTTCTCTACACGGCACTACCAACCGAATCGAGACGGGGAAATTTAAACTTCAAGTAGAAATGTTACATTGAATGTAGTCAACTGTTGGTAACCATGATTTTTATGAATGACATCACCTATGACGTGCATCGGATTTTATTTGGTATCCACTATATATAACTGCATCTAATACAAATATCGAATAAAATGTATAGGGTTCTATAAGAAAAACAAAAATTGCTATTAGTTTCTGACAAACTGTAGATTTGGCAACATCGCGGATATCGTCAACGAATCCGTCGTGATTTCAAACCTAAAGCTGACAATTAAAAAAAAATAGATGAGTCGTTCTTCGGATATTTGACGCGTTCCAAGGTTTTGTTACAATAACAAAATCCATCAAGCTGTTTAAACTGTAGCCTGTAGACTTGGAACTGACAAGCTGATATTTACCATTAAAATCAGTGATTATGATTTTATAAAACTTCAGTAAATCCAATGCACTCGCGCTTTCATCACAGATTAAGATTGAGTCAGCCTACTTGATTGATTTTTTTGGCGGGGAGACCTATGGAATGTAGTGCGTCAAATACAACCAATACACAAGTAGATATTTTAAAATTCTCATCCCAGCCTTTCTTCAAGATGCCATATAACCAATAGAATATTCTGTGAGCCACAAAAAACTACCGAGAACCCGTCTCGCTTAGATTCTCATTCCAACCTTCCTTCAAGATGCCAAATAACCAATAGAATATATTCTGTGAGCCACAAAAAACTATCGAGAACCCGCCTCGCTTAGAATAAATGATCGTATTCGTTAGCCAATCAGCGCCAGGCTTTTTTTGTGCCAATTGTTCCGTTTACTGATAAGAGAGCGTTCGAGCGATTCTTTCGTGTTTTTTGCAGTAGGTAAAAAAAGCAAAAACAATTTTCTATCACATAGCATCTATAAAAAGGTAAAGTTTAGCGATAAACATGATGTAATGATCTTTTCCTTTATAATGGCTAAACCAACAACCTAAGACTACTATCATCTTTTGTAGCGAATAAAACTTACTACAAAGGTCCATTACGTTTTTTCGGCACCTTGATGTATAATATGCGATGCAGCATCCAAAAAACGTTATACATTTTCGAAATTTTCTGACTAATTACCGTATCTGAAATAATCAATGTCCATACTCCTTCAGGTGATTCGCCCCAAGTCATCACAGACATGAACGTCCAATTTTCGAAACCTTGATCACTTTGATCCAAGTGTCGAGGCGACAACAACTTTGCTGTGGTTCCTGTAACAATATTGCATTTAATGGTAATGTTTACACAGGAGAGAGCCACAGACTCATAATGTCGTTTAATTTGAAGATTGTCAGTGAATAATTTTTAGGCTGTAAAGATACGTAACTTACTTTACAACTATACTACAACTATTTAAAACTGTAATGACTCATACGCGTGATCAACACGTGATCAGAGCTCGATCCCGGCTTCCTTCCTTTCTGTGGCTTTGCGGTGGTCAACAGCACAGGCAGAGATGGAAATAATGGCTGATTGTTCTCCGCCGGTAGAACCAATTAAATCAAAGACGCGCCTCGACCGGCAGACTCATAGGCGTCGGCAACGCATTGGAACGTGTTTCGTTGAGCGATCGCATATTGTATGTTTTTATAAGAATTGTTGTGTGATTGTTATTGTTGTGGTTTCTGTGGTTACTGTTTTGGTTATACTTAACCATGGAGAGTACAAATGGCACGAGTGGAAGTACTGAAAGCCAGGGAACAAGTAGACGGCTTCGTAAAGCACTGAAGAGGGACGCGAAAGAAATCGTGCTCAACGTGTTCAATTATCTGAACAGAACTATGTCGCAGGGAGATGCACTCGCGCGTTGTGAAAGTATGACAGGCGTTCCAGAGTGGACCATTCGCAGGGTGGTGCATGAAAAGAAGAAAACTGGAGCTGCTACTGATCCAAAGTTTAATTTGAAGGGACGAAAGGCCGTTAAATTGGATGACGATAGCAAAATGGCGTTAAGGCGAACCGTACATTCATTCTTCTTTAGGAATGAGATACCAACCCTCAAGGCTGTACATGCAGCGATCAAGGAAAATGAAATTATACCCCAAATGAGCGTCGAGGTAATGAGGAAATCCCTGCACGAAATTAATTTTCGTTATGAAACGCGTAATCGGAAGTCAGTATTGATAGAGAGACCTGAAATAGTCGCCTGGCGCCGAAAATACCTACGCGAAATGATTGAATATAGGCGACAAAGCAGAAAAATCTATTATTCGGACGAGACATGGGTAAATGCAGGTCACACAGTTAAAAAAATCTGGATAGACAAAAAAGTAGTGAGTAACCGACAAGCAAGCATTGAAAGTTTGTCAACAGGTCTTCGTGGACCGTCAGGGAAAGGTCAAAGATTGATCGTGGTAGCGATAGTGGCTTTTTAGAAGAGTGTGACTTGATTTTCGTCTCTAAGAAAGGAGGTGATTACCATGACGAAATGAATGCCAGCTGCTTCGAGAGCTGGTTTCACGGGGTGCTTCAGCGAGTTGAGCCCAACTCTGTGATCGTCATGGATAATGCTTCCTACCATAGTCGTCGAGCCGAACGTGTACCGACTATGGGATCTCGAAAAAGTGACATGCAGCAATGGTTGCGCGAAAAAGGAATCCCGTTTGAGGATTCATGTGTGAAAGCGGAATTGTATGAAAAAAATAAACAGCACAAACCTGCGAACATTAGTTACGTGGCTGATGAGATGGCCTGTCAATGTGGTGTCACTGTGCTGCGGTTACCGCCCTACCACTGTGAACTGAACCCAATAGAGCTCATCTGGGCTCAAGTGAAGGGTTATATTGCGCGCCATAACACAACCTTCAAATTACCAGACGTTAAGGTTTTACTTGAGACTTCCATATAGCTAGTAACGCCCGAAGCTTGGCAGAATGCTATCCGTCATGTTGTGAAGGAAGAAACAAAAATGTGGCAGCTTGACCACCATCATAGAACCAGTTATAGTCAATTTCAACGAGGAAAGCGATAGCGACAGTTTATTACTGTCAGATGTAAGTGGAAGCGACGATGAATAAAGGCAATTCCCAAATTTTTGACTTACAATATGTTTCAAACTACTCTTTATTAAGCATGTGATAAATCTAGTTCACCCATGTTAAACATTCATACCCCGCCTATGAACAGCCGACTACTGGTAGTTAAGTGATGTTCACGTGAACATCGATGAGTCATTACAGTTTTAGATTGTTATAGTACAGCTGTAATAACAGTTGCCTACACAATAAATGCACAATTATATGATGTTAGTGATGATAGCCTAGCGATGTGTCACAGCGCAGGGGCGTATCCAGGAGGGGGTCAAGGAGGACAGCTTCACCCCTTTTCTCTAGATATTGGAGTTAGAAATGAGCCTTTCGTCATACAGGGGTAAAATTTAAGGGTTGATTAACCAGCACAATGCCTATCTTAGGTATTATGATTGTTCTAATATAAGAGCTACCTTAATAGGAAATTTATTGTACAGGGCCTAGAACATGAGGAAAAGGTGATTTTCCAACCTCAATAGCTCGAACACAGAATTGTTTCTAAATATTTCCCTTGTCGTTATTCAAGAAAGCGTTATTGTTTGTTCAAAACTCAACAAGAGATAATTCCTCAAACATCACTCAATCCCCAAGGAACGTGTATAAATATGACCCTTTAGTCCTCAGTTACCTGAAGGTGATTCTAATAGAATTTCCAGGGCTCCTCTTATAGTATAGTTGATACTAGTTCTCACTTCTACATGTTCTAGATACCGAACTTCATGATTGCTGCCTCTGCAACCAGTTGTTGGGATGACGAGTTTGGTTGGATATCCTGATGCTACGGCAGTGTTGTTCATATTCCTTAAAGTAGGTGAGAAAATAATTGCATCAAGTAGATCGACTATGTACTTCTCACTCGATTCAACTATCAGATTATGTTTGGTTTTTAGTCTAACATTGGTAATAGGTAAATAAAAAATATCACGAATGTTGATTGATCTGGCTATTTGTGTAACATTGATTTCCATCCAGCCAATGTTTTTAGGAATAAAATTATTTCCTTAATAAAAATAAGACCGATAAATCAGTTATTTTACCTTTGAATAACATGAACCTTGCAACTTTTCCTCTCTGGAACAGTTACCCATTTGTTGGCAGCTGTGATCAAGCCGTGGGCGTTCATAAGTCCGAATCCGAACCTGTCATTGAACCAAAATCCAGCAGAATTCTGTTGCCAGCCGACGTTGTTCACCAAAGGAGCCAGTTCCGATGTCCAAACTATCAGGTGTTGGACATCTCTCCACGTCAAGTTGATGCTATCGAAATACAATGAAGACTCGTAATAATATACATAATTCTTACATTACAATTAAAAAAAAAATAGGTTCAACTATGTGCTAAAATAAGAAACATTATTAGCTTGGCAGCACTATAAATGAATCAACTGTCAAGACTAGAGGGAAAGCGAATACTAGAGATGGGGGTGTGAGGATGCGTTTCCAAGTATTGGGTGATTCAACGCCATGAGGAATTTGTTAATCAATTCATGAACAAAGTATTCATACCGGAGCTTGGCGGCTTAATTTGTTGCACGCATGAAAGAAATTTGTGGTTATTGTATGTTGATCGAGTTTGATAGTTACTTAACTATCGATCTCACGATGTGCGAAAAAAGACATCTCGCTCCTGGGTGCTTTTTGGTGGAAAATCCTTGGTGCTTGTAGAAAATTTCAGGCTGATATAACAGATAAAAAATAAAAAAATAGATATTTGTAACATAACTTCAAAATAGAGCGCTGATACGGAACAATAGAAAACTATGAAACTCAAGGAGGACATATAGACGTCCTACATTTGAAGAAACGGAAGTTGCAAGCGTGCTCCTGAAAAAAAACTATTTTTAAAAGTTGTACTATTAATTTAATCGACCAAATTATTTTTTGAGAATACTGCCGATTGATCTTGCGCTTTTTGATAACACGTACTTAGCTTCCAATGCTAAAGCAATGATTCCAGCAGCTAGCGGGGCTGATGCAGAAGTTCCAGTGTGTTTGGTCGTACATTCATTGTTGAGGTCTGTTGTAGCCTGTAACATATAAAGGGTTTGAAAAAAATTAGTTACGAACATGTATAACCTAAATTAAATAACTCTCCGTGAGAAATCCTGCGATCGCGCATGACCGTTGCTATGGACAGTGTTGCCAAGTCAAAAAAATAAAATTCACCAGGAATGAAAAATCGCCAGATTTAAAAAAGTTCGCCAGGAATTTTAAAAGTTAATTTTTTAAGCTGTATTAATTAAGCTATTTTAAAAAATATGACTCACAATCATCTGATCCTTATAAGCCCCGGAAGAGTACGTAACAGCCAAAGTGGAAGCACATGCTTCACCGTACCACGGGAATTCCCCTTTCTGTGAAGCACTTCCTATGGATATCGTGTACGGACTCGCAAGGTAACCATCACAGTTGCAGTTGTCGTTGTTTCTACCGCCGTTGCCGGACGCCCAAATGTAGACGGCGCCTTTGCCTTTTCTACCCTACAAAAAAACTTGTCACGCCACTGACAGGAACTATTATAATTAGAAAGCTCACATTGACGCCTTTACCTTACCGCAAACGTAGTTCCAGGATATCTCGCCTCATTGTTGACCGATTCTGATGCAGTTTCCAGGTCCATAATCAGATCAGATGAAAATTGATCGAGATGGAAGTTTGTTTTCTGGGTAAATCGGGTGTGTAGATTCCAAATTCGATGTCGATACATTGCTAGAATTTACAGCTATCCCGAAAAAATAGTTTCTTGTCCACTTTTCACCCTAAATCCAGTCTGATAACACGTTAGAATTTTTTCACTGTGATATTCATATTCAGCGCCCCAAATTACCTCATTGAGCAAAGCTCCGCTCTCATGTAGCCTTCGATAGCAAAAATGGATTTTTAGCACCTTAAAGTCGCAAAAAACGCATAGTTTTGCTATTTTTCGCTAAATAATTAGATCTACATGATACACGGGATCACATACATGTAAAACGACCTCGGATTCGTGGAATAAAGGTCATTTGAACAGAATTTAAAGCATTTTAACATATAATTACCATATATAGGGGTATTTTTACGAAAAAGGCACAAAATGGGTCAGTCGGGAACGTGAACGCAAGATATCTTATAATACGCTTTTTGGGTCGCTGAAACGGAATCTATGGCCCATTCCGTCCGAAAATGCCTCGTTTTCAAGATACTGGCATCAGCGCTGACTTTTTTGTGGAATCTAGTACTTAGTTTCTGAACAGGAAAACTATTTCTGATAGCTAACTTCCAAATTTGATTTCATCTCTTTTCCGGTAGTATCGTAGACAAAAGCCACACGGAAAATGAACTAAACAAGAAGAAAATAGTACACCTTTTCGCATAGCTTTAAATCTAGTCGCAACAGGCATTATCATACGAGATGAATATTTTCATGAAACGCTTTTACCACTGAAGTGGAGCGAGGAACAAGCAGAATCTATCCGAGATCAGTTGAGACGGTTAAGAAACGTTTGTATCTGTCATCTATGCTTCCCCAGTGATCGTGATGACGCCAAAATGACGTCATTATTGAATCGATCGGAAACGTCATTGACTAAAACATGACGTCTTTATTGACGCCATTTTTATGACGACAACAAGACGTGCTTACGTCATATCCACGTCATATCGATTTTATACGTCATATAATTACGTCAATTAGGTGTGATATTAGATCGTCATAATGACGTCATTTCTACGTCGGCGTACCTCAGTGATGTCCTAAAAATGGCGATTGAGCTAGTTCATTCGTGAACTACACACTACTATCTGAAGGAGCGACGATGTATTTATGGTCATTGGTTCCAAGTTGTTTACATCTACTGGTATTGCTTTTATGTATTTTCAATGGAAAAGTAGGTAGAAAGACAGTCGTGGACCCTTTCGTAATTAATAAAATTAATAATTGACGCATTTTAACGGTTCATAACAATTGTGTATTATTACCTCTTTAACGCCCCTTTCTAAAGCCTCAAGAGCCAACCTGCCTGGGCCGTCTACCGTTTTTCCATCGTCGTTTGGTCCCCACGAAGCACTGTATATGTCTACCAAATCTTGCGCGTAACTCAGCGCAGTCCCTTCGATTCTATCGGTTACTAGTCCGTCTAACATCTTGACGCCTGCAAATAAACAAGAATGGCGTCGAGCAGATCGACTAGTGATAAACGAAGTACGTGGATCAAATGCTTTTTGATTCCCGACAAATGTTTTTGACATCACTTAATGTGCAAATATCGAAAAACTATGTTAATGACTTTTTTTCAAGTTTGAGTTCTCCAAATAAGTGTTTAATTATAACTAAAATTATCAGAAACTCGAAAAACATTGAAAAAGCTTTTTCTAATTGGTTATTCTGAGCATAATTGATAACAGGATGTAGTTAGAGGTGCAGAGGTTCTCTGACGACATTTTTTGGGTTGACCTTTAGGTTGCGTTGTTGCCAATGCGGGGCGATGGCGGCCATCTTTGGTAAAATTATGAGTTTCCCGCCAATTGCCGTCTCAAAAATAAGGTTTTCACATTTTTTTTCAGGCACAAGGAGTTTTTCATTTGAATTTACCATCGGAAACATTGATACTTAAGCTATTTTTCTACAAAGAAGTTTGGAATAAGTGCATACCTCCAACTTTAGCATTAAATGCAACTCCTACACCGCATTTCCAGTTGTTGGCGGCCATTGCCGCCTCGCCAGCGCACCGCGTACCGTGACTGTTCGATTGAGAGGCGTCGTATCTTGGATATGGGTCGTTGTCACCTTCGTTACAGTCCCAGCTGATTTCAGGATCCTAACAGAACAGCACCGTTCAAAATATTTCACCTGAAAGCAGCTAAATATTTCTGTGCCACAGCATCCAAGAAAGGGCTGAAAGATATCGGGTTTTCCAATAGGGACTTGGCAACATTCAAATTTCCGCACCTTGAAACTGTCAATGTCAAAACATGCAGTAAAGAAAACATTTTCATCGTGGTGAAGTACACGAACGAACAACGCTAACAAATTAAAATTTACTACCGAAATTCTGAGTCCGTGACTGCAACTTCAAGAGCGTTAACGCGAATTTTTGTCCCAGTAGACAAGAATTCATAGTCTAGTAAACAAATGTGTGGCCGAGCAATTGAAAATTGGGTTCAACGAATGACTATGACTATGAACGAGGTCGGATTCCATACATAAATGTTTTGAGTATATTTCAATTACATAATAAAATCTTCGAGATGTCTCAAATGGTTTGCGTTCCTTAATGGAAAACCCTTATAGCTAGCCCATAGTAGTGAATGAACTTTACGTACTGCTTTTTTAAGTTTTGACCCCAATATACGCATCTTTTATTTATATCTAAAAGATATATCATTTCAATTCATCAAAAATAGTTTGTTTTTCACCTAGTCAAATGTTTCATATCAACTGCATTTCCAATAAATTTATCAAAGCAAAGAAAAACGATACTGCATTTATTCTCTCTGGGATACAAGTACTGCCTTTTTATAGTTTTATCACCTATTATATTGATGAAGTTTTATCGCATTATTCCCCGCTATTCGTCTTCTGTAACTTTAATTTTCTTGACTAAGCTACTAACCATATAAATATGTTCGTAAATAGTTCAAAACTTTGTAATATCAAAACTCCATTTTTATTATCTAATATACACCACTTGGATGATGTTCTGCATGTTCTTTCTGAGAATGTAGATGCTTCGAGGGAATATTCAGGTAAAGACCAGTTCAGAGCCACTATCACCCATGCTTACAATATTTTAAATATACTAAGTGACATATAAATCCGAACACCCAGTTTAAATGGTTTTATTTTAATAAACGTTGGTGAATGGATTTATCTTACTGTAAATAACAAGTGAAAAAATTTTCAGCCTTATCAGTTGGACATTCCGGTTTTTATACTGCTTCTTTTTAATTCACTAACGCTCTAAAAATGAATATTTCAGCCGCAGTAAAGAATCAACGTTGGCGGATTTTGGTTCTTGACATCCTTTACGATCGGTTATTATGCCTAGAGTACGGAGACCTGTACGATTTCGTCAACTTAGTGAGTTTGATAGGGGCCGTATAGTGGGACTTCGGGAAGCTGGACTTTCTTTTCGGGCAATTGCAGTTAGAGTGCAAAGAAGTGTAGACACTGTGGTTAGGTGTTGTCAGGCATGGCTTCGAGAAGGCCGTACGCAAAGAGCAAGGGGCACTGGACGCCGCCGTAGAACAACAGACCGTGAAGATCGCCGCCTAAGATTATTGGCCTTAAGGGACCGTTTCTCCACTACCAGGTCCATTGCAAATGAATGGTTTACAGAACACGGAAGACCTGTTGGCATGCGAAGGGTTTACCGACGAATGAGAAGTTTTGCCTTGTTTTCATACCGGCCACACTGGGTCCTCCCTTTAACTCGAGAACATCGACGTAATCGCCTTGAGTGGTGCAGACAACGGTCACTCTGGGATCGGGAATGGAACAGTATTGTCTTTAGTGACGAGTCTCGATTTTGTTTAGGCATGCACGATGGTCGTGGCAGGGTTATAAGGCGACGTGGTGAAAGGAGGAATCCACAGTTTTTTACATCAACCTATTTGTAATGTACCGCTGATCATTCTGATTTTCAATTATGGCTGTTAATGCAGGACCTATGGCGTCTTCCAGTAATTCCAAATACATTTCACCGGTCAAATTTCCAGGTAAGAAAAAAGGACCAACTTAATGATCGCCAAAAATACCAGCCCAAACATTTAATTTTTGTGGATGCTGTGTATGAACCTCATGATAAATTCTGTTATTAGAATCGGACCAATATCGTCAGTTAGGACGATTTACTACGCCATTTAAGAAAAAGGAACTTTCGTCGGAAAAGCAAGTGTTGCATAGAAAATGTTCATCGTTTATAATTCGTTCACTCATATCTTCACAAAATTGTAATCGCCAATCAAAATCGTCTTCATTAAGTTCTTGTACCAGGTGAATTTTATACGGATGAAAACTATGGGCCTGTAGAATCCGTTGGACAGTTCGTCGACTAACACCACACACAGTCTCCAATTTGAGGGTACTTAACGTAGGATCTACATAAACTTGCCCTAAAACCCCCACTTCTATTGCTTCGTTCCTTATGGGATTTTCAATGTTGCGTTTTTTCTTGGTGACTGACCCAGTTTCCCGAAATTTAGCTACAAGTTCTAGAACATATTTTCGATGCACGTTACTGTTCTCATGTCGCTGATTAAATATTTCTGCTGTTCTATTAGCGCACTGATTATTTCCGAAAAATATTTCGATAATTTCAACTCTTTCTGCTGTGGAATGGTTAATTTATGTAATAAAGCGTTACAAGTTATTTTAGCAACAAAGTTTGGTCAAATCAATCGCAAACTATGTACTAAATTCCTATTTAAAATAAGTACGAGATATTTCCTCATCTTTCTTCAAGAAATAACTTTTTGCCACAAAAAAACGCTCCAATAGCTATTTTAAACAACAAAATGATAAACAAACCATGGGCGTAGTGAAGAAAAGCGTTTACTTATTAAGTAAATTCTTTTAGTCAAATGTCTTCTGAAAATAGTACAAACTAATCTGATGTACCTATTAAAGTCTACTTTAAGCTTAAATCAATAAATCTTCAAAACTACTGAACTGAAGCTCATGTATTTTACATCATTATAAAGGGAATTGAAAGATCTTTAAAATAAGGTATCACTCGACCCCCCTTTCCATTTAAGATTTTAGGGTTGGTGTCACCCCCGCCCAGGGGGCTGCACGTGTTAACGTGATTTTCTGCCAAACCTGTGTCCCCCTCGAAAACAAAATCGACGGGTCTGAGCGTTTTTCCAAAAAAAAAAAACTGACCTGCCAGTAAATGCGTCTGTTTCGTTTTCGATGCGCTTCCCTGTATATTACAGGCTATAAAAAGAAAACTTTGAAAAGAAAATTTAGTAAATAATGTTCATTTAATGACGAATATCCAAGAAACGTAGGATACAAAAAAAGACAGTGTTTTATTTGTCGAATAAGAATTAATTATACATAGTTTCCCTATTAACCTTCAAATTGAAAGTTTGATAATATAATAATTTGAATATTTATTTTTTGACTTGTTAGAATCGAATGAAAAAATAAAAAAATAGAGGGCATGCGTTTGAAAAAAAGAACTTTCAATTTTTTGGGACATCCTATTGTCCACGTTTCTTGTGAATATTTTTGTGAGGCCATTTTTGTCATACGTTTTGTGCATTAAATTTACTTTTCTGTAAATAGATATAGTGACTGATTTCATGCTGCTGGATATGTAATTTTGTTATATTTGTATGTGTTTACGACTTCATAATTGGCTAGACCGAGTTTGATCCAAATATGTTCGGAAATATTAAAAAGCTTAAATATTCTACGTTTTATGAAAAATAACCTCAAAAAGATGTGTGCTGTGTCACCTTTTCGAAAGAATTTATTGGTTTGTTATAATAATCCTCTAATTTTATGCGATGGCAAAAGCCAGTGACACATTCCAGAGCAACTAGATATTTATTGCTAAATTGAATTCCTCAATTTTATTAACTGTACATAAATACTGTTTGCAAATTCTCCGATCCAACCGGATGTCAGGGTCGTTTATTTCAATGAACGCTGGTTTCAGATGGACAAAAAACGTGCGAAAAATGAGAACCTACATAGTTATCCTTCAAATCTTCGTGGGTGTATTCTATTCCATCGTCCAATATCGAGATTCGTACGCCCTCCCCAGTAACACCTTTTCTATAAACTGGCAGCACGTTTAAATCGAGTTTCGGAAGGTCTGTTCTAGATCTGGTATCGCGCTGAAATAAAAAGTATATTCATTTTTTTTTTAAGTAAATATCGGAACATTGCATACCAAATACCACTGTTGGCTCCATAGTTCGTCGTTGAACGTCTTATCTACGCCTGACATCGGTCGTTTGGAAATTTTTTGATTTTCTTCAAACCTTTTCACTCGTTCTTTAGGCCAATCGGCAGGATCAATAGGCAGAAAATCTCGCTTTTGACGAATCTTTCCTCTTTGTTCCTCTGCCCAAACCAGCTAATGTTTAAAACATGTGAGAATTTAGGAGATAATTTTGAGAAAGAAAGCGTGCATCGGAGAAGTGTTAATAAGGAACTGATGCACTAAGAAAAAATTTTCGGTCATTTTAATACACTACAGGTACAGTAGAGAGTGCCCTCTAGCGGCTACAGTAAAACTATGCCCATGGTTCGTTTTGTCGTACCAAAGAACCCTTGTATACCAATTTTCACTGTTATACATCAAATATTGTTCGAAATATTAAAAAAAACTATTTTAGAAAGTAAATTTAAACACCCTGTATTTCTGAAGACACGCATTTTTCGACCCATGTTTATATGGACTTTATGCATTAAAAGTTCTATCGAATCTTAAAGTTATGCAACAATAAACTGAAACACCCATAAAAAAGTTAAAATTTACAAATAAAAAAGGTTTTTCGTGATTTGGCGGCAGTATTTATAATATTTAGCCCTACGGGATCTGAACGAATATTTGTGAACAAAAAAATGTACACCACTAACTTAAATCCCATTTTTATTATATTCTTTGGATTAAACAAATAGAAATACAACTTTCTGTTTCTTAAATTTTTTTCGTATCTTGTTTATTATTCGAGAAAAAATTACACTTAGTTGCAAATCCCTGTACCAAGCAACATGGGTAAACGTATCTTTTGGAACTCGTAATAATTTCAAGGCGCAAATTTTTGCATATATCATTGAATCTTGAATCCGTGCTGCCTATTTTCAGGTACAGACTTGCTTTTACATGTATCCCTTTGCCTTTCTCGCAAAAAGTACAATACTTCATTTTTGAGGAATGAGCTTCATGTTCTTAACAGCAGAATACTTTCGAGATGAATATTAATTTTAGCCTCAGCCATTTGAAAAGCTTACCCTTGCATCATAAACTAACTGTTTCGAGTTTGTTCCTCTTTTTTGATGGCTCTCTCGTACAGGCAACAAAATGTATGTATCAACGAAACCCATGACCTGAAAAATATTAATTTACTGATTGGAATATGAAAATTTGCGTAGTCGTGTATCGAATACGACTAGGATACTCTAAGTTGTATTCATAATGTTTAATATTCCTGAGCTAAATGTTGGCACATATTTTTTAAGCACTCCATAGATAATCCAGGATAATGGACAGATTGTTTGACTAACTAATAAGTAGCGATAAATTTTAATATTATACCCCCGCATTATCGCTCCACGATACTTGATGGTATGTGATGCATTATGCATATAACGCGTATACAGGGTCAGCTTAGTCATTCATTTTAAGTGCTTGTACTGTAGGAGTCGTCAAAAATCACCTATACATGGTGTTCCTTAATGATATGCGAATGTTTAAGGGTGTGGATCTACATGAATAATTAATGTTAGATTGCTTTATAAACTATAGTACAAAAATGTTTCGTTACAAAAACTCGGGGTGTTGAAGTTTTAGGAAAAAAATAGACATTAATTAATATTTTCAGAACCGCTTCACATATTTCACTGATATTTAGTACGTAGTGAAAGTTGATAAGGTTGCATATTTTTCAATGCAAAAATAATTTTTAGCTTTAACAGTCCCGTGGGTACGGGTAGGGGTACGATATTTAAAAAAAAATGGTACGCCAATGGTTTTTTGCCAAATAAAAATTATTTTTGAATTCCCCGTTCAATTTAAAACAAATGATCTCTCTTGAATTGTTTCCTTCCATGCGCCATCTTTGAGTAAAAAAATAAAAACCGTTCTATTGTCCGAGAAAATTATACTAAGTGACATATAAATCCGAACACCTAGTTTAAATGGTTTTATTTTAATAAAATTTTGTATAAGTACTTAATGAAGCATAATAAGTAAATGATCAAAATTTCAAAATGATTGGACTGCTTTAAAGCCCTTTGACCTTTAATAATGTGTGGATGCACCCTGATGTGCTACGCATTCTCCAACGCGCCTAGGCATGCTTCTGATCAGGTGGTCAATGTCCTCCTATGGTATCTCATTCCAGGCAACCACCAACTCCTCTCGAAGTGCTTCTAGAGTCTGAGGAGGACGTTGCAAATTGAGCAATCTCCTACCCATCATATCCCACACGTGCTCAATTGGGGATAAGTCGGGAGATCTTGGTGGCCATGGTAACAATGTGACATCATTATGTTGAAAGAAGTCTATTGTGACTCTTGCAACATGTGGTCGGGCATTATCTTGTTGGAAAGTTGGATCTGCCAGGGTGTTAAGATAGGGTAAAAGATGGGGTTCTAGAATTTCGTGGATATAACGCTGCGCGTTCATGTTACCTCTGATGAAGATTAAAAGGTGACCTGGAACCATAAGCTATAGCACCCCAAACCATAACTCCAACAGTGTGATGAACATGTCTTTCAACAAAAAACTGTGGATTCTTCCTTTCACCACGTCGCCTTCTAACCCTGGCACGATCATCGTGCATGCCTAAACAAAATCGAGACTCGTCATTAAAGACAATACTATTCCATTCCTGATCCCAGAGTGACCGTTGTCTGCACCACTCAAGGCGATTACGTCGGTGTACTCGAGTTAAAGGGAGGACCCAGTGTGGCCGGTATGAAAACAAGCCAAAACTTCTCATTCGTCGGTAAACACTTCGCATGCCAATAGGTCTTCCGTGTTCTGCAAACCATTCATTTGCAATGGACCTGGTAGTGGAGAAACGGTCCCTTAAGGCCAATAATCTTAGGCGGCGATCTTCACGGTCTGTTGTTCTACGGCGGCGTCCAGTGCCCCTTGCTCTTTGCGTACGGCCTTCTCGAAGCCATGCCTGACAACACCTAACCACAGTGTCTACACTTCTTTGCACTCTAACTGCAATTGCCCGAAAAGAAAGTCCAGCTTCCCGAAGTCCCACTATACGGCCCCTATCAAACTCACTAAGTTGACGAAATCGTACAGGTCTCCGTACTCTAGGCATCGTAACCGATCGTAAAGGATGTCAAGAACCAAAATCCGCCAACGTTGATTCTTTACTGCGGCTGAAATATTCATTTTTAGAGCGTTAGTGAATTAAAAAAAAGCAGTATAAAAACCGGAATGTCCAACTGATAAGGCTGAAAATTTTTTCACTTGTTATTTACAGTAAGATAAATACATTCACCAACTTTTATCAAAACAAAACCATTTAAACTGGGTGTTCGGATTTATATGTCACTTAGCATAAATAAGAATTTTATTACACAAATTTTTTGATATTCTCGACTACTGCCATGTAAAATCTTAGCGTCTTTTGTTTACTACACGATGTGGTTTTTGGTATATGAACCTGTTTTAACGAGCTCTATAAGCTGTTAAAATAAATCACTCAACTTTGAAAACAGCCTGAATATCCCTCATTAGACAGTGCAAAATTTTCCTTCTGGATTTTTTTTCATAATCTATTTTTTCGGGTGCCTTTCAACATCATGAATCAATAAGTTTGCTGAGCAGTAAGCCGGTGCAAAGTATGCACTTTTTTTTAGGAAGGTACAAAAGAAATAGCGTGCTGAAAGTGTCATTCCAAACAAACACGCATGCATCATTTTCACAATTCACCGAACACATGTTAAGTTGTAAAAAGATATAATACGAAATTTCTTACCGGACCGATATAGTAGTGACCACTCTTTTCGGCCAAGTGCCTCGCCACCGAAGGTCCACCGTTTACACGTATCACAACCTCCTGGGCATTAGCGATCATCACATGAAATAGACATAAAAATATCATCGTGTTATAATTGATACTCTCTACGAAAATTCCAAGATACATCGCATTTTCACAATGTATTTATAATAACTGATTTCACAACGGGTTTTCTTAGCTTAGTGTTTAAAAATTCACAGCAAATCGAACAATTTTCACGATTCTATGAACACTCAAATACGGGAACGTTGACAATATTTCAAGTGGGTGGTAATTGTATGATGTAGGTAGTTGAAAAGTTATAAAAAACGAAAATCTCATTGCTCGAAGCCGCGTAACATTTGAAACTACATCACAATCTCGGGAGAGAAGAAAATCTGTTGATTACAGTGCGGGGAATAGGCGGGAATATAGTACAGGTGTTGTGAACAGAATTTGGACTGGATTTCAGGGTGAAAATAGAACCGCTAAGATATTTACGAACTACGTTTTTAACATGCTTTTATTAGCTTGTGTGTATATGCAACGGAAGCTTTCAGCATAATTTGGGCTGTTAATAACTTAAATTTTATTATAACTTTATTTTGAGCTCATTAATCATGATTGATTGTTCTACCATCTACGAGCCCCTTCCCACTTCAGTTGGCCCAACTATTGATATCTTATTTTTTTCTTATCAAACACAAATAATAAAAATGTAGCAGGGTGTTATAGGTTTAAAATATTAACAATGAATATTTTGATAATATATAGTAGAAAACACCAACTTTATCACTCCCTAATCAAATTTGCAGTGTAAAAATAACACATGTCGCAATTTCAGCATATCAACCTATTTTCATTTCAATGCAAAATAAGTCTATAACGCATAGGTGGCTGTGAAAAATAAAAACCATGACAATTGTTTTTATTAATCACAGCTGTCAGAATACGTTTAAAATAGTTTTGGGTAGTTAAGCTTTTCAAAATGGGTAGAGGAAAGGTTATTAGTGAGAAAATTCGGTTATTGATAATTAAATTTTTTAATTCTGGGAAATCAAACTCAGAAATCGTTAGACTTATCGCGGTACAGTGTGAGACATATTGTTAACTCGGTCAGTTAATATTAAGCCACGATATGTGAAACAAAGTAATATCAGAAATGCCGACCGAAGAGCATTAAGAAGAATAATCGTGAAAAACAGGCGTGCCAATTATTTACAATTAAGTGCTCTGTGGAGTGACGCTGTTGGAAGGAGAATTTCGAGTTGCACAACTCATAGAGAGGCCCACAAACTGGGATTTAGCACTTGCAAGGTAAGTTTTCTTATAAAAAAAGTGAAGTAAAAACCCTAAAGTTGCACAACTTGTTTACAGGCCAAAGAAAAGCCACTATTAACTCCACTGCAAAAGAAAAATCGGCTTAGATGGGCTAAAGAACGTAGACAATGGACACCTCAACAATGGTGTGCAATATAATGGAGTGATGAGGCCCGATTCGAAGTTTGTGTTGGTGACAGTCGCAGTAGAGTTATTCGCAAAAAAAAATGAAGCATTTCATGTTGATTGTCTGAAGAGAAAAGTGAAATTTCCAGCATCCATTATGGTCTGGGGCAGTATGTCATCAAAAGGAGTAGGAAAACTTCATTTTATTGATGGAAGTGTGGATACAAACAAATATTTGGCAATTTTAGAAGATTCGCTTTTACCAGTGATGGAAGAATGTTTGGCATCCGGCCAAGATTTTGTGTTTCATTAAGGTGGTGCAGCGTGCCATACCTCAAAAAAGGCTATAAGATGAATGGAAGAAAATAATGTACCACTTTTGAAATGGATTTCTAGCAGTTCAGATCTGTCACCTATTGAAACTTTGTGGCACGAGATGAAAAAGGTTCTACGACAACATCACCGAACTGAGACAAAAGCTTCAAGAAATATGGGATTGTTTTACACCAAATTTTTGCCAAAACTTGGTTAACACTATGCCCCAAAGAATTTCAGCCGTAATAAAAAATAAAGGTGATGTTACCCAATGGTAATCTTTCAATTGTTGCTTTGTTAACTTCTAGCATTTATTCGCACATTGTTTATTTGTTCAGATGTTCTATTAGTTATAGATCTAAGTGATTTCAAATATGTATTTTTTACGACTAGAGTGTATCTAAAATGTTTTTGAGAAAATAAATTGTTTTAGGTTTTGTTTCTGGTACAAATTTTGAAGTGGGCCAATTGGGGGTCGTAGTTGGTTAAGGCTTTCGCGGCCAGGTGATAAACTGCTGTCTTGATTCGGGTCTGAAGGCCGTCGTCGGTTGGAATTTCTTCCTAACGTTTCGCTAGCACGAGTGGCAAGCTTCTTCAGAGGTCCTTCCATTTCCGATGCCGGATGTAGACTGTCAGTCATCAATCAACTATTTTCTTATTTTGGAAAGTAATTGATATAAGTTTTCCTATTTGAACTGGTCTATTTTCCCCACCACCTCGATTTTCATTAGACAGAAGAACAATTAATCCTGTTTGTGTCTGCCAATAGCCGGATCGGCAGGGATTTTCATAGCTGATACTCTGACGTTGAACGTCGAGATCCAGCAGAGATTTTCTTAATTTCGATTTATTGCCCTTTAGTGGAAATTGAAATTGGATGATATGTGTATGTTACAAGCGCCAGAGATTTTTTCCATGTTTAAAAACAGGAAATTTAAAAAACTGGATATTAGGCTAGCTGACGAAATTTGGAAAATTGCTTAATAATATACCTTTTAAATTTGAAAAATCTTGCCAATATCTCGCATTTCCTGACTGAACATTTTACCACGGATTCGGTTTCAGTGACCCAAAAAACGTATTTTAAGGAATATTGTATTCACGTTCCCGGCTGACTCATTTTGTGCCTTTTTGGTAACAATACATGGAAATTATACAGGATGGGTCAGAAAGAAGTGCGAATCTCAAAACCGCATTGCCCGTGACAGTCACGCTGAAAAGGACGCGGGTGGTGGGGATAAGTAGCTTGATCATCGAAAATTTAGTCGCCATAGAGCGTTTCGCCGTTGAGCAGCGTCCGTTTTATGTTAAGACTTATTACAAAAATAATAGTTTAAAAAAACTAAAAACTCGCTTTAATAGCTAACCGAGTTGAAAAGTAGAAAATAATTTTTAATTACAAAGAGTTTATACGAGTATTACAGTAGTAGATGGTCGTACAATCAATCATAATCAATGAACTCAAAATAAAATTAAAATAAAATTTAAGTTGTTAACAGAATGACTCAATACAGAGTAAAAAGCGTCCTCTCATAGATAGTTGCCAATAGAATGATGGTAACATTTAATATATCAAGCACCCCACCCTTTTTACGAATTGAATTAATCTGTTAATAACTTAAATTTTATTAAAACTTTCAAAACTTTCAAAACTTTCAAAACTTCCAAAACTTTCAAAACTTTCAAGACTTTCAAAACTTTCACGGCTTTCAAAACTTTGACGGCTTTCAAAGCTTTCAAAAATTTCAAAACATTCAAAACTCTCAAAACTTTCAACACTTTCAAAACTTTCAACACTTTCAAAACTTTCAAAACTTTCAAAACTTTCAAAACTTTCAAAACTTCCAAAACTTTCAAAACTTTCAAAACTTTCAAAACTTTCAAAACTTTCAAAACTTTCAAAACTTTCAAAACTTTCAAAACTTTCAAAACTTTATTTATAAGCTCTCAACCCTGGTAATCCTAGGCACCAATTAACTATATTTTTCACACCATAGATTTTCAAAACTTTTAAAACTTTCACAGCTTTCAAAACTTTTAAATCTTTCAAAACTCTCACAACTTTCAAAACTTACAAGTTTATAAACTTTCAAAACTTTCAAAACTTCCGAGACTTTCAAAACTTTCAAAACTTTCAAAACTTTCAAAACTTTCAAAACTTTCAAAACTTTCAAAACTTTCAAAACTTTCAAAACTTTCAAAACTTTATTTATAAGCTCTCAACCTTGCAATTCTATGCACCAATTAACTAGATTTTTCACACCATAGATTTTCAAAACTTTAAAAACTTTCATAGCTTTCAAAACTTTTAAAACTCTCACAACTTTCAAAACTTTCGAAACTTTCAAAACTTTCGAAACTTTCAAAACTTTCGAAACTTTCAAAACTTTCAAAACTTTCAAAACTTTCAAAACTTTCAAAACTTTCAAAACTTTCAAAACTTTCAAAACTTTCAAAACTTTCGAAACATTCGAAACATTCGAAACTTTCGAAACTTTCGAAACTTTCGAAACTTTCGAAACTTTCAAAACTTTCGAAACTTTCAAAACTTTCCAAACTTTCAAAACTTTCCAAACTTTCCAAACTTTCAAAATTTTCAAGACTTTCAAAACTTTCAAAACTTGAATCAATCATAATTTATGAACTCAAAATAAAATTAAAATAAAATTTAAGTTGTTAACAGAATAACTCAATTCAGAGTAAAAAGCGTCCTCTCATAGATAGTTGCCAATAGAATGGTTGTAACATTTAATATATGCACCCCACTCTTTTTACTCTGAATTGAATTATTCTGTTAATAACTTAAATTTTATTATAATTTTATTTTGAGGTCATTACTTGTGATTGATTGTTCGACCATCTACTACTGTAATATAAAGACGTTAATTATTATTACTATTATTATGTTTACAGGCCCAACTGATAGTCTCCCACTGGGAATAGACGGCACTCTACGCTACTTCGAGCGTCTCATTGCGTATATTCCGCGCCGTCTGTAGGCCAGCCCTAACATTCACCCTGCGCGTATCGATCGTCTGTCGTTTCATCCCCGTCACATGATCGACCCTTAACCGAGAGTGCATGGCGGCACAGAGCCTTCTGCGATTTTGACCATCGTTCCTGGGGTGCGTTAAGTGAATCGAGTGTGCCATGGCCGGTCAGACCATCAACGATAGGCTGCTGGCGGCCAAGCATAGCCTCGCGGGTCAAGGATTGGCCAAGTCAGTGTGCAAGGCCACCACAGAGGAAATATTAGGTATATAGAGTAGACGTGTTATGTCATTTTTTGGATGGGTGAAACTTGGGCTAGTCTGTTATGCGTGCTCGGTTTGATCAATCAGCTGGTGATCACATTCAAATATTGAGGAATCTCGTCTATGACGAGTTCACAACACCAGTGTCACATAGTCATTATTATGAAAAGTTATAAACTTCAAGGTCAAACTTAAGGTAGGACTTGCGGTTGTTCACGATTTATAGAAACTTCTGGCGTTTTTGTATGGCCAAGGGAATATGATGACATATGTCTACTGCTTTGTTAATGAGATAATCCCTAAATATTCAGAGGAGACACAAGCAAAACGAACATTATTATTATTACTGAAATGTTTGTTGATGTAGAATTAAGGAAACATTTGAAAGTACCATTAATTGGACTTCAAGAAAAAAATGATGTTAAGTAGGTTCCCATGGAACAGAGAAATTAAGCGGATCAAGTCAGTCAAACATGCCCATAGACACCTTTTTTCTGCCCTACCGACAGAACCGTCAGTCTGGCAACGTCGCACTTTCCTCTGTTGGGGGTTATAGGGGCGGAGGATCTTGGCATATTTATAAGCTCTCAACCCTGCACCAATTAGCTATATTTTTCACATCATAGATTTTCAAAACTTTTAAAACTTTCACAACTTTCAAAACTTTTAAAACTTTCAAAACTTTCAAAACTTTCAAAACTTTCAAAACTTTCAAAACTTTCAAAACTTTTAAAACTTTCAAAACTTTCAAAACTTACAAGTTTATAAACTTTCAAAACTTTCAAGACTTTCAAAACTTTCAAAACTTTCAAAACTTTGAAAAATTTCGAAACGTTCAAAACTTTCACGGCTTTCAAAACTTTCAAAACTCTCAAAACTCTCAAAACTTTCAAAACTTTTAAAACTTTCACGGCTTTCAAAACTTTCACGGCTGTCAAAGCTTTCAAAACTTTCAAAGCTTTCAAAACTTTCAAAACTTCAAAACTTTGGAAAATTTCAAAACTTTCAAAACTTTCAAAACTTTCAAATCTTTCAAAAATTTCGAAACTTTCGAAACTTTCAAAACTTTCAAAACTCTCAAAACTTTCAAAACTTTCAAAACTTTCAAAACTTTCAAATCTTTCAAAACTTTCAAAACTTTCAAAACTTTGAAAATTTTCAAAACTTTCAAAACTGTCAAAGCTTTCAAAACTTTTTAGCCAATCTACTTGTAGAATCTTATATGTAGGTGTGTTATGACTAAAACAATTTACAGGTCCCAAGAAAAAGCACTTGGACTATTTGGTACATTGCACCAATGAACCTAACGTGTCCATTCCTCAGCTGGCAAATTTACTCATGGAGAGGTCTCAGAACACCAGTTGGGTTGTGGTTTACAAAGCTCTGATAACCACACATCATCTCATGTGCTATGGAAATGAAAGGTAACTTAATATTAAATATATACAACTATTGTGAACTACTATTTAAAAAACGACCTTATTTCAATATTTATAGCTGGTGTTTAAAACTTGATACTCACTATTGGGATCTCGCAATAGATTTTATTTTTCCTCAACTTTCTTTGGGGTAGGATTTCCAAATAACATCAACACATTAACATTTCAAATTTTTCTCCTCTATATGACGTTTGCTTTCTTGTCCCTCAATTATCAACTTGAAGATGACAGCTTATCACATGTTCATTCGATTACATCATAAATTAAAGATTGTTTCATTTTTAACAATATTCAGATAATTTGACAGGACACCTCAGCCATAGGTTGTTATTATTATTTAAATATAAGATGCATCGGTTTAGGTATGACGGATATTAAAATTAAACTGAAGTGTGCAACCTAAAACAGCGTTGAGGCATTTACTTATTCTAAAATGTACCTAGAATTATTTTTTAGGAAATTACTGGTTACGTTTCTACTAAATCTTTTTATAAGGCCTCGCATTATTTCTCAATACTACAAAGAAAATACTTTAAAATTCCCAGTTGCTTCGACAAGCGTGAATCTGCTCGACACTATCGTTCCAGGTTCACCCAATATTTGGCCTCCAGCAACGTGTCCTTCCAACTGTCCAACTTCGTGGACAAAACGGGCGTCCAAAGCGCCGTAGGTGCTCGAACGGGTTACGACATGTCTCCGTTCATCAGGAGATACGCCAAGTACCTTAACGAAAAAGCGTTGTCTTACCGAGCAGTCGCATTTGACTTCTGCAAAGTCAAACGTGGTAAAGAAGAGGGAACTTTAAGAACGATGAACACCGAAAATCTCCTCAAGACGCTGCCCATCCTCCAAAACCAACTTGACGCTTTGTTGGAGTTCGATTGCTCTGTTAGCGATCTGATGAACGGAGTTATCAATATGTGTTTCATGCTGTTGTTCAGGGATTTGATCAGATTGTTCGCCTGTTATAACGACGGAGTCATCAATTTGTTGGAGAAGTATTTTGAGATGAACAAGAAGCAGTGTAGGGAAGCTTTGGACCTGTATAAGAAGTTCCTCATTCGTATGGATAGGGTAGCCGAGTTTCTTAAAGTCGCTGAAAATATAGGTGAGTCTGCTTTGACAAAAAAATTCTCAATTTAGAACATTTAAAGGACTTTGGATGACATACCGACGTGGTTAATGTTCTCGTTACAGGCATCGACAAAGGGGACATACCGGATCTGACTCGCGCCCCGAACAGTCTCCTAGACGCCCTAGAAGCCCACTTAGCGTCCCTGGAAGGCAACACCCCCACCACAACTTCCAATCAAAAGAGTTTGAAGTCGGGAGTCTCCGCTCTTTCACATACCAGCAACTCTTTCGGTGGCGCTGTCGACGACACTTTCAAACAGGTAAAGTTTACATCAGAAAAGGGCTCGTTACATAAACTGTAATTTTATGGTTCGTTGGTCGTATGATATATTTTACTCGGATACTGATACAATGCTTTCTTAAAAAAATAACGAAGGTTGTTCTTATTATTTCTGCGATCCTATTTGGCAACATGGCTTTGATGATGGAAACTGTGTATAAATACGTTAATCAATAATGATAAACAGCTTTATCCCCGCTTATGAGAATGATTCGCTGCCAAACAAACTTGAAGAATAGCAGAACGAAATTTTCAGTTGTTCTTTTCTTTTTAAAGGTACCAATCGTCAAGCCCTATTAACAGCAGGTTGTATAGATCTCGAACATCCCAGTTCTTTTGTCACAAAATTATCTCTGCAAAAAACTAACTGTATTCCACTCATAGGCGGCCTTGGCGGAAGAAGAACAAATGATGAACAATTTCAAAGCGAGCGTCGCGTCACCGGTAGGCGGAGCTGCGACGAACCCCTTCCTAAGCGACGATGAAGCGCCGGCACCGCCTCCCCAGACCAAAGCCGAGCAAATACTCGATCTGTTCGGGGACGGAGGGGGGATGACGCAGACCCAACAGCAACCGGTAAGTAAAAGGCGGCGTTATCGGATCTTGCTTAATTTTGTTCTATCTGATAATTTGTAATACTACAAACGCTTCACAGTTTTATCATCTACGAGTATATGTTTTGGCTATGCCTGGAGCACCAAAATTAAAGGATATTTTACTGTGTTGTGGAAACATTGAACTGTATTGTATTTCTAAGCTATTATCGCTATAGAAAGAAACTGATTCAACAGAAATCCTCAAAGGTCAACGTTTGCGTCTATGGTGAAGATAATGCCTTTTTTGTAAAAGAACACTATTTTTGAAGAACATGATTTGTGGTTCCGTTTCGATTCCTGTTTATTGTTAGACAGAAAGAAACATGACTCGACCCCTCTTTCATATTCCTTTGATGATTTATCGACATAATTGTTTCTGATATTTTCAATAAATAACATATTTGAATGTTCTCCATTGTTTCTTCCTCAGTCACAACCAACGAACGCGTTGGATGACCTCCTTTCACTTGGGATGAATCCCTTCGCGGATTTCGGTGCCACCGTACAGGGCGGTGCCCCTGCTGCTCCGCAAGCCAATGGAACCGACTTCTTCGCTTCAACGAACGCCCCACCCATGGATGCCAGCCAATCACAGCAGAGCAACATGTGGATGGGCGGAGACTTTACGCAGCAGGCTCAAACTGGTTTTCCGCAGACGGTCGGCAACGGTGGAGCGAATATGGGCAATCTTTTCGGTAACATTTTTCTAATTAATTCAGGTCTTTTGCGAATTTTGAGATACGCTGTGTGTGGTTATGCCGGGCGTTTCAAATTAGACCTTTAAGTGTAGTTTTCACTCTTTGGTTAGCCATGCAGTTGTTGTTGGAATGGAAACACCCGGTATTGCAGGAGAAAGATTTATAAAAACGGGAGAATATTCAGAATTTTCGAAATATCCACTATTTCAAAAAATTTGAATATTTCCATTATTTTAAAATTTTCTGTATTTTCGAAATTTTCAAAACCTGCCAAATTCTCAAAATATTTGAAGCTTTTAGAATTTTCAAACAAAATTTTCTAAATTCTCAAAATATTCAAAATTTTTGGAATTTTCAAAATTTTTTGTGTATAGCAAGACAGATTTATAAAAATGGGTATATTTTCAATATATAGCAGGAGACAGACTTAAAAACAGGGAATTTTTCAAAATTGTAAGAATTTTCCAAATTTTCAATATGCGAAATTTTCAAAATTGTCTATTATCTAAATTTTTTAATTGTCTACATTTTAAAAATTTTCTAAATTTTCAATATATTCAATACTGTCTTTGTCAGAATGAATATGTGGTACTTGGAAAACTTTCTTATTAATGCCCCACCAATACGCCCTATTAAGAAAAGTCCCAACTTTTCGGACATCGTGCATATCATTCCAAATAGGAAAACGATTTTTGATACTGTCTTTTTCGGTATAATACTAAGAACTCCTGTTTCTTTGCAAGCAGGCCAGCCAGAGCAATCTGTATTCGATCCAATGGGAGGCAAACCTCCGATGCAACAAACTGTCCAACCTCAACCTCAAGCACAGCCCACCCGACCTCCTCAACCTGCCAAGATCCTCACCGGAGATCTGGAGAGCAGTCTGACCTCGCTTGTAGAAAATTTGACAATGGATTCTGGTAAGAAATACATTAAGCATCAAGAGCCGTAGTCAGCCGTTCCTGCAATTGTAGGCGCCTTATCAGCGACCTATTTTGAGGTTATGTCACAAATATCTATTTGCATCAAATATTGTTCATGCTTTTGATTTATATCACCTGTTATATCAGCTTGAAATTTCCTAAAAGATAACATAGCCCCAAAATAGGAGAGCGCTGACTGATGGATAGAAAAGATTATGAAAATCAAGGAGGCCACAAAGGAGTCCTACAATCGTACTAACCTCTGACGATACGGCCCTAAGCGAATATTATCTATATTTCTCTTTGATAATGCTAATTGACAATGGCAATAAATATCCTCCAAACAATATAACCAAATTTACCATTTTCAGGAAATAAAGGCCAGCAATGGAATTCGCCTAAGAAAATGTCAACAGGAGGTGGGATGCAAGGTGCGTACAAGCCTCCAACTCAACAAATGGTTGGACAACAACCCATGATGGTACCCGGCCAACCAATGCAAGGTAAGAATTATAATGTGGAATAGTGGAATTGGTGGTTGGACGGGGAATTATCGGCCACTTTTCTCGCCGAGGTTTAACGACTTAGCACTAGGCCGGCACGAGAATTGTTGATTGTTGGTAGACGTTCGAAAAAGTTTTTAACTGGAACAAATCCGTGCAAAATTCGAGTTATCGTCTAGCTCTTTCTCCTGAACACGCGTGTGAGATAAATATAGCTGAATCAACAGACCAAAACTTATTATTCTGCTATTTATCTGTATTCTATGATTATTAATACTGCCTGTCTACCAATCTACAATTGACGTAAAGGTGTAGAGATGGGTCAGCGTAGATGTTCTGTGGAGATGGGTGCGACATGGGAAAAGAATAAGCTGCTGAAGGATAATTTAGTTATTTAGCAGTGGACTGTTTTTCGCAGTTAAAAATAGAACAAAATACCCCAAAAATATCCAAAGATTGTATTTTTTTCCAAAAAAATCCCCCAGAACATTTCAAGGAATGTAAAGATCCCCCAAATTTGGGGGAAGATTCCCCAATATGGCAACCCTGGAAAGAGTCAAATCGGGCGTGATAAAAGCACGGAAACAGCCCCGACATTACGTCACACGCAGTCACAGAACTGGTCACGAAATAGCTGATTGACTCGCCGAAAACTCATGATTTTCAAAATTTTGAAAATCTTAAAGATTTCCAAAATTTACAGGATTTTCATAATGACATAATAACCAGGATTTTAAAAATTCTCAATATTTTCAACAATTTCTGATTTTTAAAAATTTTCAAAACTTTCAAAATTTTCTAAATTTTCAAATCTTCAAAATTATCTAAATTCCCCCTTTGGATGGAAGTTTGCAGAAGGCAGCACGGAATAGCTGATCGAACAATTGTGTTATCAAACTACTTCACGCCATATTTTTATTATTAAAACCATATGTTACTCTGTACAAATAAAAAATTCAGTTTTTCACACTACGTACGTTGCAAATTATGCTTTGTTCAATTCACATTGATTTTCTTTCATTTTTCAAAACCGTATCCCACACTGTCACTAATATTCTTCTGCTTATCAGTATCTCTGCTGATCTCGTCTTTTCTGTACCCAAATATCTGAACAAAAACTTTGAAACCTTTCCCATACTGAGTTAATACGTCAAACTCGATGAAGTTCCGGCCAACTCCGCCTCCTGAATAAGTAGGGTAAGACTCTTCACCTTCGGCGCCTTGATCGTAGACGTTGGCGCAGGTTATGTACACGTCACCGGCCACAATCATCTGGAAAAAATCAAACAACCTATCATCGTATTCAATAGGCTACATAATACGTAATACGGTGAAAAATATCGGCCTTGATGTGATGTCATAAAAAAGTAAACAAAGAAACATCATCCAGTAGGTCACTCGTGGACTAAAGTTGTGTTTGAACATTTCTAAAGACATTCTTGTCAACGTAAAAAGCTATCGTGGACTTGGATACATAGAAACCGAAAGTGCAAATAGCCGAAAATTGACACATTGATAGTTGGTGATTTTTTTTCCTCTACTGAGCTGACGAACATCAAGACTTTTATATGAAACAATAAATAAATTACTAATCCCTATAAAAATTATCTTGTCTCTTAAAGGAGCTAAAAACTTAGGAACCATAGCAAAGTTTCAAGCATTTCTGCCAAATTTTTAATACAATGTCTCAAAATCCTCAAGAGCGTACCTATGTTAGTAACTAGCAGTTTCTAGGAAATGTAAAAAAAATAATGAATAAATAATGCAAACATAATTGTAAAAGTAAAGCTTACCTTGATTTTGGCAGTGACGTGACTTTTTTCATCGTTAGTAACAATAACATTTTCTTGATGCAACACCGGGTACTTCTTGGGATAACATCGCCCAATGAACAAATTGTGCGGCTTCTTTAACAATTTATATTCAACTAAAACAATAATTATTATCTGTTTCGCGATTTGAAATATCGACATTTTGAAACAGAAAGCTGCAATCAAAAAGACAAAAATAACACTTACTTCTTGCGGTACTGACATTCCTTGCTTCCACAGTAGTTGTATGTGCCGTAGTATCATTACTTTTAGAAATGATAACATTTCTTTTTTCTACTGTAGGTTTATCAGTGATAAAGATTTTGCTTCTGTTACTCATGGAATATCTTTTATACTGTCTATCCGACATACTTTTTCCTGCACTTTGGTCTTGCCTTTTTGTATCTATTTGTTTCCCTTTTTTCGAATTGAATATGTTATTATTGTTCGCAGCACTTGTTTTGTGCTTTCTTTCCAACATATTTTTCTCTGAAATACCTCTAGTAGTTGTCATATTCCCAATCTTTACTTCTGGCTTTTGCCTTGCGATATTTTTTATATTTTCTGTGCGATTATTGAACTGTCTCCTGTCCAACCTATTGACACTTCTTTCAACTCCTATTCTGCTTATGTTTGCACGTTCAAGTGTACTTGGGATACCTGATAAAATCGATAAAGTTGCGAAAATGATCAGGTAGCGCTTCATAATGCGTTGATAGTTGGAACAACAAGGATCTAGTGTCGATTGAAGTTTATTTTGCTGTTTGGTGTCGAAAGGGTTATCTTGAAGCCGTTAACTCTAATTTTTATATATTATAATGGGACAATAGACGATGAATGATGCTTATGGATAACTATATATTTATTGACATTTAACTTACAATTAACTGTTTGTCTATGTGGGTGGTTAGTTGGTCAAACAAATACCGTCAAGTTGTACAACTACAACTCTTAACTTTTGTTTGTTTAAGATTTTTTCAGTATGATCACTACAATTACATTCTTTAAAAAAAACTTCTCGTATATAATATACAAATATTTAGAAAAACAAAGCATGTACCTCTAAACGCCGTCTACTACGATACGAAATTTTTTGATTTAGTTACTTTTAAAATGGTAGTGTTTTTCGGATGTTAAATTATTTCTGTAGGTCTGTTTGTCGGTCTGTCCGTTTATTCTATAACCGCCTATAACTTGAGAAGTGTTACTCGGATTTTGATAAAATTTTTACACAAGGTTGCTACTATGACACCGTCGAAAAGGCTAAGTAGTTTTTGAAAATCGGTCGAGTGACGGCGAAGAAAAAAGCCAAAAACGAAAAACATAAAAATCGCTTCATTTTTTTATTTGTCACATTTCGGAACGTTTTGAATGACATTTTTTGTTCATTTCAGGTCAGCCCATGATGGGCATATCCCGAGAATTCGAACAACCTTTCACAGGCAGCCCTAAAATCGCCCAAGCAGCCCCTCCGAACCAAGAAGTCACCTTCGATCCTTTCGGTGCTCTATAGTGATACTTTCATCGAGTCGAAAAAAGATATACACTTTACGCGCATGCATGTCATTTGTGTTGATAGCTTATCCTAACATAAACAGATACAAATATGGTTCTTTGATGTCTCCTAAATCTCCCAAATCAAAAATAGGGTAACCATTGATTAACTAAGATGGAGATGGCCTACCGGATATTGTAATCCAGGGTCCAAAAAAGGATCTGAGAGAGCCGAACACGTATACAAACTTAGGGGACGTAGAACCTGGGGTACCTGGATCCCTAATAGGAAATATGTTCTACGCCACTGACATTTTTAGAGATAAGAAGTGCATTTTATAAAACACCATTAAATTTTCCATAATTTTTGTCTTTTAAAGAATTTTAGTTAGATGACTCGTTCTGGAGATCTTTCGTTTTGAATATTTGAGGTACAATCCTAAAACACTCTCATATACAGGGTGTCCGCAAAGTTGGGGTTTTCCTTTTCAGAAACAACTACCCTTGAAATAGCAAAGGTAATGTGTAGTGATACGAGGGCGACCAAGTAAAAAAAAATAAAGGAAAAAGTACTCACTCTCCAGTCGACGAGAAGGGCTAAGTACGTCTCTGCCCGAAATCATACCGCTCCAACAGAAAATGAAATCAGCTGATGCGCTACCGAGCAGACGCAGAAACCACATCGATTGTCTTACACCTAATGGCACATCTTCTAACAAGGAAGGCAAAATGTTGCGTAAAAAGTCTAGGTATTGCATCCCGTCTAATCGATTTGGGAGAATAAATGGTCCAATGAGCATACCGTTCACCATGCCAGCCCAAACATTCACCGAAAATGTTTGTTGAAAATGTGCCCGACGGACAGCGTGCGGATTTTCTACTGACCAAACATGAGTGTTGCGAAAGTTATTCACCCCATTACGCGTAAACGTAGATTCGTCTGTCACCAATATGCACTTCAAAAAGTCCAGATTATTGTCATGTTGATGCAACAACCACTCACAAAACCGCACTCTTGCTGGAAAATCGTCAGGTTGAAGGGCTTGTACACGTTGGACGTGAAACGGATACAGCCCCTCTTCACGCAGCGTTTGCCACACTTTAGTTTTTGATACTTGCACTTCTCTAGCCACGTCTCTAGTGCTTGTTGAGCGATTCTCGTCTACGCGATTACCTCTACACACGTGACCGTAACCGTCGGTTGAAGGTTGCATACTGACCTGACACACTGACCCCGACCCAGTTCTGTCGTCGGGTTGAGCCAGTGACCTTGTACCAGTCGGTGATGTCGCGGCTACAGGGCGGTATTCAGATATTTTTGATGTTGCAGAGCCCTTTATCCCGGTTCCCTTAAGACATTGGTGTATATGGTACTAAGAAAAATTGCTTATGTTTTCAAGATCTACACGTCGTGTAAAGGAAAACTACAACTTTGCGGACACCCTGTATATTTAAAATTTAGTAAATAAAACTTCAGTTCAGCATCCTTGGACCCACATTTACGAATACTTTTCGGTTTGGTTTGGTTGTTCTTTCTGCAACACTCTTTATAGGAGTCTACCTTCAAAAGTGCTTGTTGCTACTATCTCATAGGAGGTGCTGGCATCTTCAATCCCCTTTTCGCGCCATTTTGAGTGTCGTATTCAACCGGATCAGAATAAAGTTGCGCGTATAAAAGTCCTCGACGAGTTGTGACATCACTGAACCCAAAATAATTTTCTTCGATAATAAAATCCTATTCGCATTAGTATATCTTGGACGTATTTGTGGTATAGATGAACCAATTATTTGTCGAAGAAACGAATCACGAAACTGGATTAACAGAAAACGTATACTTTGTAGTAAAAAGCGTTACTGACGTTTCGGTTGCTTCTTTGTGAAGTACCACATATCCCACATTCGCGAAGTACTTCTTTGGTATATGCTTAGATAAAACTAAAGATTTCGTGATTGCATAAATGAGTGAGATGTTAGTATTACAGCTTGTAGGGTTATATACAGGGTGAACTTTGTGAAACCTGCAATGGCACAAGGAATTCAAACCAGGATGATTCAGGATGAAAGTGGACTTGACATAAGTCAGTTTTTTGACAGTCCTGTCATGAAAGTCGCTGTCACTTTGACTGGCAATGATAGTCAAATGGAACAAAAGTGTGCACTAAGTATACGCGATGTCGGCGACAATCCTTTTGAATTCAAATTGGTTTTTAATTGTCAGGTTTTCTAAAGAGTGAATGTAAACATCCTACAAGGATAGCATAGCATAGAGAAATTATAAAAAGTAAGATGGATATTGAAAAAAAGATACGATTAGTGTAATAATAGTTTCAGTATACAACAAAAACGTGAATTTCAAATATATGTAATGTACAAAAACATTATAGATATTATGTACAAAATAATCATTAGGTAGCTGTGTACATCCTAGGAAAAGAGATTCGAAGGAATATTTAGGTGTAAGACTGTACCCTTGACAAATAAAAGAGATGTTATGTATATGGTAAACGTTATACCACTGTACTTTACATATTCCCCGACAGTAGGGAGTTGCAAGTATAGCGGACCCTCAAGGGAGTATCTTGTTATTTTTGTCTTCTGGATAACTCATCAGATTTCGCATAATATATTTATCAGTTTTGTTATTGAGATACTTATTTTGGCGGTGAATAAATGCTAATGAAAAAGCAAGGTGTTGTATTATTTCAAATCGATCCCCTACATTAAAAAATATGGCGTCAAGCCAACAGACAGACCGATTGGACTTTGAATTTGAACATTAAGCATCATTCTGGGGCTTTTAAGGGCCTGCTCCGCCCTGAGAAAATCTGCTTTTCAAAACGTTTTTGGAGCAGGTACGCTTTCACAAAAGCTTATCTCTCGCCGATGCTAGACCTCACTTCTGAGAAACATTTCTGCAGGTTCCCGTACATATAAACTTCAAAACCGCACAGGCACGCGACGGCATGTAACAAATTTCTTGACAGAACTTTTTTGTTTGTTTTCCATGAATCCATCATTCTACAAAGTCGTAAATCAAAAATTTTGACAGTATTTGTCAATCTAATAAATCATTTTATCCAAGGTACGAGCTAACGAAATTACCGTATATGGCTACAATAATAGATACTCTCTCTCAATATTATTTTTTCCTGATCCTGATTGTAGTACTGATATCCTTGTATCTGTACGATAAGTATTGGTGTAAAACCATTGGGCAGCTGTATTATCCAAACGCATTTTCTTATGGATATTCCGGTTCAAACGGTAAGTAGATGAGAATATTTTTCATATTTCACGCTTTTTCAAATATTGAGTAGCTCATATACAGCAAACTATCAAAGCTTAAGAAACTTCGTTCGGAGCCAAAAAATACTTTTGTGAGATTTGTTCAACAAATTGTTTACGCAATTTTGGGCCTGGCAGCATGAAGATCCGATTGTTATTCAAAAAATGTCATCAAGTAAATTAACTATATACTTCCTAGAGCTTCGTTGGAGGTTCTCAAGAAAAGGGATCAGTCAGTCATCTGAAAATGAGCAGGAATCTTCCGACGATTTTATTTCCGCCATGTCTGAAACAATTTTAAAAATCTACGACTACCTAAATGACGGATGTATTAAACTCGCGATAATATTCGAACTTCGGTTCAAAAGTCTTCCATTGCATTTATGTTGATTTGTCAGTTGTATATCAATGCATCATAACTACTGAGTCAGTCTACTAGACGGAGTACCACAAATTACAGGTTAGGCGAATACATTCCATAGATCCCCATAATCCCTAATTATAATTTTGTTCACATATGTCCATACGAACATTTTTTCCAATTTGTTTAAATTTCATTCCGCGCATTCTTAACCGCAACGTTGGAAAAAGTATGAAATGTACAGAAATATCCCCAACTGGTGCACAATTGCGCTGTTGCAGTATTCGTCGGTCGTCCCGCGACGGCTGGCCAGCTTCTCACATCGCACAAAATCAAACCGCCTGATCGCCGTTTCAACCCGGCAGCTAACTCGATCTCTGCATGGCCATAGTTGGGTACGAGTATGTAGATGTAGCGGTAAGATTGCTGGATTAGGATACATAGGTCCCGAGTTCGATCCTGGGAGACAAGAGTTTTTTTAACCTTTTTGTTCGTTAAAATAAATACCTTATGCCGAGATATTATGTAAGAGATACAAAACACATTTGAAATCTCATAAAACCTGATTACAGCATTCGTAAACGGTACCTGTATCACTCACATGCGCTTCCTGTTGCTCTGTTTTAAATAATATTGAGCAAAGAAAGCATAATATTATAAATAAAATCCGATGCAGATGTATCGATATGATATCAGCTGTAAATCTTCTTAAATGTGTTAAGTAATCTAAGCATGATTTAAGAGACGGTTCGACCATATACATATAGTCGAAATCACGGACGATTACGTCATCATTTTAGTCTGTAGTACAGACAAAAGACAGCGATTTGTGAATACATTTAATGAAGTTTCTGATATGTTAGACAGAGACAAGCAGAATTTTATTGTCTAAACAAACTGTATTGCTAATTTGCATGTATCGGACAAAGATAGACGATGTTTTCATGTTGCATGATCGCTCATATTTGACAGATGAATATTTTAGGTTATGTTAAAGTAGGATAGGTTGTTTTCGAATAATACTTTGGTCTTTGGTGTTCCTGTCTTAAGGTATTCTATTCATAACTGTTTTTTTCAAAACAAAAACTCCCCACTAAAATTATTATTACGGTATCACTCAAAACCATGAAATAAAATGAAAATAAATATAATCAGTGAAATAACCTAACTTCGCAAAATCATAATATAAAATTGTTGTCATTATGTTTCTGACTCGTGATTTTATCATCGACGTACGTCCATTGATTACTTCAGCTTCAGTACAATTTATGGCATGACGTAATAGTCATCTTTCGTGATTTTGACTATATTCACTTATATGGGGTTGTCCAAAAAGGACGCTGGAAAGTAAACGAATATTAAAACAAGAAAGACTGGTATTCAAATCAAGTTGGGTACTTTATTTTTAAGGTTCATTTATACGATTTATGTATGAAAAATAATATCGCTCAAATGTTCACCACGACTGGATTTACAGACGACCACGCGATGGTCGAAATTTTCAATGACATTTTGCAACATGGTCGGTTCTATGGCATTTATCTCGGCAATGATGTTGTTTTTGAGTTCTTGGAGGGTGGCTGGTTTGTTGACGTAGACTTTGCTTTTCAAATATCCCCATAAAAAGAAGTCCAAGGGAGTCAAATCGCACGATCTTGGTGGCCATGGCACATTTCCTCCTTTTGACCACAATGCACACCACACAGTCACTTTTTGAGGATGCATCGGCTGCTCTTGATACTCACGGGGATTTTCGTTCGCCCAGATGCGGCAGTTTTGCTTGTTTACCGTCCCATTCAAAGTGAAATGCGCTTCGTCGCTGAACATGATTTTTAATGAAAAATTGGCATCAATTTGGCGGTGTTCTAGGAGCCAATCTGAGAAAGTTCGGCGCGAAAAATGGTCGGCCCAACACAGCACTTGCGTCAATTGGATCTTGTAGGCGTGTACATTCAAATCCTTGTGGAGAATGCGGAGCAAACTGGTTCTCGAAATGCCCAATACAACAGCAATATTTTCCGGTGTGCGAACGCTCCTTGGCCGGCCAGAGCCTGGCAGATTTGCCACAAAATCTGTTGCCTCGAATTTACGCACTAGACGACCGATGGTTGTTTCGTTTGGGCGGTTGTTGCGACCGAAATGTTCACGAAGCGCGCGAAACGTGTTTTTTATTTTTGCACCATTTTTGTAGTGCTCTTGAATAACTTTAATGCGGTCTTCAATCGAATACGACTCCATAGCGATCAACGGTGAACATTCAACTAACAAAATGACATGTCGGTGACAGAAAACAAAGATGGCGTCTATGTCAAATTAACGTTTACTTTCCTGCGTCCCGATTGGATAACCCTTTATATCTATTTTACAGACAGAAAGACCATCGGAAATAAGTGACATGCTTTTTCGTGATTCCGTTTTCAGGTCCCTGTCGGTGGAAAGATGTTTTTCCTGCGGCAAACGGGGAAAGGCAGTCTCCGATCAACATTGTGGATAGATGTGCCATTTCTGTACCAGCTGAAACAGTGTGTCCTTTGAATTTTTCGCCAGAGTTTCACTGTATGCCTTCTGAAATGAAACTGCATAATGATGGAAACAGTCGTAAGAAAGAATTTCAATTGAATAGATTTGAATTTAAAAAATAATCAACAGAGGATTGCGTGAGGTATCGGATATATTTGAACGAACATTTTAAAACGATTTGGAATTGGACATTCAGTTAGATTTGACAGGTGCATTATTAAAAGACAATTATTTAAAATGTTTCCAATTTGTTTGTTGAAGATTTTAATGCTATCAGATCAGTTTTTTTGAATCAATTTTCTGTAATTTTACATTTGTCTCAAAAAACGACTAACAAAAAATTTCCAAAAAACTGTTGGGCGTGTATTAACTGGATAAAAGCTCGTTTTCTAAGTAAATCGAGTTCGTAGATTCCGAATTCGATGCTAGGAACCGGATAAGATTCATTATTATTTTAGTTGTTCTTTGTGCCCAATGGGCTTGTCAGAAACGCCCCCACCTGAGCGGGGGCCCCTTGGAGGGCAATTACCGGTTCGTCAACCTGCGTTTCCGATGGGGTCCCAACGACTACGAGGGGTCCGAACACATGCTAAACTGCACCAGGTACGCCATGGAGGTGCAGGCGGCCTTCGTGAAGACCTCTATGAAGAGAGATGACGTCTTGGAAGCGGCTCGGTGTGGCTGGTTAGTCATGCTCAGTTATGTCTTCATGGTGAGTTTCGATAATAATAAGAAATCCTCGTGCGTCTGGCAACCCTGGGTCTGTCATACGAGCACCGCGCAGCGTTGCCAGATCGCTTGCAGTGTTGCCGGCCTCATTATTTTCCGTCACATCTCGTATATGGGTGTAAAACTAGTACATTTTTTCCTCCACAGGTGACCCCGATAGAGAACCCGTATTTAGAGCCCATAATCAAAGCCGTGCACTGCCTGAAATGTCCATTTAGCTACGTCAGCGTACAACCCGTCATTCTATCTCTGCTCATGCCAGAATTCTATCGCGATTACTACTCGTACATCGGCTCGCTGTCCTATCCTCCCTGCACGGAAGGTGTCCGGTGGATTGTTAAGCCGGAGCCGTTGATGATATCTTCCGGGCAGCTGGACAAGTTCCGCAAGTTGCATGGAGTTTCCGGGGTTATGGACAACAACACCAGGCCTGTACAGATGGTGAATAACAGAGATGTCACGTATTACGATTGACAAAGTTATTCAATAAATAGATACGTACTAGAATGGTCTTTCATTTTTACTTCCCGCGCTACAGGCGAGGAAGTAATGTGATAGCGGAAAATTTCGATAATTAGATATTACTTTTTTCGGATGTTGTTAATAGTGTGTATTTATAATCTTATCCTATTTATATTACAAAAAGTATCAAGTAAAGCAAGTCTACTTGAATTCTAAAGTTCTTTATACATATAGAAAGACGTAAAAACTATAATACTTGACTTGGTATCAGATTGCAGTCAAGACAAATAGCTTTAAAATCAAAGTAACTAGTTAAACCCCGTTCATACTAATGTATACTAAGTGACATATAAATCCGAACACCCAGTTTAAATGGTTTTATTTTAATAAAATTTTGTATAAGTACTTAATGAAGCATAATGATTGCACTGCTTTAAAGCCCTTTGACCTTTAATAATGTATGGATGCACCTTGATGTGCTACGCATTCTCCAACGCGCCTAGGAATGCTTCTGATCAGGTGGTCAATGTCCTCCTGTGGTATCTCATTCCAGGCAACCACCAACTCCTCTCGGAGTGCTTCTAGAGTCTGAGGGGGACGTTGCAAATTGAGCAACAGTGTCATGAACATGTCTTTCAACAAAAAACTGTGGATTCCTCCTTTCACCACGTTGCCTTCTAACCCTGGCACGACCATCGTGCATGCCTAAACAAAATTGAGACTCGTCACTAAAGACAATACTGTTCCATTCCTGATCCCAGAGTGACCGTTGTCTGCACCACTCAAGGCGATTACGTCGGTGTTCTCGAGTTAAAGGGAGGACCCAGTGTGGGCGGTATGAAAACAAACCAAAACTTCTCATTCGTTGGAGTTATGGTTTGGGGTGATATAGCTTATGGTTCCAGGTCACCTTTAATCTTCATCAGAGGTAACATGAACGCGCAGCGTTATATCCACGAAGTTCTAGAACCCCATCTTTTACCCTATCTTGACACCCTGGCAGATCCAACTTTCCAACAAGATAATGCCCGACCACATGTTGCAAGAGTCACAATAGACTTCTTTCAACATAATGATGTCACATTGTTACCATGGCCACCAAGATCTCCCGACTTATCCCCAATTGAGCACGTGTGGGATATGATGGGTAGGCGATTGCTCTATTTGCAACGTCCTCCTCAGACTCTAGAAGCACTTCGGGAGGAGTTGGTGGTTGCTTGGAATGAGATACCACAGGGGGACATTGACCACCTGATCAGAAGCATGCCTAGGCGCGTTGGAGAATGCGTAGCACATCAGGGTGCATCCACAGATTATTAAAGGTCAAAGGGCTTTAAAGCAGTGCAATCATTTTGAAATTTTTATCATTTACTTATTATGCTTCATTAAGTACTTATACAAAATTTTATTAAAATAAAACCATTTAAACTGGGTGTTCGGATTTATATGTCACTTAGTATATAATACCTTTTTGGACAGATTATTATAGTAGCGGTATTTAAAGATAGACACAGTTTTGTTCTAAGTTGAAGACGAATACCTCTCAAGTTTTCGTTTTATTGTGTTTAGTATTTTTTATGATGGTATCTGCTTAATTTAAGTATACACCACGAGAATCAATCAAATTCTCTTGCTTTTCTCACGAAAGTTTTGTAATTATTCAGACATGAATGCCTAATTTTGGGAAATTGTTGATATATCACAAAAAATGAAAAAAATAATTTTTTTGTTTAACCAAGGGAGACAAAGTTTTGTCTCTATAGGCGATCTGGATAATTTTCAGGTTACTATACGTGAGGAATAAAGTACGATAGATACGTCGTCACCGTATAATCAATATTTTATAATCACATTTCAATGTAGCAGCTTCACAAATGTGGACATCGTCGATCTTTAACGTAATACTAAAAGTCGCACCACTGAAAATACTAACAATATCCGACAATACAGAAATTTTTTCTTGGTACAACGTCTCTAATTCAACACGTATCCTAACATTCGCGTTTTCTACAATCAAACACTTTGTCTCTAAAAAATGCTGATTCGTCTCTTTAACATATTCGGTTCGTATCAAAAACAACATGTCTTCCTGCCTATACAAATACACGTCACTAAAGTCTTTGCTCATATCCAAACTGAAGCGTGAGTCTTCTTCACAAAGGAACTTGTTATGGACTGTCTTGAAATGCACCACCAATTGAGACCCGATCCCCCGAAAACCACAGGGACATAGATGCACCTTTTTTCTACAAATCTCTTCATGCCGCTCGATCCCAGAAAAACTCAGCAATTCCCGGCAGCCGTCGAATCTGTTGATGCAAGGAAAGAGGCTGTCTCTAGTTATGTGACCCAAAATACCAAAAGGTATGTCTTCGGGCGTGACGAAATTCAGATCGCATATAAAAAGCGTAGAACTTGGTATCATTTCTTTGTTTGCAATGCACCGTCCACATATATTTCCTCCATTTTCGTGGATTCCTATAGGGCTGACCGACAGATACCTGAGGCACTTCTTGCAATACGAAAGGTCCAGGATAACGTCTGGGATGATCTTTGGATTGAGGTCCATTTTGAGGTCAACCAGTTACCTGAGAAGTAGAAGAGATTTTCTTTTAACGAATCAATAGACAAGTTACGTTCACACGGGATGATCCGGGTTCACACCACTATATACAGGGTGTCCCGTGACAAGATAACAATGTACAAAGGACGCTATAAACGGTTTTTTAACGATGAGGATCTTCTTAGGGCTTTTGACGAGTGTGGCGTGTGTGTGAAACTCGGCAGAGCTGGCTTAAGGCGAATGTGACTGTGATGGAAATTACTTTGAACGGAGTCAATAAATAAAGCTATATTGCACAGTACCCAATATAAAGAATCATCATTCAAGGAGATCATCTTTGGACCCGTTTTAAGAACGAAAGCACCATATGTTGAACGGCTTAACTTTTCAGATACAGGATGGTCAAATTTTCCAAAAACAATCTGGCACGTCACTGACTTCTTAGAATATAAGAAAGAAATCTGTATTCATTTATGAGCATATTTGATCTCTAGAATTTCTTTAGTAAAAAGATGAAGATATGAAAAACCGGATTCTCAGTTGGCCAGCCTGTACATGTATGTCAAATTTCATTAGAATATAGAAAGTCGTATTAAAGATCTTAATAATAATAGAAAAGTTTGCCCGTGCTCGCTATGGCGAGGTCCTGGCGGATCTTCTGCGTCTGCCATGATGATAAAGAAACCACTCGAAATGAACTGTGAAACCCGAAAATAATAATCGTGCGTAAAACGTTTGCGCGTACGCAGTAGTTGATACCAACTAAACCTAATTCTCACTCGGCGTGCGGCGATGGCGTAACTACAATGATGAATAATAACAGCTCCCTCTCTCCCACTCCTCCACTAAGTCAGCTCTTCTCGCTCGCTTCCTCGTCGAGCCGATGCCATAAAACAATCATGGCATGCGAGTCCTTTGAGGACAGTAACGACTTGTTCAAACAGGTAATACAAATTCCCTAAAAATCCAGCCTCTGTGTGTGTCATTGTTGTTTCTCTGCATGTAATAATTGAACGCTTAATACCTCAAACGAAAGCTTGTTAGATAGAGATATTATTTACATAGTTTGCACATTTCATTACTAGGAGATTTTTTACAGAAAATCGCATTTTTTATCGCATAAGTTAGTAAAAAAAAGAAAATGATACATTTAAAAAGCGTAATTTTAAAACGTTTGTAGCTTTTCAACATTTTATTACTTATTATGAACTATTGGAGTGTCTGCTATGCGACGATAACAAAAAACTGAAAATCAAGCATGCAGTTTTTTTGTATTTCAATTTTAACCGTCTGAAATCGGAATAAAAAATAAAAAACTCAAAATTCAAATAACTCAATAATGGTTAACTTTTGGATAAGACATGATAGGATAAAATCGGTTGCTTTTGACCTAATCTATCACCCCTCAACAGGAATCCGTAACATTACAAGTCACCATATCCAAAGCATTGCCCTCTTCCTGTGGCACATCGTCTACTCCTGCGTCGTATATACAGGGTGTTTGGTGCATCGTTAGTCAAATTGAAATGGCGGACAGAGGAGGTCTTTTTCTATCACCCCAGGTCCCTCAAACAGTTTTTAGCCCAACCCATTCAGATAAATTAATCAATAGGTGGACATACTCTTTATTTTTTTATTTCACTTTGTGTGTAAAAAAATTAAAAAATCTACATAATTAATGCCGTTGGGCTAAAAACTGTTTGAGGGACCTGGGGAGATAGAAAAAGACCTCGCAAACGATGCACCAAACACCCTGTACAAAAATACAAAACTGAAATATCCCTGCAACTCACCCACAGTTTGATCACTGAACAACGCCGAGATGCACTAATAAAACAATATCTCGCATATTATTTATAAATGTTTACAAATTCCAGATGTAGCGTAAAGTGAAAGTGATTTTAAACCTTACTGCTTCACTACACAGAGATAGAAATGAAATAACATTCTGTGCATGCGATTTCGATGATTCCACGTTATGAATACACAAAGAACAGTCGAGCTTCCTTGTTTTTTCTTCATTCAAGGATATCTGAACTATGAATTGATTAAGGATTTAAAAATAGTGCGATTCTCTTGTTAGTCTGTAGGCGAAGTAGCTAAGCCAGAAGAACGATACAGGGTGTTCCGTAAATATCACGTTCAAGGCGTTATACCCTGGAATACTGTGAAAGCTTTAGATTCTCATCAACCTCACTGATCTGGTAGACGTATGAAAATACCTTTGATCAGATGGCTAAAAAAGTTGTTCGTATTAGGTTAAATGAAGAAATCCTGAACAAACTGTTATAGATCGAAAAAATACGCAAATATACAGGGTATCCGCGAAGTTGGGGTTTTCCTTTACACGACGTGTAGATCTTGAAAACATAAGCAATTTTTCTTAGTACCATATACACCAATGTCTTAAGGGAACCGAGATAAAGGGCTCTGCAACATCAAAAATATCTGAATACTATCCTGTAGCCGCGACCCGCGACATCACCGACTGGTACAAGGTCACTGGCTCAACCCGACGACAGAACTGGGTCGGGGTCAGTGTGTCAGGTCAGTATGCAGCCTTCAACCGACGGTTACGGTCACGCGTGTAGAGGTAAACGAACCCGTATAATCGATTGCGTTTCAAAAAACAACAAGCACTAGAGACGTGGCTAGAGAAGTGCAAGTATCAAAAACTAAAGTGTGACAAACGCTGCGTGAAGAGGGGCTGTATCCGTTTCACGTCCAACGTGTAGAAGCCCTTCAACCTGACGATTTTCCAGCAAGAGTGCGGTTTTGTGAGTGGTTGTTGCATCAACATGACAATAATCCGGTCTTTTTGAAGTGCATATTGGTGACAGACGAATCTATGTTCAAGCGTAATGGCGTGAATAACTTTCACAACACTCATGTTTGGTCAGTTGAAAATCCGCACGCTGTCCGTCGGGCACATTTTCAACAAACATTTTCGGTGAATGTTTGGGCTGGCATGGTGAACGGTATGCTCATTGGACCATTTATTCTCCCAAATCGATTGGACGGGATGCACTTTACGCCCTAGAATTTTTACGCAACATTTTGCCTTCCTTGTTAGAAGATGTGCCATTAAGTGTAAGACAATCAATGTGGTTTCTGCACGATGGTGCAAAGCCCCATTTTAGACGCGAAGTGCGTGAGTTTTTGAATGAATTATTTCCGAATAGGTGGATCGGACGTAATGGACCCGTAGCGTGGCCTCCGCGATCTCCAGACTTAACACCATGTGATTTTTTTCTTTGGGGAGAAATGAAACGCTTAGTGTACATCATACGGTTGACGAACGGAATTGAACAAGCTGGTGCTTTCATTCGGGGGAGGGACTCCACTCTCAAAGCCTGCACCGACGCTTGGCTACGTCGTGCACGCACCTGTGTTTTTGAATCAAACGGCGATAACTTCGAATAATACCTATAAAGTACGTTTACCTAAAAACTGAAAACGCGGCAACGCCGTCATATTTGTTACCTCTGTTCGTGGTCTGCACCACCGCCGGCGTCTGCTCGGTAGCGCATCAGCTGATTTCATTTTCTGTTGGAGCGGTATGATTTCGGGCAGAGACGTACTTAGCCCTTCTCGTCAACTGGAGAGTGAGTACTTTTTCCTTTATTTTTTTTTACTTGGTCGCCCTCGTTTCACTACACATTACCTTTGTTATTTCAAGGGTAGTTGTTTCTGAAAACTTTGCGGACACCCTGTATAATAATTTGTTGAAAATATACTCAGTGACGTTAAAAGTATTACATTCAAGAAAAAATATTTCTCGAACTTGTTTTGGCAACATTATGACTATACAGGGTGTAAACGTCGCTAGAATGTTTTTAAAAAAATCCAGATTTTCAATGTTTTTGTGCAAAAACCACTGACAGAATGAATGTTAGTCTGCGAGGATAGTCTTCTGGTAACAAGGCCTGCAATCGTTGTACATATGGACTGTATGCGCTGGTCCTACGCGGCGGTCTAATTCCCGAGTGCTGATATCTGCATTGATTTCAACGATATTCAAAATTTGTTCCTCCTGCTCTACAGTAACCTGTCTTTCACGAGTGCGAATATTAGTGGGCTGAACACTTCCTGTATCTCGAACTCTTTGGAACACTTGCACGAATGTCCTTCTGTCTGGGTGTACCCGTTGGCGAAATCTGTCGCGACAAATTTGAGCTGCACGATTAGATTTCCGACGAGCTTCACCGTAAACTAACAACATGTCGGGGAACTCTTGATTCGAGAATATTGTAAACAAACATGACGACGTACGCGAACAAAAACAAAACACGCCCGATAACTAACCACTGTCACCGTTTGCGATCGATTGCCGGATCGATAAGAGTGATAACGACGCGCTGTTGTCATGTGTGTTTTTAATATTTAAATTTAATGAAACTTACTTACTGACCACAAATTTTGGCTTAACTTAGAAAAATCTAATGCCATTTATTTGTTAATTACCCAATTTAAAAACGTTTTAGATTAGATTATAAAAATTAGTAAGATTGTGGTCGATACGAGAATAAAGCACTTAAAGTTGTAAACTATCAAGCCATTTAGAAAATCTATTGACTTTTGGACCATGGGTCATATGAACTTTTTGAATTGTTCTGACTCCCCCTATTACCCATTTAAATAATGACCACCATAACGTTTACACCCTGTATAAAAATAGAAAAGTTATAGGGGTGAGTCACCTTGCAGCATCATCCGGTATATCATTGACGTGGCTATGGTAATTATAAACGCCATGTTTAGGCGCTGGTCATATTGGACTTAGAATGATGTCACTCTGCTCATTGCGTTTCTCTCATCAAGCTCTTTCATTTGAAACCCGTGACATAGGGGTGACTACAAAAAACGTAAATCGCCATTTTGCATCCGCTGCCAAATCGCACTTAGCATAACGTCACTCCACTCATTGTGTTTCTCTCATCAATCCCTTTTATTTGATATCTATATCATAGGGGTCACTATGGAAACGATCAATCGCCACTTTGTAGCGATTGCCATATTGGATTCAAAATGGCGGGAGTTAATTAATTTTGTATTTTTTCCATACATTCTCAATATTTTCCTATGACAAGCATATAACACTTTTTTCTTTTTCACATTATTGTATGCTTGATACACCAAACTTAAATACTACAAATTGACTTACGTATTTCTTCATTCTACCATCAAATTTACTAAATTCTTCATGATTTCAACAACATGAAGCCAATTCATCGCACTGACATACTGATATACATTTTTAGATGCAGACGAGTCAGTAAACTGTAGAATTTCTAAACAGAGATAAACCATAATTATTCCCTCATCTGACACCGACGAACTACCGCTTGAAATGTTGTGATAAGAACATTTGAAGCGCTACTTACAATACGAGTGAATATTTGTTGAGCAAAATGTAGGTAGAAAAAACATTTGGGTGATTATATTGATATATTTGTGTCTTCACATATTTGGAACATTGTAGTGATAGTGACCGGTTTTATCAAGTTTTGATAAAGCATTGTTGCCGAGCTTATCGAATGTTTTCGATTCTTGTTATTGGAATATATCCATAGTTAGAACAAACTGGGAAAAGGTAGTAGTAGCATTATAAAAAAATGAAATGGTAGATAATAGTTATGGAGTTATCCTCGCCCTCTGACATTCTTTTCTGGTACTCGTGGAAATATCCTTAATTTCGGTAAAAATAACACGTCCTTTTGGCGAGCAGCGTACGAACCAGGTGGATCGATTAAAAAAAAGGTCATATATACCAAAAAGGTACAAAATGGGTCAGTCGGGAACGTGAGCGCAACATGTCTTTTTGGGTCGCTGAAACCTAATCCATGGCCCACTCAGTCCGAAAATGCCTCGTTTTCAAGAATTCAACTTTGTCAAAAAACGACTAATAAGAAATTTCTAAAAACTCTTGCGCGTCTATGATCTAGATGGAAGTTTGTTTTTTGGGTAAATCGGCTGCCTAGATTCCAAATTCGATGTCGATACATTGCTCGAATTTACGGCTAGCCCGGAAAAATAGTTTCTTGTCAACTTTTCACTCTAAATCTAGTCTCTTGACACTTTATACTTTTTTCACTATGATATTCATATTCAGCGCCCCAAATTGCCTCATTGAGCAGAGCTTTGATTCTATGTAGTCATCGATAGCAAATATGGGTTTTTAGCACCTTAGAGTCGCAAAAACGCGTAGTTTTGCAATTTTTCGCAAAATAATCAGATCTAAATGATAAACGGGATCACATACACGTGAAACGACCTTGGATTCGGTATTGGCAGTTCAAAATACCTGGAATAACGGTCAGTTGAACCGCATTTAAAGCATTTTAACATATAATCATCATGTATTGTTACTAAAAAGGCACAAAATGGGTCAGTCGGGAACGTGAGCGCAACATGTGTTATAATACGCTTTTTGGGTCGCTGAAACCGAATCCATGGCCCATTCAGTCCGAAAATGCATCGTTTTCGAGATACTGGCAAGAATTCAACTTTGTCAAAAAACGATTATTAAAAAATATCTAAAAAGTGTTGCAGGTCTATGATCGAGATGGGAGTTTGTTTTCTAGATGAGTCGGGTGCTTAAAAGTCCACCAACGCCCTCTGACATTCTTTCGTGGTAATCCGTTTTCTAATCTCGATCAGTAAGGATGGAAACATCCTTATTTTCGGTAAGCATAATACGTACTTTTGGCGAACAGTGTACAGCCCAGATAGATCGATTTTCTTAGGAAGAAAGTCTACCAACACCCTCTGACATTCTTTGGTGTATCATAATCTCAGTAAGCGTGGAAATATCATTATTTCCCGTAAGCACGGACTTTTGGCGAGCAGTGTACAACCCGGATAGATCGATTTTTATCGGAAGAATGTCCACCAACGCCCTCTGACATTCTCTCGTAAAAATCCATTATCCAACTTCGTTCAATAGGGGCGCAAGCACCCTCACTTTCGCCAAGCACAGCACGTACTTTCGACGAATAGTGTACTACCCGTATTGATCGATTTTCCTCGGAAAAATCTCCACCAACGCCCTCTGACATTCTGTCGTGGAAATCCGTTTTCTAATCTCGATCAGTAAGGATGGAAACATCCTTATTTTCGGTAAGCATAATACGTACTTTTGGCGAATAGTGAACGGTCCAGATAGATCGATTTTCTCAGGAAGAAAGTCCACCAACGCCTCTGTAGGCCGTATTCTAATCTCGATCAGTAAGCGTCATCATTATTTCCGGTAAGCACGTACTTTTAGCGAGCAGTGTACAACCCGGATAGATCGATTTTTTTAGGAAGAATGTCCACCAACGCCCTCTGACATTCTCTCGTAAAAATCCATTTTCCAACTTCATTCAATAGGGGTGCAAGCACCCTCACTTTCGCCAAGCACAGCACGTACTTTTAGCGAATAGTGTACGACCCGTAATGATCGATTTTCCTCAGAAAAATCTCCACCAACGCCCTCTGACATTCTGTCGTGGAAATCCGTTTTCTAATCTCGATCAGTAAGGATGAAAACATCCTTATTTTCGGTAAGCATAATACGTACTTTTGGCGACTAGTGAACAGTCCAGATAGATCGATTTTCTCAGGAAGAAAGTCCACCAACGCCCCTGTAGGCCGTATTCTAATCTCGATCAGCAATCGTGGAAATATCATTATTTCCGGTAAGCACGGACTTTTGGCGAGCAGTGTACAACCCGGATAGATCGATTTTTTTAGGAAGAATGTCCACCAACACCCTCTGACATTCTCTCGTAAAAATCCAGTTTCCAACTTCGTTCAATAGGGGTGCAAGCACCCTCACTTTCGCCAAGCACAGCACGTACTTTTGGCGAATAGTGTACTACCCGTATTGATCGATTTTCCTCGGAAAAATCTCCACCAATGCCCTCTGACATTCTGTCGTGGAAATCCGTTTTCTAATCTCGATCAGTAAGGATGAAAACATCCTTATTTTCGGTAAGCATAATACGTACTTTTGGCGAATAGTGAACGGTCCAGATAGATCGATTTTCTCAGGAAGAAGGTCCACCATCGCCTCTGTAGGCCGTATTCTAATCTCGATCAGTAAGCGTGGAAATATCATTATTTCCGGTAAGCACGTACTTTTGGCGAGCAGTGTACAACCCGGATAGATCGATTTTCCTCGGAAAAATCTCCACCAACGCCCTCTGACATTCTGTCGTGGAAATCCGTTTTCTAATCTCGATCAGTAAGGATGGAAACATCCTTATTTTCGGTAAGCATAATACGTACTTTTGGCGAATAGTGAACGGTCCAGATAGATCGATTTTCTCAGGAAGAAAGTCCACCAACGCCCCTGTAGGCCGTATTCTAATCTCGATCAGTAAGCGTCATCATTATTTCCGGTAAGCACGTACTTTTAGCGAGCAGTGTACCACCCGGATAGATCGATTTTTTTAGGAAGAATGTCCACCAACGCCCTCTGACATTCTCTCGTAAAAATCCATTTTCCAACTTCATTCAATAGGGGTGCAAGCACCCTCACTTTCGCCAAGCACAGCACGTACTTTTAGCGAATAGTGTACGATCCGTAGTGATCGATTTTCCTCAGAAAAATCTCCACCAACGCCCTCTGACATTCTGTCGTGGAAATCCGTTTCCTAATCTCGATCAGTAAGGATGGAAACAACCTTATTTTCGGTAAGCATAATACGTACTTTTGGCGAATAGTGAACGGTCCAGATAGATCGATTTTCTCAGGAAGAAAGTCCACCAACGCCCATGTAGGCCGTATTCTAATCTCGATCAGTAAGCGTCATCATTATTTCCGGTAAGCACGTACTTTTAGCGAGCAGTGTACAACCCAGATAGATCGATTTTTATCGGAAGAATGTCCACCAACCCCCTCTGACATTCTCTCGTAAAAATCCATTTTCCAACTTCGTTCAATAGGGGTGCAAGCACCTTCACTTTCGCCAAGCACAGCACGTACTTTTAGCGAATAGTGTACGACCCGTATTGATCGATTTTCCTCGGAAAAATCTCCACCAACGCCCTCTGACATTCTGTCGTGGAAATCCGTTTTCTAATCTCGATCAGTAAGGATGGAAACAACCTTATTTTCGGTAAGCATAATACGTACTTTTGGCGAATAGTGAACGGTCCAGATAGATCGATTTTCTCAGGAAGAAAGTCCACCAACGCCTCTGTAGGCCGTATTCTAATCTCGATCAGTAAGCGTCATCATTATTTCCGGTAAGCACGTACTTTTAGCGAGCAGTGTACAACCCGGATAGATCGATTTTTATCGGAAGAATGTCCACCAACGCCCTCTGACATTCTCTCGTAAAAATCCAGTTTCCAACTTCGTTCAATAGGGGTGCAAGCACCCTCACTTTCGCCAAGCACAGCACGTACTTTTGGCGAATAGTGCACGACCCGTATTGATCGATTTTCCTCGGAAAAATCTCCACCAACGCCCTCTGACATTCTGTCGTGGAAATCCGTTTTCTAATCTCGATCAGTAAGGATGGAAACATCTTTATTTTCGGTAAGCATAATACGTACTTTTGGCGAATAGTGAACGGTCCAGATAGATCGATTTTCTCAGGAAGAAAGTCCACCAACGCCCCTGTAGGCCGTATTCTAATCTCGATCAGTAAGCGTCATCATTATTTCCGGTAAGCACGTACTTTTAGCGAGCAGTGTACAACCCAGATAGATCGATTTTTATCGGAAGAATGTCCACCAACTCCCTCTGACATTCTCTCGTAAAAATCCATTTTCCAACTTCGTTCAATAGGGGTGCAAGCACCCTCACTTTCGCCAAGCACAGCACGTACTTTCGACGAATAGTGTACTACCCGTATTGATCGATTTTCCTCGGAAAAATCTCCACCAACGCCCTCTGACATTCTCTCGTTGAAATCCGCTTTTCCAGTCTCGTTCGGTAGGGGTGAAAACACCCTTACTTTCGGTAAGCATTGATTACGTCACTGTCAGTCTACGTGTAAGTATTCGCCCCAAATTGGTGGTCGTGAACCCAGTAAAGTGACGATTATTTTTTTCATTAGTTTAGAGGCTACGAATTATGCATGTCGACCAATCGACTGAATTTGCAGGTAGGTCCTCTTGGAATATTAGAAGCTATATTTGCAATTTTACAAAATTCTAATGATAATCGTTGATAATTTTTTTTAATACTCCAATTACCACGAAGGCCTAAACACCCATTGGGTACCTTGGGGGTATATGGGGCTAATTTGGTATACTTTGTAGCAAAGGTTGAAAGATATATCTAATCTCCCACTGTTGCTATTCAGTACCTGTAATATTCACCTAAAATAAATTAACCTAAAATGCTCTTGTCCATATTTCAATACTGTTCCGAGTTTTAGACTCGTTTTCTAAAAGCTCATTTTTGCAAAAACCTTATAGGCCATTTTGAATTAGTTGAGCTTACACAGATTAGTTAATAAATCTAAGACGTCCAAATTTTTTAATTAACCAACTTTTTTTCAGCTTATTATACCGATAATGCTGTCATTGATACCGTGGCCTGGACCGACAGTTTTCAAAATCTCTTGTCCCAGAGATAGCGCTCGTATAGTCCGAAGGGTTATCCAGAGCAAATGGATTCCCATTTTAGATAAATTTAAGGTAACCGTACATTCATATGAGTCTGTTCAATAGACAAGATAGTTGATCTTTTTCCTCTCAAAAGCGTTTTAGCATATATACTTTTTATGTAAACAACAACTTGAGAAGATGATGTTATCTCTTAGATGTCACCAAATGGTGTACTGAGCAGCTTGGTTTCAAATAAATTCATTGCAAAACTTTTCAAAACTCAACAAAAGCCATTGTATGGATCAGAAAATTTTTATTTGTTTTTTATAATTCTCCATACACTGAGTAAACAGATTTTTTTATTCTTGCTAGTTTATGTTGGCAATTTCTTCCTGGATGTTGGTTTCAAACCTTGTAGGATCCTTGGACTGTAAAAAAGGAAGTTATGATGTCACGCCCAGCATTATAAAGGATGATTCATTAAATCGTTACCCTTTTCATTGTACTTGAAAAAGGCCGAAACGCTCTATGATAAACAGGAATTAAATGTATGTGATTTGATATCGTCAGACATTTCACTATTATGAATTGCACTATATGGCTGGCACTTGATATGAAACACTTCTAATCCTTCATAGGTTTCGCTACCACTAGAATGCCCTTTTCATCCTCAGAGGGATATCTTTAGCCCGCAGGAGTTATCTAAGAAACGACACAGACCTTCGCAATGGATCTGTGGGATATGCGGAAAGTCGTTTTTTGAAGAAAAGTATTTAGATCTGCATTTAGACAATCGCCATAAAGGATATATCAATATGGTGAGTTTATCACTGAGGCTTGCAACCCAGGCAAAATACGGCAAAAATTATTGCAAGTTTGAAAAAATTCCCACAAAGCTGGAAATTGGGACACGTCTTAAATATACCATTATGAATAATCATACTCCTACCCCATCTTGAGGATATACTTCTGTAACTCTTATTAATAATTTCTTTAAAGATAACACCCACTTTTAGGCTGGTTTCATTTGGAATATTCTCAATTCTCTACAAAAACTTGAAAAATGTGATTTCTCATTTTACCCTCTTAGGGGTGGAATTCATAAAATTCATTTGTAAGTGCCCAGTCAATAATGGTAGACTAACCCACCAAGGTATGTAATGTACAATTATTTGCTTAGGCTGAAGACGCAGTATGTCTAGCTGATTATTGTGATATTATGCGTTGCGACGTGTTAGCCAATCAGCGGACAGAATCCATGATGACGAGCCAAGTGAACACGGACGTCGAGGTATGGAGAGAAACGTCAAAGACTCGAATAGAAGGCTGCGCGAAGAGCTTAGCGACATTGGGACCGAGACAGCTTGCAAAGTAAGAAGAGTTCCAGTTTTATATTGTTGCCTTGATAAGATCTATCTAAAATTTGGAATTCGGATTTTGTCAAAGCAAAAACAAGTCTTTTTCCGAATTAGTCTTCGTTTTGAGTAAACGATTTGAAATTTAGTTGAGAAGATATAATCTCATATCTTGAAATATACTAAGGGACATATAAATCCGAACACCCAGTTTAAATGGTTTTATTTTAATAAAAGTTGGTGAATGTATTTGTCTTACTATAAATAACAAGTGTAAACATTTTCAGCCTTATCAGTTGGACATTCCGGTTTTTATACTGCTTTTTTTTAATTCACTAACGCTCTAAAAATGAATATTTCAGCCGCAGTAAAGAATCAACGTTGGCGGATTTTGGTTCTTGACATCCTTTACGATCGGTTACGATGCCTAGAGTACGGAGACCTGTACGATTTCGTCAACTTAGTGAGTTTGATAGGGGTCGTATAGTGGGACTTCGGGAAGCTGGACTTTTTTTCGGGCAATTGCAGTTAGAGTACAAAGAAGTGTAGACACTGTGGTTAGGTGTTGTCAGGCATGACTTCGAGAAGGCCGTACGCAAAGAGCAAGGGGCACTATACGCCGCCGTAGAACAACAGACCGTGAAGATCGCCGCCTAAGATTATTGGCCTTAAGGGACCGTTTCTCCACTACCAGGTCCATTGCAAATGAATGGTCTGCAGAACACGGAAGACCTATTGGCATGCGAAGTGTTTACCGACGAATGAGAAGTTTTGGCTTGTTTTCATACCGGCCACACTGGGTCCTCCCTTTAACTCGAGAACACCGACGTAATCGCCTTGAATGGTGCAGACAACGGTCACTCTGGGATCAGGAATGGAACAGTATTGTCTTTAGTGACGAGTCTCGATTTTGTTTAGGCATGCACGATGGTCGTGCCAGGGTTAGAAGGCGACGTGGTGAAAGGAGGAATCCACAGTTTTTTGTTGAAAGACATGTTCATCACACTGTTAGAGTTATGGTTTGGGGTGCTATAGCTTATGGTTCTAGGGTTCCAGGTCACATTTAATCTACATCAGAGGTAACATGAACGCGCAGCGTTATATCCACGAAGTTCTAGAACCCCATCTTTTACCCTATCTTGACACTCTGGCAGATCCACCTTTCCAACAAGATAATGCCCGACCACATGTTGCAAGAGTCACAATAGACTTCTTTCAACATAATGATGTCACATTGTTACCATGGCCACCATGATCTCCTGACTTATCCCCAATTGAGCACGTGTGAGATATGATGGGTAGGAGATTGCTCAATTTGCAACGTCCTCCTCAGACTCTAGAAGCACTTCGAGAGGAGTTGGTGGTTGCCTGGAATGAGATACCACAGGAGAAATTGACCACCTGATCAGAAGCATGCCTAGGCGCGTTGGAGAATGCGTAGCACATCAGGGTGCATCCACACATTATTAAAGGTCAAAGGGCTTTAAAGCAGTGCAACCATTTTGAAATTTTTATCATTTACTTATTATGCTTCATTAAGTACTTATACAAAATTTTATTAAAATAAAACCATTTAAACTGGGTGTTCGGATTTATATGTCACTTAGTATATTTTTTGTAAATGGACTTCAAAGATTGTTCACTAAAGAAGTGAATAAAAAAATGTTGACGTCAGAAACTCAACTTATTTTCTAACAGTTTTTTTATCTAGGTTCAAAGGTGAGACGAATAGTGGAGAAGACACAAGTGAAGCGCAGCTAAAAGAAGACTCTGATACCAGTAAAGGTAGAATAATTCATTTTTATTTATTTAAAATATTTCAGCAGATACATGAATCAGGTTATGTAACATAGGATGATCAGGATAATATAAGAGTGATTATGTAAAAATTTAAGAAATTTGGAAAAATATTACGCTTGTTTTTAATATCTGAATGTACAGGATTTTTGTGGCACAGCAATTGAGTCCAATCTGAATTAATTTAATGTAATGTAATGCAATGCAATGTAATGTAATGTAATGTAATGTAATGTAATGTAATGTAATGTAATGTAATGTGATTTAATTTAATTTAATTTAATTCAGTATTATCTAGTTTAATTTAACTTTCATTCAACTTCATGATCACTTTGTTACAGTAATTTGAGACGTTAGTGAATATTTGTATTCTGTGTAATCCATAAGACTTCTTCCAGCGAACTCCGTCAAACCGGGAGACCCCCAAGGAGATACTCCACTGTCTCCAGCAAGTTCTCAAGCGGACAACGTCTCAGACACCACCAACAGCAAACATCCAAATGGCGACCACCTGGTCGAATCGGCTTCGCCCGCAGCAGGTTACAGGCCGACAGCTGAACAGCAGAGGCTGAAAGCTGATTGCAAGCCGGAGGAACTGCAACGTCTCAAGACCAAATGCGAGGTATTGGTCAGGGATTGTATTGCTGGATTGTTGATTAGATTGTCCGACAAGAACTTCAAAGAGATTGAAGGTATGTGATTGGTTGTTACTAGTGATTTGTAACGATTTCGCCGTCCATAAAGTCTGAATATTCCGACCATCTCAATGCGTACGAGGTTCGCAAATTAAGTGATAAATCTGATAAAGTAGCGTTCTCAATCTATCGGACGCCACTTTTTATTAACGTATATTGGATTTCAGATGAATTGAACAGAGCAATATGTTGGTACCTAACCTGCGATCGATATTGGGAGGATTATCAAACGGAGATTAGAAGTTTCCCATGGGGTTTGCTGTGTATGGTAATCATGGTAGCGTCGGTGGGAGTTTGCATGTGCTACTATATCGTCTGGGTACTCTTCGAGTAAGTTCATCCCAACAGTAACTAATTTAACAATCTTTACACACTTCGCTATTGAATGTGTCGGTCGGCAAGGTTAACTAGAGCTTCCTCATTATGATATCAGCTTTTGAACGTATTCAAAGTTATCTTTATGTTACTTTCAATGGCTTTTACGTCTTGAGTGCCTGAGGGTTGAAACCTTAGTCCCTTATTGTTTACCTAATTTATTGATGATTGTCCTGTAAATAGTTTGCTTAACTGTTGGGTTATTTATTTATTTATAACATGAGAACACTTATCCATGATTCACCTCAAAATGTGGATGTTTTGTTGGAAACATTTCTCAGCACGTACACCATTCTTCCAGCAGAACAGATGACGTAAGCGTGACAAGCACCAGTGTGACGGACCAGTCTACTCCTTCCCCTGCAAGGAGATTACGTCATCATCCCCACCATATGCCGCACGCCGTCTTGGACGGCCAATACCTGGGCGAAGATTACTATTCAGAAAAGGACAACGAATACATTTACGTCGCGTATCCGCCGGAATTGAAAAGGAGATTGCTTGAGAGCAGGCGAGTATTTTATAATCGCGCGGGTTTCATTTTCTTACAGTTTTCACGCGCCCTTCCCCCTTCCTGATTTCCGCACGCTTGTTCGTGGTAAGAACAGGGAGGGTTATGTGCCAACTTTGTATAGGTGCAGAAGAGGTCTCACAAAAAAATGATCTAAAACCAATGAGAAACTACAAACCTACTGTTCTGCTTTCAGCTTCTGGAGTATCTTAAACATCACAGCTTGATTAGTGACAGGCAGCACGGTTTCCGGCAGGTCTATTACTTAAAAAACCTATAAAACGTCAAAGAAAAACTGACATAATGCTCCAAGCGATCAACTCCTAGCTTTCAAACTTGCCTGCAGCCTGCAGTGAATACAGTTTTTCCAATTGGTTGGAGAGACTGTTTGAAAGTTCCACACAAATCTGAGTTTCGTATATAACGTTACTTGAACGTCAGTAATTTTGGTTCTTGTTGTGCTGTGCCACAGAGCCGTGGATGAGTTGGGTTGGGGACAGAGACAGAGATTTGTCAAAAGATTCAAAATTTACGTTTTAAAAAATTTCCAAAAATTCCAAAATACTCAAAATTCTGAGAATTTTCCAAATTTTCAGAATTTTCAAAATTTCCAGTATTTAAAAAAATATAAAATTTCCAAAATTTCCAAAATTTCCAAATTTTCCAAAATTTCCAAAATTTCCAAAATTTCCAAAATTTCCAAAATTTCCAAAATTTCCAAAATTTCCAAAATTTTCAAAATTCCAAAATTCCAAAATTCCAAAATTCCAAAATTCCAAAATTTCCAAAATTTTAAAATTCCAAAATTTCCAAAATTTCCAAAATTTCCGAGATTTCCGAAATTTCCAAAATTTCGAAAATTTGAAGACAGTTTTTCCAATTGATTGACAGAGTTTGGAAGCTCCACACAAATCTTAGTTTCGTCAAGTTACTTGAACGTCAGGAACTTTGTTTTTTTGTTGTGCAGTGCCATTGAGTCACGGACGAGTTGGGTTGGAGACAGAGTCTCGTTTTTCAGCATTTGCGGTTTTTAGGTGAAAAAATGATGAACGCAGGAAAGACGAGATCTTTCTTCCATTTAAAATCGCGTCTTTAATCAATATACAGTGTAATTTCAAAGTTGAGTCATAATTTTAACAGCTTGTGAAATGAAGTTGATATACCTAAATCACGTATATAAAAGTTGCATAATAAAAGAAATAGTAAAAGACTAAAATTTAAAAAAGTAAGCATGTTATTACATATATTTTTTGATATTCTCGTCCCCTATAATTTTGTATTCTCGCAAGGTAAATAAAATTCACTACTTGCAGTTGGTAGTATTTTATAGAATCTTGATGTTTGACAGCACAGCAGGCAAAAATTTGGCGCTGTAATTAAATATTTTAAGTTTGTCTATTAAAAACGTTCGAAATATGTGATCTAAACGAAAATTCATCTTCTTGTCAAGACGATAGCAAATGAGCTAACTGACTAATTGTAAGATGTTAGGTACATTTATCATAATTTTGAATATAAGGTTTTGACATTCCTCAGATAAATACGCGACCCACTTAAAGCATTAAATTGGATGCACGTCATTCCACGAAGTTTTCTGAAAACTGCATCGTGTCTGTATTTTAGACCAACAAAATACTAAATAACGTTTTTTTTTTCTTTCCAGGGCACAAACCAATGTTTTAAGAACCGACAGCGTTTAGTTAGTCGAAAATATCCACACCAAAAATCATACTTACCAGAAAAAAGCTAGAGATAAAGTACGAATTTGATTGTTTAAAATAGCTCTCAAAGAATTACTACCAAGCCAAAGTGTAGTGCATTTTGAGACTTATTTTCAATTATATAGCACAAAATAAGAAAATACTTCATTTTTATAACACAAATTTTCTTTAGTCTTAGAATCAGATTCTCATCTTTTAAGTTGTGATATTAGTGAGAATACTTATTTTTAATTATTCTATTTTTAATGCAACCATTTTTCATAAAGCTCAAAGGTTAATTATTTGTTATATTTTATTGATAGTTATGTAAAACTTTCGAGTAGATAAAAGCAGTGCTTTAGAGATAATGCTTATATTGCAACAAATTTCACGGTATAATTAAACGTTATACAAAGTCAAAAGTATTTGCTGCGGCATTTTTTCATTTCATAGGTGTAGATACGAGAGTATTTATCAAATTACTTTCGAAAAAATCTTGACACATTTTTATACGTATTATTCAGACTTCAGTATTCTCTTTAAGTCTGTTTCTTTGGTATATATGCAGATTAAATGTTTTCAACGCGCACTAACAGTTTTGTACTAATATTAGGTAGTTACGAAATTATTAAAATACCAATCATTTTTTCTACGCTGTAAATTATAAAATAAAATGCAAAAACATATACTTACCTGCGACTTTTCAAACTATGTGGCCATAATGGTTACAAATAAATTTTTTACGAATATTTTGTAGTTTTCTTCTTCCTTTCCTTTTGTTCCAATTCAAGATCCCATCAAAAAATATACCTGGTGTTCCAAAAGTTGTGTATTTATGAAAGTTGCGAAATTCAAAATATTTCCATAATTTTTTTCCAAAAACGGCTTAATTTTTTCCTGACCTTGAGATGGGGATTTCAAAATAATTTACAGTATAATTTCAATATGACAACATATCGGAATTTTGCAATAGTTTTTATTTCTGAGTCACTCCTCAACCTAGGTATGTAATGTACTATTTTTTATCAGACCTCTGGAGTGGAAACTAAAATGACAGTTTATAGAACATTTTTTTCGAAAACTGCGTATATTTTTTCAACAATGTATGATAATATATATTGATTCAATATACATTCGTAACAAAAACAACGTTTAATATAAATTACATCAGAAAATTCGCTTGTATCACATCCACAAACGTATATTATACAGGGCGTCCCAGAATATTTGGACAATCGTCTAAACTCATACAAAAAAAAAACAAAATTTAAAAAACCAAATATCGGTCGCCTATTCGTATCTTTAAGACATCTCGAAATAAACATGCCGCATTATTTACTACTTCTGCTTGTATTCGAAAAATTGACACCGCTTATTCTAGGTATATTTTAGGACGCCCCGTAGATTCAAAGTCTCGACTCCAAAATCGGTTTGTAATCCTTTAGCTGTTGCTTCAAATTCTTCCTTAGTATTTTTCCACTGGGATTCTTCGGTATCGACTTTGTAAAAATTATACCACCCCTCAGTCTTTTTTGGGGTGACACATGTTCTGAAAATACATTTTTCATAAATCCTCAAAACGATAGAAACATTTTGCTACAGTAAGTTGCTTTCGGTGGCCTTAAAGGCAATGGTCAAAGTCATAGTCAAGGTAACTCATATTAATTATAATTGACGCGCACTAAATTTAGTTGAGTAATATTAAACATTATCAGAACGTATTAAATTAAGATAACCCATATTAAATTTAGTCAAGACATACTAAAGTTGATTAGCCCTTATTAAATATAATTAACGCGTACTACATTTAGTTAACTCATACTAAACTTAATTAGAACGTACCAAATTTAGATAACTGATATTAAATTTAGTTAGCACCTACTGAATTTAATTAACCCAGATCAAATATAATTAGCGCATACTAAATTTAGTTAACCCATATCAAACTTAGCTAATACGTACTAAATTCAATTACCCCATATTTAATATAATTAACGTCTACTAAATTCAGTTAACTCATACTAAGCATAATAAGAACGTACCAAATTTAGATAACTGATATTAAATTTAGTTAGCACGTACTGAATTTAGTTAACCCAGATTATATATAATTAGCGCGTACTAAATTTAGTTAACCCATATCAAACTTAGCTAATACGTATTAAATTAAATTACCCCATATTTAATATAATTAACGTCTACTAAATTTAGTTAACTCATACTAAAAATAATAGGAACGTACTAAGTTTAGATAATTGATATCAAATTTAGTTAGCAACTACTGAATTTAGTTAACCCAGATTAAATATAATTAGCGCGTACTAAATTTAGTTAACCCAAATCAAACTTAGCTAATACGTATTAAATTCAATTACCCCATATTTAATATAATTAACGTCTACTAAATTTAGTTAACTCATACTAAACATAATTAGAACGTACTAAATTTAGATAACTCATTGAATTGAGTTAACTCATACTAAACATAATAAGAACGTAACAAATTTAGATGACTGATATTAAATTTAGTTAGCACGTACTAAAATTAATTAACCCATATTAAATAAAATTAACGCGAGCTAAATGCAATATGCAATTTTGAAATTTTCTAATTTAACGAAAATTCCAGCTGGAAAAATTCTTTAGGCGGGGTGATGTTTTTTATTCGATGTTTCGAATGCACTGCTTGAACTAAAAATTCTGGATGAGCTATTTAGGGGTAAAAGTAGGGGGCTTAAATCAGGTGTTCGTGCAGGTCATAAGTCAGAAAGGTGAAAGTTTTCTTACCAGCAACATACTGTTGCAATTCCGCCGCGGTAGCTTCTTCTCTTGGTTTCAAAACGACGAACGCTAAAGGCAGCTCTCCTACCATTTCTTCTGGTAGACCTACGACAGCCGCGTCCAATATTTTGGGATTCTTCAGGAGGATTGCTTCGAGCTCTGCTGGCGCTACCTAAAATTGATGGAAGGATATCAAAGAATGGCATCAAGTAGGTTGACTCTGAAAATTGAAGAACATAGTTTGAGCGTTTTTTATTTGCAAATAAAAACAAAATCTTTTGGCGCTATCTAAAATTGATGAGAAAATATCAAAGAATGGCGGCACGTAACGAAACAATGAAATTGAAGTTTGAAAGCCTTTTTTGTCAAAACACACAAACTTGCTTCATTAAAAATCCGCGTATTCTCCTTTCTAGATTTTTACCTGATATCCTTTGTACTTAATCAGCTCCTTGAGTCTATCCACGATATAGAAATAATTTTCGTCATCGTAATATCCTAGATCTCCAGTTCGTAACCATCCATCGGCAGTGAAAGACTCCTTTGTAGCTTGTGGATTTTTGTAGTAACCTTTCATGACCAACGGCCCTAAAACATATTTCTCATTTTTTTTAAAATATTTAAAATTTTCGAATTTTTCATATTTGTAATTTTGAAAATTCCAACAATTTCAAAATACCCAAAATTTTGAGAATTATCACAATTTTCAAGATCCTCAAGATTTTCAAGGTTTCAAGCTTTTCAAGGTTTTCCAAGATTTTCAGGACTGTCCAGATTGTCAAGATTTTCAAGATTTTCAAGCATTTCAAGCATTTCAGGCATTTCAAGCATTTCAAGCATTTCAAGCATTTCAAGCATTTCAAGCAATTCAAGCATTTCAAGCATTTCAAGCATTTCAAGCAGTTCAAGCATTTCAAGCATTTCAAGCATTTCAAGAATTTCAGGAATTTCAAGAATTGCAGGAATTACAAGAATTTCAAGGTTTCAAGAATTTCAAGAATTTCAAGAATTTCAAGGATTTCAAGAATTTCAAGAATTTCAAGAATTTCAAGAATTTCAGGAATTTCAAGAATTTCAAAAATTTCAAGAATTTCAAGAATTTCAAGAATTTCATGAATTTCAAGAATTTCAAGAATTTCAAGAATTTCAAGAATTTCAAGAATTTCAAGAATTTCAAGAATTTCAAGAATTTCAAGAATTTCAAGAATTTCAAGAATTTCAAGAATTTCAAGAATTTCAATAATTTCAATAATTTCAATAATTTCAAGAATTTCAAAGATTTCAAAAATTTTAAGAATTTCAAGAATTTCAAGGATTTCAAGAATTTCAAGAATTTCAAGAATTTCAAGAATTTCATGAATTTCGGGAATTTCAAGAATTTCAAGAATTTCTATAATTTCGAGAATTTCGACAATTTCGAGAATTTCGAGAATTTCAAGAATTTAAGGAATTTCAGGAATTTCAAGAATTTCAAGAACTTAAAGATTTTCTAAATCGATGAAAATCATTTTGACAAATCATTGGTGATGATGGTCAGATTTCACACCTACTTGCGCAGAACGACAAGGTTTTTATACATATTTCTCACCTCTGAAGCAAAGCTCACCGACTTGGCGAGGCCCTAAAACGTGTCCAGTTTCTGGACATCTGACCGTACAGCACATGTAGGTGATCACTTGTCCACAAGACCCTGGCCTGTACACGTCTTTGTCCATGATCGTCAACGCCAAGGTGCCTTCTGTACAACCATAAGCTTGATGGATAGTTTTAATGTTCAGCCTGAAAGACACAAGGTGACGAAACGTCAGTAAAGTCTTTTTTTCAAGATGTGAAGTCTCTTAACAATATTTGACATATTGATCTGGCTAGTTGGTCTGCGATCGATACATCTTAATAGAATGGACAAAACGGCTATCAATTATTCATTTCCAACTAATTCCTTCAACGTCTCTAGTATCTTCAGCATTTTGCTCAAATTCACTGTTACTCATTATTATGAAAAACCGCAGATTGTAAGATAATTCTCAGACTGTCAGGCTTACAACAAGATGCAATACTGGTTGCCTAAATTAATTTCCCTTTGCTGTGGACACGTACAAACACTTTGTGTTACATACCTTTTCTTGAGTTCGATCTCAGTCTCCGCGCTGAGCGGCGCGCCTGCGCAGAATATCTCGGCGACGGAAGACAGATCATACTGGTCCAACTTCTTCGTCTTGGCAAGGAAGATCGCTAAAGGTGGTGTTACACGCACCACCGAAATGCGGTATCTCTCGATCGCCTTGAGGAAGGAATCCTCGTCGAACCTGTCGATCATCACGGTGAGGTGGTGGTTGAGGATCGAGGTGATGCCGAAATAGAGGCCGTACGCGTGGTAGAACGGCATCAGACCGAGGACTACGTTGTTGTGGGACAAGTAGCGAGGGTCTCTGAAAAATGGAGCGTGAGCGTTTCAGTAAATGGTGTCCTTGTGTTCTCCACACCGTTTATAGGCGCCACTAAAGACATTACCAACGTATTATAAAGAAATGTCTTTGAGAGGTCGTACAGCGTTCACAGAATGACGTTTTTAAAACGTCTTTAAGGTACAGTTGTGCTACTTGGTTCTCACTGGTCCATTATGATATTTTGATCTCCTGTTGGTAAATAAACTCACCTAGCCTGTACGATCCTTGTAGCCACATTGAAATGCGTCAGCATCACCCCTTTCGGCAAGCCCGTGGTTCCGGAGGAGCAAAGCACCAATGCGACGTGTTCCTTGGGATCGCCGTCAAAAGGCGTGAAGTTCTCCGGTACCAACCTGTTGCCGTTCAGCATTTTGGATACGAAACCGTTCAAGCTGAATACGTCGTCGCCTCGGTCTCCGTTGTCCAGCACGACGAACTTTTCGATGAACGCCACTTCGCGTTGCAGTTTTTTGAATTTCGGAAGCGCCTGAAATCAATTTTAGAACAATACGTTCTACAGAGTGTTCCGACAATAACAATAAACCTTAATTGCTCAACAGATTTGGAGAAAATAAGCGGATTTTCTTAGTAGCATATACAGCAATGTCTTAAGAGAACCGAGATATTGAGCTCAATCGAACCTAAACCGAAGCCGGTCCTGTCCTATCTCTCGATCGCGTCCACATCGCCAGCGCCAGCGTACAGTGTTATACGACGTACGACTACGATATAAATACGGTTTTTACGACAGAGCCGTACTTCGAATTTCAATTCAACTGAGCAGTGAGTACTTTTTCATTTATTTTTTTACTTGTTCGCTCACGTTTCACCACACATTAGCATTGTTATATCAAGCGTAGCTGTGTGTGAATAGGAAAACCCAAACTTTGTGGACACCCCCTATGCGTAATATGTACGTATACATATACAAAATAGCAACTTTCAACTTATAAAACGGGAATGAGAGTCATCAAAAGATGTCCTTGATGATGACCTTGATTATGGTATACAAGATCATATCGAGCTTAGACGCTTTCATATTTTACTTCATTGAGAGTTTACACGTTGAGACGCAAGGCACTTTCACATTAAGAAGTGAGGCAGTATAAGAACGAGGGATTCTCTTTGAAAATTTTGACATGGCTTGGTCAAGGTCACCTTTGGGTTACCATCACAAGCCTCACAACTGTACTATCGAACATTTGTTGTCTTTTTGAAGTGACCTTGATATCGACCTTGTAGAAAATCGTCGAGGTCACACTCTGACGTAAAGCTTTCTCGTTTCATTTCCGATGTAAAAATGAAAGCGTTCCGTTTGAAAATATTCGCTTGACCTTCAAATGTCCTTGAAGGTCGTGATCATGGTCAGAGACAAGGTCACCATCATTTTGTCCCTTTGCAACCAACAACTTATGTCTGAAATTGTTTCCAAGAAGCGTAGTATTCGGAATATTCAGGTGGGAAGATTAAAAAGTAATGTATTATCATGTTTCTACGTAAACTTACTTTTTTCGAGCAGAATACTATCTTCGGTTGAGTAATACTTAGGGAATGCTTGAGCTCTTCTGTGGTGTAGATGTGGTTCAGAGGCACCAAAACAGTGCCCGCCATAAAAGAAGCAACCACTGGTATGAAGAATTTCAGTGTGTTTTCGCTGCAGATTGATACTGGAGTGCCTGGTTGGCACCCATGACGTCTCAAGGCTTCTGCAAGGTTGCAAGATTCTTCTAGGAGATCTCGAGCTGTCACAGCTTTGCCACTCTTGCTGTCCACCTTTAGGAAAACAAAAAAAAGGCGTCAACAAATATAATCCTAATTACAGCCCACTAACTATAATACAATGTTCGACAACATCGATATTTATCGCCCACATTATTCGCAGTGCAAGTCAAGCTGCTTGACGCTTGTTCAAAATATACATCGATTTCTTCAATTTGTAATGCAAATTAATACAAATGTGGTATTGTCTCCTTATGGCCTGGACATGATAAGATAAAGTTGAACTTGACTGCAATAATGAAAATATAACATAAAAAAGTACATTAAAGATGCTTGAATTGCAATGTTTTGTTGGGATAAAAACTAAGAAATTTCCATTGATAAAACTCTCTATTTGATTTATACAAACTATATTTCATTTATTTTCGTACGCGTCAGATAGAAGTGATCATGCTGTTGTTGATATTGTGGCTACAATGAAGAATAGAATTTTATATATCTAAATTATTGTAAACATTTAGGAGACATCTATTATCTCTTTTCAAGAACTAGATTGTTTTTGTTTTATAATTTTTATGATTGCACAATATTGCATAATAATTTAAGGTCACCGAACTACAGCTGGAATTTGTACTTTAGTTTAGGTTTTAGAGACCGTGAAACATTTTTCTTATCAATTCATATATAATTTACTAAGAATTCTATTATATTTTTGTCCCAAAGTCAAATATATGGGAATAAGTGATATATGCAGGGTGTTTTCAAGGTTGATTCATTTATTTTAACTCGTCATAAGAAGCTGAAATAACAAAAATTATCTACAGGGTGGCGCATCGAAAACGAAACAGACGCATTTACTGGCAGCTCAGTCTTTTTTTTTGAAAAACGCTCAGACCCGTCGATTTTGTTTTCGAGGGCGACACAAGTTTGGCAAAAAATCACGTTAGTACGTGCAGCCCCCTGAGCGGGGGTGACACCACCCCCAAAATCTTAAATGGAAAGGGGGGTTGAGTGATACCTTATTTTAAAGGTCTTTCAATTCCCTTTATAATGATATAAAATTAATGTACTTCAGTTCAGTAGCTTTGAAGATTTATTGATTTAAAACTTAAATAAAACTAATACATCATCATTAGTGGAGATCAATACATTTGGCAGCAAAGTAATTTAAGAATGAAGAATGAACTGACCCGTTAGGCAAGTAAATCTTGAAATGGCCACCATGACTCTCCATGCAATAATAAAGATTTTGCTGAAAACGTTGCCGCACATTTTGCAATATTTGAGGAGTAATTTGAAGGCACTCATTCACAATTCTTTATCGCAGGTCTTCTAATGATGTTGGCTGAGTAGCATATATTTTGATTTTTAAATGATCCCAAATAAAGAAATCCAAAGGTGATAAATCTGGCGATCTTGGGGGCCATTCAATGGCACCTCTTCTACCAATCCATCGATCTGGAAACGTCTGATCTAAATATTGTCTGTATGCGTAATGTGGTGGGGCACCATCCTGTTGGAACATCAACCTATTCGCAATGTATCGCCGATCATTCTCATTTTCAATTATGGCTGTTAATGCAGGATCTATGGCGTCTTCCAGTAATTCCAAATACATTCCACCGGTCAAATGTCCAGCTAAGAAAAAAAGGACCAACTAAATGATCCCCAAAAATACCAACCCAAATATTTAATTTTTGTTGCTGTTGTGTTGAACCTCATGATAAATTCTGTCATTAGAATCGGTCCAATATCGGCGCTTATGACGATTTACTACGCCATTTAAGAAAAAGGAACATACTTCGGAAAAGCAACTGTTGAATAGAAAATGTTCATCGTTTATAATTCGTTCACTCATATCTTCACAAAATTGTAATCGCCGATCAAAATCGTCTTCATTAAGTTCTTGTACTAGGTGAATTTTATACGGATGAAAACTATGGGTATTTAGAATTTGTTGGACAGTACGTCGCCTAACACCACACACAGTCTCCAATCTGTGGGTACTTAACGAAGGATCTACATAAACTTGCCCTAAAAGCCCCACTTCTATTGCTTCGTTGCTTATGGGATTTTCAATGTTGCGTTTTTTATTGGCGACTGACCCAGTTTCCCGAAATTTAGCTACAAGTTCTACAACATATTTTCGATGCACGTTACTGTTCTCATGTCGCTCATTAAATATTTCTGCTGTTCTATTAACGCACTGATTATTTCCGAAAAATATTTCGATAATTTCAACTCTTTCTGCTGTGGAATATACCATGGTTAATTTATGTAATAAAGCGTTACAAGTTATTTTAGCAACAAAGTTTGGTCAAATCAATCGCATACTATGTATTAAATTCCTATTTAAAATAAGTACGAGATATTTCCCTGTCTTTCTTCCAGAAATTACTTTTTTGCCCCAAAAAAACGCACCAATAGCTATTTTCAACAACAAAATGATAAACAAACCATGGGCGGAGTGAAGAAAAGCATTTCCTTATTAAGCAAATTCTTTTAGTCAAATTTCTTCTGAAAGTAGTACAAACTAATCTGATGTACCTATTAAAGTCTACTTTAAGCTTTAAATCAATAAATCTTCAAAACTACTGAACTGAAGCTCATGTATTTTACATCATTATAAAGGGAATTGAAAGACCTTTAAAATAAGGCATCACTCGATCCCCCTTTCCAGCTAAGATTTTAGGGTTGGTGTCACCCCTGCCCAGGGGGCTGCAAGTGTTAACGTGATTTTTTGCCAAACTTGTGTCCCCCTCGAAAACAAAATCGACGGGTCTGAGCGTTTTTCAAAAAAAAAAAAGCTGAGCTGCCATTAAATGCGTCTGTTTCGTTTTCGATGCGCCACCCTGAATATAAAACTTGCATAATAAGAGAGTTAGTTTACATTTTTGAAAATTATTTAAAAAAATCATTATCATGCTAAAGCTTCGAATTATATCACAAACATTTTCAGCGCGATTGAGGTTCTTCCAGAGTATTAACCGCTCCATCATGATACACCAACTCTTTCAAATAGCCCCCAGGAGAAAATCGCAAGGCGTTAAATCCGTGGAGCGAGCAGGCCAAGAAATGGGTCCACTGCTGCCCAAACATGATTGTTGTGGAAACGAAGGTTAAGAGTCAAATTTCTCAATTTTTAGTCAACCATCGTCTCGCCAGGAGTTTCTTAGCGATGTATTTATTTGACATAAAATATTTTTCATTCGTTGAATAGACGGTTAAAAGTCGCTTCTAATTGGGATTTTAGACTAATATAAGGAAAAATGTACACTGAGGAAACAATGTCTATTAAACAGTTGTTTTGGAAAGTTTTCGTTAACCGCAACGTTTTTTTCAATTATTCTAAATAACTGAATTATTCGGTTTAGTTAAATTTACTTTTCTGGCACTAGTTTAATTGAAACTAATATACTAACGTATAACCTGTTTCTGGAAAATGAGACAAACGATGGGTGAGGCTTGATTCCCTGTATGAAAAATTCACATTTAATGAAAAAATAACAAAATTCGGAAGCTTTTATTTTGATTTCCGAACGTCAACGATTAATATCAAGTTTTCCAAATGTTTTGATATTTAAGATTTGTCAGAGCAGTCGTAAAGCGCAATTTGTCCAGTCCATTAATTTTAAATAAATTGGTGTACTCAATATACGTAGACGGTTTAATAAGTTTAATCAAACTATTGCGTGTTGGTTTAATTAAACTGGTTTCATTGATTCAAGTAAACTGTGTGTTGAGCGGGGACTTGAGCCTCTAAATATTTTCGGAACATCTTGCGAAACAAATCAAACTCACCATAATCTTGAGATCCTTGGGTGCATTTATCAGATTCCTATAGAAGATCTGTCCGACGTTCTCTGCGGGCAAAGGTTCGTGCGGTTCGGGTCCGCAAATGACGTACCTCCTGTCAAGAAAGCTCATCTTGCCGCTGTCGATGTTCCTCTGCAGCCACTGATGCTCTTCGTGGACACTCTGTAGTGCAAATGAGACGGATTCAATCTATCTTAATCGTTATATTGTGCATACATTTGTTGTTTTGCCCCGAACGAGCTTACTTTGTGAACTCTCCGATAAAAATTTGATAAACGCGCCGTCGTTTCATCACAATGCCGGGCGATTAAATTATGTTTCGGTGATTTCTTGAGCCACGTGAGCGCATCCGGTCAAAAGGTGGATTTTAGTTGAAGAATGTTTGAGAAACTAGTAGGCTGATTTGGTAGTTCATACAGAGTCCGATGTATGACAGTTTGTCACAGTAAAACGTGTAGGTTCAACCTTTTGGGACTGTTCTTTAAGAAGTAGTCCACCTATTTTGGTAAGTACTACAGGGATGGGGTGTTCATTAATGATATGCGAATATCTAAAGGTGTGAATCTAAATGAAAAATTAATGTTAGTATGCTTTGTAAGCTATGGTCCAAAAATGTTTCTTTACAAAAACTCGGGGTGTTGAAGTTTTAGGAAAAAAATGGAAATTACGTATTTGGATAATACGTAGAATTTAAAATAACAAATTGCATTTTACAGAATGGCGTATATTAAAACTCGACATCTCCCAAATCTAAGACTTGGTATTAATATTTGATATTTTCTAATCAAAATAAAAGCTTCCAAATTTTGTATCCCGAGTTTTCATTAATTGTGAACTTATTACATATACACATAACGAAGGCGTGGATAGTATGGAAGGTAAAATAAAGGACTTATCCATAAAAATTATCTACTTACGCATTGGTATTTATCGCTAGAGTATGATCGCACAATATATCCAACCATTTTAATCTTCTGCTGGTCAATGATGGACTGACTGTTACAGACCATACTGTCTATAGCTAAGAAAGAATACGCAAAAAACAAGCCAAAAACAAATTTTCCCCACATTATGATGTACCTACAACTATGAGCAAAATTATTGGAATATTCATCTTTAAGGGTTTTTTGGTATGGAAAATTCATTTCATTTTATTTTCTAGTTTTTATTGGTATTAGTTACACTTACGTGCCTACACAGTCAAAATACAAAAGTGTAAATTCACAAATCGCTTTAGAACCGAGTAGGGGAATTGCCGCGCGATGTTCACTTGTCCAAATTTCCTCTATCAGTGTATTGTTTCGTTTGGATACTATAGCGAGAAGACGTATTGTAAGCATAGTAAAGCAAGTTAACATTTGTGTTACCATTGATTCCATTAGCCAAAGTTTAATGTTTAAATAAGATGTCGTTTCACATAGACAAATCCAAGTTATACAAAAAATTGTTTGAAAGTTTTAAAAAATCTCATACAAGTACGAAAGTACAAAATGTACAAAAGTTAGTTAACGAAGTGTGGCGAAATTACAAATTACAAGCAAAATCCGTCAAGGAACTAGATATTATTGTATCTAAGAGAATCGAAGAATTGCAAGCGGCGACTAAGAATAAATCCAATCTACTAAATTTTTTTTCTAAGATGAGTGACGAAATCATTTTAGGTACCTATGAGTACTAGAAATATTAGAAATCGCCAAAAAGTTTCTCTTTACTGATTAGAAAATATTATGTCCTATCTCAAAGTATAGAGGTAATATTCATTATATTATAGATTTATTTCTTATGATTGTTTCCGTCAATTTTATATATATATATATATATATACAGAAAACTAACATCCTGTATTTTGTGACCGCAACGAATTGCTCGTTTAAACATATTAGATTTAAAGCCATAGGGTTTTGTATTTACCATATATATTGCCATACTTTGTATTTATGTAGCTTAATAAGAGAATCTTTAGCAGAAGCCTTAGAAAGTCAAACTATGTACTTGATGTCGTTTCTTCACGTGAAATATCATACTGGTTCAATCGACTTATTTTGAGTCTAAAAATACGTAGTACTTCTATATCCACCATTGGGACACCCTGTACATGTTCGTAGTTGTTGCCTGTTTTCTAGGTGCGTAGTCAAACTATTTGATGCTATTTCTCCATTTGAAATACCATACTAGTCCGATCAATTTATTTTGAGTCTAAAAAGATGTGGTACCTACAACTATATCCACGGAATATTGGGACTCCCTGTACATGTTCGCAGTTGCCTTCTTTCTAGGTGCGTTTTCAAACTACCTGATGCCATTTCTTCATTTGAAATGCCATATTCGGCAATTTGTATCGACTGATCCTTATTGGAAAATTCTATAATAGTGCAAATTTTTGCTCGCAACTGTATATGCATTATGTGGCATCAACAATAATTAGAGGATTAGCTGTATCTATTTCTGAATCATCAATTATCAAGAACTTGGAAGAATTACTTATAATTACTACCTAATCGCCCTGTTAAAAGGCGTTCCGATATCCAAAAATTAATATATTTTAATTTCTGAAGCGATAACGCATTTTCATTGTCGTTACAGTTGAAATAGTGGAAAATATCGCATTTTCAGAAATACTTCTATTCGTGTTATGTAAATCTGAAATTGTGGTCTTCGAACACCATGTTTTCTAACCGCAAAATGAAACCACATATTTGAAAATTACTATTTATGGGTATGCCCTCTTGCTTGACGCTTATACCAGGGACCAACGAAAATTTGAGATACTCAAAATATCATAACATAAGAGTCCAAAAGATCTAAACAAAATACTGAATCGCTAAGAAAGAAGGATGTAATATGTGTGAAATTATATGAAATTATTATTTATTATGAAATTTGTCAAAAGAAAATCATTAATTTATAGTAGGAGGGTATTCCAAAATACTCCACAGATTCGAAGTCAAAAATAATAATAACGAATGCGAGATTTTGATTGACAAACCAAACTGTCTAATATTCTGCCTAGACATAACGAAACAATCCCTAAAGCCGGACAAAGGCGTTCAGAGATAAAAAGTTCGTTGTTCACTGGTTGCCTACGTGTAGACCAGCACCGTGTTATTTGCCAAACTAATGTTGCAGTTACAGAAATCAGTTTACGAGGGATCAACGATATTTTATGAGGAAATTTCTGAGATAGTAATTAATAAAATATTATAACATTCCTGTCAAAAAGATTTCAACACAATACCGAGTCGCTAAGAAAGAAATATATATCTAATATATGTGAAATTATACTTTCAAAGTTTCGAGCTCAATTGATTGATGAATAAGTTATGAGATTTGCCAAAAAAAATCATTGAAAAATGAATCGGTACTTTATCATTAATGAAAAGAAATTCAAATTACTGGTACGTGATCAAAATAGTAAAAAAATGTTATGTGATTTTGGCACGTTACACAGCTTTGCTGATGACACCACTTTTCATGCGGGAATTCAGAGTATCAAAAGCCGATCTCTATCAGTGTGCTCGGGAAAAGACGACTAGCACCGACTTCCTTTCGTCAGTTACTAGCTATTTATTTAGGGCTATTTGCTAGCATTTTTCTTTGAAAAACACTCAATGTGACACTAATCAGGTGTACGCCATGAATTAATTTGTCTCTTCACGTTGGGTCAAGTTCAATAATAATGTTATTTTTTAGAAGCTTCCAGTTAAACAGATAAAAATATATAAACAAGGCAATTTCGATTAGATTGGAGTTAACGCGTTTAAAAAGTGAAAAGACTTGTTAAATTGTAATTAATATTAAATAAATCATGTGATTGTGCAGTGTCGCCTAATTATGTATTAAAAAATGTTTTTTGCGACTTTTTATCAGTTGCAATTACTCAAAGATTTTGATATGTGTACATTGTGAATCTGCACTGCGTGATTGTCCGTGAACCTTTTTGAACTTTTGAGCTTTCGAACCTTTTCCACAAGTAATTCGGCTCGCTATATTTAACGATTTCAGTAGTAAATACGGAAGAAATAAATGGCATCAAGTAGGTGGACTCTGAATAAATATAGGGCAAATGGACTTTGTAAAAATACAGGATACGATTCCTTAGCTCATTTTAGGAAGAAAAGGTTATATGAACATATATTCTAAACCTCTTAACTTTTAACCTACAGGGTGTTAAAGTTTTAGGAGAAAATTCGTTTTTTTATTATAGCTTTAATGCAGTTCTAGATACTTTCATGAAATTTGACATGCCCCTGCTGAGCAGCAATAGGCATTTTGTGATGTAGAATATTGTTTAATATTTCTACCAGTGACGTCTGTACGGGGTATACTGAAGGTTTTTTTAAAAAAATATGATACGCTATTGTTCTTTTCGAAAATAAAAATCATTTTTGAAATCCTTATTTATTTTGCAACAAATTTGACCTCATGACTTTTTTCCGTCCGATGCACCGTTTTCGCGTAAAAAATAAAAATCATTTTGGATAATTTAATCAAATAACTTTAATAAAAATTAAATAAATACACATCTTATATCTTTCAATGCATGAAAATTAAAAAAAAACTTTGTAACAAGTTTTGACACTTTCTGTGGAACAAATAAAATAATAGGTACTATTTAACTTAATTATCACAAGAATTGTTGAAAATGTCCTCCTTCTGCTAGAATACAGGCTTTTAGAAATTCCCTAGCATGAATGCTAAAATGTGCAGTACAACCATGCATGTACCACATTTCTTCTCTTGATAAAAGAGGTACATCCTCTACCAAAATTGGCAAATCGTTTTCAAGAAAATGACGATAGAACTGTCCATCCAGTTCAATCTCCAATATGTTTAGCCATCAATTAAATTACACCTTGTACTTCCTTGCCAGAAAAAACATTAAACGCCTCTCGTAAACGATCGGCTCATTGCTTAGAGCTTCGTCGGAAGCATAAGTAAAAAAGCGCAACTATATATAACAATCACATTATAGATTTGGCACAGCAAGTTTTGGCTTATGCAATAATTACAAAAATTATCTTCACTTTTCAATGTTAACTCGGATGCTTCGATAACATGTGGTTGATTGATCTCGTCTTTAACAGATGATAGGAGTATGAAAAATAGTTATATACCATTTATCGCCATTTCGTCAGCTGAATTTCTTTGAGCTGCTTCTGAGATCAGCGTTTACCGTATAGTTGAAATCTATAACAGTGATCAATTCTCAAGCATTGAACTGATGCAATGATTGTTCTTTATGGAGTCGGTAAATTTTCCACGTGCGCGCGTTGATCACAAACAGGACACGGATGTTTATAACATTATATTTGTCTGTCCTTTTATATTAAAAAACATTATCAGTCTAAAGCAAAGTTAGACATGATTCGTGTACTCAACACCAGGCGTTTTCCATAGCCAAATAGAAAGACATGCATGTAAAGGATGATTCGTTTTAAAAAAGAAAAAATATCATAACAATCAACCTTATCAGGTTTTCTTTATTCGCGGCATACGCCTGGTCAGTGAATGAAAACCACATGTACTAATTACAATATGAATAATATCGCAGTTCGGTAGTAATTAATTAATTTATCTTCGGTTCTATAATGAAAGACGATAACATCAAGATTTTTTCGTTAGGACGTTCCTTTTTAGTTCTGTTTGTAAGATCAGAGTTGAAGGATATATATTATCGTTCATATAGCATCAATCAAAATTCTTTTATGAATTTTGAAATTCAATACGTTAGTCGATGCATGCTTTTAATTTTAGATACTCCTTGAAATGTCGTGCGAAATGCGAGAAAATAGTCGAAATTTCTCAGAAACAATTAATTTTCTCCCACAAAACACAAAAAAGACTATTCTTAAAAAAAGCTATTGTTTCCATTAAGCACTTATACATATGCTCAAATTTTTATATACCCCAAAAAAAGTTGTGACGGAACTATGGATGTACCTATCTTTGCATAAAAGAAGATCTATCGTCAACCAATCGTAAAATAATTACGCACAAAACCCACAAGAACATTCCATTGATAAATCCTCTCGAAATTTTCCAACGCGTTGAAGAAAAATAGCAGGTCGTGATTTGTTTGTCTTGCTTCGAGACCGTTAATAAGGCGGTAATAAACCATTCATACCAGTCATCAGTCAAACCAATAGCTATTTGATAAGAACGAAGTCGCGAGTAAATGTACGTTTAAGATAACAAGGTTCAAATTCAAAGGATTCTGAACTTAAGGTGGGTGAACCATTGAAGGCAACGCTAACAAATGAACAATTGCATTTTTTGAAACAAGAAGGGTACTTAAAATCCCATAATATATTTTCAACCCATACTATCAATCATACCCATACTTTCCGAAAATTTGACTATTAAAAATCATGGAGATATTTATATTTACGTATTGGCAGCACTGATTTAACAGTGCTGTCAAAATAACGTCATTTGTCAGCCCCTGGCCAGATTCACCTTTACTCGATGTGTACTCGCAGTGACGATATATAGTTGAGCAGTGTTGCCAGATTAATTAAATTATCTCGATGTAAAGGACTTAATGAAGTTGTGCACGATTCAGTCGTTTCGTAGTGCCTCACATTTATTGATTTGCATTTCTTTGGTCTTATAAAAAAAGCTTGAGACGGTTAAAACTCGACCATAACAAAATATTCTATTCCACAAGCTGTATCACTTTTAGATACTTCTGTTGATAGGAGTGGTGCAAGAGACCCAAAAGGGCATTTATGTTATAGTGATCCAAACAGCAAACGGCGAGTCAAAATGTGTGATAAAATATTCTAGGGCACAAAGCACATCTCAAAATAGTAAAGAAGGTTCTTATTCTCTTCTTTAAATGACAGAAATTTAGTGGATCCGAGGTTTTGAATTGCAAACTAACAATTGTCTTTTTGAAATAATTGCAAGTTTGACGGCCTCCATCGACTACATATGATACAGATTTCACTAAAGAGTCGTGATCAATTCAGTTACCCTCACATGCACTTCATTCCCGGGGAATAGCTATGAATTCGGATAAGATACAAGGATTTGTAGATGTGTTTGCAATCGAGAATCGAGAAAACGTATTTGAAGATTATACATTTTGTCCTGGTTCGGTACACACAAGAAATATTGAAGTGGATATGTTTGGCAACATTGCTTGAATATGCTGCGAGTATAGGAAACCCGTGGCACTCATCGCTGTCATTTGCTTGTCAATAGTTTTCGTGGTGCTGTGTTGTCATTGGTTTTCATTTTCAAGTTTGATTTGAACTATTTTTGAAAAAGTGTCATTGCCGATATCAAAATATCAATGAAAAGAAGTGGCGGAAAAATGAGTTTCACAGTAGAAAAGAAGCATATTCTCCACAGTAGCATCTTTAATCAAACGCTGCGCGATTGGCACAGCCTGAAGTGTGATATAACCCCCAAAAATTTAATGTATCCCGTTTTTATCGTGTAGGTCAACATTTTTATTAATAGAGTTCAAATTAATTTACATATAACCATTGTTATACTGTTACGTATTTTGTAGTGAGGACGATGAAGCAGTACAACCTATTAGCAGCTTGCCAGGGGTCTCGAGATTTGGCATAAACAAATTGAAGGAACATTTGGACAGTGTCGTACGGAATGGCCTACAGTCGATTTTATTATTTGGGGTCATAGAGAATATTCCTAAGGTATCAACATTTTCTTGATTGACAATATGTGTTCATGAATGGTAGTGTGAATTGTCAATAATCTCACAAAAATAATAGACCTTTTTTGTTTCTTTGTACTCTATACTTTCTCCCATGATGCTGCAGAGTTTTAGGCCTGCTAGACTGGTTGATCAGGCTGCTTCTCGTTCTAAAACTCTGCACAGACTGAGAGCATATTGATCTAACTTTAAGCCTGACAAAAAGTGTCTCTTAATAATAATAATTCTGTATTCCAACTGATTTATACACAATCACAGGAATAACTAGTAATAAACTTCAAGCTCTAGAATGTGAATTTAATAATTATTTATCTCCTACAGGACGAATTCGCATCAAATGCAGACAGTTTAAAAAACCCAGTGATACGAGCCCTGCCTCTCCTCAGAAAGTGGTATCCTGATCTAACCATAGCTTGCGATGTCTGCTTATGCCCATATACATCGCATGGACACTGCGGTATTCTTAATAGTGACGGAAGTATCAATAATCCCTCCAGCATCGATAGAATTTCCGATGTTGCCCTCTCATATGCTAAATCAGGTCAGTAGATTCCTCAGAGGGCTGACAGACACTATGTACTTATTTTGCTGACAGTCCAAACGTGGAGCATTGAGTAGTGTTTCTTTGTACTTTCAGTATCTACGGATCTGCTATAAGTTGGGCATTTAATTTTCCTTTAAAATAAAATTGTTTATTCTTAACCTTGATATCAAGTTTCCAAGCAGTTCACCACTCAACCTCCCTGTGGAAGATTTTGATATAACTGACGATTGCTTCATTGGTATGGAGAAATAATCCGAGATATTTGCAGGTGCCCATATTGTCGCCCCATCGGACATGATGGATGGTAGAATTGGTGCTATCAAAGAAAAATTGATCAAACATGATCTAGGAAATAAAGTTGCTGTGCTATCGTATACGGCGAAGTTTGCCAGCAATTTTTATGGGCCTTTCAGGTAAAAATTTAAGAGTCTAAAGATACGAGAGCGGTCCGATAAGTGCTTAGCCTACAAAAGAAAAACGAAAATTTTGAAAAAGTGGCGATTTATCGTTATCTTTCCATAAACATTTGAAGAAACCAAACATTTTTAATTTGAAATCAAATTTTGGGGTGTCATTACTGAGACAGGAACCCAGTTAGATGGACGTCTTAAAGACGTATTCTGTGCAAATTTCGTGTTCATTTTTTGTGACTTTAATACTAGTATTTTTTATACAGTTATTAAGCATCCTTATTTTGTTGGTTCGGTTCTGTACGATATTTTTCAGGGACGCAGCAAAGTCTGCCCCGACTTTCGGCGACAGAAAATGCTATCAGCTGCCTCCTAGTAGCGCGGGTCTACCTCTTAGGGCAGCTCAAAGAGATGTGGAAGAAGGTGCTGATATGCTGATGGTGAAGCCCGTCATGGCTTATATGGATGTCTTGAAGTCTGTTAAAGACGCGTATCCTAATCATCCCATGTTTGTATATCAGGTATTGAATATGCTGCTTCTTTATTCCTACTCTGTCAGCAGAGAGACAATTTCTGACACATCCGAACGAGTTATTCCTTGATTCTTATAATGTGAAACAGGTGATATTTGCACCGACTAGGAAATCTGAATCGACACTAACTTTCCTAGGTCCGATTTATTTGAGCAAGCCTAAAAAGTGTCACTATTCATGCTAATACTTAAAAATCAGCAGACATTTGTGACATTCAGGGTTTTTCATATTTTAAATGAAATAGGATCTCAAGAATTTTCCATGGTGACATATTGTCTATAGAAGGTAAATTGACTTTTTAACAGACAATATTTTGTTTGTTTAATGTTCACTGTACAAAAAAGGTACCTAGTGGATGGACAACGAAAAAAAGTGGGACAAGCCTAACGGAAAAAGTGGGATAAACCTTTTGAAGAAAAGCCCGACAAACCTAACGAAACTACTGGTACATTTGAGTTACTGGTCATTTGAACTACTAAGCACTTCAATTACTAGTCATTTAAACTACTGGTTATTTGAACTACCGAACATTTGGACTACTGTACATTTGACCTACTGTGCCTTACATTTGCCCTAATGTGCATTTGTCCTACTGTGTACTTGAACTACTTTGAATTTAAATTACTGTCCAATTGCATTTCAACTACTGGGCATTTGAACTATTGGGAATTTGAACAAGTGCGCCACACAAGAGGCCAACAACTCTTAATTATTATTATTATCATTAATATTAGTAATTATGAGTGATTTGTTTTTTCTTTTCGAGGTGTCTGGAGAATATGCTATGATATACTGGGCAGCACAAAAAGGCGTTTTTGATCTCAAAGTAGCGTTGACTGAAATATTTTCATCTCTTAGGAGAGCAGGTAAGAACCTCAGTAATTTCATTTCTTTTATTATACGATTTTCGTTAAATTACACTAACCAAAAAAATTCGAAAATTAAATGCACAAATATGGGTACACCTTGGGGGGTACCAACATCCGCCCTTCCGTATTGGGTTTGGTTAAACTTTATCCTCATGAAGACCTCTTATTATTAATTTATACTCGAAATGAGTAAGATGAATTTACATCATTTTCAAACTTAGACCAATCGCTCCCGAGAAATCGTACAATGGACTTGTCGTGCAGGGTTGTTGGGGATACATTGAGGTATAAAAATCCAAAAACATTGGCCTTCTCATTAGCAGTTCAGACAATGCGGTATATTTTTCAAAGCAAGGCAAACAGTGACTTTTTTGGCGTTTTTAAAATCAAACACAGGAAACAAAAAAAAAACCTCAAAGGCTGCAATCAAATCGTATTTCTTTCAGTTTTTGGAAATAATAGCATAAATAATGGTTATTGAGATATCAGTGGACGATGACAAAAGGATTCCTTTTTAATTCAAAGTCGGATATCTCGGCGCCGAATGATCGTATCCAGATTTTAAAAACAGGATATTGAAGCTGAATAAACGGGCTATCTGATACATATGGTGGCCCAGCAGCAAACATTTTTTCAGGCCGTTGGATTTTGCAAAATTTTCTTTTTGCGATATCTGTTGCATGAGAACCGTTGCTCCTTAAATTCACCGAAATACAGCCTGCCAAAAATCACCGAATAATTTGGATTTTTTCTTGCTCACCTAAATTTTTTGAGTAGCGTAGACAGATGAAAAAGCTCGCATTCGGGGGTCTTGTCTCAATTCATGAGCATTGAAAATGGACATTTTTACGGCTTGTATACTACTCAGAAAAAATTTTCTTGTTCAAAATGATCCAAAACGTATACATATTTTGGTTTTAGGTGCAGATGTGATAATAACCTATTATACCCCCCTCATATTGGAGTGGTTGCAGTTGAAGCACAAGCTGTAAATGCAGAAAGAAAAAATAGACAACTTTATTTTGTTTTTGGTATGTGCGTTGGTTATGGTTATTGTTTTTTGTTGACTAATGCCAAATGCATTTAGTAAACTTTATATTATTTATGGAGTTTTGTTTATATCCCTTTCTGATTCGGGCATAGAAAGCGGCACAGAAGCGTATCAAAAACGTAGCATTCAAGTGTCAAGGATGAAATCTCCTTTGAACAGACAGTGACCTTCAATAAAGAACCTTTCATCTAGTTTCAAAAAATCATAAAGGTTTTCATTATCAGTCAGTTTCAACAAATTCTTAGTTTTGAGGATACTTTAAGTGGTAAATCATCTTCTTGGTCAGCATTATTTAACTGGTCTTCACTTTGTGTATTTCATGCTTAAATCCTGCTTTGCATAAGCAATTTTGCACATAGATTTTCATTTACATTGCAATAGTAATATAATTAGCAAATCAATAATGCAGAAAGGACTACTTGAATTTAATAAACTAAAATGTAATTTTAAGATGTTTAAAAGAAAATAAAAGGAATATTTCGTGGACAGTGAAACTTCGCAGAGATGCAAGTTTTGTTTTTCTAAATATCTATATATGTAATTGTCGTAGTTTTCAAAAGAATGTAATTGTAGCAATCATGCTAAATAAGACTTAAACAAAAAACAAGAGAACGAAAAAATAAAAGTCAAATTACCTAAATAACTTTATTTACAGAAACAATACAATCCTATTTCATCAGGTTAAAAGAATGTATTAATGCTCTACAAACATTACACAATGCTGAAATAATATGATATTATAAAAAGGCCCACAAAAAACGATATATACCCACTTTAAGAAAATCTACATAAAATAGCAAAACAAAATTAGTTACGAATTAAACACTGTGTGACAAGATCATATTTAAATTGAATTGATTTTGATATTGGCATTTTAATGAAATTTAAACTACAAACACTGTTTCAAGAATATAAAAAAGCATCTTCAGGTCGTGCCATCTATCTAGAGAGACGCTAATCTATATAAAACTTATATAGATATTATAAATTGTTGTCAAGTTGCACGAAGTCAATAGCAATGATGCAATTAAAAAACATTAATTGGGGCCTGCACCTTGTGGTTACAATATACGTAACGTTATTCTTGATGCATTCTTCATATCCTCAGCACACCCTCTACAGTGCATCATTAGGACACAAGATGCTACTGATATACATTCAACAAAATAGTGCATGAAAAAATATCCTTAAAAACAACAGGGCTGCGAAAAACATAAACGCATGTCAATTTGACAGATCTGTACGATAAAAATCTTTACCAAAGGCCTCATCCATAAAGAATGATGGATACATCAAAACAGAGGAAAAATGTTATAGAACAAAGTCGTAACGTTTGAAGATAGGCACCACCTAGAACGTGTCCTTGACTGTGACCATCAAGGTCATTTTAGGATATCCAAAAGGTTTGAGGTATCTCGAAAAATACGCTACCTAGGCAGTACGGTTTCCGGCATCAGCCATCCATGAGGTACCTCCTAGCTTACGTCACACAGCTGTGCAATAAACTCATCCAGGCTTATGGTGAGGCTCATGTCGAAAGCATTCGATCAGCTGTGGTACGCTGATCTCTTATGCTTTTTTATCCCACAGACACTGTACCTCTCACATATCAACGACCTCAGAGCGTCAAGCCGTTCTCTACCGGTGAGCTGGAAAAACAGACTAGCAGCGACTTCCTCAGACTTTGAGGTTATCACTGCTTGGGGATGTAACAATCTTGTATAGTTTAATGCTAAACATAGTACTGTAAGGTCAATTGGATCTGGAGAAGTACTCCTATTTTTGCTTCCCTGAAGAGTAAATTTGACGTCTAAATCGATCATCGTAAAACATTGAAGATCATGGTTAAAATCTCGTTCAAGATCACCGTCAGGTGACCATTTATTTAAACCTTGCAGATTTGCTCTACATTTTCCTCTAGGCAGCGTATATTTTGAGATTTTTGACGTCCGAAAATGACCTTTAAGGTCATATCCTTTGCATTTCCGGTGAAAATTTTCCAGTGTGAAAAATAGAGGTCATCACTTAACCATAAAATGATGAATGCCCCTCTTCAAACTTTACAACCTTATTCTACAAACGTTTTCTTTAGGAAATGTATTTTTCCAGACACTTTGATGTATCCGTCCTTTTTGGACAGAAAGAAAATACGTTCAAGACTGTTGACGTGCAGAATTTGCGCAGAGCTTCATTCAATTATTTGTCGATATAGCGAGGGGTTGGTGTAAGAACACTACCGAAATTCAGGCTTTGCAAAATTCCGATCAATAATCCTCGCTCATCAAAAGTACAACTAAAGCGCTCCATCCGGTAAAAGGCTTGCACCCGCTTCCATCGCCGGTGCTATCGTTGTACTGCTCCCAAACGTACCCGGTGTACCGATACTGGCTAAAAACGTTGCTGATCACCGATTTCCTCAATTCTCTGTACAAATCCGCTGCCAGCTTTTTGTAAGGGCCGTCGATTTCAGCGTAATGCCTCAACGCTCTCGCAGCTAGGAAGTTCATGTTGATCCAGATTTGGCCCCTCCAGTACGGCGGATCGTGTTCGGTATTTCGTTTCATGTAGAGAGGAGACGTTGTCGATAAAGAACGAAGTCCAAATTTTGAGAAAATCGAAGGGTTGGACATGTCTTTAAGGATGGTCTCAAGTTTGGGCGACGTCGGTTCGACTATTTGTAAGAGAAACGGGAAAAGGTTGACGTATCCGAACGTCATGCCGTCTACTAAGCGATACTCTGGTTTCTTGAAGACCACTCGTTGCATTTCCATGTTTTGGTTTTGCTGTCTCGGCAGAGGCTGGGGCCTTTCTAGTTGTACGCTGTCCGTGTGCAATCTGAAATAAAACAATACATTTTGAAATAATAAGACGCAAGTGGTGAAGTCAAAGTTTTTGCTGACAATACCACTATACTTGGCAAGACAGATACAGATGAAAAGACGTCCCCTAGAAATCAAAATTGACGTGTCCGAGCATTTTTACAAAATATATTATGAGAGTCACAAAGGGAGTGCGATCTTTTCGTTGGTCCACCCAGTATATCGATTAAAGATGCCGTTTTAAATGGCAAAAAGATGTTCTCGTCTTTCCTCATTTTTCTCACCTAAAAACAGCAAATGCTAAAAAACGGGACTCCGTTTCCAACCCAACTCATCCACGTCTCTGTGGCACTGCACAACAAAAAAAAAAAATTCCTGACGAACTTGAAACTCAGCCTTCAAACAGTCTCTCCAACCAATTGGAAAAACTTCAATGCAGCGAAATTTTGAAAGCAGGAGACTCACAATAGGGTACGACCTTATCATAGCGCCACACTGTATGTTGCAAACCACAGGATACTGTGACAAATAGCGCCATCTGTTGGACGAGTCTGTTACTCGCCAGAGCTTAGTTGCCGATCTCTGCTTTAACACGACCGCACAAGCCGCCTAGCGGCGTCTGTGAGAACCGTGACAGTGGATCGCTTTCTAGATCGACGCGAAGTGATCTCCAACATTCTAGATGTCGCTTTGTGGTCTTTCTCGAAACGGCAATTGGGACTGTATATAACTCGGCTTCCGGGAGATGGAGCAGAGTACGGAATACGGTAGAGTAGCAGAGCGGAGTGAGGTATAGTGCACTCAATGGTGTCATAAGAATTAGTCAGACATAAACAGTGGTGTATGTATACGTATATAAATGTTTTGTGAAATCCAGTGTTTTAATCCACACCCAAAAGAACCCAGAAAAACGCTACAATACGTTACAGATTTAAATGAATACTTACCCATAATCAGCGTATCTTTTAGAAAACTCCGACCAATGCAGACTGTCCAACAGGCGATTGTCCATCAGATACGCCGCCGTCTGTTTGTACTTCCTCCCGTCTTGGCCCAGGACGTCGGCCAAAGTGGCCATTGCTTTCGCGGCCATCGCCATCCAGCAGTACAGATCGACGTGGCGCTCCTCTTCGGTGGGGTGCGACGCCCTGGGGTAATCGTCCAGGCCCGACGTGAGCGTTTTGGGGTTCAGCTCGCGCGTCGTGTGCGGATCTCTGCCTCGCCAGCGATACGAACCGGGTAAGGGGCCGCGCTGCGTCGTGTTAAACCAACCGAACCACGCCTGGAGATTTGAGGATCGGAGTAAGTTGGACGCAAATTTTACTAAATGCGTGGAATATAAGCTGAATTGGTTAGAGTTTCGAAGATTTTTCAGATGCAAAGTAACTTGAAACGTATCAGGTGTCCCAGCCGATGGGAGCAAACAATTTTTCGTTCGAATTGAGATAGCGTATGACCTAAAAGTTTTGGCACAAAATTCGTTGGCTTTAATTTTAAAAAACACAAAATGATATCAAGTTGCCTTTGAAAAAAAAAAGGTTATAAAATTATCCTTGTTTCTATCGATCAAAATTGCAGCCACACCCAAAATGTCTACCTTTAATCTAAAACTTTATCTAGTGATCTGAAAATGTATATATTGAAGTAAAATTGACTCAAACTGATTACAGTTAAAGAAGTCCTGTTTTGGCACCTCCAAATCTCACTTTTATAGTTGCCATGGATACAGAAAGGATCGTTTTATACTAGAATGATAAAAGACAGACTACCTGCAAACGGGGATACATCCTCTCTAACGTAGCCCACTGATCTTCATTGAGTTTGTCTCCGTATTTTCTCAAAATGCTCTCCAAAGTCAGAAAGAACGTCGGGGGGTTCGCATAGGTGTTTCTTTGAATTGTAAATTCACTTGGAACCTGTCAAAAATTGAATGATTAATAACCAAAGTTTCGATGAATTCACAATAGCGTCTTTTAAAATCTGGAACATAAATTACTTGGAAATTTTGAAAAAAATTGAAAACTGAAAATATTTTAGAAATTTCGGAATTTGATTTTAAAATGTATAAATTCGGAAAAATAAATTTTCAATTTGGAAAAAATTTGTGAATTTTGAAAAAAATGGAAATTTCAAAATGTGAAAAAATTGAAAACTGAAGATATTTTGGAAATTCTGAAATTTGAAAAGAATTTGTTGATTTTGAACAAAATTTGGAAAATTCAATATAGGAAAATATTTTAGTAAGTTTAAAATTTGGAATAAAAATTGTGAATTTTGAAAAAATTAGAAAACTTCAAGAATTGACAACGATGAAAACTTTGAAAATATTTTGGAAATTATGGAATTTGAAAAAAAATTTGGATTCAAAAATTCATGAATTCTGTAAAAATGAATTTTAAATTTGGAAAATATGTGTAGATTTTGAAAAAAAAATTGGAAATTTCAAAATTTGAAAAAATTGTAAAACTAGAAATATTTTGAAAATTTTGGAATTTGAAAAGAAATTTGGATTTAATCATTTATGAATTCTAAAAAAATGAATTTTAAATTTGGAAAAAATTGTGATTTTGAAAAAAAATTGGAATTTAGAAGGAAAAAAATTGAAAATTTTGCATAAAAATATTTTGGAATTTGAAAAAATGGATCAAAAATTTGTGCATTTTGAAAAAATGAATTTTAAATTTGGAAAAAATTACTTGCTTTTGAAAAAAAAATTGGAAAATTCAAAATAGGACAACATATGAACTTTGAAAATATTTTGGAAATTATGGAATTTGAAAAGAAATTTGGATTTAAAAACTCATGGATTATGTAAATATGAATTTTAAATTTGGAAAAATTTGATATTTTTGAAAAAAATTGGAAATATCAAAATTTTAAATAAATTGAAAACTTTTAATAAAAATATTTTGGAAATTTTTCAATTTAAAAAAAATTTAATACAAAACTTTGTGATTTCGAAAAAATGAATTTTAAATTTGGAAAATGTGTATATTTTGAAAATTTCATAGTTTGATAAAATTGCAGAACTAGAAATATTTCGAAAATTTTGGAATTTGAAAAGAAATTTGGATTTAATAATTTATGAATTCTGAAAAAAATGATTTTTAAATTTGGATAAAATTGTGAATTTTGAAAAAATGGGAATTTCGAAGAAAAAAAATTGAAAACTTTGAATAAAACCATTTTGGAAATTTTGGAATTTGAAAAAAAATTGGATCAAAAGATTTGTGCATTTTGAAAAAATGAATTTAAAATTTGAAAAAATATGTGAATTTTGAAAAAAAATGGAAATTTCAAAAAGTATTTTGGAAGTTTTAAAATTTGGAAAGAAAATTTGATTTGAAAATTTAAGAATTTTGGAAAAATTAATTTTAAATTTGGAAAAGATTTGTAAATTTTGGAAAAGTCGAAAATTCAAATTCACCCAATCCCATATAAGATGAGAAACGAGTCGGGGGATAATTTTTAAAACAACTGAATTTCAACATTTGAAAAGAAATGGAATTAAATATTTGGAAAATTCGAAAATTTTGAAAAAAATAGAAATTAAAAAATGGAAATTTCGAAATTTGAAAAGATTAGAAAACTGAAAAAACATTTTAAATTGCCAAAAAATGAATTTCAAATTTGGAAACAATTTGTAAATTTTTAAAAAACCGAAAATTTAAATTCACCCAATACAATATAAGGTAAAAACCATTTCGAGGGATGAATAGAAAGTCTAACGGTCAATAACAAGCACCCCACGCTTTTTTACTATATTTCAAAGTTTTGCTAATATCTTAATTTTAATATTGATCTTATTCTAAACTAATTATCATTCTTGATTGTTGGACTTTCTATTGCAGCAATACAAACTCCCCTAAACTTGAACATTATTTTCCACTTTTTAGTTCAATTTGCTAAGAAAGCGTGTTTTTCCAACTGTAATTTATTATCGAAATGACCAAAGTGGTGTCGGTATACACTGAAAGTTTCGCATGTTATGATGTAATTTTTTTTTGAATAAAACTCGCATGAGGTCCTGTACAATTACCTTTGCCAGAGCCTCCACTCCCAAAATCTGTTCCCTCGGGATCCAACCTTCAACGTTCAGAAGGTCAAACCAATGACTCATTATATCCAGAGCAATGTCCAGATCCCACTGAGATATTAACAGCCCGTGGAAACCTTCATCCCACAGAAATCCTCTGGGGAAAAAACTCCTGAAAACATCCAAAGCATTCATTTAACAGAAACATACGATTTGATTGTCAAAATGTTTGATAAAAGGCCTAAGGCCAAAAAGTGAAAAATAACGAATATCAACACCCCGACATGAGAGACGAGTATGAAACATGATGCTTCTGAAACTTATCCTGAGGTTATTTAGTAATTAATTTTCATGTTACTGTTTTGACTTTTTTTAATACTTTTTTGGGGATTGCGCTTCTGATTCCATACCTTGAAGGGACTGCAGTATAAAGTGGTGCTCTCCAATAGTACACTGGCTCTTTTATGTAAGTACTTTGTACTTTAGAAGCACCATAGAAGTATCCGATGCCTCCGACCATGTTACTCAAAGCTGCTTGAGCAAACGCGTATTCTTTCGATGATGCCAAAATCCTGAAAAAGCACACAAAACTTTATAAGGATCGGATGTCCTTTTAAACAATCTCGCACTCATCTAAAATCTAGATAAATAAAATCTAACATAAAATAATATAAATCTAAAATATGTCTCCATAAAGGAAGAATCAATAAAAACAAAAAATCAACAAAATCTATGAAATATCAAAAGAAGACAGAGCAATGAATCTATTAGAGGTTCTACATATCCATTTCTATATTATTTTAATTTTTCTAAGTTTTAGATTTATTTTGAAGGCTAAAAAACAGTTACCCTTTATTTTTGAGGTGAAATTTTTCCTCAAACGCCTGATCGAAGTGCGCCCGGTTTTTCTCCAACAATTTTGTGTACGTTTCTCCGACTAGGGCATCCGGTCTGTAAGAAAAACTTCCTGATTCAAACACAACGTCCATTGTGAAGGGTATCCTTCCAGTTAACTGTACAGCCACAAAGTTTGGATCTAACTAGAAAAAATAAATCGATAGAAGGACCGCTGGAGGAGAAAAACGTAGAGTGACAGTGTTTTAATTCTACAAAATTACTGAATTGACAAAAGTCAAAAAACCAAAACTGTGTTCTCAAAATTACAAGTTCTACAAAATAACGCTTTGAGAATGATATTGGATAAGAAAAGAAGACCAAAATAAAATCTATGTCACAAGAAATGGTTGAATATAAAAAATTCATATATTGTATATGGTTCTTGCTTATATAATTAAAATAAAAAGAATTGAAAAAACTGGACACTGTAAATATTATGGAAATTTTGAAATTTGGAGTTAAAAATTTATGAATTCTGAAAAAAATTAATTTTAAATTTGGAAAAAATTTTTGAATTTTGAAATAAAATCGGAAATTTCGACATTTGAAAAAAATTGAAAACTGAAAATGAAATTTGGAAAGAAATTTGGATTTAAAAATTAATGAATTCTGAAAAAATGAATTTTCAATTTGTAAGAAATTGTGAATTTTGAAATAAAATTGGAAACGTCACAATTTAAAAAAATGAAAACAGAAAATATTTTGAATTTTGGAAAGAAATTTGTATTTAAGAATTAATGAATTTCAAATTTTTAAAAAAATGTGAATTTTGAAAAATGTGTAAATTTCAAAATTTAAAAAAAATGAAATCAAAATATTTTGGAAATGTTGGAATTTAAAAAACATTTGGATTCAAAAATTTATGAATCCTGAAAGAATGAATTTTTAATTTGGAAAAAAATTGTGAATTTAGAAATAAATTTGGAAATTACAAAATTTAAAAACAATTGAAATATGAAAATATTTTGAAAATTTTGGAATTTGAAAAAAAATTGGATCTAAAAATTTATTAATTATGAAAAAAGAAATTTTAATAATAATAATTGTAGCAATCATGCTAAATGAATCTGAAACAAAAAAGCTCAATTATTAATAAGTATATTCTGACAGAATATATGCGATTCAGATCTGTAAGATCTCGTTTTATATGGTCACGAAATTTTGACAATCCAAAATCGTGCGAATAATTACGAGAGAAGGCAAGAGGTTTCCTTGGAAAGATGATGTAAAAAATAAGCAATTTCCTTTAAAAGGTGGTGACAATCGAAATACAAATTTCAGCATCTTCTTTGAGAATTTTGAAGGAAATTTATCCACATACCTTGTCGTGTCCTGTAAACGACGGCAATTCACCGCCAAGGATAATCTTTTGAGGCGCAGCGAGCCTCAAGGATGATATGACAGTTTCTTTGAGCAAATGAAGTCCTGGAGCCGTTGTACTAAGGAATGATTCGTGGTCCAAGATACCTAGAAATAGTAGTAGCAATGTTAAGAGGCAAAGCTTGACAACTAGGTAATTTTTCGCCCAAACAAGTTTGTGAGTGAATTCATTTTCGGCAAAGAAACAATTTCCACTAAGTTTAGGTTGTGTTTGTATTTTATAGAACCTGAAAAACAAAAAAAAAACAGAAACAAAACCCAATACTCTTGTTTGCATGAAGGTGGCTACATTTTGTTCGAGTTTTGTTTTCGGTTCTTTTCCGCTGGTCGTAGCGAGGAACTCTATAAAGTAGCCAAGTCACCACTTTAACCATAAATATACATATATTTAATAATGATCAACTTTTTATAATGTTACTTTATGCAATATATTACCTGAACTATTTACAAATTTCAACTTGAAATCTCCCAAAGTAGATGTGTATCCTTTTATTCCAATTATTTTGGTCTGGGAGTAACTAGCTTCAATGTAACCTTTGGTTTCCTCATCTAGAGCTACATACCATATAAAGGAGACTGGCTCGTCTTTTATCTCCATCGCGACATTTTTCTAAAAAAAAAAAGAAATTTTTCACCCAAAGCAAACACCAAGATCATTCAAATTGTCGAACAAAACTATTAACAATTGTCTTTTTATGAATTTTAAAAACATACTCAAATTAATTTGATTTTAAAAATAAAAATCTCAAAGTTTTGTACCGCAAGACGCAATTTCAGTTGTGATTGCAAAATCCGCAATAGATACTGAGCGCCACCTACGGAGGAATGACGGAACCGCCGTTTTGGTAATATTTGCCTGAATTAATGCAACCCGCATTTCGCTAGCGTGGTTTGTGGGTTGCCGCCTTATAGGATACGATATGGCAAAATGTGACGAAAATATGACGTATACAAGTTCAGAGCTATATAAGAAAAGTTCGAAAACTCGAAAAAAAGAGACTTAACAAAAGTGCTTACATTTATATAGTCCACAGATATTCTAGCACTCCATTCCCCGCCATTTGATCCTCCAAGTCTTTTGACGAATGACGTGTTCAAACTGAAAGGTCGATCTATGATCTCTTGCTCTCCAAAGTTTTTTCCGTCATGTTTCACCCAGCCATATTTTGCAAGGTTGTCTCCTTGTTCACACCAATGCCTGAAAGAATAGAATAGCAGCAAATTAATATCGGATTCAGATTATATGCAACTCTAAGCAGCCAAAGTCAACGGTTGATAAGGAAAACAGAAATTGCCATGTAATGGAAATCGAGAATTAGCCATATAGATATGATTGGTGTTACCTGATTCCGTGGCCACCAGGATTCAATCTACTGGGAAAATACCACATTAAACCTGTGACCAACGATGCAGGATCCCTTGTTTTCAGTCCAAAGTAAACTCCAGGTCGGTAGCTGCCCCAAAACCTCTCGGGCACATCTAGCCCACTTTTAAGTACAACCTAGAAATCATAGTACATTACATACCTAGGTTGAGAGGCTCGTTTTCAACAAAAAAAAGGTTACAACTGTTCATTGAAAATTCAAATAGAATGGTTTCAGTTTCTCAAAAACAGTTGATCTAGTTTTTTCATTTGAATCTCATGGGAAAATGGGTGCGTCTCATCAAAAGGCTCAGGGAACTTTTAAATTCGAATTTATTGGCATTTAAGGGCCCCACTAAGCTGAGGGCCTAGATATTGGGGCCCGTGTGTGAATAGGGTAAAAAGATGATAGACAACTACTAAAAAATTACAAACCATAAACTAAATTGCAAAAATATACACAGAGTTCCTTTTTTTTCAATTAGTAGTATTAAAATTTTATTAACATGGTATTTTATAACATAAGTCTTGTAACTCAAGGATCTTAGACTAATAATTGTTGCCTAAAATATATGAAATTTAAACAGGCAGTTGCTTGAAAAGTCGGTAATCTTTGGATGTCAGTTTACCTTTTTTCCATCAAATGGTGTATTAATTCTAGTTTCTAAATATCCCATATACCCACATCCCACTGCTATACCCAGAACGACGCACAGAACAATTTGCTTCCAGTATCCCAAAATATTGAAGCTTTTCGAGGGTTTCCCATTGACTGAGCTTCCATTGCTGCTGCTACTATTTGCGCTATTCGTCCCTTTTTCGGACTTTTTTACTTCCGAATTGGACTGGGTTCTACGCTTTCGAACCATACTTCCTCATTTAAATTCATTTACGTGGCTCGCTATGTCACAAAATTTGAGAAAACCTGATAAGAATCACTTTGATCGAGCGGCTTTTCATCGCCACGTTATCACAGATTGCAAGAAGCGAACAATTTTGACATCAAATCAAGAGCCAAATGCATATTGATCGCAATCAGCTGATTTTTAATTTTACTTATGCAACCAGTCCTACAACTATACGTTGCTAGCGCCATCTGTCGAGCAATAGATTAAAAGCCATTACCTTGTAAATTGTATGTTTTTAATTCGATATGGGTCTCTGTAAGTAGAACTAATCAAGTTCGTATCAATCGTAGTGACGACAGGCTATGTCTTGTCCAGTGGTGTAGCAAAGGTGACACCCACCCGCTGACAACTTTAAGAACAACACAAAAAAATTGCACAGATTGCATAGCAAAGTAAAGGCTTAACTGTTGACGAAACTGCTACAAAAATAGATTCACTTCGTCTTCATATCGAAGAAAAACGGGGTCACATTGTGGAAGAGACAATAGATATTGCTACAAAAAAATCAGAAAACTACGATATTCCAACAGAAAGACGATTTCGAAAGGAAAAACGGATAGCTGGTGAGATATCCAGTGAGGCAGGACTTAGTCTGAAAGAAGAACTTCCAAAAGATATGTTGGAATGTCTTAACCGATTCAGAGTTGAACTCCAAACAAGATCAAAGTCTCTAAGACCTAGCTTCATTGTTCGAGATCGTACAAAGAAATACTTTGCTTTTGGCGAATACCGAAGAACCGAAATAAGCTACATCCAAATTGCGAAGACACTTAAAACGATTAATGTTACAGTTTCTAATTCGGTATCTCTAGGTTTCTTAAAGTTTATCGTAGAATAGGATTTTACAGAATCTCTTCCAAATCTTATGATTGAACTAAAATTGTTCATGAGGTTTGCGTGTCCGTAGCTTCATGCGAAAGAAGTTTCAGTAAACTAAAATTAATAAAAAACGATTTGCGGTAAGGATCGCAATTTGTTAGGAAACATCGACATCGTATCATTATCATCGATAGAGCTCGATACATCGGAACAAATACATCGATGCAACAACTCTTCTTTTTAACGCTTTCTGCTATCGGTTTTAGTGGAATGGTCATTTTATCCGTTGGTGGAATTCCCACCGCGTTTTTTTTCTCGATTTCTCGACCATTAAGTAAGAATAACAACGCGACAGCAACTTCACGGTAGGATAAAAGAAGGATACCGACTGCAATATATTGCAGTAAAAACGTATGATTATAGGAAACTGCAAGATATGTGAGATTGTCAAAATGAAGAACACATTGATGATCATTAAATCCTTTACACTGTTCACAAGTTGAAGAGTGTTTTTTAAAGTACTTCCACACATCACTTTTTCGTGGCATTTCGATTAATTAACAATAAAACAGCGATACTACAACTACATACAAGAAAATAATCAAACGAACCTGAAATTATTAAATGCGTAAATGCGCTGTTTTCAGTTTATTTTATTACATCCCTTGGGGAAGTACAGAATAAAGTAAAGACTACAGTCCATGTCACGGCTGTAATATTATAGAGATACTACTAAACAGCTTTCTAGGTTTTTAATTGAGAAGCTACCAGTCCTCGCTTAGAGATGGTAGCACAGTTAAGGATATACTCGGGGTATACCGATGCTTATGATACTTTCGATGTCGATACATCGATATATCGTCATAAAACCATCGATACTTAACATCGATGTTCTACGTCCGATGTATCGATGTCTTCGATACATCGATGTATCGTTGCCATCCCGATTTGCGGGCAACAATGACTCAATCGCAGCTTAGCAATGCAAAGGCATCTTAGCTATCGAACACGGGGCAATACAAAATGGAAATTTTGTTATGAAGTTATTTCTGAGTTTGCAGCTGTCAAAGCTAGAAAGAAGAGATTTTAATTGTAAGATAAACATATTTTTTCTGTCTTAGTTTTTATTGCGTTTTGTTATTTGTTCAATATCTTAAATAAAAATATTAAATGATCCATGACGTTTATATATCATATAAAACGTATTGCTTTTGACTTTCGATGGGGTGACACCACCAACTTCCGCACCGGGTGCCACAGAAGGTAGCTACGCCACTGGCTTTGTCCTAGAAAGTCAGAATAAATTTTTAAGTGCCAACAGCGCCATCTGTGGACGATTTGTCTTATTACACCTAACATACAGGGAATCCTACTTGTTCGTGCCCGAATTCAACAAAACTAAGTCGTTTTGTCAGGCAACCAATTATACAAAATAGCTTTCCAAAGTATTTTAGTTTGTGATTTAGGTAATAAAAGAAAATCTGTATCTCAAATTCAAATTATTTCTTCACAATGTCCTTGATAATGTTGGAAATTTTAAATAGGAGTTAAAACCTGCATGCCAATTTTTAAAATCTGTCTCTATTATCACTGCACGCGATCAAAAATAATGGAGAAAAACAAAAACATCAAGGGTCAGATTTTTATAAATATTCTGATATTATTTTCGAACTATACGACTCTCAAGAAAAGAAAATGGAATAACGCAATGCAGTACAGTATAGCTGCACAATCAATTTGACATCTTTTTGAATAACACGATGTATGACCAAATAATGCAGTATCGACCTTCTTTATGACAACTCATTTCAGTATTCATTGGTACAATCATAACTGTCAAATTTTTAGTTGAATTTTACCCCATTTACGAACAATATGGAGCAAAACATTGCCCTCATGTCTGCGTCATCATCGCGCAAAAGACACTCCATCGCAGACCGTTCCGGATCTAATGAAGAAAAAGAAGACACTGTGCCGCGTAAGAGATGCAGACAGCCATCATCAGATCCTTTTTCAACTTTGCCCAACGAGGTGATGATCAAGATATTCTCGTATTTGACACACGAGGAGCTATACAAAACTGCAAGGTGCGTCTGCACAAGGTGGTACGTTCTAGCCTCGGCGCCAGTTTTGTGGAAGACGATCACCGCTCAGCAAAACGTGCCTTCTAACGTTCTGTTAAAGTGGTTGGAACATTCGCCGTTGCTGCAGGAGCTGAATCTGACAGGCCGAGATGATGTAGACGTAGTCACCGGCAAGGTATCGAGACACTGCAGGAAGTTAGAATCGTTAAAAATCGAAAACACCGGTCCCTGCAAACTATTGAGAAGCAGCAACTTGTGTCGCTTATTGACGAAATGCAAGCAGTTGAACAACTTGCATTTCAGTGGCGTGAAAATCCTGTCGTGTAAATTTTTCAAGCTGTTCTCTCGCCGCAAGCACTCCGGAATGAAGAGATGCAGTTATCACGGGCCTGTGAGTCAAAAGCAGATGAAAGCTTTGATAGAATCGATCATCAATAGCGATAATTTCGAGGCTGCAACTCTGGTCACAGCGGATAACAGAAAAATCCCGATAAAAACCCAATCGAATCGCGAATTTGTGAACGTTCCTGTAACCGTCGAAAATATCTGGCAAGACGTCACCAGCAACAGCGTTAATGACTTCACCGATGTTGACGACGCTGATTACGAAGCTGATTTAGATGAGTGACGTGTGATGTGAGTTTATTCATGTTCATCAAGACTATTTGTAACTACATTGCAACTTGTAACTGTAAACAATAAAATTCTTGTACGGTGAATGTTTTTTCCTCCATATGAACATGACCTCCTCACTCTGTACAAGTCCTAGATAGGACCTAACATCGAGTATTGCTCACAGGTTTCTGTTCTGGAGTATCTAAAAAAACAGCTTTCTGTTTCCCTCAGGATCGACCCCGGCAAGAAACTTACAAAACGTCAAAAAAAAAAAAACCCAGAAGATGTCAACTTGCAGACTAGGTAGTTTGTAGGGCGCAAACAGTCATTCCACGTTTGCTCACTAGGATCGTTGTGAACGTCCATCTATGAGGGAATCACTCAACTAACTACACGCATCATTGGTTGCATAGTTTTGTGAGGCTGACGTGATCCGTGTCTGTAGTTTTTATCTCTGAGAAGATTGATAACGAGCCTCATGACGTTTAGGCAACACGTACAACTAAGTGCTAAGTCAATGTCTGGCGGAAAAACCTACATAATGTCAAAAAAAAAAAAACAGCATATGTCAAAAAAAATCGGCATAATGTCACTTTTCAAGATAGGTACGTAATACCAGCGCGGACCGCTGAATACCAATCTGCGCGTACTAAATCATAGGTAACTAGATCATGACGATAGATTGAGGGAATTGAAACGGTGGACGAGCAGTTCGATTTTGTGCGATGTGAGAATCTCGCCAGCCGGCGCGGATCGACCGACGAACGCTGCAACAGCGCGATTGTGCACCAGTCGGGGATATTTTAGTAGATTCGGTACTTTTTCCGATGTTGTAGTCAGAGATGTGGGGTTATGAAGTTCAAACAACTCAGAAAATAGATCAAGCAATTTATAATCGACGAGCTGGAACATTTAAAATGACGAATGAAAGCTACGGATTGGTTAAGGCTTTCGCGGCCAGTTGATAAACTGCTGTCTTGATTCGGATCTAAAGGACGTCGTCGATTGGAATTTCTTCCTAACGTTTTGCTAGTACGAGTGGCAGGCTTCTTCAGAGGTCCTTCCATTACCCGTTTTTGAGCAAAAATGAAAATTCGAAAAAGTAACAAATACGATAAAAGCCGAGGTGTGTTAGTTTTTTATACAAAATTCAGCACTCCAGATTTCAAAATGGCGGATTGAGAGGTTGCTGAAGCGGATTGTTTTTCTAAACAAAACACCTTCTATCTCAGTAGCTAATTACCAAAACCCCATAGTATGTTATATCAATTTTCTTCCTTTGAATTGGTTTATCCAAATATGCAATAAAATCTGAGGTATTCCATTTGAAAAATCACAACTTGGATATGTAGGTCGAAATTGGGACACCCTGTATAATGGACCATATTTTAGAAATGTGCTGTCAAACGTCATGTTTAACCACCCATTAATAGATTTTTTTCAAAACGTATTTGCTTATGAGTAATATTCTGTCCACACATAGATGGGCTATACCCTGTATACTCTCAAACTCCATTTTCTAATACACTCAACCGATTGATCAAATTTTCTCTAACAGTTATCGAGCCACATGAAATACTACAGGCAACTCTTGTAACGGTAATGAAGTTACCAAATTTAGAATATTGGGCTCGCAAAAAGATATTTAAAAATTTGACACATGCCAACAATTTCGATTAGAAAAGGCAGGCTTCACATAATACGTATTCCATTATTGAAATGATTCGATTAATTTAGGACGCAGATTGTGCCATCTCTTTTGCTCCGACTGCGTTCTCCCTCTCTCGTGTGCGCAATCCCATCCTCGTATTTCATCTTACACTTGACAAGCTGCACTTTAAGAGGGTGTAAAAATTTATCGAATTATACAGTGTCTTTCAAAGATTATTTAAGACAGAAGCTGATTTCTAGCAGAGATGACTTTTTCCTAAGAACTTGCGGCACCGTTTTATACGAGAGTCAGACATACCATTCTTGGACACCGTGTACGTGTCCGCCGTGTATATCAGGACACGTTTACGAGAGACAAACTTCCCGTATAACGCACTTCCTATGACCAGTCGTCAGACGTGCGCGCCGTTTTCTTTGCTGTGCGTCGGTTAAAAACAACCTGTTACATAACTGATGTAACACTAACGTTCGCAGATATTCTTAAAACCACTTTAGTGACCAACTTTCTCTCTCGCAGATAGTTGGCACACTCCGCGAATCGTTCGTAATCCCGTTTGATAAATATGCCTTCAACATGATTCAGGAGATTTGCATTCGGAAAATCGTGGAAAACGCGGACTGCGTAACACTAGGATACGCCGTACGAGCTATCAGGCCAACTGGCGAGCAAGTATTGCAATTTGCAATACAAATATGAGAAAACAACAATCCCATCTTACAAGGTTTCGAAGTGTCACCCTGTATCATTTTATTTTTATTACAAGTGCAGTACGTAAACAATTCGATATGGACAACAATGTCAGGATAATTTCAAAGCCACTTACTGGGTGACGTAAGAAATGCAGAAAAGTGTCTGAAATATTGTGTATGCTTACAGTTTGTATATTTGAAGATGTAGTCAAGAGTATTTTGAAATTATTTCATCCCTTTTCGTTGAAAGCTCCAAGGAAGGTTTAGGAAATATAGAGTCAATCTACTTGACGTCATTTTTAACACGCTTATATTAGCTTGGCCTGTATGTATGTGTGTAACGGAATATTTGAGCATAATTTTCACCAATTTCCAGAAGTTTGATTAACTTGAAACGGTGCTGTTGCGTCTTGTAGAACCTCACTGTTTTTTATCTTAAAACTTTTATAGGGTAGTCTGATAGATTATTTGGAAATAAAAAAAGTGTGGATGAAGCTCGCTTTTCATGAAAGAAATTTCCCAAAAGATTATATTTTTAGCAGTTATTTCCACCGCCATCTACCAGGTGACGCTGACGTCTGTGGATATGTCATATATGAGAGTCGCTTGCCTGCAGTGTTGCCGGATTGGGCTGCGCATTTAGGGAAAAATATGAAAAGTTGAAAATTTATATACAGATGTATATTAATTAATGAATCACAAAAACGAAAAACTGAAACAAACAACAGTATAAAAATAAAAGGCGATTCCTAATAAGTGTAAATAAAAAAATAACAGTAGTAAGCTAAAAAATGATAAATTATAAATAATTATAAAAAACGAAGAATACAAACAGTAGTAAAACAAAAACTAATTCCATGTTATTATGAAAATTAAAAAATAACAAACAGCAGCAAAATAAAAAGTAGTAAAAAAAACAATTCCATGTTGAATAAAAAGCAAATCTAAGTGACAACACAAAACAAAAAGTAAAAACAGTAGTAAAACGAAGAACAATTTTATTCCATCCAAATTGCTTTTTATTTTACTGTTTTTTATTTTTTGTTTTTTTATAATTAAATGGAATTGTTTTTTGTTTTACTACTGTTTTTTTTTTGTTTTTTATAATCACTTAGAACTGCTTTTTATTTTACTGCTGTTTGTTATTTTTTGTTTTATACTTAGTAAGAATCACTTTTAATTTTACTACTGTTGTTTGTTTCAGTTTTTTGTGTTTGTGTTTCATTAATATAAATGTATATAAATTTTCCACTTTTCATATTTTTCCCTAAATACGGAGCACAATCTGGCAACACCGCAGGCAAGCGCCTCTCATATATGACATATCCACAGACGTCAGCGTCATATGGTAGATGGAGGTGGAAATAACTGCTAAAAAATGCAGTGTTTTGGGAAAAAAATTCATGAAAAGCGTGCTTTATCCACACTTTTTACGTAGTCATGCCATAAGTTCTGTCCCTCGTTTTCAAACAAGTGTAGACCTGTTAATACTTGTCCGATTGTTTACATTGTGGTGTCAGTTGATTAAGCGCTTTTCGGGTAATTACATATACCTCAGTTTGTATTGATCTCTCGAAGCATAACGATGGAGTGGGGCAAGGCAGAGAACCGTATTGCAGTGATAGCTTTACATAAGTGTAATCACAGTGCTAGTCAGATTTTTGAACTCTTACGCGGCCTTCAAATATCGCGTAAATTTGTGTCTAGGACCATTCAGCGGTACAATGAGACGTCCTCTGTTGATGACAGGCCAAGAAGCGGAAGACCTCGTCAAGTAAGGACTCCAGCAGCCATCAAAGCCGTAAAAGCCAGGATTCAAAGGAATCCACTCCGGAAGCAGAAGATCCTATCCAGGGAAATGAAGATTCCTGTCCGGACGATGTCGCGCATCATTAAACAAGACCTAGGGCTAGGGGCTTACCGGAGACGTACGGGCCAGCGACTTACGGCCACCTTGCGACACATCAGGGCGACAAGATCCAAGAAGCTCTTGGAGAGGTACGCAGCTGGGGGATTCCGAAAGATTTTGTTCACGGATGAGAAAATCTTTACCATAGAAGAAAAATTCAACCGACAAAATGACAAAGTGTATGCAAGGAGTTCACAGGAAGCTTCGGAGATCATTCCGAGAGTTGAGAGAGGCCACCACCCTGCGTCAGTCATGGTTTGGTGGAGGGTGTCCTACGAAGGGGTCACTCAGCTCCATTTCTGTAAACAGGGCGTGAAAACAAAAGCGGCAAACTATCAGAGCGACATACTGGATCCTATCGTCAAGCCTTTAAGTGGTACATTGTTTGCCAACCAACACTGGGTCTACCAGCAGGATTCCGCCCCCGCTCACAAGGCTAAGAGTACGCAGCGCTGGCTGGAAAGCAATGTGCCAGAGTTCATTGCTGCGGAAGATTGGCCCTCAGGGAGTCCGGACCTCAATCCTTTAGACTACAAGTTGTGGGACCTGCTAGAGCAGTTGGCCTGCTCCAAAGCCCACCGTAATATCGAGTCCCTGAAAGCGGATTTGATCCGATCAGCGGCAGCTATTCCTTTGGAAGCTGTGCGTGCAGTGATAGATGAGTGGCCCGCGAGATTGAAGCAGTGTGTGAAGGCCAAGGGGGGACATTTTGAATAAAACTGTTTGATTATGAATTCTAAAAATGTTGTCGAATAAATAATATCTTTCATATAAATATATCTTATCTTGTTTCATTTTTATTATGAGATTATCATGGGACAGAACTTATGGCACGACTACGTATGATGTAAAATAATTTATCAGACTACCCTCTATAAGTTTCAAGTGAAAAAACAGTGAAATCCGAAGTTCTACAAGACGCAACAGTACCCCTGAAACTTCGCACACGTATTAAGGACCGATGAGAATGCAATAATTTGATAACAGCTTTCCGTTATCTTAATGAAATAAATTCTGTAAAAAGCAGATTTGTTAATAAAAAGCCACGGAGTTCATATGCCGCTTTACGAACGTCGAAAGTACGAGCCTCCGTAGGCCAAGTGGCAGAACACTGGTCTGTAAACCAGAGGTCGTGGGTTCAATCCTCACAGCGAGCCGACAGTGCTATACTTTTTTTTGAATCTCGTTATCACGCTTTTATTAGCTTGGCCTGTATGTATGTATGCAACGCATAACATTTTACTTTGATGTCCGTGACTGCATTGTCCCTGCCTCGTCTAATTGTTGAGTATCGCTGCACCTCTGTTCGAGAGTAGTCGTTGATGAAGTCGTAACTCAATTGGATCACCTATATGGCTCTGGTTTTGTCATAGCTTCTTTTGACGCCTTAACATAGTCATTTGGTAATTCAATAACTGTATTTCTCAGTTTTCCTTAAACGCAACTGTGTACAGAGTCACATTCCATTTGGGTGTGTCCTTTGGTGAGTCGTGTTTCATTGCAAAGTTAAGAAAAATAGCACGCGTAATTGTCAGATAGCTGGAATTGACAGACGTGTTGCCATTGGTAGGTATATAAATGCGCGTTTATTAGTTTTTTTAAACTATCATTTATTATCTACACCTGAAGATGTTCAGACTAACGTAGCAGAAACGAAATGCAAGATGTCGGTTGTGCAAATTTGATGATTACCGTTCCGATATAACATGTTGTAAGCAAACGACTGCAAAATCCATATTCCTCGATTTTGCAAGCGATTATAATTAATAACTCGCAATTTAGTGATTAATTGTAGATATATGATGTTTGCTGTGCGTGCAGATTAATGCTGGGTGTTGTGAAAGGTACCTGTTGTTAGCATTGATCTTTATTTGCTGATATGATCATACCACAGCGAATTAATATTCCCATTACCCTCTTTTGGTGTTAGACCTTAGAATAACATCCACAAAAATTGTTCATCAGCAAATTCTCAAATAGCAGACTGGAAGCTCAAATACCTAGGGTGAATGTCACAGTGGTCGGACAGGGAAGACAAAAGTGGAATACAAAATGTAATTACGAATTTTGTGTTCAAGATAACAGAAGTAGTACTTTTGGAGGTGATCATATACAGGGTGGCGCATCTAAAACGAAACAGACGCCAAAATCTTAAATGGAAAGGGGAGTCGAGTGATACCTTATTTTAAAGGTCTTTCAATTCTCTTTATAATGATATAAAATTAATGTACTTCAGTTTAGTAGTTTTGTGGAGATCAATACATTTGGCAGCAAAGTATCTATCAAAATTCAATAGATCATTCTGGGTGTTGCATTTTATATGTCACTTAGTATTGTATAACATTTTTCAGACTACTGGCAGTATCCGGGTTACTAGCACATTCATCCTACTAATTTTTACAGTACTCCAGATCATGTATCTTCAAGTTGTTGAGTAGACTAATTGAAACGTTTATTTGAAAAGCCACTTGACTCCATTATTTTCCAACATGCTTTTTTACTCAAAACGCTTTATTAAAAGTAGATTAGTATTAAGAGCAGTTTTTGTGGCTACTTCCATTATTAGTGTTAATAAACTGTAAAGTTTATTTGAGATGTCAAGCTATGAGTCCCAAGCAATGATAAACTCCCAAGTTTTTATCAAGGAAGTCTTCTTTTCTCTAGCTCACCAGCAAACATCTACCTGTGTCTCTGAATGTCTGCATGTATACCCTATTTGACGAGTATCCATCACACTTTGACGTCTACTGAGGTGAACAGCTGATCATCAGCAAGTGACATTTTTGTGTTAGTGAAATATCATAGAATTCGGACAAATCTTCGTCGCAAAAGTGCAAGCTCAACGCATATGCGTTACATAACCTTTCTCCACGTCTGAGACATAAACATGTAGGTATGGGCAGCAGGTCAGTGGGGAAATTCACTCAGTCTGTGCAACTCATTGGCGTAGATATACTAAGCTTACTATCTTTGACCCACTAAGGCCAGTATCGCCAGTCGCCCCTACAATTGTAGGGCGCGTTTATGGCCTCCTTGATTGTCATACCCCTTTCTCTCCTTCAAAAATTTCTAGATTACACTTGTCCCGTGTGAGCGTCACCGCTCTCCTATTGTAAAGATATGTTTTCTTTTTAAATTTTATGAAATTTCAGGCTGATAAAACATGATATAAGTCAAAAGCAAGCACAATTTGATGCAAATAGATGTTTGTGACATAACCTCAAAATAGAGCGCTGACACGGAGAAGTAGAAAACTATGACAATCAAGGAGGCCATAAAGGCGCCCTCCAATTGTAAGGACGACTGACGATACGGGCCTAAGTTCTTTTGCTATCCATCCTGCGCACAAATCTTCTTTGAAGATTTCAGTGGGTAATCTTACTTATTTTCCAACTGTATCGAGTATAGGTATACTAGTTGTATTGTATTCCAACTCAAGTAAGAAAAAAATATCAAGCCGGTCAAGCCTGTCCAAAATACTCAAATGGGTTCCAACCTCGGCCTATGTTCACTAAAGGTTATTTGTAAATAAATCGCTGGTACCTTTATCGTATTTGTAAATACGCAAATAAAACATTTGGATAAGGCTAGTGGGGCTGATTCAATAGCTAGTCTTATCCTCATTAATTGCAGATATTTTAAAGTCAGCTCACATCAAAGGAAAATACTATACAGGGTGGCGCATCGAAAACGAAACAGACGCATTTACTGGCAGCTCAGTTTTTTTTTTTTGGAAAAACGCTCAGACCCGTCGATTTGGTTTTCGAGGGGGACACAAGTTTGGCAAAAAATCACGTTAGCACGTGCAGCCCCCTAAGCGGGGGTGACACCACCCCCGAAATCTTAAATGGAAAGGGGGATCGAGTGATACCTTATTTTAAAGTTCTTTCAATTCCCTTTATAATGATATAAAATTAATGCACTTCAGTTCAGTAGTTTTGAAGATTAAATATTTCTGCTGTTCTATTAGCGCACTGATTATTTCCGAAAAATATTTCGATAATTACAACTCTTTCTGCTGTGGAATATACCATGGTTAATTTATGTAACAAAGCGTTTAAGTTATTTTAGCAACAAAGTTTGGTCAAATCAGTCGCAAACTATGTGCTAAATTCCTATTTAAAATAAGTACGAGATATTTCCTTATATTTCCTCAAGAAAGAACTTTTTTGACACAAAAAACGCTCCAATAGCTATTTTCAACAACAACAACAAACCATGGGCGTAGTGAAGAAAAGCATTTACTTATTAAGTAAATTCTTTTAGTCAAATTTCTTCTGAAAGTAGTACAAACTACTCTGATGTACCTATTAAAGTCTACTTTAAGCTTTAAATCAATAAATCTTCAAAACTACTGAACTGAAGCTCATGTATTTTACATCATTATAAAGGGAATTGAAAGACCTTTAAAATAAGGTATCACTCGACCCCCCTTTCCATTTAAGATTTTAAGGTTGGTGTCACCCCCGCCCAGGGGTTGCACGTGTTAACGTGATTTTTTGCCAAACTTGTGTCCCCCTCGAAAACAAAATCGACGGGTCAGAGCGTTTTTCCAAAAAAAACTGAGCTGCCAGCAAATGCGTCTGTTTCGTTTTTGATGCGCCACCCTGTGTATATATATGTATAATATTTAGGGATAAATTAGCCTCCTAATACAATAAATAATATGTATTGCCAAATTTCAACAGAAAGATTTTTAATTTTTTTTTGAATTTATCACCATGTATCTTGGAAACTTTTTACATATTCTTTGAAAAGGAATCACCCTCTAAAATATCTCACCCTGTATGTGTTACTATTACGTCTGAAAGGTGCGTATTATTGCAGAGATCAGAAACTATCCTTGCATTGAAACTCAGGATTGAATATTTACTACCGCTACACTTTTAATTGATCTAACCCGAAGTAGTTCGAAACCTACTATCTTATAGTCGTATTTGCAATAAGGCTGGCACGGGGAGTCAAAATAAAAATGCGAACCCTGCCCGAAACTGACTAATAATTCACATTCCGAAAAATCAAGTTTGTATGTCCCCTCTAGATACGTCTGTACTGCACCAATGCATTTGCACTAGGAAAGCGAAAGCAAGCGACTAAGAATGCAACTGTGAAACAGTGATAACAGTCAGACATCGCACTTCGTGTCTCACAGATACCGTACAATCACAAGAACAGCACATGGTAAAGTAAAAAGTACAAAGCTTCGCACTCACCAACATAACACGTGTGAACCTAGTCTAACGAAGAAGCAACAGTTTATACTACGCGGTCTTGGACCATGTTAAGAAGATGTTGTTAGTGTCTTTGTTAGTGGTATGGAGCTGCAAGAGGACAGTCGCAGAAGGTTCAGCAGATCAAGTTCTGCATACCTACAACTCATCGGATCTTTCTTATCTCTCTAATGGCATCCAGTTTCCGGTGTCGGACGCGGAAGTCGTGTCACTTTTAGAGCACGCCAACGACAACGTCACCCAGCAGCAGTGGTTCGCAGGGCTGTACGACCATCACAAATGGAAAGTGGGCTTAGATCGGGTCGACGAGGTGGACGGAGTCGGCTGCAATAGGGATATGAGGACGTATTTGGAGGAGTTGAGGAACGGAACGATGTGGGCTGTCAAAAGTGAGTATTGTCGGTTGTAGTCTGAGTTGATGGAACGTGAAATCAAGTAGTCTGACCTGTGGAAAATATGGAAGGTGTTGATTTCAGATTTCCTCCAAGCAATGTATGAAAATCAGCCGGAATCTCTGCAACGTTGTAACAGTATTTTCAAAATCTACCACTACCTAGACGATGGATGTATTCAACTTGCGATAATATTGGAACACACAAGTCCATATTTCTCATTTCTGTCGGTTTGTCACTCTCCGTCTGTTATATATCAATACGTCATAAGTACTGAGTCAATCTACTTGACGAAATATCCAGAGAACCATCATAGACGGAGTATCACAAAGTAAAGGTTACGCGAAATGGGCACTTTAAGGATCATAAAATTCAGAAAAAAGTGTAGAAAAGATCGTAAGTATTAATAAAATATACAGGGTGTTTCAGTTTATTGTTGCATAACTTTGAGATTCGATAGAACTTTTAAAATTAATGCATAAAGTCTATATCAACATGGGTCGAAAAATGCGTGGCTTCCGAAATACAGGGTGTTTAAATTTACTTTTTAAAATAGTTTTTTTTAAATATTTCGAACAATATTTGATGTATAACAGTGAAAATTGGTATACAAGGGTTTTTTGGTACGACAAAACGAACCATGGGCATAGTTTTACTGACCGAACATTTTTTCTTAGTGCAATTTTTTGCTTTTTGAATTAAAAAACTGATTCTTCGCACTTTTCTGCATAAAAAAGCTCTGCTGTGAGTTTTCGTTTAGTTAGCCGTTTTTAAGATATTTCGATTTTTAAGGTTCCATGCATTTTTAATTATTTATGGGAAAATAATATGTTTTTACATTTTCGATTTGGTCATTACAAGTAATTAAGATGATCGTTTAGATTGCGTTTTAAAACACAGCAATAATTCCTAACTCCAAATAAACACAAAAAAACAGAATATTAATTTGTTTAATTTTCCAATATTATTTTTAACAAATTAAATTAATTATTTACAACTAAAATGCTATTGGATAGTTAGGACAAACATACAAAATCTAAAGAAGGTGCTCGAAATGTAAACCCAATTGTTCAATACACAATTCACATCTACGAATGATGGAACGTGGTATAGCATTATTCAAATAAGGCCTTATTTCATCACATGCATTCCTGATTCTGTCTATTAGCATATCTCTTGTGGTTACGGGAGTCTGGTACACAAAGAAATCTAATGGATTTAGGTCAGGGGATCGTGTAGGCCAGGCGACTGGTCGTCCACGGCCGATCCATCTTTCTGGATAATTTTCGTCCAGCCAGTTTCTAACTATTCTCGAATAATGAGCTGGACAACCATCAAGCTGGAACAAGGCCAATCTTCTTAAATCTAACATAACATCATCCCACATATTTGCATGTTCAGCCTTTAAAAATTCCAAGAAGGTCGCAGCATTTAACCTTGCAAGCAAAAGGTAGGGTCCAAATAGTCGATTACGGTAGATACCAATCCACACGTTCATACTAAATTCATGCTGAAAATTTCTTTCCCGAACTGCATGCGGATTTTCATGCGACCAAATATGTTGATTATGAAAATTTACCACTCCACGTCTAGTGAAGCATGACTCATCGGTCCATAAAACGTTACTTAAAAACTCCCTATTATTATCAGTTATATCAAGAATCCACTGACAAAATGTGAATCTTCGTTCTCCGTCCCCTGGCTGTAGTCCTTGCACAGGTTGCAAATGGTAAGGACGTCTATGGTAATTTCTAAGAACACGGTGAGCATGGCTTGCTGAAATTCCAAAGGCACCAGAAACTCTCCTAACACTTGTGGTCGGATCTCTATCAAACTCACGCAGAATAATCATACGGGTAAATCTGCGCTGACGAACATTTATGTTTTGATCCCTTTGGAGATTTCCAAAACCATTTTCAATTATTTGGCGATGCACTCTTACAAATACTGAGCGAGTTGGATGTCGTCTGTTTGGAAATCTTCGTGCGTATTCTCTGGCTACTTCTGCTGCGTTTCCATTTACAAAGCCATACACAAAATGAATATCCGCTAACTCTTGATTGGAGAATAAAAGTGGCATTTTTATAAAACTTACAAAAAAAAACAGGCAAAAGAAACTAAACTTCGTGCATTCACAATTGCAAAAAAACGTTTCAGGTTTCAACAGACAACAAAACTAAGTGTCAACTAATTGACGTTTAACTTTATTCTGGTTTCAATTTAAAAAATTTTTGCAGGCACAGCCTACTTCTAAAAATTATCGAGATACTGACTTTTTAACGTTATTTTATAATAAATAATTAAAAATGCATCGAACCTTAAAAATCGAAATATCTCAAAAACGGCTAACTATAACGAAAATTCACAATAGAGCTTTTTTATGTTGAAAAGTGCGAAGAATCAGTTTTTTATTCAAAAAGCAAAAAATTACACTAAGAAAAATTGTTCGGTCATTTTAATACACTACAGGTAGAGTAGAGAGCGCCCTCTAGCGGCTACAGTAAAACTATGCCCATGGTTCGTTTTGACGTACCAAAAAACCCTTGTATACCAATTTTCACTGTTATACATCAAATATTGTTCGAAATATTTAAAAAAAAACTATTTTAGAAAGTAAATTTGAACACCCTGTATTTCGGAAGCCACGCATTTTTCGACCCATGTTTATATAGACTTTATGCATTAATTTCGAAAGTTCTATCGAATCTTAAAGTTATGCAACAATAAACTGAAACACCCTGTATAAATATTTTTGCTATAGCGGTGTCTCAGTGACGACACCACCGCAGACCAGACGATGCAGCATTTCAAATTTCAAGGGATTTGTAACTGATTTCTTGTTTAAAATACTGCTGGGGGCCTCAAATGGATTCCTTGAGAATTCGAAGAAACTAAACGGATTTTGAACGAAAATGTCATGAATAGGAAAAACACATCCTACGACCAAAAGTCATTGATAGAGAACTCAAAAACGTACAAAAGTGACAGGACTCAAAAAGCTATGCTCGCAAAATTATTTAAATCCCGTCAGATACCTTCAAAACAAACTCGAACGCAGTTCGAATGCAGTTTATATGAGTTAGGATTCCGAATTTAATGATCGTTAAATTAGTATTTGTGTATTGCGAAAATATGCACCAGAAGCAAAAAGCAATTAAATAAGGACAGGATAAAACAAATATCATTAAAACGCATTTATTCATTGAGAGTTTTCATATCCGTTCATTTTGCAACCGTATTGCCAAACATGACCTTGTCTTGAGCTTAAAATTTAAAAATCAGCAGTAGAAACAACTTTATTATCATGAGACCTTATAAATATAACAATTTTTCAGAGAACCAATGCGTTTTCGATTGGTAAATTTTATTATCAGGAAGAGCAAGAAAATAGTCGTTGAGAAGCAACTGATTGACTTTATGTTATACTTGGTGGATTTCACCTAGACTGTCAAATCAACAAGCCGTTATTTTCCACCTAAAGGGCAACAGTCCGTCAAATATAGCGAATCCATTCAACAAATTTTAGCAACCAATAGCTGTGAAATAAAGAAAAAAATATTGTCAAAGCATCAGATGACAGCTTGTCATTGAAACATCACCAGCTTATTGAATATTGAGAATCACATATAATTCAGTCAAAATTGAAAAAAAACTTTTTTTGCTATTTTTGATTCATGTTTGTATTATATTCTGCAATTGACATGCGATTCTACTGACTTAACATCACCTACCGTGTGTTTTTTCCTATAAACCTCTTGCAGATGGCTATGAAACGCATACTTGATGACAAAGACTCTACCAAAAATGATATTGCTCGTTTCCATACATTCATTCATTTTAATAATCTGTTCCCTAATTGGTCGGAGACCCCGTTAAATTTTAATGTTAGTGAAATGCATCGTTACACACTTTTCTTCTTATTTAGAGGTAAACAAATGTGATGTTTGTTACATATCAATTGTGTGACGTGTGACACTGCATTTCCAATTTAATTGATACACTGTTGATGTATATAATTAGGTAAAAAGGTAAAATAAGGAAGGAACATACAGTATCTTTTTTCCGTCATGTAATTCCAGTTTCCTTTTTGATCATTGCATCTTTGAGCTTGTATCGCACTTACGCAATTCAGAGACCATATACGACCTTGCCTTTCATAACAAACTTTATATAACTTTTATACGAGAATGGCATACGCACTTTTTCAAATATTATATCTCAGAACCTATCAAAGTTTTTTTGTTCAAAATGACCCGGAAACTATTGAAAAACTTTGTTAAATAAATGCCTAAAAAATGTCTGCCCTCCTTGAATAAGATTACGCAAAGAACCCGAATCAGAATATTGTTCCGAGCAGATACGAACGTGAATTTAAGTAACCGCCAGTATTTTCGCAAAATGCGCAAGTGACCATAATCAGCATCCGATACGGTGATATAACCTTTGCAGCATTGCGAGTATTTGAGAGTGCAAGTAGGTTGAAAAATGAAACCAGTCTGTAATAGCCGGTACCAGGAGCACGCTAGAACTAAGCCGCAAGTGAAACCAACGAACTCATAAAATCTAGTCTATATTGTCAGACAAAGATATAATGTTACTGAATCAATCGACCATTCCATTTTCTAGAAATCCCGGAAGGCCTTGTAGTATTAGTAAATTTGAATTAAATTTTGGTATAATTACTATTGATTGAATTTTTACTCCTGAAATCTAATTTCTTTCGCATGCGCAAGATCACATCTGTATGACCTGTAGTTCAAATGACCAGAGGTTCAAATGTCCAGTAGTTCAAACCACCAGTAGTTCGAATGACCATTAGTTCAAATGTACCACTAGTTTCGTTAGGTTTGTCCCACTTTTTTCCGTTAGTTTTTTCTTACTTTTTCTCGTTAGGTTTGTCCCACTTTTTCGTTAGATACTTCAAACGAATCAGTATTTCAAACAACCAGTAGTTAAAATGTTCAGTAGCCCAAATGTGCAGTAGTTAGAATGACCAGTGGTTCAAATGACCAGTAGTTCCAATGACCAGTAGTAAAAATATCCTGTAGTTAGAATGACAAGTAGTTCAAATGTCCCGGAGTGAAAATGTACAGTAGTTCAAATGACCGGTAGTTCAAACGTACCAGTAGTTCAAATGACCAGTAGTTCAAATGATTTTGGGAACATTCGTTTTTCTTTCATCTGTGTCCGGAAGTACTTTGAATTTCGAAACTTTCTATGCGGCATTTCGGAATTTGCAACACGCGGTATATGCAGAAACCATGCCATTTCATCATCTGCTCTTTAATTGGCCCAGAATTCATTGAACCACTTTTCAATAACCGTCATTTGTAATTACTACTTACTGAACATATTTGTTGAATTGCATCTTGGACTTCTGTATTATTATATAATGATTTTCATCGATATTATTAAACAATAGTGAATACAATAAACAATCCCAGGCAAATATGAGAATGTGTTAGGTAGATATACAATGCTTTTGAAAGAGGTATTCAATTTTCTATTTTTGAAAACGTTCCATATTCTTTTATACACACATATTATTAAAAAAAAAATTATATGATGTTCTGATGCAATTTGACAATAAATTGATTGTTGAGTTACGAGGGTGGTAACAAAAATATGTTTCCCACATTTTTTTCAGGCGCAATATGAAATTTTTGATGCGGCGAAAGTTAGATAAGAATCATTTTTTGCAGTGTTCGATGCATCAGGGAGGTACCCAGGCCAATTTTATTTCGGCAACGACTATTGGTTGGGCTCCAAAACGCTTTGTGGTGAATTGACCAATCCCGCAACGAATTCAGAAGTACCGCCTTTTCCAGTTCAGTTTTACGTGGCCAAAATCAGGATAAACATCAACGAAGTGGCGACGCCTGTTGTAAGTAAGGTGAATTTTTTTCTTTGGCCTAAAGTCTAACTCTTACAGCTCTGGTTGGTGTTGGAATAAAATGCCTTTGTCTGGATTTTGAGGGAGTAACATGCCTTGGATTAGATTGAGAAAGATAAGTGTGTGCGGTTAATTATACTCGTATAAGGGATTTTCAATTGCGTACCCGATCGCTTCCCGCAGTAAACTTTGCCTCGGTGCTCGCGTATATACAGGGTTTGTCCGGTAAGTAATAGGACTCATTTTCTTCCGCCATGACTGTACTTCGGAGCGATTACGTCGGTGTTCTCGAGTTAAAGGGAGGACCCAGTGTGGCCGGTATGAAAACAAGCCAAAACTTCTCATTCGTCGGTAAACACTTCGCATGCCAATAGGTCTTGCGTGTTCTGCAAATCATTCATTTGCAATGGACCTGGTAGTGGAGAAACGGTCCCTTAAGGCCAATAATCTTAGGCGGCGATCTTCACGGTCTGTTGTTTTACGGCGGCGTCCAATGCCCCTTGCTCTTTGCGTACGGCCTTCTCGAAGCCATGCCTGACAACACCTAACCACAATGTCTACACTTCTTTGCACTCTAACTGCAATTGCCCGAAAAGAAAGTCCAGCTTCCCGAAGTCCCAAACTCACTAAGTTGACGAAATCGTACAGGTCTCCGTACTCTATGCATCGTAACCGATCGTAAAGGATGTCAAGAACCAAAATCCGCGAACGTTGATTCTTTACTGCGGCTGAAATCTTCATTTTTAGAGCGTTAGTGAATTAAAAAAAAAGCAGTATAAAAACCGGAATGTCCAACTGATAAGGCTGAAAATTTTTTCACTTGTTATTTACAGTAAGATAAATACATTCACCAACTTTTATTAAAATAAAACCATTTAAACTGGGTGTTCAGATTTATATGTCACTTAGCATATTATATGATACTAAACTTCTTGTCTCAGGAGGTCTAATGAAAGATATTTGCTATGTCACGAAGTTATGAAACACCCTGTATATATTAAAATAATTCTAAAATATGTAACATATTATCAAGGTTGCCACGACAACAGATTTTCCCGTTTGCTCATAAAAGTATTTTCCATTTTTATTAGACTTTTGTATAAAATATTTTTTCTAAACGTTTACACAGGGTGATACACGCATCTAAGTAGGTGGCACCGTAGTAGTTGTTTAAAGCACATGTGTCCAATTCGACAAGGAGCGCTACATGATCCCAAAACGCGTATTGTTAAAACGTTTTACTTAAATAACGAATCGATTGTTGCAACGATCAGGAAGCTACGACAAGAATTCGATCGAAATAATGTGCCCAGTGTCAACACCATTCGTCATTTGGTGCGGAAATTTGAACAAACGGGTAAAGTTAGAGACTTGCCAAGGCCGGGTCGTGTTCGAACGTCTACCAGACATCGTTCTCAAGAACTGGGTATTCGTCGCACGTCATTATGCACTATTAAAAAAAATAGCATTTGAGGCTATACAAAATTCGGTTAAACCAAGAACTACAGCCTAGTGACCATGCTATATTGTAGCTCAATACATAAAATAACGATGTTTACCGACAACTGATAATGATCGATGAAATATTTCGTTTCACAACTAAACCAGTCAGTTACATATGGCCACCCTGTATAAAAAGACGTTGTTCGAACGTTGGCGTACCGTCTTCTGTCTAAAGTCAACCAATCTAAATCCAAAGAAGTAGATAAAGAAAAGACAGCATGTACTACAAACAATTCGCATTTTTTTCGTACGTGGACGCCGCTGTGAGGCGACAGCTACGTCCCGCTTCCTAAACAACTGACTGCAACCAAGTCCGGCCTGCTAGATTTCGTGGGCTGTAAAAACATCCGCTATGTTGTACACATCGCCCGAAAGCTGAAAGTTTGTGCGCTTGCGATGGTGTCGCGCGTCGAACATCGCGACGCGTGGGATGCGATTGCTGCCTTGCGCTTCGACATTGCAACTCCGTCACAAGACGCGATGATCGCTCGTACAGCAGGAGAGCAGAAAATACGGGAGGGGAGGTCTCTGAAACAGAACACGGAAAGTAAATTATACGTGTATGGGCGAATTACAAGTGGTGACCAAAAATGAAACATCGTACACAGGATCGCATTTTAAGGGGCGGTCTTCTATGTAACGTTTTTTTCATATTAAAAAGATGCGGGGTGAAGTTTAAAAATAAAAAACATTTTTTTAATATCTTTAAAACCGTAAACTGAAATGAACTTAAATTTGGTATGTGGATTTATCTAAGTATTTTCCACATTCAGAAGTCTTTCTTCAATGTAGGAGATGCATGGGATCAGTGACAATATTTTTCCAAATAAAAATGCTACGTCACTGTTTTCTTTTTAGAAACGCGTAATTTTTGGAATTGTACCTTCAATTTACTACAAATAATTACTATGTGTTTCTTTCCTAGAGTGCACTGTTTTCGTGAATATAAAAATAAAACAAATTAGATGATTCGTGAAGAGCCGAAATACAATTAGTTTCAAAATAAAATAGGAGGCCTTGATACCGACTTGACGTTTCCTGGGAGATAGTTTGCCAAAGTTATGTTATACGGTTGTTATCGTTACTACTACCATTTTTTTGTATACATTGTATACATTGTATACACTGTATTCATTGTATACATTCTATTCATTGTATACATTCTATTAATTGTATACATTGTATACAATGTATAGACTGCATTCATTGTATACATTGTATACATTCTATTCATTCTATTCATTGTATGCATTGTATACATTGCATACATTCTATTCATTGTATACATTGTATAGATTGTATACATTCTATTCATTGTATGCATCGTATACATTGCATACATTGTATACATTCTATTCATTGTGTACATTGTATACAATGTATAGACTGCATTCAGTGTACACATTGTATACATTCTATTCATTATATTCATTGTATGCATTGTATACATTGCATACATTGTATACATCGTATACACTGTATACATTCTATTCATTGTATACATTGTTTAGATTGTATACATTCTATTCATTGTGTACATTGTATACAATGTATAGACTGAATACGTCGTATACATTTGGTACATTGTATACGCCTTGTGTCTACATGGAACCGTAGACAGTTAAAGTATACGCGTAAACACTGCTGATTTGGATCCAATTGAACGTTGAAGTATTTTAGACGAGACAGCTAAACTTGGGAGAATGCTTGCCGAGATCTTGTGGTGTAAACGGAGTGAAAAAATTGCTCGCGTCTGATCGGAGTCACGGAGCAGCTGTGACAATCGTCGGCGTCAGAAAAGTACCAGGGGAGTATTCGCTGTTGGAAGACTTCAAAGTCCATCTTGTCGGGTGAGAAAAATGTGTTTTCAGGTTGAGAATTATCAGTATCAGTGGTGTCCCATTTTAATCTCCCCACCCCAATATTTCGAAAAATTTCAAACCAAACCTGTAGGGTTTCGAGGGGACAAGAAGATGGTGACCTTGACAACAATCTTTGAGGCCAAGTGAACATTTTTCACATCGCTGTCAAGGTAAAGTCGAAATTTGCACAGGAAATCTTTCATTTTTATACTGCAAATGGAAAAAGAACGTGACCTTGGCCTCAGATAACATTTAAGCTTGACTCGAGTTCAAGGTCAGATCAGAAAATTTCGTGCTTTCTTTTTTTTTCTGATTTGACATTGACAGTAACCTAGACCACGACGTTCAAGGCCTCTTCAAGGTCGAGTGGATATTTTTTACATCACTTTGCTCATAACCTCGGACATCGCCTTCAAGGCCATCTCAAGGTCAAATCAAGACATTTGCTATAGCAAAAATGTTCGAAAACACATTTATGAGTTTTGCGGCGATAACTCAAATTTGACCTTGAGATTGTCCTTCAAGGTCACTTCGAAATTTCTAAAGGGAATTGCTCATTTTTATAATGGAGATGGAAAAAGAGTGTTACCTTGACTTCGGATAACATTCAAGCTTGACACGACTTGAAGGTCACTAGAATTTTTTGCTTTTTTGATTTGACATTGACAATGTCCCCAACCCCGACTTTTAAGGTCTTTTCAAGGTCAAGTAAATGTTTTCCAATGGAACTCTTCCCATTTTAACATCGGAATTGAAAAGAGCAAAGTTTATGTTCGAATATCACCTTGGCCATAACCTTGACAATGCCTTCAAGGCCATTTCAAGGTCAAATCAAGATACCGAAAAAATGTGCTCTAGCAAAAGTGTTCGACAGCACAGTTGTGAGGTTTGTGAGAATCTCTCAAATTTGACCTTGACATTGACCTCAACCTTGGGCTTCAAGGTCAAGAACATCATTTTTGAAGTGAATATCTCATTTTTACACTGGAAATGGAAAAAGAGTGAGACCCTGACCTCAGATAACATTTAAGCTTGATACGAGGTCAAGGTCACATTCGGACGTTTCGTACTTTTTCTATCTTTAGTACAGAAATGAGAGGTTTCCTTTGGAAATTTCGACTTGACCTTAAAAGAAATTCACAACAGTGTTTTGAGGCTAAAAATACGTGGTACATCTATGTCTACGGAATATTGGTACACCCTGTAGAAACATTATACAATTTATAATTAAATTCAGAGAAATAAACGCCTTCACCTTTTAGGGGAGCTACCCTAACAGCTATAATAATAGTAGCAGTTTCAACTTTAGTCGATGTAGTTCGTCTCAAAAGGAAGAAAAGGAAAATAAAAGACGCTGAGACTGAGAGCAACAACAATTGCAGACAGGGTAATATAAATGTAAATGGCAGCACTGACATCATCCTGAATTCCCAACGAAAAGGGGAGCAAAAGCAGCAGCACCTTAGCGGTAAGATTAGGATTTCTCACAGGGAAAATTCTGCATTTCAGATGCATAGATAAGATGAAACATTGCATGAGAGATATTTTTCGAAAATGTCTCTCCTGATTATAAGATTGTTGCCCCGTCTACTACTAAACTTGTATGATCTTTTCACAACTATATGACAAAAAATTTATAGTGATGACAATATCTGTTTCAGGCATTCCTTTCAGAATCCTGCTTGCCTTCTCGGCAATAGGCAACAGCAAGAAGATTCTAGCGCTAGAAAATGTCTCGTTAGACGCTATAAAGTGCATACACGGCCTAAGATTCATTTCGATAGCTTGGATCATATTGGTCCACACCTATTTAGAGATATTTGCTATAGCTGACAACAAAAGTATGAGGCTGATTACCGAAAGAGAATTTGCTTACCAGACTATAGCGAACGCTTCGTTTTCGGTTGATACTTTCTTTTTCATCAGGTAATAAAATAAAAAAAATTGTTTTGTAGTACTTGAAAAAATTTAAAAAAAGCCTGACGGTATTTACAAAGGTTGTCCCATATTTTATTATACATTCAGAAAAGAAGAAAATTGGTATACCTACAGTTTTGATAATCACTAGGGTTTCCAAAGGTAAATTCGTTGTTTAAAACTTGCTGTTGCTTTTACGTAAAAAAGCTCAGTACTATAGCAATCTCATCACCCCAAATTTCAGCTTCTTTGTTAAAAAATAAGTAGGTGCAACCTTCTTGAAAAGCCCTGTATAATTTTTGTATCTTGTTCTTTTCCAGTGGATTGTTAGTAACGCTGACTTACTTCAGAACCGATTCAAAAATTGTAAGACCGAAAAAAGAAGAAACGACGTGTCAATCTTTGCAATCAAGTACATCGAGTTTTCTCATTTTGTTGACCTACAGAATATTTCGGTTAACGCCAGCATATCTTTTTGTACTAGGTTTGAACGAAATCATCATGAGGTACGAAAATAGCATGGTTTAGTCAAGCATTAGATCTTCAAGTCAATATAGTGTGGACGTAGAAGTACCCTTCTCGAACCCTTTACGGTTTTTTTTGTAAAAGTCAAATGTGTTCCAAATATTTTAAAAAGAAAATTATGACCAATAGAAAAAATACATGGTACTTCTATACCCACTGAATATTGGGATACCCTATATATCGATCATTTGCAAAATGGTTTTTTTGTAGGTATCTACACTCTGAGTCAGTCTTCTCGCCAGCCATTATAGACCACTTAAGTTGCACAAGTTATTGGTGGAGAAACATACTATACATCAACAATTTTTATCCACAAAAAGAGTTTTGTATGCTGTGGTCATGGTATATAGCTAACGATACTCAGTTCTATATTATAACGTCATTTCTTTTAGTCATTGCAGTCAGGTGAGATTTTTAGAAATATCGACGTATTTTGTTACTCATCGCAATGGTCTATCGCCATTAAAAGTATCATTGAACCACACATTGTCAACATTTATTTTCAGAGGACCAAGCCATTTGAAATTTGCCAGTATAGCTTGTGGAACTCTTATGTTAACCTCTTGGATCACAACGTTTGTGATTGCAATGAAGTATGACTACGTTATTAGAGTAGAAGAACCATTTGCGTTGTTTGATCAACTTTACGATAAGCCATGGTTGAGAATTGGACCTTATCTAGTTGGTAATGTATATTCTATAATTCTAAAAACTTTTAAGATTGTTCCCCTTTTTATTTGGTCGTCTGTGTTTTCACTGTCCAAAGTCTCATTTCATCACTGTAACTAATTTATAACCATATCGACTGGCCTATTCTCGCTCTCTAGCTCGATTGTGTCTGGCTGCTTCCGCCATCTGGTCAGGTATTTATTCCCCTATCGACGAGTCGAGAAACATTCTAGCGTTTTCGCGACCTTCCGTGGAAGTGGTTTGAAGTATGTCAACGAGTTGAGTCCCTCTTTAATTAATCGATTAAAGTATTTTGTAAATATTTTTCCGAAAATATATTTTCATTTCTGCTATGATTTCATCAAAATATATTATTCAACAAGGTAAGGAGATCAAGTCACGGTTAATGTGAATTCAAAATTTGAAACTTCTGGTATCGATATCTTTCGGAAATAACGTAAAAGAAATTGTATAAAAAATATCCAAAATTCTCGAACAAAGTACAAAAGCCTAGTAGTATGAATCATTTTTATCAAGAAAGCTGACTAATAACCATAGAAAAGTGAAATCCCAAAAAAGCTACAAAATACCTTGAAATGATAGGAAACTAATATTTATTTTTCAGGTATATCTATGGGGTATTTATTATTCAAAAAGGACTGTAAAATTGCCATGCCACCAATCATTGCTGTGATAGGATGGTCTTTATCGCTGGCCTGTCTTGCCAGTCTAGTTTATGGAGTTGGCCGAAAAGGCTTAACAACTCCCACGTCTGCCTTTTACGTAAGTTTTGCAATTTTTTTTTTGCCTTTTGCATTCTTAGCCACTGGACGAGGAAACAGGTAACAGTATGTTACTCAGTCCCATAATTACGCATCAGAAATAAAACAAGTTCAATCTCCCTGTATCGATGTTGATACGGGAGCTCCTCAGGGATCTATCTTGGGGCCTATCATGTTTATATTGTATATAAACGACCTGGGTGTTTTGTTTAACGATCAAGTGTATTTAACATTATAGACGGATGATGCCTCGATAATAGTGTCGGGTAGTGATGAGGAATTATTGCTAATAAAGTTCAATGAAAAACAATTTTTTTCTGTAACACTTCTGATGTATGTATATTAATTTAATTTTTTTTTTTGATTATTTGTATATATTATTTTAATCAGACTTTTTTACGAGTTCTATAATATGTCAAAAAGAATGATAACTAAATAAATTTTAAAATTGTTCTGTCTAGGGGAGCTTGGAAATTAGAGGGTTGATCTCGTACGCAATTGTTCTAGGCTGCGCTTGGCCACACAGCCTGGGGCCTGTCCATGGCGTGGATCACAGCAGCTTGCAGCAGCGGTTACGGAGGCATCGTGAACACTTTCCTCAGTTCCAAATTTCTGCTACCTCTCAGTCGGTTGACTTATTGCGCTTACCTGGTCCACCCGGTTTTGATGTGCCTCACCAGTTTCCAATTAGACGGTCCTTTGCATCTCCATATCAGCATGGCGGTAAGATTTTTTCAAGAGTAATACAGAGATTGAAATGAAACACGAAAGAATTTTATATGATCATATATTTTCTTTATTACAGGTGGTGATATACCTAGGCAACTTGGTGCTATCGTTTCTGTGTGCTTTCGTCATCTCGATAATGTTCGAGGCGCCTGTTGTCAACCTGTTGAAGATCGTGTTCGCTTGACGGAGATCGTTGTAGTCTAATTCTTATAATTTAAATAAACATTTATTTTGTTGACAGAGTTTTTCTCAGGATATGCATAAACAATTTTTGCCACAAACTCCATGTAAAATGAGCGCTGATGATGGTGAGACGTATGAAGGTTATGACATAAAAAGATACTATGGTAGATACTTTCTACATCACAATACACCAATTTAGACAGGGCGAGCAAAATTTGCCGCTGAATCCGATTCAGTGGTCCGAACCTCTCAATTGGATCTTGTTCCAGAGATATCCTAACCTGAAAATGCCAAAATTGCGACGTTCGTCTATATTTGAGGTTATCTAGTATGGCGAACTTTTTTTCTGGAAAAACTCAAAGAACCAGCCTTGCTATTTCAAATGTCTTTTACATTCGCTGAGATATCGCAATTTAAAATTTTTATTTTTGTGATCTAGATCGGTTCTGCTTTTAACAGCAGACATTTTTTATTTTGAAAAAAAAAATTGAAATCGAAACTGGCGAGTTTCATTTCATCAGAATACACTAACTTGTTATTGAACATTTCAGTTTTATAATCCAAATCATAACTCTGATGCCCACATTTTCACAATATGTAGACCATCAAATATAGCGATAGAAAAATATACTTAAGCAAATTTAAAGGCAATTAAAATGGTAAGGCTTTTGCTCTGAGATGATGTCTATGCTGTTTTTGAAAAACTATTTCGGCATGCTACATAACCTCAAAAATGAGCAAAACTGCCGTTATTTCACTTTTAGGTTAGTATATCTCCGAAACTAGAGCAAATTGAGAGAGTTGGGCCACGGGTTCGGATTATGCTTCAAGAAACTATATTATGCTTCCTTTCGTCGATCTGACTAATCGTTAGCATATACTAAAGATACTTGTAACAATTTTCAATAAAATTTTCTGCAAAAAATATCTTACAACAAATCTATAAAAAAAAGTTGCAGATAACAATAATAAAAATTGAGACTGAGTTTATAATATTTACCTTTCTTTGTTCTTAAACATATATAAAAATATTGAAAGTTATACAATGTATCTATATAAAAAATGCAACGATTGTAATTGACCAAACTTAATTATACTAAATTGTATGTACAAGTGTTCTTAAACGTTACTCCGTACTAATCACATTTTATATGAGGTTACTGAGTTAGACTTACATCAATTTTATTAACTAAAATATTTTGCACAATGCGCTTCAGCAAAACTAAACAACGATTGACATGGTGATAAAAAACTATATAATTTTTGCGATGGACAAATAAATATGATTCTGTTCTACTAGAGAAGCTACTGTTTCTAGTGGCACTATTTACAAAGGAAACATTCACTTCACTGTAAGTACTTTGGGAAATTTGCCGTTGCACTGCTGTCGTCAGGTCTGAAAAATAAAAATAATACAAGAAATATCAAATGAGAAAAAAATAAAGTACAACGAAAGTACACAAAATAGCAATGTTTGCCTATATTTGAGGTTATACGTAGCATATAATTTTTTTAAAAAAATATAAAAGTCATTACGAAGTGTAAGCTTTGCTCTTCCAAATGCCGTTAAGCCAGCTTGAATATCTCCTTTTTTCGCTGAGATATTGCACTTGAAATTTTCATTTTTCTAAATTTCAGTGAATTTGGTACTTGTGATTATGTGTGGTTCAAATTTGTGCTTTGGATTATAATACGCCAAAACCTTAATAACTAAAAAACCCATAAATCCTCAATGCTAAAACCATAAAATATCTAAAACTTCTGCACACTTTTTCAAAATGAAATTTACTTTGTTTTGGTAAAAGCTGAACGCGTTCAGTATCAAATATAGTTAAACTAGGAAAAAAATTAAAGTGCAATATATGAGCGAAATAAAAAGATATTCAAGCGAACTTAACGATATTTCAAAGGGCAAGCCTTGTAGTATGAGATCATGTCAACAGTGATTTTGAAAAATAAGAATTCCTCGTACTACATAACCTCAAATGTAGGCTATTTTTGATCTTTAAGGTAAAGACATCTCGAAAAACACAGCCAATTGAGAGATTTGGATCGCGAATTCGGAGTCTGCGCGTCAAAGACTTTGGGGAAAGTATACTCTGGCTTCTGGGTAATATTGTAGGCTACTTTTGCTCTTTAAGGTAAGGATATCTCGAAAACTACAGCCAATTGAGAGATTTGTATCGCGGATTCGGAGTCTGCGCGTCAAAGACTTTGGGGAAAGTATACTCTGGCTTCTGGGTAATATTGTAGGCTACTTTTGCTCTTTAAGGTAAGGATATCTCGAAAACTACAGCCAATTGAGAGATTTGGATCGCGGACTAGGAGTCTGCGCATCAAAGACTTTGGGGAAAGTATACTCTGGCGTCTGGGTACGAGCGTCGGGTCACCTTTGTAAGCTCTTTATTATAAAGCTTCGAACATTTGTCTATTTTTCCCATTCCGCACTCTTATTACGTACTTGAGCTATCTGATCTGATATAATATCTGCTTCAGAGACGGCACTAACTCCTATACCCTAAGCTGTAGGGTCGTTACGTTTGTAAGGTATCTCCAGAAGCTTTCCAGTTGCACCACGGTACCACCGTGAGTAACTTGCATATGATTTTTTTTGATGAGCATATCCGCTTTTTCTGGGATGCCGGCAGCTTGAAAGAGCGAAGGAGCAGTGAAGTGTGTAGGATTGAAACCCAAACAGCCGGACATTTTTGGACTTACGAGGTATTGATTTGAGATTGTCGATTTTATTTCGGATGCGTAAATATAGTATTGAACAGGTAAGTTAATGACTTTACATAATACAGTTTGTCTCCCACAAAATACCTACAGCAAGTTAGTCACTCTCAGGCAAGGTTAGGGCTAAGCCTAATGGCGTTAGTCGAAGAAACTAGGTTCTTTTGGCCACCACCGGCAGCGCCTGGTTCATCTCCGGGTATTCTTCGTACTCTTCCTCGGGGTCCTCGTAATCCTCGCCTTCTTCTACGGGTTCCTGGTCTTCGGGTTCCTGGGATGAAGCGCTAGGTGGGGCGGGGGGCGCAGGCCGAGCGCCTCCGACGAGGTCCTAAGGGTTAGCAGTGGTTAGTGTGCTTGGGGCGAAGCATATATGGTGAAGAGGCAATGATGGCAACGAAAAGAGCTAAATGATTAATATTTGAAACGATGAAGAGTGAAAATTTAATATTCGTATTTATCCACTCTTCTCGGAAGTGAAGCATTAATACACAGGGACTACTGAGTCAATCTACTTGACTGTTTTTTGTTTATTCTACCTTTGGGGGTCTCCATCCGCATCCTGGTAACGGCAGACCGTCTGGACCCAATGGGCACGGCGCGTCCAATCCTGGTACACCTTGATCACCCTTATCGCCTTTATCTCCTTTCCTTCCTCGTTTACCGAGAGGCCCCTGAATTTATGAAAAATTGAGAAAATTATTTTGCATATTTATGGATAATCCTGAAAGAACTCATTCTCAAAAGTACATTCTTTTCTTATTTTATTCAAATAATGAATCCAACACTGACGGTCCATAATAAGGCAACAACGGCTCGACATTGCACACACATCTATGAAGAACTTTCCGAAATTTACTCTCTATATCGTCGCCCTAATAAGTCACCGATTCAACCAAGTTTTCAGGAGAGACGAAAAACTATTTGTACCAATAATTTTAAATAAATTAAATGATTTTATACGCCAAACTATTTAAGAATGTTATGATTAGTAGGTTAGCAATGGGTTTTTCTTCTCATACTAAAATAATATAATATAAATAATTAAATATTACGATGGCTTTTGTTGTAAATACATTCTTGATGACATATCGTTATTTTGGAAACTCCAAATGCATGTTTTGAAGTATTTTTTTAAATACTTACCGCATCTCCTTTGTATCCTTTGTCACCCTTCGGGCCCTAAAACCAAAGAACATATGATTTGAATATAAGGTTTATCACAAGAAATTTCCGATGTATTAAGTATCTTAAAATGACATGCGTTTTAGTTACCAACAGCCAGCTGTCAAAAAGCACTTCACCATGCTTGGTTTTTAGTGAATGTTAAAATGGTTAATACCTCTTGACCGGGTATGCCGTCTGTGCCCTGAAACAATGTTTGCGTTAGATTTATAAAGAGATTACCAAGAAGTTTTCATTATACAGGGTGGCGCATCGAAAACGAAACAGACGCATTTACTGGCAGCTCAGTTTTCTTTTTGAAAAACAAGTTTGGCAAAAAATCACGTTAACACGTGCAGCCCCCTGGGCTTATTACATAAATTAACCATGGTATATTCCACAGCAGAAAGAGTTGAATTTGAAAAAATGCAACATTGAAAATCCCATAAGGAACGAAGCAATAGAAGTGGCGATTACAATTTGATTTGATATGAGTGATCGAATTATAAACGATGAACATTTTCTATTCAACACTTGCTTTTCCGACGAACGTTCCTTTTTCTTCAATGGCGTAGTAAATCGTCATAACTGCCGATATTGGTCCGATTCCAATCCCAGAATTTAACATGAGGTTCATACACAGCAGCCACAAAAATTAAATGTTTGGGCTGGAATTTTTGGCGATCATTAGTTGGTCCTTTTTTCTTACCTGGAAATTTGACCGGTGAAATGTATTTAGAATTACTGGAAGACGCCATAGATCCTGCATTAACAGTTAAAATCAGAATGATCGGCGGTACATTGCGAATAGGTTGATGTTCCAACAGGATGGTGCCTCACCACATTACGCATTACGTGTTCGACAATATTTAGATCAGACGTTTCCAGATCGATGGATTGGTAGAAGAGATGCCATTGAATGGCCCCCAAGATCCCCTTTATCACCTTTGGATTTCTTTATATGGGGTCATTTAAAAAGCAAAATCTATGCTACTCAGCGACAAAGAATTGTGAATGAGTGCGTTCAAATTACTCCTCAAATATTGCAAAATGTGCGGCAACGTTTTCAGCAAATTCTTTATTATTGCATGGAGAGTCATGGTGGCCATTTTCAACATTTACTTGCCTAACGGGTCAGTTCATTCTTCATTCTTAAATTACTTTGCTGCCAAATGTATTGATCTCCACTAATGATGGTCTATTAGTTTTATTTAAGCTTTAAATCAAGAAATCATCAAAACTACTGAACTGAAGTACATTAATTTTATATCATTATAAAGGGAATTGAAGGACCTTTGAAATAAGGTATCACTCGACCCCCCTTTCCATTTAAGATTTTGGGGGTGGTGTCACCCCCGCTTAGGGGGCTGCACGCGCTAACGTGATTTTTTACCAAAATTGTGTCCCCCTCGAAATCTAAATCGACGGGTCTGAGCGTTTTTTAAAAAAAAAACTGAGCTGCCAGTAAATGCGTCTGTTTCGTTTTCGATATATGTATATTAACGGATATATATTCGATAAATTTCAAATATAGGTTTGAAAACTTAAACGATGTGATAAGTGCGCCTAGATGTTAAACATTTTCCTTTGGTGTATTCCCAATGGACATGATGGCGCCAATGACGTCGTTATTCCGTTCTTTTGGAGATAGACGTCATATTCACGTCGTATCGATTTTGCATTTGGTCATATAAAGACGTCAATTGGGTGTGACATAATGCGTCATAATGATGTCATTTCTACGTCATTTTTGTTGGTCGGCGTACGGCAGTAAAACCCTAAAAATGCAGACATTACGGGGTCACTATGTTCAATGGGTGGAACTTGAATTTGACAAAAAAAGTTTGTTGCTTTTGCTTGGTACCCCGTTCAAGACAGGATAGTAAAGTTCATATCGGATTCTGAATCTACGCGCTCGATTTAACCTCAATCTTAAAAATTGCGATAGATATTTCTTGGCTTGTGGTCTCCTAAATTAACTTAGTTATGTCAAGCTACTATAGCGAATTTTGCATGAAATATTTCCAACTCGGGATATCAGAAGATTGCAAAAACAGACACGTTTTAAATATCAGTATGAATAAAATAATAAATCGTTCTTACCGGAAGTCCAGGATCTCCTCTCTCGCCCTTGCTCCCAGGTTCACCTTGAGCTCCCTATTGAATAAACCTAATCTTACTAATTTGCTCAAAATTCGCTACATTCCATTTTCAAGTATAACAATTATTTTTTAATTTGATCCTGCATGTCTAAGAACAAAGACAGACTATAGTGAAAATAGTGCAGATCTCTAGAGCATCAACACTACGGAGTTGATCTATGACCTTGAAAAAAGAAGAAAATATTGTGTCTTGTAACTTTTTCTCGGAAAATTCCCGATGACGTGACTTGAGAATATTCTCTAGCGCTTGAAAATCTGATCTAAGCCCTATCTTTCAAATTATTATCGAAATATACTCACTTTCATTCCGTCAAGGCCAGGCGGACCCTGTGAATAAGTAAAAGTAAAACCTAGTTAAAACCTACTTCTTCAGGTCTCAGCATGCCTTGCAATTCTCGCCAGTCCTTGATGCGTTTTTGTTCTTCCCAACTTCAGCATTATTGCAATATCTTTCATCGACAGCATGCTTTTACCGACAAGTGTACAAGCGTCAATCTCGGAGGAGTGTTAGTGGAAAAATTGCATGCTTGAAGCGCCGGTAGTGATTCATATTTTCAAAGAATTCTGTTGAGTTATAATTAAATATTTCAGTAGGGTAGTTTCTGGCGCACTATATGGTAAGTCTGGTGATTGATAAATTTTCCATTTTCTTTTACTGCTTCTGTATAATCTGCTAACTGTTAAATGAGCCATCATAAACTGCAATTCTGTCTATGGTTTAGATCAGGCCTCTCCAACTCGAGCACTTGGTGCTGGTGCGCTCCGGTGCTGAACCCAGCGGCACCGGTGCCGCTCCCCCTCCACCTCGACCGCACAGCCGTCGCGACATAGAAAAACATATTAGCCGACTGTCTCTCGGGGCGGGCCATTTCTTAATAGGACAAGACAAAGTGGAGCGTCTTAACGTGCATCTTTTTTTTTAAACGATGGAAGAAGCCTGTTTTTTGTAAATACTGATAGAAAAGCAAAATGTTTAATTTGTCACACGGTATTGAGGCCAGCCCTTCTAAGTTCTGAAGAGGTTATTATTAATTTGGTCGTAGTTGATTATTATTAATGGTGTCGTAATGCAAGTTATACAGGGTGTCCGCAAAGTTGGGGTTTTCCTCTATACGACGTGTAGATCTTGAAAACATAAGCAATTTTTCTTAGTACCATATACACCAATGTCTTAAGGGAACCGAGATAAAGGGCTCTGCAACATCAAAAATATCTGAATACCATCCTGTAGCCGCGACATCCCCGACTGTTACTAGGACACTAGCTCAACCCGACGACAGAACTGGGTCGGGGTCAGTGTGTCAGGTCAGTATGCAACCTTCAACCGACGGTTACGGTCACGCGTGTAGAGGTAATCGCGTAGACGAGAATCGCTCAACAAGCACTAGAGACGTGGCTAGAGAAGTGCAAGTATCAAAAACTAAATTGTGGCAAAAGCTGCGTGAAGAGGGGCTGTATCCGTTTCACGTGCAAAGTGTACAAGCCCTTCAACCTGACGATTTTCCAGCAAGAGTGCGGTTTTTTGAGTGGTTGTTGCATCAACATGACAATAATCCGGATTTTTTGAAGTGCATATTGGTGACAGACGAATCTACGTTCACGCGTAATGGGGTGAATAACTTTCGCAACACTCATGTTTGGTCAGTAGAAAATCCGCACGCTGTCCGTCGGGCATATTTTCAACAAACATTTTAGGTGAATGTTTGAGCTGGCATGGTGAACGGTATGCTCATTGGACCATTTATTCTCCCAAATCGATTGGACGGGATGCAATACCTAGACTTTTTACGCAACATTTTGCCTTCCTTGTTAGAAGATGTGCCATTAAGTGTAAGACAATCAATGTGGTTTCTGCGTCTGCTCGGTAGCGCAACAGCTGATTTCATTTTCTGTTGGAGCGGTATGATTTCGGGCAGAGACGTACTTAGCCCTTCTCGTCAACTGGAGAGTGAGTACTTTTTCCTTTATTTTTTTTTTACTTGGTCGCCCTCGTTTCACTACACATTACCTTTGTTATTTCAAGGGTAGTTGTTTCTGAAAAGGAAAACCCCAACTTTGCGGACATTTCTGACACAGCGTAATTAGCTGTTTTCGTTAGAGGGGTCGAAATAGTATTTACTATCACCGACGAATTACTACACGTTATCCCGCTCAAAGATACTGCATATTACATCAGGAACACCTACGTGCAAAAACCTTCCGTAATTTCAAATCTATTATGGATGTAGTAATAACATGTGTCAATTTCTGCAGAATTTTCCCAAAATTCTTGCACTGGCCTTGGAAACTTGCTCCATGTTCGGTAGAACGTACTTCTGCGAGCAGACGTTTTCTTTAACGAATTTGAACAAAACTAAAAACAGGTCTTTGTCTGATGTGGCCTTAGAGGCGATACTCAGAATTTCCGCTGCTCAAGCCATCGTACCAAATACTAGAAAACTTGTTGAATCGAAACGCTGTCTAAGATCATCTTAAGAATAAATGGTATATTCAATGCCACCAGTTCCCGGGTCACTTCTATTCGCAGGGTGCACCACACCTTCCTCGCGATGCGTATGGCGCTGCCTAATCCCTCCCCCACCATCACGGAGTCACTCCGCAGCATTGTACTGCTAGCGGTGCTCGACGCTGCACTGGCGGCACCTGAGTTGGAGAGGCCTGGTTTAGATGGTAGCTATTCTTCGTTTTTTCATTTCAGAGAAAAATATCGATGACTTCGTTTCAATCAAAAGCCAGTCCTTGTTCAATCGACTCAAAATTGATGACAGTTTCTCGACGAGTTTTTTCAACACGCTAAGAATAACGTGCAAATGGTTAACGATACGACATAAAGAGCAGTCAAATGAATTCCATGGCTTAATCACAGCTGATGAGGAACAAAAATAATGTTCATCACGTTGCGTATAAAAACACAGGCAGGTCTATCTGACTATAACAAAGAAAGCTTTGAAAAGAAAATTTAGTAATTAATGTTCTTTCAATGGTAAATATTTAAGAAATATAGGTTACAAATAAAGCAGTGTTTTATTTGTCGAATAAGAATCAGGTATTGAAAACCATACGTGGTTTCCATATTAACTTTCAACGTTCAAACTTTTATCTTTTGAGAATCAAACGGTGTTTGAAAAAAAGAATTTTAGTTTTTTTTGTACACCCTAATAGTCGTGTTTTTTGAGCCGAAATGTTTTGTATATTTAAAGCGCGTATTAATAATTACAGCACATGCACAAACATTTATTTTCCGTACATGTCGATGTTACATCAAGCTTACAATACTAGCCGTCATCTGTTATTTTAAAATTAGAAATATTTTACAATTCTTTCAGGTTTCACAAACCGTAAAGGCTAATATCAGTCACATACCCTCGAAGTTCTCGTATCGTCTTATCAACACTATCTCTAAATGCTACTATAAAACACCTATAAAAAATGTTAACATGTATATTACAACACTGTTTTTATAGTAACTAATCTAAATCTTATGCTTTTTTGCAAGAAAAATCCCTTTTTACATATACTATATCATAAATTATTATGGTATATTTATAATATCAAAGTTGATATAGCCGCTGAACAAGCAACATTTCTGAAACAAAACTTTGAATAAAGAAAACTTGCTAGAAAATATGAAAAGTAACTAAAAACAGATTTTTTTTATGTTTCTGTTTTCAAAGCGCTAAGCGATACGCTTTTTTCAGTGCATTTCAATTTTTGTGTTGCAGAAAGTTTTTAGGTATTAGGTATTTGACTTTGACTCTACTTTATTGGAAAACACTTTTTTCCTACGTTATTTGTTCAGCGGTTATATCTATTAATGTTGAACATGTCAATGGACAGTAAGTAACATGTTCATAAATGTTAAGTACGATATGGACGATGTACATTTTGTTAAATGTTAACAATGCAACAATGTATATGTGAGAAACTATAGAACAAGCGAAACGTTTTTTTTTTATTGTTTGGGTTTCAGATAGAAATGATCAGAACTCGGAGAAAAACTAACTTGACAATTTCTTAAATCGTACCTCGTTGTATGTAGAACGCTTCGATAAAAAATAATATTTTTGGTAAATCCGAGTTAAATACCAAAAAATAGTGACAATATTTCTAGCCCGCGACATTTGTCGAAAAATATAAGATGTTCTTTTCATTTAAAAAAAGATTCTGAAAAATTGAATCTTCTTTTATCGAACGGTGAATGTTGTGATTCACATTGCATTATGTGATGAGGAAGTCGTAGAGATGCAATTTTGGTTATTATTATATAAGTTATTATCTGTCTAGAAATAATGACACTTTTTTAAGTTGAGGAGATATACATTGTGTCCGAAAAGTTGGGGTTTCCCTTTACACGACGTGTAGATCTTGAAAACATAAGCAATTTTTCTTAGTACCATATACACCAATGTCTTAAGGGAACCGAGATAAAGGGCTCTGCAGCATCAAAAATATCTGAATACCGTCCTGTAGCCGCGACCCGCCGCGATATCCCCGACTGGTACAAGGTCTCAACCCGACGGCAGAACTGGGTCGGGGTCAGTGTGTCAGGTTAGTATGCAACCTTCAACCGACGGTTACGGTCACGCGTGTAGAGGTAAACGAACTCGTATAATCGATTGCGTTTCAAAAAACAACAAGCACTAGAGACGTGGCTAGAGAAGTGCAAGTATCAAAAACTAAAGTGTGGCAAACGCTGCGTGAAGAGGGGCTGTATCCGTTTCACGTCCAACGTGTACAAGCCCTTCAACCTGACGATTTTCCAGCAAGAGTGCGGTTTTGTGAGTGGTTGTTGCATCAACATGACAATAATCCGGACTTTTTGAAGTGCATATTGGTGACAGACGAATCTACGTTCACGCGTAATGGGGTGAATAACTTTCGCAACACTCATGTTTGGTCATTTTCAACAAACATTTTCGGTGAATGTTTGGGCTGGCATGGTGAACGGTATGCTCATTAGACCATTTATTCTCCCAAATCGATTGGACGGGATGCAATACCTAGACTTTTCCACGCAACATTTTGCCTTCCTTGTTAGAAGATGTGCCATTAAGTGTAAGGCAATCAATGTGGTTTCTGCGTCTGCTCGGTAGCGTTTCAGCTGATTTCATTTTCTGTTGGAGCGGTATGATTTCGGGCAGAGACGTACTTAGCCCTTCTCGTCAACTGGAGAGTGAGTACTTTTTCCTTTATTTTTTTTTTACTTGGTCGCCCTCGTTTCACTACACATCACCTTTGTTATTTCAAGGGTAGTTGTTTCTGAAAAGGAAAACCCCAACTTTGCGGACACCCTGTATATATATTTTGTGGAGCGACATGATTTTATGAGATGTGAGACAAAAATATGTGACAATAAGTGGACTAGAAAATATGTATTATTCAGGGTATATTATAGAAATAAATTATCAAAAAAATATAACTGAATATTATGCTATAGATAGCGTCTTTATTGAACTTGACTGTTTCGTATAGTTTGAAGCTGATAATTTTGAAAACCTAGGTCTATAGTGTTGACTTTTGACTTAACTGGCATTTAAAAATTAAATTTTGGATCAAATTATATATACTGGAAGTGTCAAATTTGACTCTCAACGTTGGGATCTCGGAACCTCAAAAGATACGAGATCGCTTAAACAGAGACAAAGTTGCGCATTTAGATAAATCCCGTGTATTTTCGGAGATAAATAAAAAAAATCTCAAATTTGTTTTTATGTAAATTAAAAATAACATTAATATCGTCACTTTTTTCCTCTGTAAACCTTATCTTTTTCAAAGAATCATAACTTTCTAAATAAGCCTTGAAATTATCAGCACATTTTTTATCTGTCATATCTAAGCCGATGCACATATCTTGACCTCAAATCCGCCATATCTAAACCGATGCACGACCATCGTGCTAAAATGAAGCATGTTACAGTCGATAATTATTATATGAATGTCTTTAAATATGCTTCTCATAAATTGAAGCATTGCTGATTTAATTGTATAAATATATGATAAACTGTCATTTTCAAGGTCAACTATGACATTTTTTTTCCTTTTTTTTAAATAACTTAGGTGTGATATTGTTAATGTATGACGAATTTTTGGAATCAGACTGAAAAATTCACTTTCCAACTGTACAAAAATCCAATGTGGGATTTATAAGAAAAAATACAGTTAACGATTAACGTCATATTGAAATTCATCTTGTAGAGGAGAAAAAGTGGTAATGTACTTTTTATTTTGAAATCTGAAATAATGCCAGGAGAGAATAAAAACGATTTTTGTGTCTTTCTTTTACCTCCTGAAATGCCCACATTTAAGTAACTTCCGATATCCCAATGTTGAGACTGAAACTTGAAACACCCACTAAAGATTTTTAAAAGGGTGTTAAAATATGCTTTCGAAATGGAACGCTCCATGTTTTTAATCGATGTATTATAATATTAGGCTAAAATATCAGTACAGTAATATAAGATCGTTAAATACAAAAATACAATCATACTTCCATTAAAATAAAACAGATAGGCATTATTTCAAATAACGTAAGTACTATATTCCATTTCTCATCACCATGAAATCAAACGTGTGCTGAAATAAACCGAATTGTGCAGATGATAATCAACCATATACTGTATATCGGCATCCAAGAAGGCATTTGGAAGATACTAGCGCCATCTGTGAGACAGTAGCAAAACAAAGTAGATTTTGTGTTATGCTACTGTCTTATAGATGGAGTTGTATCTTTCAGATCCTTTTTTGGACGTCATAATACAGTATATTGTTGGATATTGAGTACAGACGAGGCTAAAACCCTGCATTAGAGAGAGACCCCGACCTTTTTTTTCTAATAGTAGCTCGCGAGTAAAGGACCTCGCACAAAACATATAGAAAATGGGTGCCAGTCGTTTTGCCTAAAAATTCAGTACGACAAATTTCTTGCTTTTCTAAACAAATGTTGCCTGTGAACTAAAGCGATCCTATGATTAGTTTCTGAGAAATAGTGGATGAAGTTTGCTCGATTTGTAAAGATGGCGAATGTGCGATGACCAAAAACTCAGAGAATTGTTATTCTCAACAATTTAAAGCGATGTTCACACTTGAGCACTTTTCCTGGCAGCTTCAAAGCGAGCATCACCTTGTAAGGGTCTTAATCGAAGACAAGAAAATAACCACGACCTTTCTGCACCCTTGAGAATCGAAGTTATCTGGATTCTCGAACAACTCGTGAAAGATCTGCTTCAGCCTTAACACTTGCGCTCATATTGATCTTGTGAGGAACATGTCAACTCCCAACATCCTCCTGCAAGGTGCTTTAATGGAAGCAATTTTGGTCTGAGAAGTTCAATAGGCACATTCACCATTTTTTTTTTCAATTCTAAAAGGAATACATACCCCTATTTCTCAGAAAATAATCATAGGATCGCTTTGATCGAAAGACAACTTTTGCTTAGAAAAGCGAGAAATATATCATACTGCAGTTTTAGAAAAATCGACTGCGATCCATTTTCCACATGATTGTGCGGGGTCCTTTGTAAAATATTTTTTAACAAATAGTAAAAAATGTTTTTTTTGCTCCGAAAAAAATGTCTCTTTTTTTATTATTTGTATGTGAGCCAAATAAGCCACATAATCAATATAAATTACCGTTTCACATTGAGTGATATATTTTTAATCAACATATTGCTGCCACGAATGCGAAGTTCCCGTCTCGTCTGAAGAGGTACTTACATTTATTGATAAGTATAATGCAGGTTAAGGTTAATATAATATAGAAAAAAGATTCACATTGAGGTATATTTACAAAAATAAAAACAAAAAAATAATAACTAGAATAAATAATGTGAAATATGTGCACAGAATCCATTTGAACTAAATAAAACCATGTCAAAAAACGGATATTTTGCAATCAGCATAACTACTTGTATTCTTGTTATAATCCACAACAAAAATCACCGTTTCCGCGTATGTTTGATAGTGTTCTAATTTGAAAAAGGTTGAAATAATAAATTGTAGCTAGTATCATTTTTTGACATGGTGTGGAATCATACAAACCTATAGAATAACATTCCTAATATGAAACCTGTAAAAAAATTACATTGCAGAATGAAAAATAATTTGGAATAGTACAATAATACTTTATAAATACTATGTTATATTAGCGTGATGGCAAAAGTACTTTTTCGATAAGTACATCAGATATGCAGGGTGGGCCCAACGAAAAGGTTTGACCCCCATTTGTGAGTCTCCTGGTATATTTTTGGAAAAACGCTTTGATTTCTAGGGGGACGCCGTAGCCGTACTATACAGGGTGATCCAAAAATAATATATTGCGGTACGCTTTAGATTTTTGAATGGAAACCTCCATTTTTCAATTTTTAATGAGGTTTTTAGTAACTTTTGTATGATAAAGTTTGTGAAGAAAAAATCCGAGCCTTTTTCCCAAAATATACCAGGAGAGTCACAAACGGGGTGCAACCTTTCGTTGGGCCAGCCTGTATGCAACATTAGACGTAAATCCCACTTTTGAAGACTTTTTATTTAAAAACAGGAAAATTCTAGGAGCTATCCTAAGTTTCAGTTTCTTGAAATAATTTTTTGTATGTCATTGTGTTCCGATTCGAATGTGGTATCGAACGCCATTCTGCAAAAATGGGAGCTACATATTTTTTATACTAAAAATACAATAAACTCTGGATGGGAGCTAAATTTCGTGGCAGTCGTATATAATCAATATTTCACAAAATTATTGTCCTTCAAAACGATGCGATTTGTAACTTGCAACTGGTGGATAGACATAACCACTTTGCAACTCAAACTGAAAGCAATGATGGTAACTTGGCAACACGGCATAAACTCAACCTGGAAAGCGCTGTATTGGGTCAGTATTTTCGCGAAAGATAAAGCTCTATTTTTAGACGCTTTTCAATTTCCTGATTATTTTAAGGAGTAGCCAAAAAGGATCCTTGAGTAAACAATTTTCAAACATTTCAGTCGCAAATCATTTTCATTGATGGGCGGTTTTGAGAAGTTCATATTGGTCTGCGAGTCGATATCGCCTTAGGGTTGATAAAAAAAAATTCTGCGCAGTAAAATATCAACTATCAGATTACAAAGCGACTTTCTGTCTGTCTGGTATTTGGTGTGTCTATCAGAACTAAATGCAACATGGCTAAAAATATCTAACGCTTGCCCTCTTGTTGTATCAAGCATCATTAGAAAGCAAATTAGGCATTTGTGCATTTAACGACAAAATCAAACTTTTAGTGTTAGTCAAAACACGAAAGCTGCGTCTAAGATAACAACTTTTATAAAGCTCTGTTATTCTAGTTCTATAACTGTTTTTAATAAAGCTGTTTCATTTTATAATAATTTTAAAAACGTTTGAACAATCATCCGGTGAGAGCTGTGAGAGCTAAAATAAAACAAATTGCTGTGCCTTTTTGGTTTTATAAGCGTTATATAAACGTTGTCAGAACGTTTATAGCGTCATTGTCGTTTTATAAAAATTTGTAGGACATTTATAAATCATAAAAATGTTACATCATAGCTGTCATTTTGAGTTCTACCGTGGACAATAGCTGTCAGTTGTCACAGAACTGACACTGTGGGGTGTGTTAATCGAAGCTCAGCAACAGCGTATCGTCAGTCGCAAACGTTATGTTAAGAGTAGATGGAGTGTTATTATAACGAAAACTGGGTAGCTAGCTGGCAGTTAAGTCACACTTCTGCATTATTTGTTCCGGGACGGGGGTTGGTAGCATCGCATCGTGTATCATAGGCTGCCTGATTGCGTTAGGCCTAGTTATTATAGTATGTTTTCCTTACCATCGGGCCCGGCTTTCCGTAGTCGCCTGGTCGACCGCTTTCGCCGCGAAGTCCCATTGGACCCTGTTTAAAATTACGATCAGATTTTTGTACGGAATTAATTTCACTATTTATCGAAGAAAGAAAATATGCACGCATGAGAGCGCCAAGCACGTTACAGGGCCGGTGAGGCTGCATGCACCGCCGTTTCATCTCCCACCTTTCCAATTTGGCATTGCTTTTGTACAGGGTGTCCCAAAGAAAATGGAATGAGCAAACTGCTAAATGTATTTAAAATGTGTTTTCGTGGCAACCTTGGTATGTTACTAGTGCATATTTTTAAATTATTTTCATATATACAGGGTGTTCCATAACTTCGCAAACATATATTCTTTTAGCTTCTGAACACAGGAAGATGGTATCATATTTAGATATTTGGTCAAACGTCCGAAAAAATGGTTAGCTTTGACGTCCCGCAGCTCCGCCATTTTTGAAGATATTTAGATAATTCTTAGTTCACAAAGATTTTATTATATTCTAACAACGTTATTCCATTCAAATAATCTGTATTTTCGACAAGGTCATAATACAAAAGTTCGTCTAAATCAACAGTACTCTACTGGACAAAAAAATTTTTCTGGTATACCACAGGGATCCGTGTTAGGACCCCTGTTATTTTCATGATATATCTCAGGTTTATAAACACAGGTAAAATCATGTAGTATAAATTTTTTTGGCGACAATACTCAGATTTTCTATTAATTTCGGAGTAATGACTTGGAAACAGCTAATACTAAAAACTAATCAAAAACTCGCCCAAATTGAAAAATGTATTAGTAGTCATAGTTTTCGTTTGAATCCTTTACGCAAATAAAACAAAAAGGAATGCTTTAAAAAAGGACATAAACATAAATTTATTCTCAAATTGCAATTGTGTGTGTTCTTGTTTTCAAAAATATCATATTGCTTATTGGTTTACTATCCTATATAGATATTGGAACAAGAAATCGTATTCAAAGTATTATGTATACGTGCTGCATACTTGTAGATGATCTAAGAAAATAACATCAGGCCATTAATGACTTCAAATGGATGAAAAATGATAAAATGTACAAATACCAGCCCCTAAGTCTGACTCATAGGGTTCTTTATTCATATTTAGGAACCAAATTCATATGTATAGGGAATAAATATGCATTAATATTGTTACTTTTTTTCCTCTGTAAACCGTATCTATTTCAAGGAATAATAATTTCCTAAATAAGCCTTGAAATTATCAGATGCAGCTTCGTAAGCGTATTTTTTATCTGTCATATCTGAGCCGATGCACACATCTTGACCTCAAATCCGCCATATCTAAACCGATGCACCACCATCGTGCTAAAATGAAGGTTGTTATAGTCGATAATTTTTATATGAATGTCTTTTAAATATGCTTCTCAGAAATTGAAGCATTGGTGAGTTAATTGTATAAATATGTGATAAACTGTCATTTTCAAAGTCAACTATGACATGTTTTGTTTCTTTTTTTAAATAACTTAGGTTTGATAGTGTTAATGTATGACGCATTTTTGGAATCGGAATTAAAAACTCACTATTCAACTGTACAAAAATCCAATGTGGCATTTATAAGAAAAAACACAGTTAACGATTAAGAACAAGCCACGAAACGTCATATTGAAATTCATCTTGTGGAGGAGAAAAAGTGCCAATGTTAATGTACTTTTTATTTCGAAATCTCCAATGTAATAAAAAAGACGTGCTGAAGTTTCTTTCTATAACTATATGTTACATGATATCAAACTTCTTGTTTCTCGAAGCTCTATCCAAATATGCAATAAAAAATTTTGATAAAAATACTTATTTGCTGCTGTAAGAAGTTATAGAATACCCTGTATATACTAAGGCAGTTTTAAAAAATGCACTAGCGATATATCAAGGTTGTCACGAAAACCGATCTTTTAAATCTTCTCCAGTTTGCTCACAAAACTACTTTTCATTTTCGTTGGGACACCCTGTATATGGACTCAACCCATTCTGCGCAATAATAACGATTGTTGTTTTGGTTTAATGTCTTTCTTGGATAAATATACTTGTGACGACGTAATGTAACTTACTGGCAAACCCATTGGTCCCGGGTCTCCTTTCGATCCTTTTTCTCCCTGAAATTTATAAAAATAGATTTTTGAATACCTCTTTTGTATCAAGTTAATAGATTACAGGGTTTGTCCGGAAAGTAATAGGACTCGTTTTCTTCAATATTTTTTTTAAATCGATTCAGTCCTATTACTTTCCGGACAAACCGTGTATGTGCACTGCCCAACTCCATGCCCGCCAGAACCATTTACGCGGCTCATTGCCAAATCCAGGACCAAAAAACCACCGAAAGGTTCGCGCTGACCACGTTTTTCAACTTGAAACTTTACTCACAATGGTTTTTCAGTTTATGTATTCACGTTCACAACATGCTGATTCGCCGTTCATTATAAACGCGCTAATTAAGTTTAAATAATTTGGGGTGTATACTTACTCTTTCTCCTTTGATTCCGTCGTGACCCCGATCGCCCTTAATTCCCGGGGGGCCCTGTATCCCTGGTGTGCCCGCAGGTCCAGGAGGACCAGGTGGACCTATTATCTATCGAGAGAAAGCTCGAATAATATTGAAAGTTCATATAAGAGACATATTAGGTCACTCCACATTTCTATCTGAAACGTTAGGGTTACGCCAAGCCATTTAGGCGACAGCTATTCTTTTACTTATCTTCAGTGATATTGCTTATGGCTTCTTATACCCCTCTGCAATTGGTTTATGGTAAAAACTCTACGAATTATGTATGTGGCTTGTGTCGTATATTGTAACGAAAACGCTGTTTTTTCTCTCCAAATTAATTTATAACATTTTATTACATTTATAACCACGTCTTCTGGACTACGTCGACGCATCGGTTGCTGCTCGTTCAACGACTTTCAAATGCGTCTGTACATTCGAATGTGACTGTCTCGTTCCGCCATCTAGTCGGGTATTTATTTCCCTATCGACGAACCGATAAACATTCCGGCGTTTTCGCGAAGTTCCATGGAAGTGAAGATGGCAGCAGGCGCCTTCAGACGGGTCTCGATAATGCTTGAACCTCGGCCAAGCCTGCAAGCGCTGACGTCCGGTAATTTCTCATAGATGGCGCGTATGGGCATGTAAGAGCATACAGGCAGCGCCATCTGTGAGACACTAACCTTTTCAAGGTATACTATACAGGGTTATCCAAATTAAGTGTCCACCATTAGTAACTTTGTTATTAGTGAAAATACAAAGTTATTTGAATTAGCAAACTAGTAGCATTTTTAACGCTGGTAAAAATGAGAAATAAAAAAAACAATTGAGAGTCGTTATTTTGATTTTTTTCAGTAAAATAACATTTTTTTAAATGGAAACCCCTGTATATTATATTTTTTTCTGTTAAAGCATCAAATTTTAAACAAAAAAGTTCATAATGACTTTTCCGCTAAAGTCAAAAATAAAGTCAAAATAACGATAAATATTTTTAATTATTTGCAGTATTATAATATTAAGACGGCTATGAAAACAACATGGCGTTCGCGATTTGACAGCATTAAGATAAGCGACAAATTGTTAAACTGGACATACTCGCAACTAGAAGGCTTTGGAAAACAATGATAAAATCAAGTAATGTCAAACATTAGTGTAAATACTTGTTTATAAGCTTTATTGTGTCATTAATTTAAAGAAAAATGTTCTCCCATGAAGAAAAGTGTGATATGTTAGAATGCTATTTAGTGTGCAGAAAATCCTCCTTGAGAGCAAGAGACTACAGTGAATTATATCCCGCTCGCATTCAACCGTATGAACGATATTTTCTGAGACTTTATCGAAAATTTAGGGGCAACGAAAATGTTTTTGCTAAAACAAGGGCAAAAAAAGAATTCATAATAAGCGAGGCCACGGAAATTGCAGTTATTGGATATTTTGAAGCTTATCGTGAGAATTCAATAGCAGATATTCTCAAGGACTCTAATTTCAGTTATGGTACAGTTCAAACGCTTTTGGCAGGGGATCCAGAGAGAAGACTTGTTTTTTGCCATTGGTATCTTAGCTTCTGTCGCCAAAATGTAAATAACTTTCGTTACCTTTTATGGACAGATGAATCAAATTTTTCAAATTCTGGAATGTTTAATAGAAAAAACCACCATTATTGGTCAAGAGAAAATCTTTTGTTAGTACATCCAAGAGGCCCACAAGTCCGTTTCAGTTTCAACGTTTGGTGCGGTATAATTGGTTCAAAAATTGTTGGCCCGTTCTTTTATGAGGGAACCCTAACTGGTGAAAGATATGTGGAATTTATGTCAGAAATTCTGACTAATTTCTTAGACGAATTGGATCTTATAAGTAGACATCATCTCCATTTTCAGCAAGATGGCGCACCTGCCCACAACTCCAGAGGTACGTATCATTTTCTAAGTACTACTTTTAATGATCAGTGGATAGGAACAAATGGCCCAATACAGTGGCCTCCCAGATCACCAGATCTAAACCCACTTGATTACTTCTTGTGGGGTTACTTAAAGAACCAAATTTACAAGCGAAGGTACGATAACCTTGACGCGTTAAATACTGCAGTTAGGGAAAAGATAACCCAGATAGATGGTAGGACCATACTTAAGACAGTTCGAGCAGTTGAAAAACGTGCCCAAAAATGTATTGAAGAACAAGGTGGTGTTTTCGAGCATCTTCTTTAAAAAAAATTGTTATTGTATTTTGTAAGATTATAAGTTGATGTTGAAAATAAAGTTTGTCGATACAATTTAATTGTTTCAGATTGGAGGCCATAACTTCAACAATTTGTAACCTAGGAGAAAAGTTATTGTAAGCTTTTTTGTTTAAAATTTGATGCTTTAACAGAAAAAAATATAATATACAGGGGTTTCCATTTAAAAAAATGTTATTTTACTGAAAAAATCAAAATAACGACTCTCAATTGTTTTTTTTTTATTTCTCATTTTTACCAGCGTTAAAAATGCTACTAGTTTGCTAATTCAAACAACTTTGTATTTTCACTAATAACAAAGTTACTAATGGTGGACACTTAATTTGGATAACCCTGTATATGTTATTATGTTATAGTAAATGGAGAAACAGCTACTACAAATTCTCATAATAGACGCTACGGTATCTCATTTTATTTCGGATAATTTTTTTGACACGGATATATATATATAGGGTGGCGCATCGAAAACGACCCATTTACTGGCAGCTCACTTTTTTTTTAAACGCTCAGACCCGTCGATTTTGTTTTCGAGGGGGCACAAGTTTGACAAAAAATCACGTTAGCACGTGCAGCCCCCTAAGCGGAGGTGACACACCCCCAAAATCTTAAATGGAAAGAGGGGTCGAGTGATACCTGATTTTAAAGGTCTTTCGATGCGCCACCCTGTATATCTAGTTTAAAAATACTTGAAGCTTCTGTTTATCTTAACAAGATTATAACGAAATTCTTTATATCAAGCTATGTAGTTTGTATTTGTAACAAGAGTACCCAAAACACAATACAATTAGAATATTTGAATGGAATGATCTAATATGATAACAACACTCCTGGCACAGGCATTACTTACCATTTCTCCAGCCGTGATTTCTCCGGTGCCATCTCCCTGGAACAGTATAGAGAAAATAATACAAAAAGACAACGTTGTTAAGCATGGCGTTGGGTGGATATCTAGAAAGCATGTTATATACAGCGAAGCTGAGATCGCGAAAGCTTTCTGATCGATCATACGCAAATTGAAGGCATGAACAGCTACTAAAAGCCTTCAAACATCATCCGGGCAAAATGGAAATGGAACGCGGCAAACTTTATTACGAAGATATACTATTACCAGAGAGTAGTTTCCAGAATTGTATTCAGTACGTTTCTGTTGAGGACGCTTTCACGCGGAACGTAGTTATTCCTACATTTACTGGCTTTGATGAAAAAAGCTGCATTAAATAGCAGTGGAAATTATTTTAGAGCAGAAAGTACTTTGAGCATTGGTTTTGAAATTTTCTCTTGCCGAGATATAGCACCGTTTACTCTTCAAATAGGTTAATATTTTACGCAGATTTTACTTCAATTTTGCTTGAACTAAATGTTCAAAATGAACGATCTAACAAACATTTCTCAAAAAAGACATTAAACGGTAGTGCAGGATTTTTTTTCTTCTTTTGCGCTGAGTATATTTAACATTACGTTTTTTTATTGGACCTATTTTTTACCATAAAAATATTGCCACTGTTTGCTGAGAATCAACTGGTAAAAATCTGCGTGGAAAATATCGCGAACAATTGCAAAAGCTTTATGAACATTAGAAAGCAATGACTGTTAGTATGAGCCATCATCAACAATATTTATAAATATAATATATAGTTACCTGTCGTCTCCGCAGCTTTTTGTACTTCTAAAAGGTCACACCGGAAAAAAAATAAAAATAATTAATATTTTTTATATCAATATATATATACCAATGCAAAATACAGGGTGTCCGCAACGTTGGGGTTTTCCTTTTCAGAAACAACTACCCTTGAAATAAACAAAGGTAATGTGAGGTGAAAGGAGGGCGACCAAGTAAAAAAAAAATAAAGGAAAAAGTACTCACTCTCCCGTTGACGAGAAGGGCTAAGTACGTCTCTGCCCGAAATCATACCGCTCCAACAGAAAATGAAATCAGCTGATACGCTACCGAGCAGACGCAGGCAAACAAGGAAGGCAAAATGTTGCGTAAAAAGTCTAGGTATTGCATCCCGTCCAATCGATTTGGGAGAATAAATGGTCCAATGAGCATACCGTTCACCATGCCAGCCCAAACATTCACCGAAAATGTTTGTTGAAAATGTGCCCGACGGACAGCGTGCGGATTTTCTACTGACCAAACATGAGTGTTGCGAAAGTTATTCACCCCATTACGCGTGAACGTAGATTCGTCTGTTACCAATATGCACTTCAAAAAGTCCGGATTATTGTCATGTTGATGCAACAACCACTCACAAAACCGCACTCTTGCTGGAAAATCGTCAGGTTGAAGGGCTTGTACACGTTGGACGTGAAACGGATACAGCTCCTCTTCACGCAGCGTTTGCCACCCTTTAGTTTTTGATACTTGCACTTCTCTAGCCACGTCTCTAGTGCTTGTTGAGGGATTCTCGTCTACGCGATTACCTCTACACGCGTGACCGTAACCGTCGGTTGATGGTTGCATACTGACCTGACACACTGACCTCGACCCAGTTCTGTCATCGGGTTGAGCTAGTGTCCTAGTACCACTCGGGGATGTCGCGGCTCCAGGACAGTATTCAGATATTTTTGATGTTGCAGAGCCCTTTATCTCGGTTCCCTTAAGACATTGGTGTATATGGTACTAAGAAAAATTGCTTATGTTTTCAAGATCTACACGTCGTGTAAAAGAAAACCCCAACTTTGCGGACACCCTGTATATCTGGACCTACTTCAAACTTTAATAATGATTCCTTACAATCACGGTGAAACCTTTTCTCCAAGAACCGTGAATGTGTCTTTAGTATGTTTTTTAACTAACAGTTCAATTATCTTAACTTCACTTTGTTATAGGTTAAAAACGATTACGGATAAAAGGGAATCTATCAAAGCCGCATATTGTTGATAATAGAGAAAAGGCTGCTTGTGAGCCAAAACCGACGGTTTCTATCAAGAAGAAAATTGGATGTATTAACAACGGAAAATTGAGTTAAGCTTCTGCTTGGCTAGGAATTTAATCAATCAATATAGTTGAAGCTGAGTTTCCCTCTACAAAGTAATTATCCGTAATTAATTTTTGATCTGCTGTTATGCTATTAAAGTGATATTGGAAGTTAAGCGCTGAAATGTGTACAGCGGCAATTTATGAGCTCTCGAGAACGGCGGCAAGATTTCGATTGCTAAGGGTTTTTATAACGTTGAAGCGGATTGAGACAAAGAAATCAAGAAAGTTATAGATCTGATCTTTTTCCACTTTTCATGGTTATGTGATAATATCATAGTAAGTAAACAACAAGCAGATCTTCAGCGCAGAAGCTCTTTTACACATGAATTGGGTAGTAAAGGTACATTGCACCTGAATCTAAATATGTTCCAATTAATTCTACTAAGACTTGTATGTAGATAAATCGGACAATAGAGAAATTTTTCAACTAGATTCTTTGTCAGAATCGTGTTCGTTGGAGGCATTATTCAATAGGTTTTTGGACGGTAAGCAGGTGCACATTTTTAAATAAATTTCAAGCAATTGTTTTTTCGCTCCGAACAAACTTTTTTTTGAATTCCGAACAAAAGTTTACCGTTTTCAGGTTATATGCTATTTAGAGCCGTGTCTTCAAAATTTTCAAAATTTCCAAAATTTTCAAAATTTCCAAAATTTTCATAAATTATAGTTTTTAGGTTTCAAAATTTTCAGTCTTTCAAATCGACAAATTACGATCAGCGAACAGGTGGTTGAAATTCGTCGGGTTCTGAAAAAGCTGAGAAATTTTCAAAATTCTAAAAATTTTCAAAATTTTCAAAATTTTTACAATTTTTAAATTTTCTAAATTTCCAAAATCTTCAAAATTTCCTAGATTTTAAAAAAATTCAGTTTTTAAGTTTCTAACTTTTCAACATTTTCAGATCGACAAATTACGATCCGGGAACAGGAGGTTGAAATTCGTGGGCTTCTGAAAAGCTGAGAAATTTTCAAAATTATCAAAATTTTCTAAATGTCCAAAATTTCCAAAATTTTCAAAATTTTCAATATTTCCAAAATTTTCAGTCTTCTAGATCGACAAATTATGATCCGGGAACAGGCGGTTGAAGTTCGTGAGGCTTCTGAAAAAGCTGAGACTAATCCAAAATCGTCGTAGCCAAAGCGTCAGACTGACATTTATTGAAATTAGTAACTAAACTATAATCTAAGAAAACTTTGTCCGAGGAAAAAAACGTTGCTGGTTCACATTAAGGAGTATGCAAAAAATCGAGTTGGAAATTTTCTCCATAATACTAGGTTTTTGTCTCGTCTAAAGATGCCCTTCAAGTTACCGGTATACGGCAGAATCATCAATTATGAATAACAGAAAAAATCAACCGGCTTACTTACCGATTCTCCTTTCTCCCCTTTCTCTCCTTTTTGTCCGGGGTATCCGGGGGGTCCGGGCAAGCCGGGGGGTCCCATCAGTCCAGGGGGGCCGATGTCTCCGTATTCGCCTTTCTCCCCTTTCAGACCGATCATGCCCTGGATGCCAAACGTGAACATATTAAAAAGCCGCAGTATGCTTTCGGAGGTCGTATTTATTGCTTGCTTATCCGCGAGAGAGATGCCGAAGAATCCAGATTTTTTTTTTGAAGAGTATCTATGGAGGCATAACCTAATGACTCGCTCAAGTGCCAAAAACAAAAAAACAGAAATTGATATTTTTCGTGAAGAAACGTATCGCCCTATGGATTGAATTTTCGATATATAACACCAGAACAAATTAGTTTATTGCCTCTGTGGTAAATTTTTTGCTAGTGGGTCAAAGTCTTTAGTTATGTCTAGAATAGCAAAATTTTGAAGGTGTACTTACCGGTAGGCCAGGTGGTCCTTGAGGTCCGGGTTCTCCAAGCATCCCCGGTTCACCAGCAGGTCCAGAAAGCCCAATGTCTCCCTTTGGCCCTTGGAATTAAAAAGGATGCGTATACATATAGTTTCAAATTACAGATCCACCTAAATGTTGTGTGCCTACTTAGTACGAAAATCATCCATATCTCCGGTGTTTGATACTAAAAAGTATTTATAGCAGAAGAGCAAAAGTAACAGAAACGTTTTTTGAGACATACGTCCTGAGACGTCTCCTATACTATATACAGGCTGGAAAAAATATCCACGCCCTTTTAGATAAAACCAGAAAATCTGTATTCCTGTTGCAGTTATATAAAATCGTAACATCTCGATATCTTTGATACTATCTGCACTCCCGCTTCCTGTAAACAACCCTGGGAGAAAATACATTTTTTATCAACCGAAATATCACCGCAAAGACTAAAAAAACAATCTTGTCTCTCGTTTCGTACTTCTTCACTAACCTTACCGCAGTGGCAGCAAATTAAACAGTTTATTCGCCGTGGGGTTGAATGTAACGACTTTAACCGCAGTAAACTTGAGCGAACTGACAAGCTTGCGTCGATTCCCCTCACTCCCTTTTCAACCCTCAGGCGGTCAGGCAGCGTCCGACGTACCTGTTTGCCCTTCATTCCCCAAGGGCACTTGCGAATAACCTCACTTTCTGTCTCCCTGCCGCGGTGTACAATGTCTGTTAAAAGTTTGGAACCGAGTTCAATCCCACTTCTGAGTCTTAATTGTTTAATGGGCAATCTCTCACAGTAATTTGTTACCTGATACAGTGAGGAAGTTGGAATTTGGAGTTTCTTAAGTTGTACTTAATTGGAATATAATAACCTCAATTTCTGATGTCTCCGTGATGCGATGTACAATGACTTTCAAGAGTTTAGAAACCAGTTCAATCCCACTTCTGAGTTTAAATTGATTAATGGACCATCTCTCATGGCAGTTTGTAATCTGAGCCTATGAGAAGTTGGAAGTTTCTTAAATTCTAAGATATTACTTAATAAAGGAAATGATGGATAATACACATTTTGTCAAAACTGTCAAAAGTCAAATGTGGCCAAACATTGGCAAGTGTTTTATGAACGTCAAACATTCCAGCCTTACAACATTCAGACATCAATGTCGATTCCAGGTAATCCAGAATTTTTGGCCGACATCGTACAGATTGAAATAACCAAACCACGTAGCTGGACACACATACAGCTTCGCGTATGAGGAGTTAACTTTGGATATTTCCGTTATCCGTACAGGCCGTGTTTTCATTGAATCTGTGATATAGATGTCAGCCAGTAGCTGGTATTATGGAAACGTGATTAAATTTTGAGCTTCCCATTCGCCGCAAAGTTAATTACATTCTCATTCGATTTTTGGAAGTCTCCGATATCTTTATTTTCGTCGTATTCACTTTTGCGACTAGGGCACAATTTCCACCTATCAAAAAGAAGAGTTTGCGACTGAATCGTAAAAGAGACCAATCAAAAACAAAGCTTTGCGCTCTGCTCTAATCATGGATCAAGCTTAATACAATATCTGGATTGATATGACAGCAATTACTGAATATTTTATTGAAAATAAGTGTCACTGTTTGACTAATTTTGAAAAAAAGTAGATATTTAACAATCCATCGATATTTTCAATGATGTTATATTTTTTCTCTTTATAGGTTTGTATCTGGTGAGTCAATCTAGAAATAAATAAAATTGCAGAGTGCTTATTCTTCAATAAACATCGACTAAACATTCAATTTACTTGACTACCGTGTAGAAACCCTTGTTTCTTACTACTGTTCTGCTCAACACGTGTTTAGAGCTAATTTTCCTGGCTTATCTCAAGAGGGAGTCAGTGATACCGCTGACGCCATCTGCTGGACGGTGGAACGAATACGCTACCTCTAACCCTACCTTGCCACCGTTCAAAAGGGGGCGCCAGTGGTATTATGGGTTTTCTGTTGTGATAAGCCAGGAAAATTAGGTTTAAACACGTTTTAAAATCGTTTAAGGTTCTTCACACAGTACTCAAGTAAAACATTTGATATATAACGTTTAAAATCGTATATTTGAGATTCGGAAAAAGCAAAGGTCTAGATTAAGTATCGTTTCTTTTATTTTGAAGTCAGTTAAGTGATTATAATTGTTTCCAAGGCTAACCTGACCAGAAATGGGTTTCAATTGAGCAAGTCCCGTATAAATACCTGTTGTCTGAAATTACGCATCTGCTTTACAAATCGTTCGGTGAGAGCTGGGTGAGCAATTAATGCAGATTTGAATATCGTTAGTCGAAGATGTTAATTGGTCATGTACAACAGGCCGCAGATGTGCGCTAACCCAATCGGAATCCTGCTCTGCGGTAGTTTGTGGTGGGGAGTATCCATAAAGTACGTTTGGAATTACCTGGCGTCCGTCGCCAAGTTATGTTCCAATGCTGTTCACGTGTTCGCCAGTCTATAATAGTGCAAACTCTATGCTGTATACGTTTCGTTGAAGAAACCTAACATCTTGTTGATCCATTTAATTATTTTCATCTCGAGTAGTTACAACTGAATTTAGCTTTGTACGTCCAGGTAATTTTTTGGAAATATGCCAAAAATCGTAAATAACCCTGGGGCCGAGTTCGAGATCGAAAATTGATTGCTTGGGGGCCCCCATGGGTAGGGTTCGAATTGCTCAGAAAGCGAGTCCAAATTATTTACACCAGGGGCTTTTCACAATTCTCTTTAAGGATATCTCAGAATATTATACGACTATTGACGGCAGGGCTACTACCACCAGATAAAATAAAGTGTATTATAAAGAAAGCAACCGAAAACATATATAAATGCACTACTTGGGGTTAAGTTACAGCTACCACTAGTTTATGTATGGATTGTATGAAAACACTGCTACAAACAAGGCTAAGCGAAAAGTCATTGATATTGAAGATATATTGATTTTTCATAAAAATTATTTTCTTTTTCGTCGACTAATGAGAATTGTTATGATTTGTAGCACCATTCTCGTTTTACAATATGTTAAAATAAAGGTAATACTTACTCAAGTGTGTTAAATGAAAAAGTGAGCATTGCTAAGCAGCTGTGTATACATTAGCAGATTCCAACACCACTACAAAATTAAAAAGAAAACTCCTACTGGAAGAAAAAAATTAGTAAAAATTAAAAACACACGTGAAATGACAGCGTCTGGATGAAGTTAATGTAAGCCATGTTAAATATAAATTACACTACAAACTAAGTACATAAACTTAAATATGTTAGCAATATTTATTAAGTAAAAGGGTACAAAGCATATATATACAGTAAGTACAGGGTGTCCGCAAAGTTGGGGTTTTCCTTTTCAGAAACAACTACCCTTGAAATAACAAAGGTAATGTGTAGTGAAACGAGGGCGACCAAGTAAAAAAAAATAAAGGAAAAAGTACTCACTCTCCAGTTGACGAGAAGGGCTAAAGTACGTCTCTGCCCGAAATCATACCAACAGAAACTGAAATCAGCCGATGCGCTACCGAGCAGACGCAGAAACCACATTGATTGTCTTACACTTAATGGCACATCTTCTAACAAGGAAGGCAAAATGTTGCGTAAAAAGTCTAGGTATTGCATCCCGTCCAATCGATTTGGGAGAATAAATGGTCCAATGAGCATACCGTTCACCATGCCAGTCCAAACATTCACCGAAAAGGTTTGTTGAAAATGTGCCCGACGGACAGCGTGCGGATTTTCTACTGACCAAACATAAGTGTTGCGAAAGTTATTCACCCCATTACGCGTGAACGTAGATTCGTCTGTCACCAATATGCACTTCAAAAAGTCCGGATTATTGTCATGTTGATGCAACAACCACTCACAAAACCGCACTCTTGCTGTAAAGTCGTCAGGTTGAAGGGCTTGTACACGTTGGACGTGAAACGGATACAGCCCCTCTTCACGCAGCGTTTGCCACACTTTAGTTTTTGATACTTGCACTTCTCTAGCCACGTCTCTAGTGCTTGTTGAGGGATTCTCGTCTACGCGATTACCTGTACACGCGTGACCGTAACCGTCGGTTGAATGTTGACCCCGACCCAGTTCTGTCGTCGGGTTGAGTCAGTGACCTTATACCAGTCGGTGATGTCGCGGCTACAGGACGGTATTCAAATATTTTTGATGTTGCAGAGCCCTTTATCTCGGTTCCCTTAAGACATTGGTGTATATGGTACTAAGAAAAATTGCTTATGTTTTCAAGATCTACACGTCGTGTAAAGGAAAACCCCAACTTTGCGGACACCCTGTATAGTCAAAAACAAAAATGTATGTGCACGCCCATACCATAATGAATATTACATCACCACTACAAAGATAATTGATGTACCAATCTGTCTGATACCTTTAAACGAGTAACTTGAACCAAATATTTCATCTCGGTATATCAAGTCAACGTTGAAACTAACAGAGGAACGACATAATGCAGCAGCAGCGATAAAAGTATGCTGTCCTAATAAACATATATATTTATTGGAATTCGATCTATGTAACAAAGAGAGCTAGAGAAACATATGTTACAAGGCTGGTTATGTATTGAATCTGAAACAGATAGTCAATCTAACACAACAAGCAAAACAAATGCTAAGCAAATTCGCAGCAGGCAACCATGAAATGCAGATCTGAACATGCCATGCTTATTCCAAGATATCCCTCCATGAAGCTGTCGCAGCATCTGGCATTGTGGTTTCGTTCATTTCACGATGTCATGAGTTTTCGTTTAATATTCGAGGTAAGTTCGATTTTACTCCCATTTAAGCATACTTTAAATTTGCTCACAGTAAACTATCTATCCCACTTCTGAATGCTGACGTCTCAATCCCACTTCTGATGCATTTTTATGCACTAATGTAAAAATATAGGATTAAATAAAAATTGTATATCTAGTGATTCTTTCTCAATAAAAGAAGGTCGTATTGAGGTTTTAAAAGAAGCATTTTGAAGCTGTCTAGGTTTTTTGTGTCTTTAGTCGAACAATTTTTGAAGCTACAGATTCCACGCAATGCTGAGGAATACTGTAAAGAAAATAATTGCATATTTTTGTTGCGTTCTTTAAATTTTCCATCAGTGTATACATTCAAGTCATGACATCGTACGTATCGAGCAAAAGGGTCGAGCATTGTACATTACCCTCTTGCCCCGCCGTCCTCGAGCTCCTTTTTCCCCTGGTGACCCAGGAGGTCCTACGGGGCCCAGCTCGCCTTTCTCACCTTCACACACATATACTCCAACATTAGATATTTAATATGATACGCGCATACGGTGCAAGCCACGTAGAGACGAGGTCGATATCGAATAATATGTGGGCGAGTTGGAGCATATTGCTCCTTGTGCAAAAAGGAAATAATATAGAACGAGTTTGAGACGGCATGGGGATTGTTTTATTGGATTTTTTTCGACACAGTTGGAATAAAGCGGCTGTTATTACCTTTGAACTATGCCAAAGAACCACGAAATTTTCTTATGGAAATCGGATCTCACCGTCCTGAACAAATATCTCATTAGGAACAACCTCCTAAACCTCAAGTGCTATGAGATAAAAATGGTTTAAGCTAGAATTATCGTAGATTATAACGTACATGGCACATCCACCATTATTTGAGGTCAGGTTTATCTTTCCGGTCGAAAAAGATACAGAAAGAGGTTAAGAAATAACTTTGCATCAATTTTCATTAATCAAAACGTTCAGAGTATGATACATGACAATAAGGATAACCCAAAAAAATGAAAGTTGTTTTTTCAAAGGCATTCCCTCTAACAATGTCAAAACAATTGTAAATAAAGTTCAAATGCTGTTTTTATTATTGAAGTAACCATTGAGGCACGTTGACATGACACTGACGAGTTTCCTATAAACAAGTCCTCCATTCAAAGGATTAATAATTATTGATAAAGCAAAGCATGACTAAAAAAGAACGTCTGCCGTATGACAATAAAGAGCAACTTATAGATGTGGATAACTCTTCAGGCAGCGAGCTGGTTCAGTTTCGGATATTATTATTGACTGGAATCTTGAAGATAAAGTTCAGAAAGCTTATTTTGGCTTGCGGCCATCTCGTCTACTAATTGGTGTTAAAAGGCGAGTTTAAATCAAAGATCGACCAAGGATCGACTGAGGACATAGTCCTTAGTGGCTGATGACACTGTCATCTCATGAATGTTCCTTTATCATTTATAATGATCCCGGAAATATTCCAACGTCAAATAGCAGGTTATTTTGGACGTTTAGTGTCATAACAATTCATGTAAAGTTACTTCTAAACTTTGTATCTCTCCATTAAAAAAATGGTGAATGTGATATCTACCTTATAATCTATTTCAACGTCAACCATTTTTATCTCACAACCCTTAGGGGTCCAGTGGGACATTTATTTACGGCGGCGGTGAGATATGCAACATATCAGAAATTCAATCAATTTAACGGTCCATAAGGAAATTGCGTGTTTGGTTATTTTAGAGTAATTCAAAATATAGTGAGAGAGCACTCGAAGCGTAATAGCGCTACATTCGCCATTTTTCAATCAGTTACTGATTGCCGTATCGGTAAGAATATGACAAAAAAGATCTTCCATTTCCATGATATGTTTAGCGAAAATTGGACGCTTCTCGCTTTTGCAAAATGGGTATCTTTGTGTGTATCGATTGTGTTTGAAAATGTCTCCTGAAGCTCTTCGTTATGTGGTATTTATATGGAAACAGTACGTTTGAACAAAAAAACATCCAGCAGGCCGTTTTCAAGTAGATCCAATCTGGCTTTACTATTTTTGTAAAAACCAGTGTGATGTTCTATTTACATGCAAACACTGAAGCGTGTTGATGATTCCCAATAAGCATGAAACTTCGTCGTACTCGGTTGGGTGGATATAAGAAAGCAGTTTTATCTCCTAAACAAATAGGAACAAAAAACGATCCGACGATTTTGATGATGATGACGATGATGATGATGATGATGACAAATGATGATTCAATTCAACCGACTTCATTGTAACAAGTACATACAGTATTGTAACAAGAATGATCAGTACTGTTGGCGCCATCTGTTGAGGATCGTACCAGTGACTCGCCTTCTAGATCGACGCGAAGTGACCTCGACGATTCTGGAATGCCGCTGTGTGGCTCACTGGAATCTTCTCGAATCAACAATACGCACTATATAACCCGACGGCCGGGAGAGGGAAGCAGAGTGGAGTATAGTTCAGTCAATGGCGCGGCATAAGAATGAGTCATACATAAATAGTACATAAATGTTCTATCTAGTCAAGTTAAATAAATTAGTGCATTTATTTCTGTAGAATCCGGTGTTTTAATCCACACCCAAAAGATACTCAGAAAAACGCTACAGTATTTTTAACATAAAAAACAACTAAACTTTCAACAAACAGATCAGACTCTTTTTGGAAAAGTTGCTAATAACGTTTTGATCGAATTAATAAATAAAAGTGTGAGACAGTTGTATTTGAACATATCGAATATTTTTAACCAATTCATGAAAGCTATCGAGTGAGAAACGTCATCGTACATTCTTAAATTGTTTATATAGCGGGAGCATGTTGTTGACAGGGATAATAAACAATTATGATGACGATGACGATAATGACGATGACGATAATGACGATGACGATAATGACGTTGACGATAATGACGATGACGATGATGATTACGGTAATGACAATAACGATGACGATGATGATAATGATGAATATGATGATGTCGTCGATGTCGATGTCGTCGATGTCGATGTCGTCGATGTCGATGTCGTTGATGTCGATGTCGTCGATGTCGATGTCGATGTCGTCGATGTCGATGTCGTCGATGTGGATGTCGTCGATGTCGATGTCGTCGATGTCGATGTCGTCGATGTCGATGTCGATGTCGTCGATGTCGATGTCGTCGATGTCGATGTCGTCGATGTCAATGTCATCGATGTTGATGTCGATTTCGTCGATGTCGATGTCGTCGATGTCTATTTCGTCGATATCGTCGATGTCGATGTCGTCGATGTCGATGTCGATGTCGTCGTAGTCATCGATGTCGATGTCGTCGATGTCGTCGATGTCGATGTCGTCAATGTCGATGTCGTCGAGGTCGATGTTGATGTCATCGATGTCGATGACGTCGATGTCGTCGTCGTCGATGTCGTCGTAGTTGTCGATATCGATGTCGTCGAGGTCGATGTTGATGTCATCGATGTCGTCGTTGTCGATGTTGTTGATGTCGTCGTAGTCATCGATGTCGATGTCGTCGATGTCTATGTCGTCGATATCGATGTCGTCGATTTCGATGTCGTCGATGTCAATGTCGTCGATGTTGATGTCGATTTCGTCGATGTCGATGTCTATTTCGTCGATATCGATGTCGTCGATGTCGATGTCGATGTCGTCGTAGTCATCGATGTCGATGTCGTCGATGTCGTCGATGTCGATGTCGTCAATGTCGATGTCGTCGAGGTCGATGTCGTCGAGGTCGATGTTGATGTCATCGATGTCGTCGTTGTCGATGACGTCGATGTCGTCGTCGTCGATGTCGTCGTAGTCGTCGATGTTGATGTCATCGATGTCGTCGTTGTCGATGTCGTTGATGTCGTCGTAGTCATCGATGTCGATGTCGTCGAGGTCGATGTTGATGTCATCGATGTCGATGTCGTCGATGTCGATGTCATCAATGTAGTCGATGTCGTCGAGGTCGATGTTGATGTCATCGATGTCGTCGTTGTCGAGGTCGTTGATGTCGTCGATGTCGTCGATATCGATGTCGATATCGTCGATGTCGATGTCGATGTCGATGACGATGACGATGACGATGACGATGACGATGACGATAACGATAACGATGATTACGAGGATAACGATGACGATGATCAAAAATACAATGGAAATATAGCCAATCCTTACCTGGAGGCCCCGGAGGTCCTGGCGGTCCCTCGATGATTCCCGTCGGGAATTGATCGCCCGTCAAGGTGGTCGTCAAGCCTCGTTCGCCCTTGTCACCCTTTTCGCCCTGCAAAACAGACACACCAAACGTGTCATTAGCATCCCAAACGCAAACCAGTATCCGATTTCAAACCCGCAGCAGACGCTGATTAATAGCTGTACAACCATTGGCGTAGAGTCGATTTCAAAGTTATTATATATTATCAAAATAATCTCACAAATATGGCTGACAATAATTTAGCAGCATTCCATACTATATAACTTTCGCCTCACGATAGAAATCATATATTTCTGCATTGGATTTTTTATACCGAAGCAGCCACGACAAGTCAAGATGGGAGGCCAAAGTCAGGCGGAGCAAAACCTTGTGCAGAGTGAAACGGTTATGAAGACACACTCCAGAAACTCCCGATTTAGGCACCTCTCCATCACCGTACTTATAACAGAATGCAGAGCTACAGGTCGGTAATTGTAAGGGTTTTCTTGGGGACGCGCTGGATATAAGCAAATTTCTAGTCTCCTTGGAAAGAACTGGATAAAGCTCCACTGCACATCTCCTTAATAAAACATTTAATTATGAATCTGTTAATTACAGAGGTGTGAGCAAATCGTTGTCAGCTGAAAATAACTCTACGCCAATGATTTAGCACCCTATAGTTAGATGTATACAATTACAGCTGGTTGTGGAATAGAGCACCCTGTGTCAGTAAAAGCAGCCCAAATCCGTTGTAACTACAAATCTGGAAAATGACTACACTACACCCCATGCAATGTGATATGGAATGAAACATCAAAATACGAACCAGTCATTTAGGTAATGCTATCGAACGATTTGAAACGGAATCGGCTGGTGTTTCATATCAGACAACATTACATAAAAACCAGTATATTGATTCATTGTTATAATCAAAGTATACTGTATAGCTGAAAAAAAAATTATAAAATATTTCCCTATAATATGTTAGAACCACATTTTTGTTAGAAATTGTACTGAAAATATCTCACACTTCTTCCTTTAAGTCCTGGAAAGCCTGGTAAGCCCATGTAACCTCTCTCACCCTAAAAAATATTTCCTTTTGAAATCGAAAACCTTGTTCAGGTATCCGGAAAGTATGGATACCTCAAAATATCTCGAAAAGTATGTTTCTCAAACAAAAAAGTCGTTAGAAGTTATAAGGTTTGGAAAGGACAATCTAACGGCGGCCTTCAACGTGAGCTTGAATATGATCTTCAACAGTTTTTGTAATGGAAATCCCTATTTTTGATTCTATAGTCAAGAACAGCAGTATGCAGTTATCAAATTCATTTGACCTTGAAGATAATAGTAAACGTGACGGTTGGTTCATGATAGTGACCTTTGACTATATTATATTACTAAAAATTAAGGATTTTTCGTTTCGTTGATGGTCATAAGGTCATTGACATAGTTGAACATAATTTTCTGTTCTTTACATTTAATGCGTTAAAAATAGAGTTTTTATTTGATCTTAAAACGAGCTTACAATCATAGTCGCCAGTATGTGACCTTTTTCAAACCTTACAAGTTTATTATACATTTTTATCTAAGAAACTTATTTTTCGAGATACTTTGAGGTATCTACATTTTTCGGAGACCTTGAGTTATTGGCAATATATGGATATCCTACACGTAAGTAAATATGAAAGGACATGATATGACGTCATCTTTAGAGGAGATCCAAAATCTGGAATACATCCTGTATACTGGGCATCGGTAAAGCAGTAAAATCCTGCAGAAAGTAGTTTAAATAATAAATAAAGTTACCTTAGGGCCGGTAAGTCCATCCATGCCTGGGGGTCCAGGCGGCCCTATAGGTCCAGGATCCCCCTTAGGTCCAATAGATCCAGGTTCACCTGCCATTCCTTGCCTGCCGTCGTGTCCCGACATTCCCTCTGGACCTGGGGGGCCAGGGGGTCCTGGGGGTCCTGGTTCGCCAGGTTCGCCCTGAACATACACGCGTCCGAATTTAGTATACTGTTTATTAGAAGACGCGACAAACTGAAGTTGGATCATTTGGTGGTTAAAGTTTGGATATACCGGGCGATTCAGTTATATAACTATTTTATTATTGAAGATAGAAAAACGAAATTTGGGGGTTACGTATTATAGATGAATTTACATTTTCTGCTTTGGCGTACTTCCGGTTCGACAGGAAACGGCTCCAACTTTCGATTTTTCCATAGGATAGGGATGTATTTTTACTTATTTCGATCGAGAGTGATATTCTGAGATCAACAAGTTATTCGTGACAAACAATTGAAGGTGTCTTTCCTAATACAAAATGTGCAACGAACCATGAAGAAATGCGAACAACTTTATCGTCAGTGAAAAAAAAATAGATGTTGTTAGAGTAAACCATACAAATGTATTAAATACATAGTATCCCATCATTATTATAACAAAAAATAAAATAGTATCTGTGGGATTCGACTTTGCTGATTCGTATATTTCCGAAATTGTTAAGATCGATGTTTGACGTGAAACATTTTTATAATCCGTAAATGCACGCGCGGAAAAACGGCCAGGTATAATTTAATAGTAAATTTCTCTTGCGATCAACCAGTTAGGCTAAGTATTTAACTGACCGCCCTCGTATAACTGTCAACTGGTCATACTGCTTCCATACGTTTGACCACAGGCAGCCAACCATGGATAGCTGTTTTGTGCTTTCCGACAACTCGTCAGCATGGTCTCAGGTGGGCCACAAATGAAAGCATAGCAACTAACCTCTAACCGAGGCATGTGATCTATCAACATAAAACTCCACAAAGCGCCATCTATTACCAGAGGTAAACGCAAACTAACATCTTTACATTCAGCTATTCACTCTTGCGGTGGTCGATTCTGGTAACAGATGGCGCGTTGTGTTATCTCAAAATAGCTACCAATTCACTACTCAATCCTAAAACATGCTTTAACAAGTATTGCCTTAAGCTATCGCAATTTGCATGACGCATAAAAGCACTAGCGCATTAATTTCCATCATCTAACTAAGCTGAAAGTACGAGAAAAAAACGACAAACTTTTGTCAAATGAATATAGAGTGGGACTCGTAACTATGAATCTAAACAACTTCCATAGCATGCAAACTCTACAGTGTATGAAGATTGATAGTTGCGGCAGAGGTAGAGGCAAACTAATATCAGTCGTACCTCTAGCCACAACTTATAATTAGAGAGACAGTTGAATGCGAAATGGAGCGTTCCAGCCAACCAGCTTTCAAATTACCTCGGCCGGTTCATATTTCACGGAGTTGTCTAAGCAGAAAAAAGAGTGCGGCAGCGGATAAGGCTCCGGTGCTCGGACAGATCCTGCATTATTTAGAGATCCGACAATTGCTTTGTTAATCTTAGAAGTAGGAAACTTGAAGTATACGGCTCGTCCACTTTTGCCTTTGCAACAAAGAGCAGAAAATAAGAAATGTCCGATGCGTGTCTGCTTTAATATAAAAAGCTTTGCATTATTTACTTCATATCAGACGTGATTTCCATGAGATAGGAAGCTGCCGTTCCCCTGATTATGGACATGGGCGTGACTACCATGCGATAAAAAGCTACCGTTCCCTCGTGCGAGGTATTTCTATATCAGGCGTGACTTCCATGCGGTAGGAAGCTACCGTTCCCTGATCATGGACACGGACGTGACTTCTATGCGGTAGGAAGCTGCCGTTCTTCCGTGCGAGGTATTTCTATATCAGGCGTGACTTCCATGCGGTAGGAAGGTACCGGTCGCCTGATCATGGACACGGACGTGGCTTCCATGAGGTAGGAAGCTACAGTTCCTCCGTGCGACGTATTTCTATATCAGGCGTGACTTCCATGCGGTAGGAAGGTACCGTTCCTCCGTGCGAGGTATTTTATATCAGGCGTGATTTCAAAGCGGGAGGAAGCTACCGTTCGCCTGATCATGGACACGGACGTGACATCCATGCGGTAGGAAGGTACCGTTCCTCCGTGCGAGTTATTTCTATATCAGGCGTGACTTCCATGCGGTAGGAAGGTACCGTTCGCCTGATCATGGACACGGACGTGACTTCCATGCGGTAGGAAGCTGCCGTTCTTCCGTGCGAGGTATTTATATATCAGGCGTGACTTCCATGCGGTAGAAAACTACTGTCCCCCGAGTATGGACATGAGCGTGAAAAATCCAAGCGGTAGGAAGCTACCGTTCCCCCGCGTAAGGTCGCGAGCGAAACTTCTATGCGGTAGGAAGCTACCGTTTCCCCATGCAATGCGTTATAATTTCTAATAATACATTTAGAAATATCATGGTCATTATTACATTGATTGATGATCAGTATCAAGACAGCTAATTGACATAATGAATATATAGTAGAGTTGTGCATGTTATGAGTCGGTAGAATCTGGAAGGTACTCAAAAGATTTTTCCCAACTAACGATCCAGATATATCGTCCCTATCTCTCGCCGAGGAAGGACAACTCCCCGGTCGTTACGTCACCAAGTAAGTGGCTTCGAAATTTTCCTGACATTGAAGTCCCTGTTAAAATAATTACGTTTTTATTACGCTCGTCATAAAAGTACGAAGATTGTTGTTTATCATCATTATCACCGTCTGATCCTGAAATCGTAAAACTAGAAAAAAAAAACAAATATATAAAAGTTGTTGGTTTTTACATAAAATAAAAGCAAAGTTTCGTATTCCTAACAAAGTAGGAGTAATCATTGAGGTCGGAGCCTTATCCACTGCTGTTACTTTCAAACATGAAGAGAGGGTGAATGAGAATTAGCGATGATAAAATTAAGTTTCGTGTATGATACCAAACAAAAAAGTAAAAAGCCGTTTGATGTGATTGCCGAAAAAACGATGAGTGAATTAAAATTTTCCAGATAGCTTGGTTTTTGTTTCATCTCCATCTTGAATTCAAGTTTTATTTGCTCATTCATTTAATCACAGTTTGAACTTTTGCGTGCCTTGTTCCACGTATTACGTTCGTTTCCTCATATTTTTTGAGTACTTTTTTTGTCTAATTATGATAAATTAGGAGAATTTTTTGGGATTTTTGAACTGTCACTAACATCTCGAAGAATATTTCGCTATTCATGTTTCCAGATTCATTAAAAAATCAAGCTATCTGAGTGAAATTATAATGAAAAAATAAAATGAATAATGATGGCCAATAAACTAAATAAAACTCACTTTCAGTGTGATGATTGTTTCACCGGAAATGTTATGGCCCCTTTCCTGTAGCCCCTAAAAATTACACTAATCATGAATACACACGAATCTACTATATAATAGAAATAAAATTCAAAACACCAACGTAGTGCTACAAAATACAACAATACTAATGTAACAATTAAAAAAATACATGTCTGGTCCACCACAGCCTGCATGCTAAAAAAATACTCTAATGAACACAAAAATAGACAGGTCGATGGAAGTGATTTTGCTGTTATCAGAAGTGGGATTGTTCTACTTTTAGCATATGACAAAGTTTCCGTCTTATCTTATCCCAAGATATTATTTTTCTGGGCTATAAATCATATAGCGATGACTAGCAAAATCCCAAGACAATAACGTCTAATGACTTCCAACTGACGTTTTACAAAACAGACGTACAATTCAAAAATGAAAACAAAGAGATCAAAGAGACGCAACAATAAACCATAGATCGGTGCGTGCGACGTCAGCCGTCACCTGTCAACTGTCAATCTCACCTTGACAGCGACGATCTCCGCGTAGCCCAAGGTGCCGCCTCGCAGCGTCGTCACTGATCTTTTCAGGCCCTGCAAGACGTTCTCTCATTGGTCAGTGCGCCTACGTTTGTTCGTTTGTTTGGAAATAACGGAGAATAACTCCGAAATGCATTGTGAGCAGTAATTCTTTTTCAGTTGCATCTCCCACATTTTATGGTGTAATAATGATAATAAATTGCCTTTATTTGATTAATATATATAATATTCTGAGTTTCGTTTTCACAGGACAATTGATTTTTTGTTCTTTTTAAAACACATCTAACAAGGTAATTATCGCGAATTTTCTGAAAACGAAAAAAAAAAAAATGCGCACGCCACTCGCTGCCTAAGAAAATGGCACCCTATTAATTATATTTTACATTTCAAGCGCAAGCCTGGGGGGGAATATGCCCCCCCTAATGGGCGCCCGCAATACGTTACTCAATGATAAATAATAAAAAATCAGTGAGCATCGATAAACGTGAGTGTATTTTTATCTATCGGAGTTATTTTCCATTAATTTATTAAAAATCCGAAAAAAAAATCCTTCGTACAGAGTAAATATTTGTCTATGTGAAAATTAAAACTACTACAAGAATTTAATACTGGAATGGATTAATTATATAAAAATATTTACTTTATCTGATTTGATTTCATTGACTAACAATATATTTTACGGTAAAGACTTCCCCGAATGTTAGATTTTTTTATTGTGAAGTCTGCAAATTCCAGTAGAAAATATCTATGAGGGAAGGAATTCAGAAATACCTAGCACCTTCAGCATATACCATATTAGTTGAACCATTCACCATTTTTTACGTTGGTCTAGATTTTCCAAATCTGTATTTAAAACCGTACCAAAATTTAAAAATGTGAAAGGTGTTGCCTTGGATGCGGATAGTGTACTAGTGATGGTGCGTGATCCTTGATATAGCCAACACACAACACAACATCCATGACTCAGAATTGACTTCTGAGGCGGCGATTCGAACCCGCGAGCCTCGGGTCGACTTGGATGTTGATAGAAAGTATTGTTTTCCTTAATGCTTTCTAATGTGTCCACTGTATAAGGTGTTTTCAAAGTTGAGTCATTCATATTAACTCGTCAAAAAAATCACCTATATAAAAGTTGCATAATAAGACAGATTACATTATTGAAAATTTTTTATAAACAAACATTTTTGTATAGAATTCCTTTGCCTCATATCACAGTCTTCATTCTATACTGCATCAAAATTGAAGAGCAAGAGGTTTAGTTACTTTTCAAATTATGAGTTATCCTTAATAAAAGTGTATAATCGATTCAACACCTATTGAGTTTTCGGCTGCGATATTTCTATTATACGTAAGCTTTGCCTTACTTTTTAAAATTGACATTGATTCGCTCTTCAATCTTGATCGCTGTGTTACACAACAGACTAACAGCAAAGAAAAATGTAGAAAAATTTAGATAGAGAGACAAAAGGACACTTGCCATGCTTCTCGTGATACGTACCCTCGCCGGCAGCTTAGAAAAATATAACAAAAAGTGAAACGAAGCTGTTCAATCTTAGACTATTGTTCTAAGCCTAGTTTACTAAATGGCTATGGTTCCTTTCCAATATGTTATCGGTTAACCTTACTATCATTTTGTTACAATCATGCTGGATTTCATTGAATCATAGAAATGGCCTAACAAAAAAAAAACTACATATTGGAAAAGAACGTAACAACCATATGTGTTATATTATAATTGTGGCTATAAGGCACCTAACTCCTATAATGTGAAGTTATTAACAAATATTTGGTGGAAATAGTCGACTCTCAGACGTGCTAAACTTCATACTGCATTTACTTTTAAATTCATTGCTATTTCTATTTATAACCGATAAAATGCTGCAGATTTTTGATTGAGGGATAAGATTGATATAAAATTTCATCTCTGTTTGTAGCTGACCGACGTTAAATGTTCCCGTATTTTGTTGTAAGCGTAATTTCGACTGTTCTCGCCAAACATTCAAGGCGTGTTCTTCTTTTCAAGCGGAAATTCAAGATTTTTCGCGACTTTTCTGTAACAGAATATCTGTGATCTACGAGGTCTGTAAATTAAGCGACGTAGCGTATGGTCTGGCAACACTGGAGGCGTCGAAGAAGACAGATCCGCCTTCAGTGCAAGTTTGAACTCCTTCGAGTCATTTGGTTGTCCGTAGGCATTTTTTTTTTGTAAAACGGCTTTCACTAGTGTGACTGAGTGACATAAATTTCGAGCAATACGTTATTTCCAGGGTGACAATTAAATTGTAATTATATTTGAATTGAAAAAATAAAAAAAAATCAGTCTCGTCATCTAACCTTGTTTGGGAAAGACTTCGTAAAGACTTCGTAGTTCTCTACCCACATGTTTGTCAGAACATCTAGGAGTATAATGAAATGCATTAATGTTCTGCATCTTGTCACTGCGCAGTCTCAGTAACTAATGCTTGGAATTTGTTCGATGAAATACTTAGTTTTCCACGATAGTAAAATGAGGTAGGTAAAAGAAGAGCACGCCTATATATCGACAAAATATTCGCAAATCGCTGTTGAGCAATTGAAAATATACTCACTTTGACAGCTTGGAGTACGTCAATGCCCGCGCTTCCGGCGGCTCCCTTTTGCCCTTTATCGCCGGTTCGACCCTGAAACGTGACTTTATGATATTTGGGTTGAGCGACACACAGAACTGACGACTTACTGGTTCTCCTTTTGGACCGTCCAAGCCAATCGGACCCTGCGGAAAGTAATCACGAATCTTTTTAGAGGTTGAAAATACGATACATAAGAAAAACAACAAGAGGTATCAATAGTATGTATTAGTTTGTTGCTAATAGAAAGACTCAATGTCCTGTTATGAAATAACAGAAAAATTTTGGTCCACATATACAGTCGACCCTTGAGGGTTGAGTACTGATTGAGGGTTGAGGGAGACTTAAGTGACCCCCATGTGAGAGAAAAATTCAAATTTTAAAAATTTCATCAACATTTTTCATCAAGAGTTCTGGTTCCAATATTCTCACAATTTCCAGAATTCACCACAAAAGTGCTTAGATTTTTCTAAAAAGATCTTACAAAATTTTCAATTTGTCAGAAATTTTAAGATATTGGAACTATTAAAAATGTTGGTTTTGAAAATTTTGTAAATTTGAATTCTCTCCCAAAGTCAAAATTTTGTGTATCTTAAAAATTAAAAAAATGTAATATAAATCTGAGACCATTTGAGGTTGTTTAAAAACTGAACATTATTAAAATCTCGAGGATTCTGAAAATTTTGGAAACTTTGAAAATATATTGAATTCCAAAACTATTGAAATTTTGAAAATACTGAATATATTGAAAATTTTTTAAATCTTGAAAATCATAAAATCTTGGCAATTTTGAAGACTGAAAACTTTGTAAAATTTTCAAAATCCACATTTTCAATAGTTACACCATTTTTTAATTTTTAAAAGTTCAGGAAAATTCCAGTATTATCACAATTCTTAAAATTTTCCGAATTCTCATGATTTTAAAAATTTCTAGGATTCTCTGAGTTTTCAAGATTCTGGTTGTCAAAATTTTCAGTTTTTAAACAACCTCAAAAGTTCTTAGATTTTTCTAATTTTCATTTTTTTTTTAATTTTCAAGATGCACAAGACTTAATTTGTGAGAAAAATCTTCGAAAAGTTTCAATTTGTCAAAAATTTAAAAATACTGGAACCATTAAGAATGTTGGTTTTGAAAATTTTAAGGATTTAGAAAATTTTTAAGATTTGAATTCGCTCCCACATTCTAAATTTTTTGTATCTTGAAAATTAAAAAAATGTAAATAAGAAAAATCTGAGAACTTTTGTGGTTGTTTAAAAACTGAAAATTTTGACAGCTGAGAATCCTGAAAAATTTGAAAATATTGGAAATTCCAGAACTATTTAAATTTTGAAAATACTGAACTATTAAAAAGGTTAAATGATTGTGGAAATTACAAAAATTTTGAAAATTTCGGATAAAAGTATTAAAAATTTTCAAAATATTGAAAAATCTTGAAAATCTTGAAAATCATAAAATCCTGAAAATTTTTAAAACTGCAAGTTTTGAAAACTGAAAATGTTTGAAAATTTTCAGTTTTGAAAACTGAAAGTTTTGAAAACAGAAAATTTTGTAAAATTTTCTAAAATCTACATTTTTAATAGTTCCACCATTTTTTTATTTTTAAAAGTTCAGGAAAATTCCAGCATTTTCCCAATTTTCAAATTTTCTGAATTCTCAAGATTTTAAAAATTTATAGGATTCTCTGAGTTTTCAAGATTCTTGGCTGTCAAAATTTTCAGTTTTTAAACAACCTCAAAAGTTCTTAGATTTTCCTAATTTTCATTTTTTTTTTATTTTCAAGATGCACAAGACTTCGAATTTGTGAAAAAAATCTTCCAAAATTTTCAATTTGTCAAAAATTTGGAAATACTGAAATTATTAAAAATGTTGGTTTTGAAAATTTTAAGGATATAGAAAATTTAGAAGATTTGAATTCACACCCACATTCAAAAGTTTTTGTATCTTGAAAATTAAAAAAATGTAAATAAGAAAAATCTGAGAACTTTTGAGGTTGTTTAAAAACTGAAAATTTTGACAGCTGAGAATCCTGAAAATTTAGACAATCTTGAAAATTTTGAAAATCACGAGTAGGTATTCTGAAAATTTCGAAAACATTGGAAATTCCAGAACTATAGAAATTTTGAAAATACTGAACTATTAAAAACGTTGAATGATTTTGGAAATTTCAAAAATTTTGAAAATTTCTAAAATTCTGAAAATTTCGAAAATATTAAAAATTTGAAAATATTGAAAATCTTGATAATCATAAAATCTTTAAAATTTTGAAAACTGAAAGTTTCGAAAACTGAAAATCTTCAAAATTTTTAAAATTTTGAAAACTGAAAATTTTGTAAAATTTTCAAAATCCACATTTTTGGTAGATCCACTATTTTTTAATTTTTTTTGCAGAATCTTCACAATTATTAAAATTATCGGAAATTTCAAGATTTTCTAAATTATCAGGATTCGCAAAATTTTCAGGATTCTCAGCTGTAAAAAATTCCTGCAAAGAATTTTCAAAATTTTCAAATTATTTGCAGTTTTCACAATTTTACACATTTCGTGATTTTTAGAGTTTCAAAGATTTTGAATATTTCTAATTTTTGGTGAATATGAAAATTTTGAGCAGTAAAGGTTTTGATAATTTCGGAAATTAAATAGTATGAAGAATCGAATACTCTGCAAATTTCAAAAAAATTAGAAATCTGTAATGACTTTATGAAATGCAAATGCTAAATTGCAACTTAAATGTCACTCAAGGGCCATACGGCCCTCAGTCATGGTTCCGATCCTGGTAAACTCTCTAGTCTTCTATTATTTCTCTTCTATTTGCTCCTGTTATTTTTCGATAACGTAAAAAAGGTAAATTGTGGCCCTGTATCTAGATACGTAAGAGGAAAAGAGAAGTGTGTGATGATGTATGGTTAAATGAAAATAAGTAAAACCCTGGCTACTAATATTAATTGGTTAGATAAACATTTCAAATATGTTAGACTGTTAGAAACCGTTTGCAAATTCTACCGAAAATTAATTTTTGTTAAGCGATTCCGGGTGCCCTTTCCACATCTAAAGGATTATGAAACGAGTAACAAAATCCTTATGCAGTTATTTTCTAAACTGCCTTCCTTATATGATTTATAATTTTTGTAATCAATAACGCATTCAAAAGGAACAAGATCTTTCTTATTGATTGAACACGCTGTATGAGAGACCAAATATGATCTAATCACTAGCGACAAATCACTTTTCGTATTCCGTTTCAAACTCCATTGGTTTTGTTAATTTATAGACTAGTCGACAGATACTCCTCTATTTTTATACTTTAGATGACTTTACAATACTGTATCCGTAGCCGCAGTGTATGCGACTCTAGCGAATTACTCAGCAACTATAAATGAAGTTCAGTCCTGAAGTGTGGTACAATGGGTGTTTTTTATTTGTCATATTCTCAAAAATAGAGTTGAATCTGCCGACTCGCCTACGGGAAGGCGGAAGGAATTCCGGAAATTCCTCCCGGCAGTTCCCCGACTGTGGATCACAGTTATAGCAGCGTCACGGCAGGCCACCACCACACCCAGCAGACAGAATGGAACAAATGAAAATCAACAAACCGGAAATCCCGGATATCCTCGCACCCCTGTCGGACCCTGCAACAGATTTTTACTTTGCACTTCATACACTAATACAGTCATCATTCAATGTTAGATTGCAATTGTAAACATTACAACTGTTCGGAGTCTCCGGTAGGGATTCGAAACCTACTGTCATTTCTCTTTTTCGCTATTCAAAAACATGGTCGTAATATCTCACTCGAAAAATTACAAATTAATTAGTGTCAACGTCATATTTCGCCAAATATCTTAAAAATAGGACAGATTTAATTTTTTGTTGTGTATTTTCAGTTTTTCTCTCAAATATTCTCATGTTTTCTAGAACACTTTTTTATCCTATATTTAACTAATCAAAACTTTTTTGTGCTACCCTGTATACAACAACTGATCGAACAATATTATTTTCTCGAATCTCCGCGTCAAAAAAGGTTTAGCAGTTTCTAAAACTAATAGTTTTCGAGATATTTGCTTTTAAAGCATTACGTCTTGCCAGCAGTACATTAAATGCATATCAGAATATTCATCAAACGTATACTCCATGATTAAGATTATTCATGAAGTTTAAAGCAATGTTTTATCATCATGGAACAAATAATGCATTGGAACTTTTAAAAACAAATATCTCTGTAGTATCTCCAGTTTCGAGATTTCCCAACCTTTCGCAGACACCCGGTATAAAATGTCCAGTATATTGTATATTCTTACCCTGTATCCCATTTCGCCTTTCTGACCCTTGTCACCCTGTAACCATTAATTTCTGTTGAAACCTCCCTTAACAGGACGCAAAAAAGGACAAGATAGAGTGCCATCTAGAGCTCCGTGTAAACAATAGCGACGGTCACTCGACGGCTTTTGTTTTTCTCGTGATGCGGACATTTTGTTCCACTTGCAAGTTGAACTCATTTAATGGCAGTTGAATGCGAAATGAGGAAAAAATACGGTGGACGTTGTTCCGCTGAAGGGTCCCCAGTTCCAACCGTATAAAAGCGTTGGACGAAAAATAAATATGAAAAATGAGAATCCTCTATTTTAGTTTGAAGTGCAGATATTATAAGTATACTCGATGCCTAATATCAAAAGGAACCTTGAGGAACACATTGAAAAACCTATATGAAGATACCTTGGGGCACACCTTAAATAAAGTGACCTTGAGTTAAATTACTTCATTTATTTTTTACTTTATCACACTCTGAAATTCTTCAGGCTATGGCCACAACGTTCACCATATTTTTCCAAGAAAACATTTCTAGTTTGTAAGTGTTAATATCCTAGATACAAGTGTGTCTTAGAGCGATTTTCATTTCTCAGTATGGCAACACCAATTAATATTAGTTTTCGAATATGGTATTTTATGAAAGAAAATGATATTGTAGCATGAATAGTTACTGTACGCTTCTTTAGGGTCTAATCGAATCGCTTCATTGAATTTTTGACATTACCACCAATTTTGGCACTACGTGTAAGGCATATTAATGTCATTCTTCAAGTAATATTGGTATATGACCAATTATCGACGTATGTGGGACGTCTGACCAATTATCGACATAAGTGGGACATCGTTGCTATAACGTTTCAGAAACGTCGACATTAAGGTCATAAAAACATCATATTAGACCTTTGCAACGACTCATTAGCTCTTAGCTCATTCGAGTGATGTAATACAGCAAAAACATCGCTAAATGGCCTTCATATGACATAGTATGACGTATATTTGGACTGCAGAATTTATTAGTTGTTTCATGACAAACGTTGGAGAGTTTTTTAGCGGATCCTTAAAACAGTAAAGTAACTGAATCATGCTACGTTTGGCTTCGTACAGTAAAATGAAGAATTAGGAATAGTAGAAAGTGAAGACAAAATAAAACAAAAAAATATCTACCGGAAAGCCATTCTTGCCGGGAGTTCCTGGGGACCCCTGAGACAAAAACAAAACATAAATCAGTGTGTATCTGGTGTGTACATGCGGTTGTTTTGTGTGCAAATCGTTTAGTAAACACTATTTTCTAGTCATTTGTTGTAACTTATGGCCCAGTCAAATTGGATAACAATAGTATTAGAAATGTGGGTGAATGATATGAAATCTCAAGCCTTCTTTTTACTTTAGATCAAGATAAGCCAAAATCAAAATGCCCAGGACGTTTTCACTTGACGCGTTATTTTCAGTGAACATGGAAGAACAGCTTGATATCTCAATTTTTCGGTTTTTCATTCGTTTTTGGTAACATTAGTTGCAAAACGAATTAGGTCCCTATCTTGTATATTCCTATTTTCAATTTTCTCGGTGCAAGAATTATAAAAAAAAATCCTATCAGACTCGACTCTGCTGCTTACTGTATCTTATTCCTCATAATTGTACAATTGAATTCTGCATTGATTGGTACAGTTTCTATTTCTTTTTAGGCTTCTTGTGAGTTCCCAAGAAGAATTCTACCTTTTGCCGGAATCCAGACAAAGTCCCAATACTATGATTCTTATAATATCCAACGTCTCCAATTTGACTGGGCTGTTCTTCGAATGTGCACTTTTTAACGCTCTCGCTGCGCGGATGGTAAATTTGATAATTATCCTGAGGATTCTCTACTCTATTCTATTCAACAAAATCCAACTTTAGGCCAAGTCTGGTCGTAAAATTTTATCTTTGACCCATGTTACAACATATTATTGAATTTTTCAATTAGAAATAAAGGAAGTTTAACAAATTCCTTTTGTCTAGAAATCAAGAGTTGTCGAGAGAGTAGAAGTGCACATTGAATACTTCAAAAAGACCTTATCAAAGGCTTATAATTAGGTGATTCCAGAATTCGGTATAAAGATCTGGATCTCATAAATTGTTGACAAACCCAGACGAAGATTTATGAGATTTTCACTACCAGCTATCTCTCGTGTTTACGGTCTATGTGCCTCAGAACTTTATATTCATGCTCTTGGATTTGTTTTAGGGCGATTTGCATGCTGTTTACAGCTGGTATGGTTAATTATGATGTAAAGACCTGCAAATCAACTTTCTTGTATCTTCGATGGTCACATTGATAGCCAACCATATACTGTGTTCAATCGACCAAAAAGGAAACTGAAAGATACAGATGCCATCTGTGTCACATCAGAGTAAAAACTTGAATTTACAAATTCACTTTGAAATGAGTTACAGTGTTTGGTTCTGCTACTGTCCCATAGATGGCGCTATTAATGTAGGCATTAAAGAGGTCAAAGCGAATTGAAGATACTAGCGCGCTCTGTGAGGTAGTAGCAGAACCAAACACAAACAAGAATTTACAAATTCACTTTGAGATTAATAAGATTGCTTGGTTCTGATACTGTCACATAGATGGCGCTATCGCTATAGGAATTAAAGAAGCAAAAGGGGATTGAAGATGCTAACGCGCTGTGGGAGAGAGTACCAGAACGAAACTTCAAACATGAATTTACAAATGCACTTTGAAACGGGTTAGAGTGTTTGGTTCTGCTAATGTCCCAAAGATGGCGGTATTAATATATGCATTAAAGAGACAAAAGGGGACTAAAGACACTAGCGCGCTCTGTGAGTGAGTAGCAGGACGAAACACATACCTGAATCTACAAATTCACTTTTTAAATGAGTTAGACTGTTCGGTTCTGCTACTGTTCCATAGATGCCGCTATTAATGCAGGCATTGAAGAGACAAGACCAAACCAAACATTCTGACTCTTTTAAGAGTAGATTTATGAATTCATGTTTGTGTTCTGGCACTGCTCATTTTTGGACGCCGAAGTACAGTATATGATTCAGGTATAGTACGTTAATCAATCAATTGATATCTTCGTTTGAGAAATAAAGGAGTGTGTGCGTGTATCCAAATCTTTTATACCGTTTCCTGAGTTCCTGTCTTTAAACTTACTGGGGGTCCGGATTCTCCTGGTTCTCCTTTCTTTCCTTTCCTTCCCCTCTTTCCAGCTGGCCCTGGGGGTCCTGGCGGACCGGGAGGACCTGCAATTCAAATGAAGTAGTAAAATTATATACTTTCTGACACTCAATCCGATTTTAGAAAAAATCCTAGTGGAACATCTGGCCTACTCAATCTGCAAGACTATGTTTTAAGTGCCTTAGAATTCATCCCTTTAATTTTTTGACAGTTACCTTCATAAAAGTATTCAGTGTGTTTTTGTCTAGCAAGAAATGTATCCAGTGACAATAATTCCCTTAGGCCCTAGGGTCATAGTTTTCTACTTCTCCATGTCAGAACTCTATTTTGAGGTTATGTCACAAACATCTATTTGCATCAAATTGTGCTTGCTTTTGAGTTATATCATGTTTTATCAGCCTAAATTTTCATACAATTTAAAAAGAAAACATATCTTCACAATAGGAGAGCGCTGACGCTGACACGGGACAAGTGTAATCTAGAAATTTTTCTAGAGAAAGGAGTATGACAATCAAGGAGGCCATGAACGCGCCCTACAATTGTAGGGACGACTGACGATACGGGCCTTAGGCGCGCCTCAGGGCTCTGTATTGGAGCCGCTGCTATTCCGCACACAGTATTGATCATTCTCTTGTCGTCTTTTGCAGGGGATACGCAGTTGCTCTATTATTTTAATACAGACAATGTCAATATTACTATCCAAATGTTACAAAACGATCTTATTAAATCTGTTAAGTACTCTTCAGTTCATAATCTACTTATTAATAAACAATTTTTTACGATTTTGCGGCCAAAGGAAAAAAGACAATGTAACACAGCTCTTGATAAATAACCAAATCTTGTAATTTTTTGATCCTGCAAAAATTCTCGGGGTTGTTTCTGATACAAAATTAAGGTTTATTATACGCATGTCGATTTGCTCACCCGCGCTCTATACGTTCTATGGAAAACATCATCTTATTCTCATACATCTTATTTCATAATCTATTCGCTTTCTTGAGGCGCTAGACAAACTGTGCGCGTAGCACCTTGTTACACGTCAGCTCCGGTGAAACAGGAACCTTTTCTAAAAAGAACATCACCTCAAAGCGATTATATAATTACGTCTTGCATCGGACAACTTTGTAATTGTATTCAAAGTAACCGCTGCACGGCTAAGAGGCGCGTTAAAATTAGCATACAGTTGTGGTTACAACGTTACAAGACCACACAGGCTGACGTTCAACAAAAAAAAAGGCGCAATAAAACGGCATAAACTGCCACGCCGCAAAGCATTATGACATAGATATCGGATACCCTTCAAGCTGTATAACTGTAGGAATTGCCAGTCTGGTCAACGACAGGGTTGTATCGTAAAAAATCAAAACTAGATTGATGCCGAATATCAAAAGGATCTCTTCTCTAACCTTGAGGAAAACATCGAAAAACCTATGTGAAGATACCTTGGGGAACAACTTAAATAGAGTGACCTTGCGTTAAATTACTTCATTTATTTATTACTTTTTCACACACTGAAATCCTTCAGGCTATGGCCAAAACCTTCCCATATTTTTCCAAGAAAACATTTCTAGTTTGTAGGTGTTAGTATCCTCGATACAAGTGTGTCTTAGAGCGATTTCCATTTCTCAATATGGCAACACCAATTGCAGCATGAGCAGATACTGTACGCTTCTTTAGGGTCTAATCGATTCCCTCCATTGAATTTTTGACACCTCATTGTCCTATATCAATTCTGGCACTACGTGTAAGCCATATTAATGTCATTCTTCAAGTAATATTAGTATATGACCAATTATCGACGTATGTGGGACGACTGACCAATTATCGACGTATGTGGGACATTGTTGCTATAACGTTTCAGAAACGTCGACATTAAGGTCATAGAAACGTCATATTAGACCTTTGCAACGACTCATTAGCTCTTAGCTCATTCGAGTAATGTAATACAGCAAAAACATCGCTAAATGGCATATGACATAGTATGACGTATATTTGGACTGCAGAATTTATTAGTTGTTTCATGACAAACGTTGGAGAGTTTTTTAGCGGGAATCGTAAAATAGAATTTTTGGAATTGTAAATATATCTCTCTGATTTATTTAGAAGAATTGTTGATGAACTTTGTGAATCACAGAAATGGCAGAGACTTAGAAAAAATCAACTATCTGTTTGCAGCAGTATTCTAAATATTTTTCATGCTTAAACCAAGTCAATTTTTTTGGAAATATCAGTTGAACCTTCCAGTGCTTAAACCATCTTTGTAACAATAAATTGTGGATATTGAAGTGTATAATTGGTTGCCCACACTGTCAGCCAAAATACGATTTATGAATCTGTTTTAATTCGCATTGAGCTATTACTCTATTCTATTCAACAAAATCCAACTTTAGGCCAAGTCTGGTCGCAAAATTTTATCTTTGACCCATGTTGCAACACATTATTGAATATCGGATACCCTTCAAGCTGTATAACTGTAGGAATTGCCGGTCTGGTCAACGGCAGGGTTGTATCGTAAAAAAATGGGGTCAACTAGATTGATTCTACAGGGTGGCACTACGAAAAGGCTTCGTGACTATCCTGGTATATTTAGGGAAAAGTGGACGTCTTCAAACTCGAGGGAGTTTGTTATGCCTAACACTAGTAAATGAAAGGCAATAACTAAAAATATCTATACTGCTCAGCTCTCAGAATCTGTTTACTTCACAAAAACTAAGAGAAAACATTATAACAAAGGTAAACAAAAACCAACACAAAACGTTGACATTGTTCCCACATCATGATTTAACACAGTCCTTACGTTGCGAAGAAGACAAGTTGAAAATTTTTTCTTCTACTTCTAATGTTTTACAGTTAATTCATATTCTTGTGCTAATGTTTTACTATGGTTAAGAGGTAGAGTAGCCGTGACTAAACTTCGCAATACTATAATCATTTTCTGAATAAAGACATTATTATTACTTAACTAATACATCGGACTTTTATCATTCAATTCCACCGTTGTTACCGTAATCAGAAGCTTCTTGTTGATCGAACGTCTTTGACTAACACTAAAGACGTTACGTAAATGAACTGTGCTGCGTTTTACCTAAGCACGTCACTATTATCCTGTGCACCGAGAATCGCTGAATTCTGATATCTCGAATTTGCCTTTGAGCAGATTGTTTCCAAACGCGGCGCATTATCCTCAAGCGCCGATGTCAAAACAGCTTAATTTCGCATAAGCCATACAACTGTATTAATAACATCAACCAGGCTGGTGACGAGACCGAGTTACATGCGAATCGAACATCGCAATTGGAGCGGCAACGAGTATGCAAGCAACGAAATACCGCAGTCTAAGCGATAATTGGTCTAAATTGATACTCGTTTGAGGAAAATTGAACCTTTCCCAAGAAATACATTGGTGGGAGAGACTTGAAAATACATGTTCCTGAATCCTCTTATGGGTAGACTAAACTGCAGCTTCGATTTCTGCTCTCGCTATGTTACGTATTGCATTACGAATCCGGCTTTTCATATCTTCTCTGGTTGCAGGTTGAGTCTGGAACACGATGTCCTTTAACCGTCCCCACAAATGAACCGTTTTTGAAATACTTCATTGATATGCTCTCGCACAATTTGACCACCCTGTACATGGATCAGTCGAATGTTGACACGTGTGATATTCCAAAAACGAAACAAAAAAGTTAAAAGAAACATTAAAGTTTATATCAAAGAGATGCTTTGACAGGAAGATAGTCGTCACAAGAATAGAGTGTGAAGCGGTTGACAGTGAGAAAATTTTGCTGACATTGAGGAAAAAGTACCATGCGTTGTTGTTTGTCTATGCGGACACTTGGCAAAAATTAAAAAAAAAACAGACAGAAAAGTACTATCTATTTTAAAGTTGATACCTGGTCATGGAATCAGAACAGTGATTTCACTTTCTTTACCATCGCAGACTATTAAACTAGGAGTTTGTAGGGTATCATTCGTCACTACTTTTTTAAGCGCAAAATCGGTAGCTATATGCGAGCCATATTCTGTATACTTACAGTATATTCAGATAAGAGATAGACCGGACATAAACAAGACCACGTGATCATCGAACGCTGTTACATTCGGCAGGGACGTATTAAGAGTCACGCAGTACATATTTTAGATAGTAGATGCTGCTTTGCGTAACTTTGTAGTAAATTAGCACAATTCGATGTGTATACGATTGGTGATGGATATAGGATCATGTGGGGGTGGGGTAAGAAATATATAATGATGTAAATATACATAAGGGTTTCAAAATTTTCGCTTCGATTTTCCAGCTTCGGATGCCGCCTGATGTTTGGTGAAATACAGTCGAATATAATCTCAAAATGGCGTTTAAATTAGCCTAAATTAAAAATAATCGTATATCTCTTAAAATTGCTTTTAGAATATTGATTAGTATATTTTTTGATTTCTAGGTAAATATGTAACCAAATTAAAACGTTCAAAACGTAAAAAAATGTGCATGGTTGAACATTGTCAGAAAGTAGATTCTTGAATAGGTTTTGCCAAAATGGGTTCAAAAATGTCAATAATTAATTAAAAAATACAGTAGCTTTATAATTACTTATAACTTACCGAATTTGATGAACGACATCTTTTATTGGAAAGATGAGCTTGATGAGCTTTCATCATCGCTACTGCCTGAAGCACCAACGTCAATAATGAATGGCTCGACTTGTTCCTCTAAAATATTGTCCAGTTCCCACATTCTCTTTTCAACTTTGTCTTTCACGTGCTTAATACAGTTTTCCCATTTTTGCGCTGTTATTAATTCTAGTGCTTCTTTGAAAAGTCCTTTGAGGTCACAAAATTTAAAAGTTGTATTGTGCTTAGCTATATAATTTTTAACCTCTGTCCATATGAGCTCAATGGGATTGAGCTCGCAATGGTATGGAGGTAAACGGAGCACAGTTTTATTTTGACTTGCTGCCATTTCGTCAATGGCGTATTTTTGATATTCCGCCTTGTGATCCTTGACAATTCTTAATAATTGTACTTTCAGCATTGCTTCTTCAAAGTTGATATTTTTAGAGCGGAGCCAATTTTGAACATCAACTTTCCTTGAGGCCGTTGTTGGGACCTTCTCCATTCTTCGAGAATGATAAGGCGCATTATCCAACACAATTACTGCGTTTTCCTCTAAGTTCGGTAAAATTTTTGAAAACCACTGTTCAAACGATTCGCCATTCATTTCCTCGTGGTAATCTCTAGTTTTCTTAGACTCAAAGCACTACAGACCGTCAACAACAAATCCATCCTCACTGCCAATATGGCAGATAATGAGCCTTTTCCCTTTACCTGGAAATCGAAGTACTAACTGGTGTAGATTTATTTCAAACTTTTTCAAATGTTTTCATCACATTCAGCGAAAAAACATTGAGACATGAGTATCAGATTGCTATAATTGGGATTATTTAGTCATATTGAAAGAAAGAATATTGAACGTCGTATGATTACTCAGCGCTTCACAATTTAATTTAAAGTTATAAACCTTTAAAAAATGAATGATCAGGAACCCGAAATACGCGCAAATATTAATATTAACAAATTATAACTTTATAAAGCTTAAAGTATGAATTAAAATGATTAGAAATATTAGGAACGGTACACAATATAAAACTTAGTAACTTTTTTTAAGTTTATAATATTCGACATATTTTAAGATTATATTAAAAAATTATTGAAATATCGAAAAGACATAAAAACATGGCTTAAAAAAGTTCTAGCAAATGAAAATGACAATAAAACATCCACGCATTTTATCGAAAGTTATAAAAGTTTTGTTACTTGTAATATGTTTTATCTGCCCCCTGGAATTAATGTTTAGAACCTTGTTCCCAAGGTTTGAAAAACATCCGATTGTTGTCTATTACTCGTATTTACCTGCTGGATTTTTTAATCCGATGGACAGTCCATCTAGAAAGGCCCTCCTGGATGAAGTTACAGAATCATCAACCCATACTTTACTTTTAGTGTGTCCTGCGTTTACCCACGTTTCATCAAGGTAATAAATCTTCCTGTTTTGATTTCTATATTTCCCAATTTTTGTTAAATAATCCCTCCTCCATAGCACAATTTCTTCTCTATCCAGTAGTAAACTATTACGACCCCGTTTTTTCCATTTGAAATTTAAATGCTTCAGTAACGCATGGAAAGTTGATCGTTTGAAATTTGGCAACGTTGTATCTCCATTTACCTCCTGCAGTACTTTATCTATAGTAGGTATTTCATTCCTAAAGAAGAATTCATGCACTTTCCTCCTAATCGCATGCTTATCAGCTTCATCCAATGATTTAACAATACTTTTGCGATGTTTACTGGTCATTGGCTCAGAAAAGGTGTGATTTTTTTGTATTGTCTTAACACATTAAACACTGATGCGCGACACACCCCAACTTTGTGAGAAACCTTCACAACAATTTCTTTGATGGTTGATGCCTCGTTCTCCTCGCGCTCGATCTTATATATATTCAAAATGACCTCTTTCATTTCTGCACTCAGGTGTCTTTTTTTAGAGCGTTTCCTAGGTGGACTACAGGAGTTTACAACTTCATCGGCAGTATCTGTACTACTGGGCATTTTGCGCAAGCAGTTGATAACAATAACAATCAATAACAAGGTATAACAATAACAACGACAAACTCAACAACTTAATAAGATAACAAACGAAAACGTCCAAAGAAATATCAAATTGCAATGATGCACACGACATACGTAACACGTCTGAACCTGAATGTGACTCTGCCTTGATACGACTGCTCTGCCGCTCGGCATAGGCATTTAATTGCGAATTGACCAATGAGGGCTCCTGTTTTACGTCGAGACGGCGGCGTTAGCGTGAAAATCACCCGAACCTTTTGTTTACATCCGGTCTATCTCTTATCTGAATATACTGTAGGTGATTTGAGGCGCTGAATTTGATTAGTATCGTAAGAAAAACCTTAAAAAGCCATGGTAAAGGGGTGAAAAATTGGTATAAAAATAGGACCACCCCTGGATTCCATCACTCGGAATCTACGCGCCCGATTTACTTAGAAAAGGAGCTTCAATTCAGATCATAGACTAGCAATAATTTTTTAAAATATGGAGATAGAGAACATTAGTCGTTTCTTGATAATCAGAGTTCTTGCCAATATCTCGAAAATGAGGCATTTCCTGACTGAACGGTCCCCGGATTCGTTTTCAGCGACCCAAAAAACATACTATAAAAATTGTTGGGCTCACGACATGGTAATTAAAAATTATAATGCTCCAAATACGATTCAACTGACATATGTCGTTCATATTCAAAACCGAATCCGAAGTCATTTCACATTCTATTATTTAGCGAAAAATTGCAAAACATGCTACAACAACTGCAACTAGTACATTACCGCACAAGACAATTCATCAAACTGGCCCATAATTGGCTGTTAAATAGTTTACACACCGCTTTCAAACTGCGAAGTTGTTCTTACGTAGCGGACTCTCGATCCCCGGAATACGTTATCTGACAGCCGCCATTAGAAGTTTCAAGCCGACGAAGTTTACCCCGAACTCCCGAAGTTGCTTGTCTTCCCGGCAGCGCCGGATCTTATTACATTCCGCAGGACTGCACTTTTTTCGAAGACAGTTTTTCTTCCGCGTCTAAGAAAAACAAGGAACGCCGTCTGTACGAGGAATTTGGGGTGCCTAATTTGCTGTCAGGGGCAGACTGAGGGCGTATACAGGGCCGAAATAAGGCTAGAAATTCGATATACAGAGTGGAATTCGAAGACTTGGCCACTGGAATAACGCCGTACACAGTTGGTCGGATAGACATAAGCAAATAATTGTACGAGCTTTTGCTTTATTTGATCTGTTAAGTTAGTTAACGTCAACCAATAGAGCTGGAATTTCACACGCTTGATTCTAGTGGCAGTACGCAATAATTTAAATGCCGCCATATTGAATCTAATATGGCGGATGGCACAAAATGGCGATTTATCATTTCTTTACTAACCCCACAGACATGGGTGTCAAATGAAAGGGCTTAACGAGAGAAAAACAATAAACAACGGGACGTCTGTCCGGATCCAATATGGCGGCCACCGTAAAATGGCGATTTAGAATTTCCAGAACCACCCATATCTTGTGGGTATCAAATGGAACAGTTTAATGGGAGAAATGTAATAAACTAATGACCTACACGCTTAGTTCTCATGACGATATGCAATAAATTGAATGCCGCCATTTTGAATCCAATATGGCGGATGGTAAAAAATGGCGATTCGTCATTTCTTTACTGACCCCACAGACATGGGTGTCAAATGAAAGGGCTTAATGAGAGAAATACAATAAACAAAGTTACGTCATTCCAGATCCCATATGGCGTCCACCGTAAAATGGCGATTCAGAATTTCCAGAACCATCCATATGTTGTGGGTATCAAATGGAACAGTTTAATGGGAGAAATGTAATAAACTAGTGACGTACACGCTTGATTCTCATGACGATACGCAATAAATTGAATGACGCCATTTTGAATCCAATATGGCGGATGGTACAAAATGGCGATTCATCATTAACCACACACACTGTTATGGGTGTCAAATGACAGGGCTCAATGAGAAAAATACAATAAGCAAAGTAACGTCAGTCTAGATCCAATATGGCGGCCACCGTAAATTGGAGATATATAATTCCCATAGCCACCCATACGTTATGGGTATCAAATAGAAGGGCTAAATGGGAGTAATGCCATAAGCAAAGTGACGTCATTCCAGGTCCAATATGGCGGTCACCGTTATATGGAGATTTATAGTTTCCTTCGCCACCCATATGTTATAGGTACCAAACGAAATGGCTTGATCAGAGAAACACAATAAACAGAGTGACGTCATTCTAAATCCAATATGGCGGTCGCCGCAAAAGGGCAATTTAACATTTCCATTGCCCGTATGTTATGGGTATCAAATGGAGGAGCTTAATGAGATAAATACAATAAATAAAGTGGCGTCATTCTAATTCCAATATGGCGGCCACCGTAAAATGGCGATATATAATTTCCACAGCCACCCATATGATATGGGTAACAAATGAAATAGCTGGATCAGAGAAACACAATAAGCAAAATGACGTCATTCTAATTCCAATATGGCGGTCATCGTAAGATGGCGATATATGATTTCCATAGCCACCCATATGATATGGGTATCAAATGAAATTGCTGGATCAGAGAAACACAATAAGCAAAGTGACGTCATTCTAATTCCAATATGGCGGTCGCCGTCAAATGACGTTTCATCATTTCCGCGGTACTCCCTACGATATGGATATCGAATCGAAAGGCCTGATGAGGGAAGCACGATAAGCAGAGTGACGTCATTATAAATTCAATATGGCAGACGTCTTATATGGCACGGCAATATTATTACGATGCATAGCAGCCTGAATTTGCATACTCGTTACACATTGAATCGTCAGCAATTTAGAGGAAATTGTAATAACAACCAAATGAAATGGGAAGCATTCCGAAAGATATTTTTCATCTTCGTCAGACCCTGTTATTCAAATGGGACGTAATGGCATTTAATTCCACGTTGCGTTCCCTAAAAACATTTAAGCATAGGCGGGGTAAATTTTAATAGTTTACTGACTTGTGAATTATTTTTTGGTTTCACGTTTTATTGATGTTTCTCCGTTTTTTGAGATCGCTTGTTCTGAAACATAATTTCACTGTTGTGAGTGGTTTTTTATTGATATTGTAATGAGTTTTGTAGCTCATGCTATTTTTTTTGTGGCAAAAAGAAAAACATAAATAATTTCGAATGTTTGACATCAACAAGTTTTCTTTCTGGTCTTCTCATATTGGGTTACGATTGCAACCTCATCGTAGACTTAATTCTATAGTAAACGACTCCAAGTATAGGTCTGTGCGATTTTTATTTTTTCGTTTTCATCGCATCTTTCAAAAACTACAAAGATTTTTTTCCTTGGCATCCCAGACCCTATTAGAATACAGAATAAGATACATACCTACCTAAAAATAGATCGATTTGATGTTCGACTGAGTGGACTGATGAAAAAGAGAAAAAAACATAGGTAATGAATTGAGAAGTCCGAGCTCTGTTGATCATAACAGCTGAAATAGGAATTTGCTCATGGTCAATGGGAACCTGTTCCTTACTCTGTTATACTATTGCTTTGTACAAAAAAGCATGCAAGTACTCTTATCATGATTAATCTTCAACATGTGTCTCTTACTAAAATCAGCTACATTGGCAAGATCGTACTCGTAATTTACTTTATTCATCCGCGTAAGTTTATATAGCACAATGTTCAATCCACGAATATGAATCGAAAGTACAGCAAAGGATCTAAAACAGACCCGTGAGGGACACCTGAAGAAACAGCCACAGAGGATTAACACATATTAAAAGATATTGAGGCTTGCTTTCTAGTCGATGAATATTGTTTCCTTATCACAATTCGACAACCTCCGTCCATGATATCAGCTCGAGGCATCTCTCGATGTGGGAGGGAGTTTCGCTCTGGACCCCAACCAACTTCCAACAGAGCAATTCATTCAGGACAACGCGCGACGCATCTCCATAAGCTGATTATTGCTCAATTTCGTGTTTTGTGTGTCATAAACCATAATCACTTCCTTTCCTCGACTAACTTCATCACCATCAGCCCCGCGGCATCCGTCGTTTGCTTCGTCCTTCCTTCCATCTATCATGCTTTTTACTGCCTAGTTTGTCATGTCGAATTTTACGAGAGGGAGGTAATTTCGTTGGTGCAAAGCGTCAGCATGTCAGTATCGTTAAGAAGGTTTCGATTTTTATTATAATTTCAACGCAAACCGGAGATGCGACTGCGAAGTTTTCAATTCCGTTTTTTGACGTTTCGTTTTTTGAAGGGTTGCAAATTGGGCGTTGGAGTTTGTAACGGACCGGAAGGTCACATCTTTGGTAATAGTGGAAAGCATCAAATTTCCGGTTCGAAATGGGCAAGTGGTAGCAGTTTTGTTCTAAATCGAAAAGGTGGGCCCTCAGTTGTTTTTCTAACACTTCCATGCTCAACGTAGTGACAGATATGGTGTGTCAAACTTCCGCTGTGAGCAATGGCTCGTTTTGATATTGGACAAAGGTGGGACATTTTGAAAAACTATTTTGTATTGCAGAAACTTTTGCGAAAATTGGTCGGATGAAGCTCCGTCCGCGGCTGGTAAGATTCCTGAACCTGGCCTGCTTGTGGATAACAGAAGGTGTGAGCGTGTTCGACCCGTACGTACAGCCGAAAACGTTGCTGCTGTTGCCCAGAGTGTGCGTGGAAACGCAAGAATGTCAACTCGTCGCAGAGCAAAACAAGAGGGCATCAGTCGCACTTCTGTGCATAACGACCCGGGATTATTTCCTTACAAGGTGAAACTTGTGCAAGAGTTGAAACCACATGACCATCCGTTTCAATATCGTTTCTCTGTGTGGGCTCTTAATCAATTGGAAACGGGCTGACATTCCAGTGTTTGAAAAGTTTCTTGAGAACGGGAAAAGTGAATATAGATTTATCGAAGAAAGAGACTAAACCAAACCAGTGATCATCGCGTGATTATTGCGTGAAAAGTACACTGATATATTTCAAGAGAGAGGGGAGCATAACTGTTATTGGGCAGAATAGGTCGAGCCGTTACACAAAACCAATGACAAACCAGACGGTGGAGTGTACAGAGTTGGCATCAGATTTATAGAGGTATTACTGTGTGCCTATTAGATTTGTCAGTTTAATTTCGTGGAACTCAAAATATCTGATACGGATACAGCTGATGAAGTTGTTGATATAAGCTGCACACCGCCTAAAAAAAGAGCTAAAAGGCTTCATTTTAGCGATAGCGAAACACAAATAATTATCAACAGTTATAAATACGAAATGTAAGGAAGGAGTGACTCAAGTGTTCAGGACATTGTTTGCAAAGCATTTTTCAATACTTGTAAGACGAGGAATTTCAACTAAAACTATATTTTATTTTTATTTTTATAGATGCTTAAACTATATCGAGATAAGAAATCAAGCTATCATTTTGTTGGGTTTTTAATGCTTTCAATAGGAGCGGTTTTAAAGTGTCCAAAATGGATTATTTTTAAGAAAATATAAGCGATGGATAATTTGTCACATCGGTAATGAAGATTGATTTGTGTCCGAAGCTTTATGGGCATTTGAATCCAAAGACACGGGAGACTACCATGAAAAAATAGATGGAGACTCGTTCGAAAATTGGTTCTCAAATAGTCTACCAAAGCTTGAAGATAAGTCGGTTATTGTATTAGATAATGCTTCATTCCAATTTCAACAACGTCAACAAAAGAATCAACGGTCAAGGCAGAATTATAACAAATTATCAAGACGCATAAAAATAAATATAACCTGAACATAGTTGATGAAATGGCCAAAAAATAAAATAAAACTGTTTTACGACTGCCTGCTTACCATTGTGCGCTCAATCCGATTGAGCTCATTTGAGCAGACATAAAAAAATATGTTGCAGCAGAAAATAAATGTTTTAAATTCTCTGACCTTAATAATATTTTTCATGATTCTATACAAAGAATAACGCCGAATAAGTGGGAAAACGTATCAGCATGTAAAAGAAAAGTTCGAACGTAAACTGTGGGAATTAGACGGTATCATTGATAGTTACGTTGCTCCTTCAATCATAAATCTTGATGACAGTGGGAGTTCCACGGCCTCAGATCTAGAATTATTTTTATTTTCAAATATATATGTATTTCCGGTTTAGAGGTAAAATGTGCAATACATTTTTGTATAATATTTAGTATATATTATTATGTATTCAAATCCTTTTTCTTTCAACTCCACCTAACTATTCATTTTTTAGTCTAATATTAAAATTAACTGTTTGCACACTGACCTCCCTGTTCAAGCGGTGGTTAGGTATACTTATAGGCATATGCAATTATCCTTTTAATGTGTCACGACATTTTTTAAAAGCCTGATTGATAAATGCGCTATTTCGAGTATAATTTCTTGATAAAACACTTCTACTACAAACAACAATAGACAGTTGGTTTCTTTTTGGTCATGTCAGTTGAATTTAAAAAATACATTAATTCCAAGCTTTACGCTTGGACCCTATACATGCCTGCAATAATTTTGCACACTTTTTGATCGGGTCGCTGAACCACAAATCATTTATTCTTAGTACGGCCCTGTAACGTGCTCGGCGTTCTGGAGCGCGATCACGTGGAGTATACGTGGATACGTTTAGGTTTGGTCTCGTTCTTCGATGGATACATAATAGAGATGACTAACGAGAATTAATAGGACTTTCAATAATGTTCACAGAGATTTTCCGATTTTCCTTGAAGCCTATAATTTAAAAAGCCTCAGATTTTTCTTTTTATATTTATCTGATAAGTATTATCCCCCGTTTCCGGCTGGACGCCGACTTCCGAGACATCCAGTATAACGAACTTAATTTTCGCGTTTCCCACCATATCCAACAAACACATCTTTTCATCCAGAAACTATAATTCCCTGGAAACCCATTCGTTAGTCGCTTTGTTCCGGACAGAGTGCATATGTATCCATGTCCAGTGAATGGCGACCGCAGCAGTCTTTTTATTTTACTAATTTCCCGCTGGTATTCAACGTCGGTCGCATCCTCTGCGGAGATATGGAAAGCTGGGCGGCTGACCTTGGAACTGCACGGACAAACCGACGGACGGAGGAAATTAAAGCTGCTTGTCCCTCGCTTTTCCCAGTTTGTTTTTCCTTTTATTTTGCTAATTAAAATTGTCCAGTGTAGACCATTGACTTGATTGAATTTCTCGGTTAGTGCCTGAACAGTTAGATTTTAGCACTGTTTTTCTCTATTTCTACCCGACCGCCTCTAGAAGAGGAATGTTGTAACTCCTGTAAGTTATTCTGTGGATATCACGTTCCTCTGATTTTATTTTTAGAAATATCAAAAAACTAATGCAAGTGTCATTGGGGCCGTTCCAGTATTACGTAAGCAGATTTATTTCAATTATTTCCCCCTCATCCCCCATGTCAGCAAAAGTAAGCAAAGCTCTTACCCCCTCCCCCCATGCTTACGTAAACGTTTGTCAATTAATGTATTGTTTTTTTTAATATTATAATTATAACGTTATAATTATAATTTGAAAAATAGGAAAATAGATTTAGGATAGAGATTATATTTTACTGATACGGTATTCAGCAAAGAGTAAAGGACAAAAATATTATATCTTACTAACATAACAAACTTAGTTTAAATTTTTGGTTCATATATTAAATTCAAATTAATAGTCTTCAGTCCATGAAAGCCGAATCCATGATTCCAAGTTTTCGATGACATTGGATTGCTTCGATTGCTGCTCAGTGATGTGAGTTTGCTCGCTTTCATCGGATTTTGGAATATCTACGTCGTTCTTATCGAGCCATTCAACATCATGCTGCTCTAAATTTTGAATAATGCATATCGGTTTATTAGCGCGACGAGCAGCGACTCTTACAGGTCTAACTTTCCTATCAGTGTGCGTGTTTACTTTTTTATGGATATTTTCGATGTGACGATTCAGTGACTTGACGGAAGCATGATAAAGACCACACGTTTTGCATGTTCGACTTGATAGCCTCAATTTTACCGTCGGACAAAAATAATCGTAAGGCATTTGCAGGAAATCTTTGAGTGAAGCACTTAAGCGTAGAGTTAAATTGACTGGAAGATTAAGATGTTTCCCTCCTTCATCCAAAACCAAGTCATCAACTGTCTGTTTTACTTTTACATGTGGTGGAAGAAACCTATTGTCTAGTTATCTAAATAGGCCACTTGTTGGACGACAGCATTCTGTATTTCTACATTTTACAATTTGAAGCAAGTATTGGATCTCACGCACAGGTGCTGAATACCATTTAATGTCTGGAAAATCAGGAAGATCTTGTTCACCTGCCCCAACATATTTTGCATTAACATGATAGCTATCAATTTCCGTTGAACTCCACACTTCAGCTAATACATTTCCTGCAAATTCGAAATTAGATCTTTTTAAATGTTCATCAATTGTAACGCCACGTTCATCCAAATGAGACCCAAAATGGTCATGAGGCAATATTAAAACAACCAGTTCCCGACTAAGAGAAGCCATTCTGCGCTCTACTCTGTTATACGCACTTCTTCCAGGAGCATTGGTAGCTAAAAACAATGCATCGAGATCATGTCGCTTAAAGTGTTGTATAGCAAACCCTATGACTTTTTGATAACGTGGATTTTCATCTGGTCCTCCATCAACCGTCATGATTACCACTGGTTTTACTAGTCCATGGTCAGTTTTAGCTAATGGTCGAAACTCTTCAAGTTCGAGAAGCGTCTCGAAATCCTGTGCATGAGTATTAGCAGTAGATGAACTATGCTTTCCACTTCGAATAGCGATGTATGTTGGTCCAGAATATCCAACGGCTTGCGGTTGTCCTAGCATATCGGAAGTGATTTTGATACCAGAACAAACAGATGGTATTAATTTATGACGCTCAGCCATTACCCAAACATGATCGGGCAATTTGATTCTATATTCCATATGCATTAGAAGAGGTGCTTGCTTATTTGCCGCAGTTACGCCAATAGGGACTCGAGCTTTATCAACTTGAGATATGAAAAATACTTGATCTAGTCCAAGTATGGATGCTATGTTCTCTAAATAATGGATTGATGTTTCAGCGAACTTGCTATCTAAGTGACTCTTGTGGTGATCAGTTTGAGCCCGAATGAGCTTAACAGGGACTGTCGATACATGTCTTCGTCCCTCTGCAGAATTAGGTTTTCTGGGAATCAAACGAAGATAATGTCCCAATGCGACTAATGTCAAATCCTATTTTACGTAATTCTTGTGTGGGTTCATCAAGAGTTTTTACGCTGCGAATTGATTCCGTTCGTCTTCTATCATCTACTGCACTCCCAAATAAAGTTATATCCGCGATTGTTTTCAATAGTGAATGTTGATTGCTTTCAAGATTAGACGTCCCACTGAATCCCTCAGAGACAGTCTTTATTTTATTTCTGGATTTTCATGACAAATATCTTCTAACCTTCTTTTCATACCATCCCTGTATTTCTTCTGGGCAACTGCGTTTTGAAACTCCCTGTTTAAAGACTGTTTTGCTGTTTTTACTTCCTCGCGCAACTTAATGATCTGTTTATCAACTTCAGCACGGCTTGGCATAGTATCTCTGGCAGAATACAAAGCATTCAGATTTTTTTCGAGTAGAGCAATCTTATTTTTCATAGCTTCCTGAGAAGGTTTTGCTCTCTGTTTATCTGTATCTTCATTAATTTCGCATTGCTGTTGTAATTCATTACCGGGTTTTATTTTATCTTCTTCCTCTTTTTTAATATTTGAAGCTGACTGTATAATTTGTGTTTTTTCTGCAGGTTTACAGGTTGTCTAAAAATAAGTATGGCAATATATATGGTAAATACAAAACCTTTAAATCTAATATGTTTAAATGAGCTATTCGTTCCGGTCACAAAATACAGGGTGTTAGTTTTCTGTATATATGTATAAAACTAACATCCTGTACTTTGTGACCAATTGATGGAATCAATCATAAAAAATAAATCTATAATATAATGAATATTACCTCTATACTTTGAGCTAGGCCATAATATTTTCTAATCAGTAAAGAGACACTTTTTGGCGATTTCTAATATTTCTCGTACTCATAGGTACCTAAAATGATTTCGTCACTCACCTTAGATACAATAATATCTAGTTCCTTGTCGGATTTTGCTTGTAATTTGTAATTTCGCCACACTTCATTAACTAACTTTTGTACATTTTGTACTTTCGTACTTGTATGAGATTTTTTAAAACTTTCAAACAATTTTTGGTATAACTTGGATTTGCCTATGTGAAACGACATCTTATTTAAACATTAAACTTTGTCTAATGGAATCAATGGTAACACAAATGTTAACTTGCTTTACTTTGCTTACAATACGTCTATTAGCTATAGTATGCAAACGAAACAATACACTGATAGACGAAATTTAGACAAGTGAACACCGCGCGGTAATTCCCTTACTCGGTTCTAAAGCGAGTAGGGGAATTACCGCGCGCTGTTCACTAAACGTATGCATTATTTGCGGGAATCCCCGAAAATGCGTTTCGTTTTCAAGCAAAGACAATGTCAGGGTTGCCATTCGTGTAAAAAAGTAAATAACTACCGATGACGTAATCATCATCTAGTCTCCCCTACCCCCCCCATATCATCCAAAATAAGCAAAGCAACATGTTGAGATTGAGCGGAACTCATTGCGAAATTTAAGGTGGCACCTGGGGTAGGCATTCAAAGCGACAACCCAGCACGATGTTGCCTTTTATGAGCACCCTCTTTTCTCTAGCAAAATATTGGTATAGGAACGCCTACCTGTCCTGCATTCGCTAATACTGCAGAAATTAATCACGTTACCTATGCAATTGAGCAGCTCGAAATCTAAGCAAATATTTATCTAGCAACATCGTAATAGCAATATTGACGGATAAGATGGAATTCATGCAAACAAAGGGGTGCATACGGGATGCACTTGAGGAAGGTAGGAAGTTTACCCGAACCGGAAGGCAAACCCTCGGGGAGGATATGATAATTGCAATTCAAACAACGATATGGAATTCTAGAGCTCTTCTTAGGGGTTCAAGAATTTAATACTTTGATAATTTGCTTATATTTAACTGTTATCGATCGGTCGGGCAGCCTCGAGCACGGATAACGTAGTCGAGGCGGCAGCACACCAAACGTGTGAGCAGTACGTGAGCTTAGGCCTTGTACAGAGTGAGGAGATCAACGTATTATCAGAACTTGTTCTTGCTTTTTTTATTCAACCTACTTCGACAGTTTAGTTGTTGTAGGGTTTCTTCACGGTGGGTACTCCATGATTCATTATTTACTTCTGCGGTTATTACTTGACTTTTCAAAGGGAAAAACATTAACTTAATGTCGCGATTGTCAGATTTTCAATTTTTAGATTAGCTTTTGGACAAGTAAAATCTGAAAGTATTAATGCCCTTGCCTTACAGATCAATTTCCATATTCTGCTGGCCAAATCAAACCGCAGACGTAGATATGAAACTTTACTAACGTTGCGGCTACCAAGTTAACAAATCTTCAACCCAACATTTGTAGTTTCAGTTGATGGATGTTTCAAGAGTAAATTAAGTAAAGAGACTGATTGTTTTTATTGTTTCATTCAAATATAATTACATTGTTATGCTTTCTCAAAATAATTTCCTTCTAAAGCTACACAGCGCTGAAGACACAATTCCAAGCCTCCAGTATTGCGAGATCGAACGCTACGTTGCCAGTCTCATTACATAACTTACATACCTCGTATGGGTGGTACAAATACTGGAACTGAATTTCGAGTCACTTAACTTTATCCAATTGAGCTGAAATTTTGTACAAACGTTTCGTGACAATACAAAATAAATTAACCGTCGCCATTTTAAATGGAATATGGCGGTTTATCGCTTCCGTATTAACCCCTACGATATGGGTATCAAACGAAGCGGCTTGATGAGAGAAACACAACAAGGAAAGTGACGTCATTGTTGATATAAAATGACGGTCCCCAAAAACTGCGTTTTACCTCTTTGAAAAAAATGAAAAGACGTTTCCCTAGAAATCAAACGGGGGTGCGACCTTTTCGTTGGACGCAAGAGCTACTTAAAATTCCCATAAATAACAACCGCCGTACTCTAAATTTATTACAGAGCGAATTTCCGCATCGACTTGAAGCCGACGGAATTTTTGTAGCGGGACAAAACGAAGTATATTTATCTTCGCAGCGAGAATAATGTGAGAGTCGTATGACAGCAATTTAAAATTTAAATAGACTCGCAGCACATAATTTTCTTTTCATGAATGACGAGCGTACTGAACAAATCGTTTCGGGTTGTTTGTTTCTTACAGCGAGGAAGCGTTTTTAAGTGATATTTTCTGTTTGGAATCATGAAAGGTTAATGAATAGGATATCGATTAACCATCCCCGATTTTGTGGTTAAGTACGGCTTAAGTTCGAGAATTGATTAATGTAAAAAATAAAGCTTGCCTTTTGTTAGTTTTGGCAGATCTAAAGAATGTTTGGATAACTCTAAGGGCTATCAGAATTTGGAAAACTATATAAAGCTATGTTGTGCTATGTATAGTATATCCAGCAAATCGGCGTAATCGGAAGCCTAAATACCGTGACTATGAGGTTAAGCCATATACAGGGTGACTTCGAAGTTGAGTCATTTATTTTAACAGTGAGTAGATCTGATCAAAAGAAATGTTTTTTCCTTTACCTTTTTTCTGGTAAAATTAAAGTAACAAAGTTATAGCCCTTTGGAGGTTTGAGTACCGCCCTGTCTCAATAATAATATTATGTGCTCGTGTTTGGCAACAACGGATATAATCCGCCTTATCGGTTCATCGCATCGGAAACAAAATTATTTTATTCAGTTGTATAAAGTCAGTGTCAGTCGGTAACGCGTGAGTGAATAGTGGTGTCTGTTGCGTGGCTCAAACGAAATCAAAAATGGCACATGTTTACGAAAATGCTGAACTTGTGGACATGATTCTTATTTACGCGGCATCACGGATTTATGCGGATCGGTTTCCCAATCGAGTGCAACCAACCCCTCGTGTCTTTGTTAATGTAGTACAAAGGGCTCGTGAATCAGGTGACTTAAGACCTCACAGGGGAGGGCATGCCGGTGCTCCAAGACCGCACGATCAAATACAGGTCCGCACTGGAAATACTTGTCGGGAGGATACTTTATAAAACAAGGTAAAAATTTGTTTTTAATTTTTTTTTATTTTTACACACATATTTTGGTTTATCTTCCTTCTACAATCATTATCTGAAAATTAATGACTCAACTTCAAAGTCACCCTGTATAAGTAATAGACATAGTGTATACTGTTTCATTTAACTAAATCCGATTCACTTGCCAGTAGAAAAATTCGAACGTTTCTCGGGTAACGTTTTCCAGCGTCAGCCGTTTTCGCGTGATGTTGAAGAGGAGGACCGAGGACATCTTGCAGCTAGCAACAACGTCGGACACTCAAAACTCCGCCATAAATTCCGGCTATACCACCAGCCGAAGCATGGTTCTCGCACTCAGCTTTTTATCGAGGAAGTCGTTGGAGGTTAGATGTTATGTAGGGTGAAGAGCCCTTAGCGTCGTACGCTGCTTCGTATTTAGGAACAGAAAAGGGGAGGGCAGGAGGCGGGGTGAGGTGCAGTATTTCTTTATGTACATGATAGGTATTTTGTTTTGTAGAGGCGCAGGGGTCCTCGGTGGGCGGTCAACGGTTCGAGACGGACGAGGAGGAAAGTTCCCTGTGCCTGAAAAAACAGTACGGGCTTGACTTGTCGATCTTCTTTGAAACCAGGCTAGTTCTATCCCAATCAGTAAGACATCTAGATATTATCTTGCACTGTAGACTGTATTGGAAAGGGCATGTTGAGAACAAGGCTAACAAGGCTCGCAATTCTTTGTGAACTTGCAGATGAGACAGATGCACAACTGAACTGGATCAGGAAATATTTCAAAAAGATCCTATTCCAGCTAGGAAACTAATCAACGCCTCTTTTCTGCCCTGTTAGATCGTGTAAAGAGAAAACCGTCCGTAAATGAGGGACTCTCCTAATAATGAGCCTTTCCACACCGTTCCGTTTTCAACAAAAGCCGTAATTATATTGTAATTATACACCTTAACCGTACAATAGCTAATCCTGTGTGTTATAGCCGACTTATCCGCATTATACCGCGGCAGAAAAGAGACACAAGACGAACAATTAAAACGTCACGTCGTACTCGTGTAAGCAGGGCCGCGCTAGCCCACAGGAAGTTATCGAGAATGTGTTAGCACTGGGAACAAACACTGGTATGAAAAACTATTGTCACGGTTGATCACCCTGTAGGGCGTTACGCGTTTTTCTTTCTTTCTTAAATTGATCATTTTAAAGCTTTGTAGTTTTTGAAAATCGTTCCAGTAACGGCGGAGTGGGGAGTGGAAAAAAATTTGCTGAAACTTCGTTTTTTGACGTTTCAGAGGTTCCTGAGCATGTCCGAAAGAAATGTTACGTCTTCAGTATCAGCAAAGACGTTCTATCATCAGGAAGCTGCTGATCACTGTAATAACGAGAAAATTAACTAACCTAAAGATCCTAGCACGTGCCAGAATGAACGAAAACAAGCAAACGGAGATTACGATCCAGAGAGCGCTGTTTTTAACAACTCCATCGAGTAACAAGCATGCGACTGGAAAATAAATAACGTGCACATTTTTCTACGGACGATGAAGTACGGTAATAGGTAAATAGGTAATGTATACTTGTTGGTATACGGCGCACTGTATAATTATGTAATAATTCTTATTTCGTGATAAATGTAAACTGATAAAGCAGACGTCTTATTTACATTGCTAGATGAGAACACGTTTCGCTCAGTTCATTTGTTTGTTTAGCTAGCTGCCGGTAATTTAGACCGTGTGTAGATCTGGTTAAGATAGTATGATGAGCAAAGATTGAGTGATGCAGACTGGTCCTGCTTTCCGGTTAGAAATAACAATCTATAACATGTTATTAGTTCCGATTTGGGAATATAGTGAAACATATATACACACACACACACAGGTTAGATAATTTGAAAGTTGTACATTCTTGCATTGATACGCAAGATAAAAGTGCATGCTAAATATGGGATGGGGTTGAGACGAGGTTTGTCCGACTTCTTAACATGTAGATCTAATATGGATGGTTACTAAAAATTAAAGTGCTATAAATGCGCTTCAAATGGCCTCTATCGTACGTATTTTGGGTTGGAAAAGCCGAATCCGAAGTTATACGCGTACCTGATCCCATTTATCAAGTACATTGTATTATTTAGTGAAAAATTGTTAAATTATTCGACATTTGCGACTTTCAGTATTTTAAAAATTTTCAAAGCTATCAAAATTCTAAAAATTTTCAACCGCCCTTATGCTTTTTTGTTTTCATTATTCACCTAAAGAGAGAAATGCTAGTATACAAATTATCAGTATTTTATGAATTTTCAGTTTTCCTAGTTTCCAAAATTCTAAATTTTCAAAATCTTAAAAGTTTTTTGTATTTTCAAAATTTCTAAAATTTTCAGTTGTCAAAATTGTCAAAATTTCCAGAAATTTCATAATAACCAGGTTTTTCAAAATTTTCAGTATTCACATGATTTCCAAAATTTTCAAACTTATCTGGATTTTTAATATTTTGGAAATTTTCACTATTGTCATTTTTAAAAATTTACAAAATTTTCATAATGTTCAATATTTTTAAAACTCATTTAAAGTTTTCGAAAATCAATATTTTCAGAGTTTTCAAAATGTTCAAAGCTATCAAAATTTATAAAATTTTCGGGATATAGCGTATTTTACTTTATATTCGGATAGTACCTTCCAAAAAAAGAAGATGTATTTAACATACTAATATACTAAGTGACATATAAATCCGAACACCCAGGTTAAATGGATTTATTTTATTAAAATTTTGTATAAGTACTTAATGAAGCATAATAAGTAAATGATAAAAATTTCAAAATGATTACACTGCTTTAAAGCCCTTTGACCTTTAATAATGTGTGGATGCACCCTGATGTGCTACGCATTCTCCAACGCGCCTAGGCATGCTTCTGATCAGGTGGTCAATGTCCTCCTGTGGTATCTCATTCCAGGCAACCACCAACTCCTCTCGAAGTGCTTCTAGAGTCTAAGGAGGACGTTGCAAATTGAGCAATCTCCTACCCATCATACCCCACACGTGCTCAATTGGGGATAAGTCGGGAGATCTTGGTGGCCATGGTAACAATGTGACATCATTATGTTGAAAGAAGTCTATTGTGACTATTGCAACATGTGGTCGGGCATTATCTTGTTGGAAAGTTGGATCTGCCAGGGTGTGAAGATAGGGTAAAAGATGGGGTTCTAGAACTTCGTGGATATAACGCTGCGCGTTCATGTTACCTCTGATGAAGATTAAAGGTGACCTGGAACCATAAGCTATAGCACGCCAAACCATAACTCCAACAGTGTGATGAACATGTCTTTCAACAAAAAACTGTGGATTCCTCCTTTCACCACGTCGCCTTCTAACCCTGGCACGACCATCGTGCATGCCTAAACAAAATCGAGACTCGTCACTAAAGACAATACTGTTCCATTCCTGATCCCAGAGTGACCGTTGTCTGCACCACTCAAGGCGATTACGTCGGTGTTCTCGAGTTAAAGGGAGGACCCAGTGTGGCCGGTATGAAAACAAGCCAAAACTTCTCATTCGTCGGTAAACACTTCGCATGCCAATAGGTCTTCCGTGTTCTGCAAACCATTCATTTGCAATGGACCTGGTAGTGGAGAAACGGTCCCTTAAGGCCAATAATCTTAGGCGGCGATCTTCACGGTCTGTTGTTCTACGGCGGCGTCCAGTGCCCCTTGCTCTTTGCATACGGCCTTCTCGAAGCCATGCCTGACAACACCTAACGACAGTGTCTACACTTCTCTGCACTCTAACTGCAATTGCCCTTAAAGAAAGTCCAGCTTCCCGAAGTCCCACTATACGGCCCCTATCAAACTCACTAAGTTGACGAAATCGTACAGGTCTCCGTACTCTAGGCATCGCAACCGATCGTTAAGGATGTCAAGGACCAAAATCCGCCAACGTTGATTCTTCTTTGATTCACCAACTTTTATTAAAATAAAACCATTTAAACTGGGTGTTCGGATTTATATGTCACTTAGTATATAATGACCAGTAGTTCACATGAGCATTAGTCCGAATGACCAGTAGTTCAAATTTTAAATAGTTCAAATGACCAGTATTTCAAATGTACCCGTAGTTCAAATGACCAGTAGTTCGAATGACCAGTATTTAAAATAACCATTAGTTCGTATGACCAGTAGTTTGAATGACCAGTAATTCAAATGACCAGTAGTTTAAATTACCAGTAGTTCAAATGTACCTGTAGTTTAGATGTACTAGTAGTTCAAATTTAATGTACCAGTACTTCAAATGTACCAGTAGTTAAAATGTACCTTTCCGTTAGGTTTGTCCCAATTATTTTCGTTAGGCTTGTCCTACTTTTTTTCATTAGGTTTTCCCACTTTTCGCGTTAGGTTTGTCCTGCTTTTATTCGTTAGGTTTGACCTACTTTTTTCTGTTAGGTTTGTCCCACTTTTCCGTTAGGTTTGTCCCAGTTTGCTTCGTTAGGTTTGTACCACTTTTTTTCGTTAGGTTTTCCCCCTTTTTTCGATCTCTTCCGAGTTCCTAGGGTGTCGAGATTGGGGAATCTGCCTGAGGAGGCTTTTCCCGATTTCACTAACATTAGGCAGTTTCGAAATAGCCTTAAAAAAGTTTCCTTAAGTTCCTTTTAGCAGCCGCGGCGCACCGGTATTTGGGCTTCCGTCTATAAAAAAATACTAACGTGGTATCTATTTCGCAATTTTCTATTTGGAAAAACTCCCCACATATGTATCGTGTCACCCGGTCTACTTTTTGTTTCCCGGCTGAAAATTCTTTCATTATTTGGAACATATCAGCTGCTGTCAAGCGCCCGCTACGAGTCGCGACTCCCGGTTTTATTAAATTTTTTTCCGAACGTCTTTGTCCTTGTTTTCGGGATAAATCTCGTTTTCAGATAGAAACCACCAACATCTCGCTACACGTCAAGGATATTTAGGCAATAAACAGTATATGCTATTTCTTGAAATAAGCAAGCATTAACTGCGATTCTGGCAATAGATGGCACCTTACACTACCTTGTTTCTACAGATCTGATACTTCGGATAGAGCTCGTTGCTATGCTTCCGTTCTTTGTCCTATTCTTAGTTTTTTCATTTCAAAGAAAAACATCGATGCCTTTGTTTCAATCAAAAGAAAGTCCTTGTTCAGTCGACTTAAAATTGATGATGGTTTTCTCGACGAGGGGCCATATAATGATTCTTTTCAACACGCGAAGAATAAGGTGCAAACACTGAGAGAAGTTAACGATACGGCAGAACGAGTTGTCAATAGATTTAGTACCAGTGTGACCAGTAGTTCAAATGATCAGTAGTTCAAATATACCAGTATTTTAAATGACCAGTAGTTCAGATGACCAGTACCTCGAATGACCAGTCGTTCTAGTGACCAGTAGATCGAATGACCAGTAGTTCAAATGTAGGGTAGTTCAAATGTCCAGTATTTCAAATGACCAGTAGTTCAAATGTACCAGTTTCGAAGAGACAAAGCAAAATTGACACGGTTTCAATATACATAAACTATGTAAAATTATTATCTCTAGGTTATAAGTTCTTATGAATGGCATCATAGCCACATATTCCTAAGTAGTTGTAGGAGGATGTGGTTACATGCACCTTCTCGCATTTTCCACATTTCAAATGAGAATTAAAAACTATTGCAAGAAAAAATCCAATAAACTCAACAAGCGACTATCGCCTGCCTTTTAATCGAAGTGTTCTAAAAGAATTTGATCCTTGTAGCAAGTGTGTAATATCTTTGAGCGATTAAACTCAATTTATGTTTGGAGAAGAAGCTACGGAGGAGTTTTTAGTTCTTGTGCGAAACAATCTGGTGCAACTCGGCAGCCGGTAGCCGGCGTTTTATTGGGAAAAGTTAAATTTATTTTCTGCTCGTAGAGCGCAAGATGGCATAAACATTTAATTTCGTTTCAATGGTTCGATATATCGAACGAGCTTTGAACTTATTTATGGTATCGATATTCGTAGAGTCGTTGTTTTTTTGCTTTCAATTTTAAGTAAGCACCTGCCCGTTTTGATGTTTTTTTTTTCTATGCAAGGGTTACAACAAATTTGAAGCGATGTCATAGATTCGGGGCATTTTGAAAATTCTTCCAATAGGCAGACGTACGAGTAGACTAGGTAACATTTTCTTGAGCAGTGATGATTACAACTACTCTCCTCCTCCTCTCTCTTCCTGTTTTAGCAAGAGCAATTGCAATACCTCTTACAGATCGGAATTTAAATACATCTTTCTTTGATCGAGCAGCTGAGGGAGACCCCATTCTCTACCAACATTTATTTTGGTTTTTTTATCACTTAATCATGGCAAGATATATATGTAAAAAATTCCTGAATTCTAATAAGCAGACGTTTTTTTTATTCAGTATATTTGCAATATATATGAAGCAGCACTTGAATGAAGATGTCAAAATCGAGCTAGCGATAAAACTGTCACAAAGAGAAAAAAAAGTTATTTAAGGTTTAAATCAATAAATCTTCAAAACTACTGAACTGAAGTACATTAATTTTACATCATTATAAAGAGAATTGAAAGATCCTTAAAATAAGGTATCACTCGACCCCCCTTTCCATTTAAGATTTTGGGGGTGGTGTCACCCCCGCTTAGGGGGCTGCACGTGCTAACGTGATTTTTTGCCAAACTTTCTCTTCCCCAGTCTTAGAACTTTTTGTCCATTTTACTTTCCAACAAGTAAGTAAACCTTAATTACCGATTTTCTCAAAATCAGTACGGATGGACTGTTGTCGTAATTCCCCGGTACCCTTCATATATTTTATCCTCCCCAATCGCGCTGCCAGTAAATGCGTCTGTTTCGTTTTCGATGCGCCACCCTGTATATTTGCTAGTCGGAATACCTCCTCGTCAATTCTGGCATAGGAAGTAAAAATAATAACGATTGGACATCTGCGCAACCAATTCAATGAAAAGAGCCTTCCTCCACATCATAAACTCTTAGCCATTTTTGAAAGTTTTCTCATGTCGCTATCGGTCGTGACTCCCGACTGCCTGATCCATTACAGCATTTTCAATTCGCCGTTGATACCTGTTCAAAAGATACCGAAACTCCTTCGCAGAATCTTAGGGAAAGTTTCCCAGCACACCGCCGGCAAATGTAATTACGGCAGTTCCCTTTCTGATGTGCGTCGGAAGTTGTGTACCGACCTGGCGGAGTTTAGAGCAGTTGAAATCTAACGGCATTGAAGCGGCAACCTGCTCCGGATTCCGATACTTTTCAATTAATCGGGTTTCGATGCTCGGATCGAAATTAATTTTCCTTTATCTCGTCGAAGGGTGTAATTAAATCGTGTATATTGAGGGTGCTTCAGGTATAAGCAATGATTGTTGATTCTTGATGACGACTGGCAATAACAACGAAATTAAACTCAGGTTTGTTCAACGTTTGTGAAATCTAGACGGCAAATAAATGCAGTCTCTAATTTCTGCAGTTTATCGGATATACGATATTCTGCTGTTTCCCCAGCCTGCTATATAGCAGCTCACTTATTCGGCGTGTCTTGTTTGCATAAGCAATGCGTTTCCGGACTGTGTTGGTTAAACTGCAGTTAGTTTAACGTTTAACGCTCCCCGACTTGTCAAAAGTGCTTGTTCGTACTCGAAATGCTCGCAGAGAATTGGATTTGGATAGTGTGCAATGTTCCACGGCCGTAGCGTTCGTACGTTGAACATTAAATTGGTCTGCGATGACCGAGGAATTCGAACAGGTTACATGCAGTGTTTTTCGCCAATAATTGCATAGTTTTGTTGCGCACTTTTGGGTAAATTTTATAAATGTGTTTCCTCCTGTAAGCATACACAATATTTTAGACACTTTTCTGCATGTGAGTCACCCTGTAAAAGTATCGCTTGACACTTGGAATGCTAAGAAAGGCACTGCTGGCATATACATTTCAACAACCGCTTACGACCCTGCGTATTCGTGAAACCAACGGCACGCTGAGGCACAGGCCCTCTTAGTTCATTCTAATATTGTTCTAACAGTTGAAAGGTGGAAGTGTCTGTGTGTTTTGATTTTGTGAATAGTGTCCATATCAAGTTCAGGTCAATGTTCGATCAATCAAACGGTGAGGGTTTTCACCGAGTATCTTTTATTGTTTTGCAGTACTGCATGTCATGTGTATTTTCCAACCATGGTACCCTTATAATCATGATAATAATTGTAATAAGTCAAAGCTAGTCAGATGAGATATGTTTATCAAAAGTTAAGATAAAGTTAAAGGTAACTTAGCGTCAAACATCTACAGAGGTGTGACGCCTCCATATTCTGGAGGCTGTTATGAGATTTACAGAGCCGGGTTGCCATCGGGGGAATTACTGCTCGATTTCTTATGTCGGAGGAAATGTCGGAGCGTATTGGGTATTGACACAACTGCCATAGGCCGGCGTGGTATCCTGAGTCTGTGTGACCGCCTAGGTTCTTCTCGAGGCATTCGCAGGAGTCTGAAAGTATCTCATGGCAAGACGTGTATAGGGATTGTTACTTAAAGTTGTCCGCTGCTCGGTTATCTCTCAATCAGAGGTATCGTCGGAGCTTTTGGGTATTGACACGGCAACGTGATATCCTGGTTTCTGGGCTGCTTTTCGTAATAATCAAGTACTTGGCATATCTGTCTAAGCACCGAATATAAAGGTATCCATATCGGGCGTGACTTCAATGTGGTAGGAAGCTACCGTTCCCCCGACTATGGACACGTGCGTGACTTCCATGCGGTATGAAGCTACCGTTCCCCCGTGCAATGTATTATATTTCCATATCAGGCGTGACTTCCATGCGGTAGGAAGCTACCGTTCCCCCGACTATGGACACGTGCGTGACTTCCATGCGGTATGAAGCTACCGTTCCCCCGTGCAATGTATTATATTTCCATATCAGGCGTGACTTCCATGCGGTAGGAAGCTACCGTTCCCCTGATCATGGACATGGGCGTGACTTCAATGCGGTAGGAAGCTGCCGTTCCCCCGTGCAAGGTATTATATTTCCATATCAGGCGTGACTTCCATGCAGTAGGAAGCTACCGTTCCCCTGATCATGGACACGGGCGTGACTTCAATGCGGTAGGAAGCTACCGTTCCCCCGTGCAAGGGATTATATAATGCTGACGAGTCAGGATTTGAGATTTGTCCTTCCACTGGGAAGGAGTTTGCAGCAAAAGGGGGAAGAAATGTGTATTCTGTAGAACGCGGTTCTTCGAAAGAAAACATCACCGTGCTGTTTACTTTCTCAGCAGATGGTACGACTTGCGTGCCAATGGTAGTTTTCCCTTATCAACGCATTCCGGAAAAAAAACTACAGGTATTAATCCTAAGTGGGGCGTAGGAAGAAGCGATATAACCGAAACATTTTATCAATATATAGCAAAATATAGAGCAAATGTTTTCTATCATCAAATTACCAGTGATCCTCTTTCTCGACGGTCATAAGAGTCACCTGAATTATCATATGAGCATTCTATGTAATTGAAATCATTTCACTGTATCCTAATGCTGCAAGGATTTTGCAACCCTGTGACGTATCCATTTTCCGACCAATCAAAGAAGCTTGGCGTCAGTCAGTACGAAAGTGGGAAGAAGAAACAGTTGTAAGTTCTTCCGAAACGGTGATACAATACCTACGGATATCGCAGAGCCAAAAAATAAAATTTATATTGTACAAAATATATTTATAATGTCCCCAACAAAAAAATCCTTCACTTGCTTCAAATTCTAGCGAAACCGAACAAACCGCAACCCTTAGTCAACCGAGTACCAGCAAAGCTACCGTCAATGTAATGGGTAAGCAAATAATTCCTCCCAACCGAGTCGTAGTTACAAACAATTTGTTAGGAAGTTTCCTAGAGTCACCTTCTGCACTAGGAAGAGAGGATAAACGAAACCTAGAGAGATTCCCTTTTGCTATAACATGTGAGCGATATCCGGAGATGTTCAGTAAAAAAGAAGAATTTAAGAAACAGCAGGAAGAAGCAGGAAAAACGAAACGAAAAACAAGGTAAAGGTAAGAATTCACAAACAGCAACACACCTCGGTTGGCCGCGTGGGTCAGAGTGTCGTGCTACTGATCAGCCGGCCGGCTGGGCCGCGAGTTCGAATCTCGCCTTCGCCATGGATGTTGTGTGTTTGTTTTCGGCAGCAGCGGTGGCCGCAGTAGTAGACTCTTCGGTCTCCTGATCAGTCGCCGTGCGCTGTGCGGGTTCGATTCCCGTCTCCAGGAGAAATGTTTCTCTTGGCCATGGATGTTGTGATTGTCCGTAGGTGGTAGATGGTCTCTGACTGTCGAACGCGGAGGTACCACCCGGCGGTTCTCGTAGGCGGAGCCAGAATGTGTGCATGTTGCATGCACACGTGTTCCCTCGCCAGAGTCCGTGTGGCGTCCCCCCTTTCCCATGTATCCCCCATAGCCCCACGGTACCCAATGGGTGCTTAGGCCTTAGGCCTTCGTGGTAGTTGGAGTATAAAAAAAAAAAAAAAAAAAAAAAAAAAAAAAAAAAAACACAGTGCTCTGCCTGCCTAAAGGGCATCAGATCTGGTGAACTGCAATGTGATGACTGTAAACGATACTATCATCAAGATTGTGGTCCACAAAGCCATGAACATAACATACATAGTTATGACGATTTATACGTATGTCATAACTGCTACAGATTGAGTGATAGTGACGAAGATTGTGAAGATATTGATGATCAGGAAGTCGGTGAATTAGACGACCAATATAATCCGGCAAAAAAAGCATTTTACAAATGATTATACCACATTATATAAGACTCGTCCAATAACTGGATTTTCAGTGTCCTATATCTAAATATAAATATATATATATATACCTATATATATATATAAATAACTACGTATATAGTTTTTGCATATGTTCTAACTATCATTGTTAGTGTGAATTCTGCAAAGCTATTTTCAAATATGTTCTAGCAGTCTAGCCTCTAACTTCCCTTATATGTAGTTTCCATTGTGTCTTTGCAATAATTGAAAGTTGTCTAAACCTTAACTGTCCAATAATTGTCTGGTTTAGCCTATATGACTTTTAATTCGACAGTGTACAGTGAATATAATTAAAAACAACATTGATAACTGAAGCCTCATGACGTTTAGGCAACACGTATAACTACAGAATGTGTTCACAACGTGTCAACTAGTGATAAGTTAACATCTTGTACAACAACCTACAAAATGTCAAAAAAAAAATCACTTTTCAAGACACGTAATACCCGTGCCGTGGTAACTGAATACATACACGTTTCACAGATGATTAAATCTGTGCCAGAATGTTGTGTTTCTTCAAGTACGCTACTGATGTGCGATGGATCAGATTACCGAGGCTGCTTCATTTTGCATCATTAAATCTGCGGAGCAAATAAACCGACAAGTACCGAGATAATCGACTCTAAAAGTAAACAGACCAGATTCCATACCTCACTACCTTGTAATTACGTGGAATATCCGCGCCAAGGTTCATGAAAACATTCTTTGGAGTCGTGATTGTTTGATGTCACATGCCGTGATAAACGTATACTTTGAGATAAATTGACTTACATAGTTGACCTAGATATGCGTACGGATGATCGAGTGTGCCGTAAATAGTGCGTAGGAAAAAATATGAATGCCATATTTTTTATATCGTCAAAGATAAAAATTTATTGAGATTGACTGATAATGAAACTCTTACTTGTCTATCAGCATGATAATGAGCCCAAACACTCATCCAAGCTCTGTAAACAATTTGTGGAAGCAAAAGAAGAACAAAACATTCTTAAAGTCATGCGATAGCCTCCACAATCCCCGGATTTGAATCCGATAGACTTGCTGTGGGATGAACTGATTCCCTAGCGAGGTTCCCAACAGATGGCGCTAGTAATACCATTCATTGTTGTTACAATATACATATTTACATTTACATTTTTTTAATGGTGGATTTTTCTGAAATTTTGACCAATTACTTATCTTGCCGCATACAGAAAATTGTTGCAGTAAATTCATTATTACTATTCTTTTTTCCATGTAATTCTTGACGGATTCTTGTTTACCCATTTTCAGTTATCTCGCTTAAAATGCAGCACCTTTTCTTACACTATCTCGGTATCCATCTACAAACGCAACACAATGGTACAAGTTCCTTACACCGGTACTACCGCTGCTGTCATACGATGCTTAATAAATAATGCAATAAGAATACGTAAACATACGCATACGAGTACGACTGGTACCGACTTACCATTTACATTATTATATTATTTATCTTGTCTTCAACGGGCGTTCGGATGCATTGCATTGTCTTTGAAAAAAACAAATAAACAATTAAAGTTCGTATTCCATTATTCGTAACGTTGTTGGTGGTTCAGTCATCACGGTAATTTATACAGGGTGTGTCGCTCTACGACAGACAGTTCTCTTTTTGGAGTGCGTGTGGGGTTCAGAGGCGTATTAGCAACCGACTTAAAGGCTAAAACAGGGGTGCTCACCAAGATTTTTCTCAAGTCTTTTCCATAAACATTCGTTACGTCAAGCGTGACAGCTGGTTATCTAGTGACATTTCGTAATACCTATATCGACAATTCTGACGTTAAGTTCGAGGATAATTTGAACGTTTTTTGTTTGACCATTTTTGATGTGGGAGGTGGGAGGTATTCAATGATTTCCGTAAAAACACCCTGTATCTTCGAAACGCTAAGCCGATTTTAACAAACTTGAGCTAGTTGAAAAGATCTATTCTTGGGCTACAAAAATGTTATAATATTTGCTAGTTTCACATGTGACTGCTAGAGGTTTTTTTTCGGCAAATGGTTAATTTACTCAAAAACAATTAGATGCAATGGTCTAACTTTTTTATGAAAAAGCAACTAAATGATGTCTGAACAAGGCACCGAAAATCGCATCTCGATATCTTGTTCCTAACATAAAATGTAGACCAAAAAAATTGTATTACGGATATCCCTTACATTTTTTTTTAAAATAATTTTAATGAAATACTTTTTTAGCCGTTCTATGTTGTTATTTATGAAAAAGCAACTAAATGATGTCTGAACAAGCCACCGAAAATCGCATCTCGATATCTTGTTCCTAACATAAAATGTAGACCAAAGAAAATTGTATTACGGATATCCCTTACATTTTTGTTTAAAATAATTTTAATGAAATACTTTTTTAGCCGTTCTATGTTGTTATTTATGAAAAAGCAACTAAATGATGTCTGAACAAGCCACCGAAAATCGCATCTCGATATCTTGTTCCTAACATAAAATGTAGGCCAAAGAAAATTGTATTACGGATATCCCTTACATTTTTGTTTAAAATAATTTTAATGAAATACTTTTTTAGCCGTTCTATGTTGTTATTTATGAAAAAGCAACTAAATGATGTCTGAACAAGCCACCGAAAATCGCATCTCGATATCTTGTTCCTAACATAAAATGTAGGCCAAAGAAAATTGTATTACGGATATCCCTTACATTTTTGTTTAAAATAATTTTAATGAAATACTTTTTTAGCCGTTCTATGTTGTTATTTATGAAAAAGCAACTAAATGATGTCTGAACAAGCCACCGAAAATCGCATCTCGATATCTTGTTCCTAACATAAAATGTAGGCCAAATAAAATTGTATTACGGATATCCCTTACATTTTTGTTTAAAATAATTTTAATGAAATACTTTTTTAGCCGTTCTATGTTGTTATTTATGAAAAAGCAACTAAATGATATCTGAACAAGCCACCGAAAATCGCATCTCGATATCTTGTTCATAACATAAAATGTAGGCCAAAGAAAATTGTATTACGGATATCCCTTACATTTTTGTTTAAAATAATTTTAATGGAATTCTTTTTTAGCCGTTCTATGTTGTTATTGTTTTTATATAATGGAGTAAGTAAATTTATACTGCTACAATATATTTCTGTACCCCAGAGCCAGACTAGGTTAAGTCCATTTTTGTCAAAAATGAGTTTAATAATGGGTGATTTTTTTGCTAGTATCTTTTTGGCAACCCTGTTTTTGACAGATGACTCGTGCATCGTGTCTTGTGTCATTGTTAAACTTATTCAGTTTGGTCTATAATTTAACCATGAATCGACTTACGAACGAACAACGCTTGCAAATTATTGAATTTTACTATCAAAATTCATGCTCGGTTAAGAGAGTGCATCGAGCACTGCTTCCCATTTATGGGCAATTTGGTCGGCCTACTGAGGGAGCTATTCGGAAGCTTGTGACAGAATTTCGAACCCAGTTTACATTATTGGACATTAAACCATCAACACGCAGACGTAGAGTGAGGACTGAAGAAAATATTGCGGCTGTATCCGCCAGTGTTAGTGATGACCGTGAAATGTCGATTCGCCGCCGTTCGCAGCAATTGGGCCTCTGTTACTCCACTACGTGGAAAATTTTGCGACAGGATTTGGGTGTAAAACCTTATAAGATACAGCTGGTGCAAGAATTGAAGCCACACGACCTTCCACAACGTTTCCAATTTGGTGAATGGGCGCTGGCAAATTTGGAGGAAGATCCACATTTTTATCGAAAAATTGTGTTTAGCGACGAAGCTCATTTCTGGTTGAATGGGTACGTTAACAAGCAAAATTGCCGCATCTGGAGTGAAGACCAGCCAGAAGCATTGCAAGAGCTACCAATGCATCCCGAAAAAATCACTGTTTGGTGTGGATTATGGGCCGGTGGCATCATCGGGCCGTACTTATTCAAAGAAGACAATGGCCGGAATGTAACTGTGAATGGCGAGCGCTACCGTGCGATGATAAACTTTTTTTTGGCCAAAATGGAAGAGCTGGATTTGGCTGACATGTGGTTTCAACAAGACGATGCCACATGCCACACCGCACACGAAACAATGGTCCTATTGAGAGGCGAGTTCGGTGAACAGTTTATCTCACGTTTGGGGCCCGTCAATTGGCCGCCTAGATCGTGTGATTTAACGCCGTTGGACTATTTCTTGTGGGGCCATGTTGAGGCTAATGTCTACAGGGATAAACCAGCAACGATTGACGCACTGAAAGCCAATATTGAAGCATTTATTCGTGAGATACCGGCCGATATGTTGGAGAGAGTGTGCCAAAATTGGACCTTGCGCATGGGCCATCTAAAGCGGAGCCGCGGCCAACATTTACATGAAATAATCTTTAAACATTAAATTATATCGACCGTTCTATCGACTCAAATAAAGATTTAATCGTTTTTTCAAATTTTTTGTTTTTTTTAAAAAATCACCCGTTATGTTAAGCTTATGATAATATTGTGAATTTTCATCTGCTACATGCAGCGTCCATCTATCTTTAATAATAAGGACTAAGATGCGAATCAAAAAAAGGGCACCGCTATATGACTTGCTCTTCATTGAGCTATTGAACGAGATTAAACGGCGAGATGAATGTTAAAAAACTCTCCTTACCGCGCGAAAATCTACCGTTTTTTCGACTTTACCAGCCGTTTTCGATCGCGTTTCTTCATCTCATCGCGACGGCTCTCGCCCGCCCATAAAGCGCCGAGTTTCTAGTTTCCGAAACGGTATCGCTTTTCTTTCGAACGTTTCGCGAACCCGGGAAAAAAGCCGGAAAAATCGCGTCGATGTCAAACGCCGGTCCGCGCCGCCTACCAATACCCACCTATCAAAAACAATCGATCATCGCTTAATATAGATGAAGTTATGACATTTTAACTCATATCAAGTCGTATTCAATACAATGCAAGAAAAATATTTCATATATAATTATCTCAAAACTACTTATTTGGACTTAACCTAGTCTGGCTCTGAGGTACAGATTTTGAAATGTGGTATCGGATGTTTTTGCTATGGTCGCTACTTCGTACTTCACTGATCTGGCGCTTACTACATTGGGAGCTAAAACAATGAGTATTCAGTCGTACACTTGTATTTAATTGAGATACTTGGGTGGTCTTGATTTTCAAAATCTCAGAAGACAAGCAAAGTCTACACGGAATCCATATGTGTCGCTTTTCGTAACTTTGACGAAAATAGAGTATAATCTTTATGCTCAAATTGACTAGAGAAGTGTAAGCCTTGTGACTCCTTTTAGCAGACGTTGGCGACAACAGAAACCATCGGGCTAACACTGATCTTTTTTTATAATATTGTGACAAAGTGCAGGTAAACATTAAATATCGTGTAATATGACTTGGATAAGTAACCGCCTCATGGAGAATTAATTTTAGAATTAATTTTCAGATTAAATCAACCTTTTTGTAACCATTATTCATAACTCCCCCAAGCCAAATTTCCGCAAAGTAATAGAGGATAAACAAGAGCATAATAAAGACTATATAGATATTTCTTATCCCTAAAGTACCTGAATTTTGGAATAATACGTCTCAGGTACTCTGTATGGGTATTCCATTTTAAGTGTTTGTACACCATTCCTTGTATGAAATTGAAGTTTTCTAAATCGTTGACACTTCCCTTATTCGCCTTATGACGGGCGAATTTTCTGTCGTCCGTAGACGAGTTGTTAACAATCATACATAATCGAATACGGGAAATTACATTATCCAAGATATTCATTGTATATGATTCAAACAAAAATATGCATTATCCGTGAACCTGTCGACGCGCAATCCATAATTCATCCCTACAACTTCCGCGCATTTTATTCAAAAGGACGATTTATTTCGGGGCAGAATAAAGTACAGCCGGAGTCAAAATGCGGAAGAATAAAATGGCACCTGTTGATTCGATCCAATTTATCATTTCCGTTGTGAAAACGGACAGAACGGCAGCTCAGTAAGTAAATGGATGCATCGAGAAGGTTTTCCTTGTTGTTAGTAGAAATGTTTTCATTTTCGATGGTTTTGTACAATGGCGTGGATGATGATGCTCAGTCGGAACTGATGACTACTGACGTTTCATTCCACCGCGTCAGCATCACTTTTGAAATATCCTCAGATGGACTTACGTCTTTTCGTCGTTTGTAAATGAGTTTTTGTTAATTTTTTCCATAGCTACTAATTCCTATAACACCATACATATTTTACTTACATGCTTTGCAACAGGGAGCTGTGTATCTTACCTATAAAAAAAATGTACTTTAATATTCTAGCATTATATTACCAGTGCTTTTCAAAAAGCTGACTGCTTTTACATCCCACGCCTACTGGAGAGAAAGTATTTTACTCGCAAGGCATTTCGAAAATGAGACTGTGTTTTTTTTAATATATCACTCATTTCCGTCGATCTGTTTGTCAGTCTGTCTGTCGGTGTGTCTATTGATGAAACTTTCACACGAGATAACTATTATACCAAGGACGAAAAGTTCTGTGTAGTTGTATGTATACTAAGTGACATATAAATCCGAACACCCAGTTTAAATGGTTTTATTTTAATAAAAGTTGGTGAATGTATTTATCTTACTGTAAATAACAAATTTTCAGCCTTATCAGTTGGACATTCCGGTTTTTATACTGCTTTTTTTTAATTCACTAACGCTCTAAAAATGAATATTTCAGCCGCAGTAAAGAATCAACGTTGGCGGATTTTGGTTCTTGACATCCTTTACGATCGGTTACGATGCCTAGAGTACGGAGACCTGTACGATTTCGTCAACTTAGTGAGTTTGATAGGGGCCGTATAGTGGGCCTTCGGGAAGCTGGACTTTCTTTTCGGGCAATTGCAGTTAGAGTGTAAAGAAGTGTAGACACTGTGGTTAGGTGTTGTCAGGCATGGCTTCGAGAAGGCCGTACGCAAAGAGCAAGGGGCACTGGACGCCGCCGTAGAACAACAGACCGTGAAGATCGCTGCCTAAGATTATTGGCCTTAAGGGACCGTTTCTCCACTACCAGGTCCATTGCAAATGAATGGTTTGCAGATCACGGAAGACCTATTGGCATGCGAAGTGTTTACAGACGATTGATAAGTTTTGGCTTGTTTTCATACCGGCCACACTGGGTCCTCCCTTTAACTCGAGAACACCGACGTAATCGCCTTGAGTGGTGCAGACAACGGTCACTCTGGGATCAGGAATGGAACAGTATTGTCTTTAGTGACGAGTCTCGATTTTTTTTAGGCATGCACGATGGTCGTGCCAGGGTTAGAAGGCGACGTGGTGAAAGGAGGAATCCACAGTTTTTTGTTGAAAGACATGTTCATCACACTGTTGGAGTTATGGTTTGGGGTGCTATAGCTTATGGTTCCAGGTCACCTTTAATCTTCATCAGAGGTAAAATGAACGCGCAGCGTTATATCCACGAAGTTCTAGAACCCCATCTTTTACCCTATCTTGACACCCTGGCAGATCCAACTTTCCAACAAGATAATGCCCGACCACATGTTGCAACAGTCACAATAGACTTCTTTCAACATAATGATGTCACATTGTTACCATGGCCACCAAGATCTCCCGACTTATCCCCAATTGAGCACTTGTGGGATATGATGGGTAGGAGATTGCTCAATTTGCAACGTCCTCCTCAGACTCTAGAAGCACTTCGAGAGGAGTTGGTGGTTGCCGGGAATGAGATACCACAGGAGGACATTGACCACCTGATCAGAAGCATGCCTAGGCGCGTTGGAAAATGCGAAGCACATCAGGGTGCATCCACACATTATTAAAGGTCAAAGGGCTTTAAAGCAGTGCAATCATTTTGAAATTTTTATCATATACTTATTATGCTTCATTAAGTTCTTATACAAAATTTTATTAAAATAAAACCATTTAAACTGGGTGTTCGGATTTATATGTCACTTAGTATATTAGTATGTTAAATACATCTTCTTTTTTTGGAGGGTACTATCCGAATATAAAGTAAAATACGCTATATCCCGAAAATTTTATAAATTTTGATAGCTTTTATTTTGAAAACTCTGAAAATATTAATTTTCGAAAACTTAAAATGAGTTTTAAACATATTGAACATTATGAAAATTTTGTAAATTTTTAAAAATGACAATAATGAAAATTTTCAAAATATTAAAAATCTAGATGAGTTTGAAAATTTTGGAAATCAAGTGAATACTGAAAATTTTGAAAAACATGGTTATTATAAAATTTCTGGAAATTTTGACAATTTTGACAACTGAAAATTTTAGAAATTTTGAAAATACAAAAAACTTTGAAGATTTTGAAAATTTAGAATTTTGGAAACTAGGAAAACTGAAAATTCATAAAATTCTGATAATTTTTATACATGCATTTCTCTCTTTAGGTGAATAATGAAAGCAAAAAGGCATAAGGGCGGTTGAAAATGTTTAGAATTTTGATAGCTTTGAAAATTTTTAAAATACTGAAAATTTTGATTTTTACATGATTTTTAAAATATTGAACATTACAAATTTTATAAATTTTGAAAAATGGCAGTTTTGTGAATTTTGAAAATCTAGATGGATAATTTTGAAAATTTTGGATATATTGAAAATTTTTGAAACCATGTGAATACTGAAAATTTTAATTTAATAATCCCGAAAATTTTGACAATTCTGAAAACTGAAAATTTTTAAAATTCCGAAATTTTGAAAATTTTGTAGTTTGGAAATTCGGAAAACTTAAAAATCTGAAAATTATAATAACTTTGAAAATTTCCAGGACCATCTGAAACGTCAAAAAACGATTTTAACGAAACAGTGTTCTATAATGGCACCTAGCCGCAATCTTGAAGTATCCAATTGTCACTTTCACTTCCAACATCCAGAATTTCAGCATGATCGACCCGTTGAAAAAATATGTAGGGAATCTTTTCAAAAAGCACTGTAGTATCATATGTGCCTTTATACACCTCTAATCTGTCCCAATTTTAATATTTTTTTTGATCACACAACGCCCTATAATCGCTACCGAAAAAATGTAAACTAAACTAAGCGGCATACCAGACGATTCGGTTCGACAACAAAACGTCCTAAGATTTTTCTAAACGGCAGCATCACCAAACGAGCGTAATAAATTTTAAGCAGCGCTTATTTTAAGGCGCGCTGAAATGTTTGTAAACTCGTAAAGCTGGAAGGGTATTTATAGGAGCCAATGAAGTAGCATTAATCGCGACTGTTCGGAGTGTGAAATTGAACGAAATTCTCTCGACGGAATTATTGCGAGTTTCACACCCCGCGTTATGTTATTAGACGATGAATCTTTGAGTGCATGGATAGCTTTAGTGCCAGGTCGTTTGTGATGATGATTTCCTGCGCCTAAAACAACAATTGATTACAAACTTAGATTCAACGGTTATGTCAAGAAAACCCATTTGAGAGACACTTCTTTCTCAGGATCCTGAGACTCGTATTTGAAGCAGTAGTGTCACAACAGAAAATCTGAACTTTATCTTCAAGATTCCAGTCAATAATAGAATCCCAAATTGCCTGAGGCCGCTTCACAATTTTACAAATATCATCATTTTCCGATGTTTAGGTCAAACTATTTCAGCACCAAATACACGCTCCGCCATAACAAAATATATTGCAAATATCAACGTCAATAAATTTGCTATTTATCCACATTCCGAATAAAACCACCAATTTATATGCGTGTATTTATTTTTATGTAATATAAATATATGTGTATGACAATAGCTAATAACCAAACAGCGCTGCACTGGTGGACGGTTTATATGCAAATATTTTTGGCAGGAAGCTTATCTTGTGCACTATATTTATTTTATATACATATAGTATGCGGGAGTGCATGAGCAGAGATACCGTTGTTGTTTCATGCCAAAGCATTGTACTTTGTATGGTAATCGTGGTATCATGTTGTACAAACAGCGTTATGATGTTAAGAAGAATTAAAGATACAACTCATACCTATGCGTTTCTGTGAACCTGATAACAAGGGTCCAATCTTTCAATTTCACGAAGACAGCCTGATCGACAGTGCATCAGGATCGCAGAAACTACGCGGAGCATAGACGCCAAGGAACCAACTTTCACGATAGACCACAGTACTATTCACATACCTCCTCGGACTTGTGTGATCCTGATAGCAAGTCACCTTCCATCAATTCTACGAGAAAAGGCTGGTCGACACTGCGATTTTCAGAAACCTATAGACCTGTATCAGGATCACAGAAACTGCAAGAGGTATCGATGTCATGGATTCAAATTTTGTGCTTATCTCATAGCAGGAGCAGGCTACCATTTGCATACCACCTCGCTTTTCTGTGAACCCGATAACAAGTCTCTATCAATTTTACGATGAAGCTGTGGTGATATTAAGAAACTTATAGATCTGTATCAGGATCGCAGACACAGTAAGAGGCCTTGTTGCCATGGATTTGGATTTCACTCTATCTCATAGCAGGAACAGAGTTCTATTTGAATACCTCCTCGCCTTTATGTGTACTTGATAGCAAGCCTTCAATCTACCAATTTTACGAAGAAAGCTTGATCGACAGTGCGACTTGTAGATTTGCATCAGGATCGCAGAAACTAGGAGAAGCATAGACGCCAAGGACCCATGAATCATAGATAGAGCACAGTACTATTCACAGAGTCTGGTCGATACTGTGATTTTCAGAAACCTATAGATCTGTAGATCACTGAAACGGCATGAGGTATCGATGCCATGGGTTCCAATTTCGTGCTTATCTCATAGCAGGAGCAGAGTATCATTTGAATATCGTCTCGCCTTCCTGTGAACCTGATAAAAGTATTGAGTAACTTATAGATCTATATCAGGATCGCAGACACTGTATGAGGTATTGCTGCTTTGGATTTGGATTTCACTCTATATCGTAGCAGGAGCAGAGTTCTATTTGAATACCTCCTGGCCTTTATGTGTACCTGATATCAAGCCTTCAATCTACCAATTTTACGAAGAAAGCTTGATCGACAGCGCTAATTTAAGAAACTTATAGATTTGCATCAGAATCGCAGAAACTACGAGAAGCATAGTCTCCAAGGACCCAAGTTTTACGCATGAATCATAAATAGAGTACTAGTCACAAAGTCTGGTCGACACTGTGGTTTTCAGAAACCTATATCTCTGTAGATCACAGAAACGGCATGAGGTATCGATGCCATTGGATCCAATTTCGTGCTTATCTCATAGCAGGAGCAGAGTACCATTTGAATACCTTCTCGCCTTCCTGTGAACCTGATAAGAAGTCTGCAATCTAACAATTTTACGATGGAGCTGTGGCGATATTAAGAAACTTATACATCTGTATGAGGATCGCAGAAACGGTAAAAGGCATTGATTCCATGGATTTGGATTTCACTCTATCTCATAGCAGGAGCAGAGTTCTATTTGAATACCTCCTCGCCTTTATTTGTACCTGATAGCAAGCCTTCAATCTACAAACTTATAGATTTGGATCAGGATCGCACAAACCACCAAGAGCATAGATGCTAAGGATCCAGGTATTATGTTATTTTTTCGTTATTAATTTAGTGCTTCTTTTTCGCTTTTCCTAACGTACATATGACCTCTTCTATATCTCATTGAGACTGACAGAATGAGTACAGACATTAAATTTGAATATCGCTGTAGGAATGTGCCGATTTCTGTTTAAAATGCGGTTTGCTAATAAGCTAGGTTAATCTACACACCACGCGGCGCCTGATTTGGACATAGTCACAGTACTACAAAAAATAATACCCCTTGACGTTGGAGGATAGGCAGTTAATATCTCGATTATTGCTTATTATTTCCTGACATATTCGCTCTGTAAAGGAAAATCTCAGCTTTGTCATCGCAACAACCATGGAACAATATCCCCATCACTAGCAGCAATCTATCTAGTTACTTGACCGTATGATATTTATTTAGGTAAATACCTCGCAGGCTGTATACATATACGAACAAAGCGCACGGCGTGGGTTGCGAGATGACGTTCATTTGGCAAAGTAATCCCGAAACATTCAATCCATTAACTCCATATATTCGCCGCAGGACCATACAGATTGCGCTATTTAGTTTTTGGGGATCAACTATAAATAACAGGATTTCAATTTGCACTCCCGTTATTTGAATCTCTGGACCGAGCAATTTCCTCTACCAGGCAAGAAGGAGTAGCTTCCGATCATTGGTTTCATGCAATAAATTAGAGCATATTGTTCCTGTCATCTATGCAACATTTTTACTTTTCTGTGTTGGTTCCATTTGTTTCATTGCATTATAATGCCTAGGGTTCGCAGACATGCTATTTTCAGTCAACTTTCCGAGTTTGGAGTCAGATTGAAATCGCTAACAGGGTGAATCGAAACGAAGCTACTGTAAATAAATTTTGTCGAACGTGGTTCCAAGAAAGCCGAAGTCGACGAGTTAGAGGAATTATTATTATATTCATATCCAAAATCTACAACACTTCATCGTGTTTTGCGTTTCGGACAGCTCTTAGACAACGAACCACGCCGGTAGGTGTGTTTTGTGTTCATTCGATATATCTACAGACTAACGGAACGCTTCTCGTACACAGTTATCCAGAGATTCCTTTGGTCTCTCTCCCGAATTCCCGACAGCGACGCAGGATCGCCATTCACCTTGTCTCGCCTGTTTAATTAAAGACGCCACATTGTTTGCGGCTGTCTGTTGCGATACGAGTACGTGTGCGTTTGCTAGACGAAATCAAACTGGAGACAGATAGTCAGAAATGTACCTGCGACAACGTCGCCTAGAATAAAATATCTGTAAATGACATTTATAAAAACAATTCATATCTTGGAATGGATCTGCGGTCGTTTTATCTTCGTTAGCGACCATCGGTTAATCAAATTATCGAACCGTGGTCATGAGAACAGAATGGGCGATCGAAAAAGATACAGGGTGACTTCGAAGTTGAGTCATTTATTTTAACAGTGAGTAGATCTGATCAAAAGAAATGTTTTTTTCCTTTACCATTTTTCTGGTAAAATTAAAGTAACGAAGTTATAGCCCTTTGGAAGTTTGAGTACCGCCCTGTCTCAATAATAATATCATTTGCTCGTGTTTGGCAACAACGGATATAATCCGCCTTATCGGTTCATCGCATCGGAAACAAAAAAGCGAAAGAATTTGGAAAGATGTTTTTACAATTATTTTATTCAGTTCAGTTATACATACAGTCAGTGTCAGTCGGTAACGCGTGTGAATAGTGTCTGTTGCGTGGCTCAAACGAAATAAAAAATGGCACATGTTTATGCGGATCGGTTTCCCAATCGAGTGCAACCAACCCCCCGTGCCTTTGTTAATGTAGTACAATGGGCTCGTGAATCAGGTGACTTAAGACCTCACAGGGGACCTCACGATCAAATACAGGTCCGCACTGAAATACTTGTCGGGAGGATACTTTATAAAACAAGGTAAAATTTTTTTTTTTATTTTTTTTTATTTTTACACACATATTTTGGTTTATCTTCCTTCTACAATCATTATCTGAAAATTAATGACTCAACTTCAAAGTCACCCTGTATATATGTCCCAAATGTTTTGGCACAAGATTTATTGGCTTTAATTCTAACAAACACAAAATAAAATCATGTTTTTTACTGTCACTTGACATTTATTTGTTATGAAGTTTTCGCTTTAAGATCTCGTATACACTGGAAATAAGAAAAAGTATCTACAAGGAGGAAGAGAAAGACCAAGATTGACGGGCGATAGGGAAATAGAAAGGATTCTGAAGATAAAAGGGGTATCAGCACAAGAAGCAAGAAGAATGATCGAAGATAGACGTGTAAAGCTTCAGGCCATCATCAAACATAAACTTGTTACATGATCATGAACTGCAAAGATCGTTGACGTATAAGACAAGCAATAGGGGACCCAACTTGGAACCTTGAGGTACACTACTTGAAATCCATGTGTAAGTACTAAATCCACTATAGAACACTCTCGAGTCTTATCTAGATCCACGTAAGGTTTACTGAACCTGATGTATTAAATTTTTATTAGATGAGAGATGTTTAAAGGAGCTGTTCGTATCACTATTCGATTTTTGTTAATAACCCTGGATATTTGTTCGCTATGAAAAACATTAAGTACGTGTGAAGTACCAGTTCGGTCTATTCGGCTCCAGTTCTTTCTTTTCCAATTAAAGAAGGCGAAAACTCCGACGTGTCGACAATAAAGATCCTTTTTCCTTTAATTCTGTAACTTCGTCGACTTTTTTGTCAACGGTTAACTCGCCGACGCTAGTGGTCAATTTGTCCTCTCTCAACGACAACGCCAGACTTTCTTTTCCTTCACAAGATAGAGACATTTGGGGTTGCGTCGCTTCGTTTGTCTTTCGTTCCAATCAAGCCTACACGCTGGGATCCACGGTCAAACGGCTGGATTAATTCGTGAAAGTTTTCCAATTTCGATGTTGGTTGGTCACTTTCGCGCGTCTTGCAACTAAATTTCCACTTTCGAGTTTGGTGGCGTTCGTCCCTTATACATATTTGTTCTGATTGTCCGATGTGTCATACTTTTCTCTATCTTTTGTTGAACGCGCAGAGTGTAATATTATACAGGGTGGCGAGTCCTACAAGCAGTACAACTTTGAAAACACCCTGTATAACAAGTCGTTGAGAAAAAAGAAATGAATACGGCTTATATTAAGAAGCCAGCGAAAAGTAGTGGTGCGCGTGTTGTGCGTCTACAGAACAGCGTCAATCGATGCACCGCTGGTGGTAGCTGGTATCCGGCCAATTGATTTGCTGGCTGCGGAGAGATGTGCGCTGTATGAAAAGAGAGACGCCGTTTGTCATCTGGCAGAAGAGATGCATGGACAAGAAGGCTGATCCCAGACATTAAAACTTGGAAAAAGTATTTCGAAAATGTTTGCTATAATTGGTATTATAGAAATGGGTCTGGAATTACATGGATCATTCTCACATCCTTTCGTTAAGAGTGGCAGAATCTTTGCAAGCTTTAATAAGGCAGGATATTATTTTCTATACACATGTTTATCAATTTTGTTATAGGATATACTATCAAGTTATTTAAGGTCTTCATAATTTTAACGTCGATGTCATAAGGATCTTAACTTTTAGAATTCTTTGAGCCTTTGATTGCGATCATTGAATGAAAAGTTCGAAAGTTGAAATGTAGTGTATCACTAGTCTGTATAAAATCTTTGTAGTTCGACTGGGTAGCTGGAATTTCAGCAATAATGGTTTCAACAATGCTAACGAAGAAAGAGTTTAAATCATTCGCGTTGAGAGTAGACGAACGTGACTCTGATGATTGCACACCATTGGCTTTAATCATATTCCACAGAGCTGCTTGTTTATTTGACGCTCTACGTATATATTTATCATGAGCATGTTTTTTCTTTATTTCTGATCGGCATTTAGATTTGAATAGATTAATCTCTTTGATACTACCCGGAGATTATCGTTATTAATTTGTGTTATTACTTTCAAATTTTCTCTCATCTGAACCACTTCGAGATCAAACCAGTTGATTTTGTTGCGACAACAAATGATATACTAATAATAATAATAATAATAATTAACGTCTTTTATTTGTAATATTATTATAGGAGGCGAGATTTAGATTATATATCTAAGTGACATATAAATCCGAACACCCAGTTTAAATGGTTTTATTTTAATAAAATTTTGTATAAGTACTTAATGAAGCATAATAAGTAAATGATAAAAATTTCAAAATGATTGCACTGCTTTAAAGCCCTTTGACCTTTAATAATGTGTGGATGCACCCTGATGTGTTACGCATTCTCCAACGCGCCTAGGCATGCTTCTGATCAGGTGGTCAATGTCCTCCTGTGGTATCTCATTCCAGGCAACCACCAACTCCGCTCAAAGTGCTTCTAGAGTCTGAGGAGGACGTTGCAAACTGAGCAATCTCCTACCAATCATATCCCACACGTGCTCAATTGGGGATAAGTCGGGAGATCTTGGTGGCCATGGTAACAATGTGACATCATTATGTTGAAAGAAGTCTATTGTGACTCTTGCAACATGTGGTCGGGCATTATCTTGTTGGAAAGTTGGATCTGCCAGGGTGTCAAGATAGGGTAAAAGATGGGGTTCTAGAACTTCGTGGATACAACACTGCGCGTTCATGTTACCTCTGATGAAGATTAAAGGTGACCTGGAACCATAAGCTATAGCACCCCAAACCATAACTCCAACAGTGTGATGAACATGTCTTTCAAAAAAAAACTGTGGATTCCTCCACTCACCACGTCGCCTTCTAACCCTGGCACGACCATCGTGCATGCCTAAACAAAATCGAGACTCGTCACTAAAGACAATACTGTTCCATTCCTGATCCCAGAGTGACCGTTGTCTGCACCACTCAAGGCGATTACGTCGGTGTTCTCGAGTTAAAGGGAGGACCCAGTGTGGCCGGTATGAAAACAAGCCAAAACTTCTCATTCGTCGCTAAACACTTCGCATGCCAATAGGTCTTCCGTGTTCTGCAAACCATTCATTTGCAACGGACCTGGTAGTGGAGAAACGGTCCCTTAAGGCCAATAATCTTAGGCGGCGATCTTCACGGTCTGTTGTTCTACGGCGGCGTCCAGTGCCCCTTGCTCTTTGCGTACGGCCTTCTCGAAGCCATGCCTGACAACACCTAACCACAGTGTCTACACTTCTTTGCACTCTAACTGCAATTGCCCAAAAAGAAAGTCCAGCTTCCCGAAGTCCCACTATACGGCCCCTATCAAACTCAATAAGTTGACGAAATCGTACAGGTCTCCGTACTCTAGGCATCGTAACCGATCGTAAAGGATGTCAAGAACCAAAATCCGCCAACGTTGATTCTTTACTGCGGCTGAAATATTCATTTTTAGAGCGTTAGTGAATTATAAAAAAGCAGTATAAAAACCGGAATGTCCAACTGATAAGGCTGAAAATTTTTTCACTTGTTATTTACAGTAAAACAAATACATTCACCAACTTTTATTAATATAAAACTATTTAAACTGGGTGTTCGGATTTATATGTTACTTAGTATATAAATAGATTATTTGCAGAGTATAAAAGCAGTAAATCCCATGTGACTGCTATTCGATGAAGAAGAGCCTCACAATTGAAGACTTTCAGCGATCGTATCAACCGTGGAAGGAGGAGTACTTTAAAGGAGACCACATTGAAATTACCTGAACAATTGTAAAATAAAGTTATTGTTCCACTTTTATATACATTTTCTAAACAAACCTCGTACAATGGTAGATCTCATGCTAGCTTTAACTGAACAAAGTTGAGTATCGTATCAGTTAAGATGTTAATAGCTGCAGTTGAGCCCGAGTATAATACCAGACCGGGCAGGCGGTAATGACTAAACAATTTTACAGCGCCCACATGCTCAAAGCAAGCTCTGCTTAACACTTTTTCGTCTGTACATGAGGCACAACTTGACGATTACAACACCATTAAAATGTAAATTATTACCGCTCGGCATTATCGCGGTACGGCCATTGCAAATGTTATTGTAATTGACCGATACCAATTACATACACGTAAACAATAAATTTATGCTGTAATGTGGTGCTAATGAAATTTATCATCGCGGCGCCTTGGTGACGTTTTATTGGACAAAATCTTAATTCGATTATTTATTAGCACAGGCATTAATAATAATTTTTATTCAATTTGCTTTGCGGGTATGAAACGTTAAGAGGAATAGGTCAGGTTTAGATAAGCAAAAGAAACATATACTATATAATAACGAGTTATAAAATAAGAAGAATTATAAATAGTTAAATAGAAGAATATAAAAAGTATGCAGCATAAATATACATGGTTTCATTTTTCGGCAGTGGCACGGAAAGTAAAATCGAGCTTTTCGAAATTGCTACCCGCGTCGCGACCCATGTAAATTTTTTTAAATGTCCGTCACGAATATCCTACTCAAAAGTATGCACATTATGATAATAATCGTGCTTGCAACCAAAACGAAAACGACTGTTCGTTTTCGGCCCGATTTGCAAATCAGAGACGGGCAATAAGCAATTTGTTCTCGGCCGAGATTGAAATTGCTCTATTAGAGCAAAACCGACTTTGCGGGAAGAATGTCGGAAATTGATACAGGCGCTTACAAGAAAACGATTAGCTTAAATGCGTGATCACATTTGCATGTTAGGTCTATAATTATCTGATTATTCCGCGGTATGGGACTCATTTAAACAAATAGCCGCGGGGCAGGGATATACTCGCACCGCCGTTTTATATCTCAAATTGCTTTATACAGCGCGAGAGAATTGCAAAACATAATCTTTATCGTAACTTTTATCTATACCCTATTATACAGGGTGCCTCATCGAAAACGAAACGAACGCCTTTACTGGCTGCTCAGTTTTTTTTTTTGAAAATCGCTCAGACTCGTCGATTTTGTTTTCGAGGGGGACACAAGTTTGGCAAAAAATCACGTTAACACGTGCAGCCCCTGGGCGGGGGTGACACCAACCCTAAAATCTTAAATGGAAAGGGGGATCGAGTGATACCTTATTTTAAAGGTCTTTCAATTCCCTTTATAATGATGTAAAATACATGAGCTTCAGTTCAGTAGTTTTGAAGATTTATTGATTTAAAGCTTAAAGTAGACTTTAATAGGTACATCAGATTAGTTTCAGCAGAAATTTCACTAAAAGAATTTACTTAATAAGTAACCGCTTTTCTTCACTACGCCCATGGTTAGTTTATCATTTTATTGTTGAAAATAGCTATTTTAGCGTTTTTTTGTGGCAAAAAAGTTATTTCTTGAAGAAAGATAAGGAAATATCTCGAACTTATTTTAAATAGGAATTTAGTACATAGTTTGCGATTGATTTGACCAAATTTTGTTGCTAAAATAACTTGTAACGCTTTATTACATAAATTAACCATGGTATATTCCACAGCAGAAAGAGTTGAAATTATCGAAATATTTTTCGGAAATAATAAGTGCGCTAACAGCAGAAATATTTAATGAGCGACATGAGAACAGTAACGTGCATCGAAAGTTGGTGAATGTATTTATCTTACTGTAAATAACAAGTGAACAAATGAATGGTTTGCAGAACACGGAAGACCTATTGGCATGCGAAGTGTTTACCGACGAATGAGAAGTTTTGGCTTGTTTTCATACCGGCCACACTGGGTCCTCCCTTTAACTCGAGAACACCGACGTAATCGCCTTGAGTGGTGCAGACAACGGTCACTCTGGGATCAGGAATGGAACAGTATTGTCTTTAGTGACGAGTCTCGATTTTGTTTAGGCATGCAAGATGGTCGTGCCAGGGTTAGAAGGTGAAGTGGTGAAAGGAGGAATCCACAGTTTTTTGTTGAAAGACATGTTCATCACCTGTTGGAGTTATGGTTTGGGGTGCTATAGCTTACGGTTCCAGGTCACCTTTAATCTTCATCAGAGGTAACATGACCGCGCAGCGTTATATCCACGAAGTTCTAGAACCCCATCTTTTACCCTATCTTGACACCCTGGCAGATCCAACTTTCCAACAAGATAATGCCCGACCACATGTTGCAAGAGTCACAATAGACTTCTTTCAACACAATGATGTTCCAACAGGATGGTGCCCCACCACATTACGCATTACGTGTTCGACAATACCTAGATCAGACGTTTCCAGATCTATGGATTGGTAGAAGAGGTGCCATTGAATGGCCCCCAAGATCGCCAGATTTATCACCTTTGGATTTCTTTATGTGGGGTCATTTAAAAAGCAAAATCTATGCTACTCAGCCAACATCATTAGAAGACCTGCGACAAAGAATTGTGAATGAGTGCCTTCAAATTACTCCTCAAATATTGCAAAATGTGTGGCAACGTTTTGAGCAAAATCTTTATTATTGCATGGAGAGTCATGGTGGCCATTTTGAACATTTACTTGCCTAACGGGTCAGTTCATACTTCATTTCTAAATTACTTTCAGGGCTGCACATATTAACGTGATTTTTTGCCAAACTTGTGTCTCCCTCGAAAACAAAATGGACGGGTCTGAGCGTTTTTCAAAAAAAAAACTGAGCAGCCAGTAAATGCGTCTGTTTCGTTTTCGATGAGCCACCCTGTATATATATTTCTTATTTTTGCCCCTAGAAATCAAACTTGACGTTTCCGTTTTCCCCAAAATATACCGGGAGAGTCACAAATAGGGATGCGACGTTTTCATCGGCGCATCCTGTATACACGATATTTTGATCTCCAGACTACGAGATAGCTGCAAACTCTTCCGCATAGTGAGAAATCAACATCCATCTAGTTCGTTAAAGCTGCAGTACCTCTAACCAGGCACCATCTCATTGTGGTACCGGCACACATGTCAGCCAGTCAGAGTGATCGTAACTTCCCTGCATGTCAGGTCATAATTGGCAGCTATAAATAGTAATAATTATTCGTGTTTGTAAGCATGCATTGCATATTATTGCCCTACGGTACGGTCGAGAAACAACCAACAACGACCATTGCCCGATCGTACACAAGATAAATAACAAGAGTGTTAATTGTTTAACAATATGGTGTGCATTGTACCTGCTCGCATATAATGCATTTATGCATGTATGTCATGTCATGTAGATTGTAGACCGTTACGAAACAACACTATCTATTATGCTGGGTTAACAAGATAAGAAAATGGAAAAAGTAACTATAGTCAACGCCAAACAAAGTGGCGTGCACGTCATCACGATAAAAATTCCCCGACCTAATGCCTAGGTTTCTATCACAAACAATTGCTCTATTGCAGTTTCATATTAATGTGATATATAAATTGTAAAATGGTCATTACTCTCTTATTATGGTTAATAGTCATATAAACATTGTTATTAAAATATCACATAAGTTGCTTTCTGATAAATTTAGACGCATTATGCGAAATAAAATGTTTTGCAAACGCTCCAATCACTTATCGACATGTAAACGCACTAAACCGATTTCGCAGCGTTGACACATTGTCACCTTGAAACTTATTTAAACTGGGAACTGACATTGGTATTAATTTTGACACTGAATCAATTTGTGGCATTTCAAATCTTTATAAATCCTTTGGCCCCGCATACTGTAAATCAACAACTGTTTGTTTCAAAACAAAATTATTCATTTTACGAGTAGATAAAGGCAATTTTGGTATATAAAGATGCCCAAACAGTTAAATAGTCGGTGTAAGGAACTCGTGGCCTCGTTAATGCACTACTTTGAGCAAGAAAGGGACAACAACGGGCCTTTGTTGCCTTTAAATGCTGTTCAAGAGGTAGGTTACTAATAATTATATGTAATGTATATTAATAATAGTGAAATTTTATTTCATTTTTTGTAGCGTGTTGCTGCTGCTTTAAAAATTAGTTTAAGGACAGTTAGTCGTATTTCCGAGGGTGTGAAAAGTGATGCAAATTTAGAATCGCCCAAGAAAAAGCGGAGTTATATTAAACGTGTAACCAACACAGCGACATTGGATACAAGTGCCATTCGAGAAGTGATCTATAATATATATCACAAAAGTAAGATCTTATTATAATAACTTATCAGAAATTTGCATTAATTTGTCAACTAAATTATAATGTCATATTACACATGGTTTCAGAAGAACAAGTTACGATACAAACTTTATGGTCTCGATTAAGAGATAGGGCATTATTTGATGGTAGTGCCACGTCTTTAAGGCGGTTGCTTAGAGATCTTGGATTTAAGTGGCTTAAGGACAATCCGCGACGAGGGCTCATGGAACTACCAAGTATAGCTTTGAAAAGGGTGGAATTTCTAAGGCAATACAATCAAGCCAAGGTTGAGGCCTTATACCAGTTTGTCTTCCTCGATGAAACTTGGATATTTCAAAATGGGACCATAGGTCGCTCTTGGCAAAATGGAAACCAAAAAAGCGTGAAAGCTATTAAAACAGATGGTAAAAGGTATTTTTTTTTTTTTATACTCCAACTACCACGAAGGCCTAAGGCCTAAGCACCCATCGGGTACCGTGGGGCTATGGGGGATACATGGGAAAGGGTACTTTTACACAATTTGCACTATAAAATTTAAAACTAATATATTTTAGATACATTATATTACATGCTGGAAATGAAAATGGGTTTATTGAGGGTAATGAAGCGATATTTTCTTCGAAAACAAAATTGAGCGATTACCATGGAGGGATGAACCAGGACAATTTTTTGAAATGGTTTCAACATCAGTTATTAGAAAAATTGGAGAGTCCATCTATGATTATACTGGATAACGCCCCTTATCACAGCATGATATTGAACAAAGTGCCCAACAATGCATGGACAAAAAAAAATATCCAAGACTGGTTGACAAATCAAAACATACCATTTTTAAACACAATGTTTAAAACAGAGCTATTGAGTATTGTTGCTCGGTACATAATGCTTCTTAATTATATATATTTTGGTCGACAGTTTATATTTCTTTTGTTTATTCCTATTCTTAAAATAACTGCTTTTTTAGAAACAAACCACCTAAAATATACGTGATTGATGAATTGGCGGAACAACATGGGCACAAAGTTCTTCGTCTGCCTCCTTACCATTGTATATTTAACCCTATTGAGTTAATTTGGGGCATAGCAAAAGGTTACTATAACAGACATATTGGTAGAGATGGTAACAGTGAAAAAGACTGTTTGGATATGTGCAATGCGGCTCTACAAACGGTTACCCCAGACATGTGGAAAAATAGTGTTCGACATACTGAGCAAGAAATTTTTAAATGGTATGAAAGAGAACGAATTTTTGATCGACCAGACATCGAACCTTTAATAATCAACTTTGAGAGTGATGAAGATTCAGATTCAGACAGCGCTGAAGAAAGAAACTCCGACTAACTTTATTGTACAGAAAAAGCTTACACCAGTAGCTTACCTAATTTTAGAATGCATTTTTCTGTATGAATTCTGTAAAATAAATACCATGCATAAAATTTGGAGGACCCCATTTGGATTTTTATTCGGTACCTTTAAGCTATCAATTAAATATGGTAGTTTCATAGTGTCATCTGATCAATAATTGTCATACTTAATGATTATGCAAGTACAGATCTATAATTTTATTATACTATTATTTTTGTTCTCATTTGAGGTTAATATTGCTTATAAACCTAGATATGTAAATAATAAATTTTATTATTTTACAAAAAGTTTGGCAACAATGTAAATTTTTCAACACACCCACCTTGATGACGTGCACGCCACTTTGTTTGGCGTTGACTATAGGTGTCTATTAGAATATGCAAATATACAAATCTTATATAAAGTATTACCAACTGTATCTACTACGATGTTAGTTAGTTAGTTTTCTGACCTTGCTTTTCATTTGATTGTTTATTAATTGAAATTATTAACAATTAAAAACAGAATGTTTTTCGGAAATAATCAGTGCGCTAATAGAACAGCAGAAATATTTATTGAGCGACATGAGCCCAGTAACGTGCATCGAAATTATGTTCTAGAACTTGTAGCTAAATTTCGGGAAACTGGGTCAGTCGTTAATAAAAAATGCAACATTGAAAATCCCATAACGAACGAAGCAATAGAAGTGGGGGTTTTAGGGCAAGTTTATGTAGATCCTACGTTAAGTACCCGCAAATTGGAGACTGTGTGTGGTGTTAGTCGACGTACTGTCCAACGGATTCTAAAGGCCCATAGTTTTCATCCGTATAACATTCACCTGGTACAAGAACTTAATGAAGACGATTTTGATCGGCGATTACAATTTTGTGGAGATATGAGTGAACGAATTATAAACGATGAACATTTTCTATTCAACACTTGCTTTTCCGACGAATGTTCCTTTTCCTTAAATGGCGTAGTAAATCGTCATAACTGCCGATATTGGTCCGATTCGAATCCCAGAATTTATCAAGAGGTTCATACACAGCGGCCACAAAAGTTAAATGTTTGGGCTGGTATTTTTGGCGATCATTTAGTTGGTCCTTTTTTCTTACCTGGAAATTTGACTAGTGAAATGTATTGGATTTTTAGAAGAGGTGCCATTGAATGGCCCCCAAGATCGCCAGATTTATCACCTTTGGATTTCTTTATGTGGGGTCATTTAAAAAGCAAAATCTATGCTACTCAGCCAACATCATTAGAAGACCTGCGACAAAGAATTGTGAATGAGTGCCTTCAAATTACTCCTGAAATATTGCAAAATGTGCGGCACTGTTTCGAGCAAAATATTATTGCATGAAGAGTCATGGTGGCCATTTTCAACATTTACTTGCCTAACGGGTCAGTTCATTCTTCATTCTTAAATTACTTTGTTGCCAAATGTATTGATCTCCACTAATTATGATTCATTAGTTTTAAGCTTTAAATCAATAAATCTTCTAAACTACTGAACTGAAGTACATTAATTTTATATCATTATAAAGGGAATTGAAAGACCTTTAAAATAAGGTATCACTCGATCCCCCTTTCCATATAAGATTTTGGGGGTGGTGTCACCCCCGCTTAGGGGGCTGCACGTGTAAACCTGATTTTTCGCCAAACTTGTGTCCCCCTCGAAAATAAAATCGACGGGTCTGAGCGTTTTTCCAAAAAAAAACTGACCTGCCAGTAAATGCGTCTGCTTCGTTTTCGATGCGCCACCCTGTATATTCATAAATAGGTATTTTTGATTCTGACTTATAATATATAGACGATGAATAATAGGTGGATGTGGATACTTTTGCAAATATCGATGTTTTAGGACCCAGAAATGAAGAATGTGCTGTTTGTTTACATTTGATGTGGATTTCTATATCATCAAAAACAGTGAAAACATCCTACCAAATATAATAGCTAGAAAATCGACCTATTATTTGCCGCATTCCCATTGGTCCACTTAAATAACTGACCGTTTTTCCTAAAATTTGAAATTCTATGAACGTTATCCTAATTCTAAAGCACAAAAACATAATATTACATCTATAATGTACCCTTATTTTATTCATCATTTCAATAGAAATCGCTGATATTCAGAGAGCCTTGACAGCTTCTGTCAAATTGCTTTTCGATAAGGTCTTTTCCTATTCGTCCAAGGGACCGTCAAATATTAATGTTGGTGAAATTGGCCTTTAGTATATTTCTGTGTAATTTCTGTGTCATTGTAGTAAAGTCAAATAAGTTGATCAATAATTATATTAAATACGTATCCAGTTGACAGAACACATCAAGTTCTAATTACCAAACACGTATCGTATAGATATCCCAAAGATAACAGCCAATTCTCGAATAAATTACGTATCAATCAACTCCGGGATTTTGATACACGCATCGCTCTCGGTAAAAACTAACATCCTCTCCGTCGTTCTGTGTTCATTATGTCATGTTCGATTTACACAGCTGGACCGTTAATTAAAAATAAACGAAGAGGCCTGTACGCGATAGTATCTAATCGTCAGATCTCCCCGCTGAAATAATAACAAGATCGTTTGTGACTTGAAGATATCTGATACTCTCGTTTTGGATTGTTGCCAAGTTTTACGTGATACGCTTTGTAACATTGGTTCAAGAACTGATGCTGCCAATAGTTTGATATCGACATTAATTATGTAAGCTAACGAAATATCTCAAACATATTTTTGCATGCCAACCCTGTAGCACATGAAACCTTTCACAAGGCTGCTTAGTGTCACTCAGCGCTAAGGCCCTTACGCCTGTTTACATTATACATTCCATTCCTTCTCTGGATACGTCTTCCCAGGATAAACTTTGTTAAAGATACGGGCGTGGACGGCGATGCAGTTCAATTATTGCGTGGAGGAGATCGCTTCTCAGACCAAGTAGTGCGCTTTGTGAACTTGATTACAGTGTTGATGTGCTATTGGTTGTAGTGGTTTGGTTACCTGAAAGGTGAGCAATCACTGAGTGTTTCCTTTATTCTACTGTACTGCATGGATTGATAACAATAATACTTTTATATTCATGGTGGCCTTTGGCCGAAGTGCCGTCCTAGATCTGAATGACCGCTTAGCTATCTTCTCTTGGCAATCGCTGGAGTCTGATTGTATCTCATGGAAGGATGTGTGAAGGGATTGTTACTTTAATGATAGTCATATTGCTCGGTTACCTCTGATTCAGGGGTAACGTCGGAGCTTTGGGGTATTGACACAACGGCCCTTGGCCAGCGTGATATCCCGGCTTCTGGACTGTCTTTTTGTAAAAATCGTTAAACTCGGCACGTCTGACCATACACCTAGCGACCAAAGAGTTAGAGTTAGTCTGTGTGACAACGCCGAGTTAGTCTGTGTGACGACTCCTAGTCAAACTGTGTGACGACTTAATGATCAGTCTGTGTGACGGTCAGGATTAGTCTGTGTAACGATCCCGTGATTCAGTCGATGACGAATCCGTAGCAGTAGTCGGGGTACCATAATGTAATGGTAAATAGTAGATTTGTGCATGTGATGTCATGAGTCAGTTGAATACGGGAGATACTCATAAGTCTTTTTCTAAAAATAGGCGATGGCCCCGACAATCCGACCATATCGCCCTTATCGATTGCCAAAGGAGGATAACTCGTTGTCGTTTCTTCACCAAGTAAGTGACTTTAATATTACCCAGATCGAGTTGCCCATGTAGTAAAAATGAAATGGTACGGGGCGGTACTTCGGAATCTTCTAAGATGAGATGTTTTCACGTTTACCGTTATATTGCTATTATCATATAACGGTTCGTGTCCTACAATTATAGTTTAAAAAAAAACTGAAAAAATATGTTTTATTAGTAACTCGAACTGAGAACCAAGGTCTCTAATCTGTGTTTAGAAGACTGTAATGTACATTTTTTTGCTTAAAATAAGTAAACTAGTTTTGATGAAGACGCCAAGAAGAATTTCCATTAAGTTTGCGTTTTAATTGAGATAATAACAGAATCCCAATAAAAACCGACCACAAACAATTACGGATACTTCGTATTACAACCATCAATTTCTACATCGCGTGTGATGATGTGATTAAAATCCTCATCTACATTATCCTCAGCGTCTGCTGACTGCCAGTTTTCCCTGATATTTAGCCCACGATAACAGTTCTTAATCGGTATTATTTATTAAGGCCGTTTTGTTTTATTTCGCGCCGTATTTTTACGTACGTCTTCGCTCACGACTTTATAACACCCGAGGTGCTCTTAATTGCTTATATTCATGACATTTTGCAATGTGGCATGTGTAGATTAATAACTTAACGTATACTAGAAATAAATATGTAAAAAGAATATGGAACTGCTACTAGAACTTCGAACACTCTACTAATTTTTATAATCTAATCTAAATCGTTTTTAAATTGGGTAATTAACAAATAAATGGCATAAAGTTAAGCCAAAATTTGTAGTCAGTAAGTAAGTTTCATTAAATTAAATATTTAAAACACACATGACAACAGCGCGTCATCATCACTCTTATCGAACCGGCAATCGATCGCAAACGTATCAGTGGTTAGTTATCGGGCATCGGACGTGTTTTGTTTTTGTTCGCGTGCGTCATCGTGTTTATTAACAATGTTCTCGAATCAAGAGTTCGCCGACACGTTGTCAGTTTACGATGAAGCAGTTAAAATAAATGACCCAACCCTGTATATGAAAAGAACGTATCGGAATCGTGCTGCCCACTCCCTAATACACAGATTAAGTCCATGCGAATGAGGTGTATTCACGGTTGATTAACATATGAATAGCTTCATTTCGGAGCGCGTTTAGAAAATTGACTTGTTGATGCCGAATGTATAGGATAATTCGCCTCCAACAGGCATGAATCTGCAAATCATACTCATAACACTCAAAACGAGCCTTCTCGGTAATAGCGGTCGTTGCTGTTGTTCCGCGGTTTTCTCGTAATGCAAAGTATACAGCGGGACGGAAACACTATTACAGACTCCCAGCAGGCACAACACCGGCTACAGTTACGGCAGAAGGTATTCAGTGCGAAGCCAGGGTATGCACAAAATGTGAGAGGAACTGAAACACCTATTGGGCGACAATACTGGTACGGCTCAATATTTTATCAGCGTATACTTTCATGATAGCAAATATGTCTACAAGTTTTTATCAAAATTCGATAAATCACTATGGGTGCTGCATTTGATCTGTCACTTAGTATATTTCGTTACTTTAAAAGTGCCCCTTTTGGATACAACCTAAACATCTTATTCTCGCACACAGAGTCAAATTATACAAAATAACTCAATCGGCACGAAAATTCTAGGCTGCCTGTCATGCAAGACAGACTTTGTCGATCAGCAGATTGAGCTGCGGTTTTCAATTACTCGGATACCACACAGCCACTCAAAAAGAAACACACGACGTTCAAGAAATAATTATAGCGTGCCTAGATTATTTGATATGCTACTCAGATAAGTGACTGGAAAATTATATGGAGTTAGTCTACTAGGATTCCTTTATAATTATAATAACTGTGTTTGCTTTGACCTTTTCATGTTCTCATAAATAGAGATTTTTCTCGTTGGGAAACGATTTTTAGGTCAGTAAAAATGGTGTCTGACAGGAAATGTTCAAGTTTCTTCCTAATTATACAACAAAGGTTCGGACGAGAAGCGTTTGTTCCTTTTTCTTTTTTTATCTCAGGAATTTCCTCATGAAATATCGTTGGTTCCGCCCATTGGCAATCAGCGCCAATCTGTGATTTCTGTACGTACCAGCCCGTATAGGAATATTTGGTTTCCTATCAAGTTACCTTCTCTACTTATCAAGATACCTTCTTTACCGGTTGTACTCTGTTCTTTTTGATTTACTATCGAGCATACCTTCTTCAAGGCTACCCATTTCCGCCTTCTTTTACAAAGTTATTTGCGTCATTTTTACTTTCCTTTTGATGTAGTGGTGTGGGAGTCGTTTCGTTAACTTCCTGATTCTGGGATATTCGACCCCCAAATACCAGTTTTTGGAACGGTATCCCTTTTATTTGGTACCTTACGTTTAGTTGTTTTGGTTTGGGTGCTACTCTGTCCATTTTCTTATACCTTCTTTGCCGGTTGCCTTTTGATTTACTATCGATCATACCTTCTTCAAGGTATTCATTTCCATCTTCTTTTACAAAGTTAGGTGTTCTGCGTCATTTTTACTTTCCTGTTGATGTACTGGTGTGGGCGTCGTTTCGTTAACTGCCAAATTCTGGGATATTAGACCTCCAAACACCAGTTTTTGAAGCGCTATCCCTTTTATTTGGTACCTTCCGTCTAGTTGTTTTGATCTGGGTGCTACTCTGTCCATTTTCTTATACCTTCTTTGCCGGTTGTACTCCGTTCCTTTTGATTTACTATCGAGCATACCTTCTTCAAGGCTACTCATTTCCACCTTCTTCTACAAAGTTAGGTGTTCTGCGTCATTTTTACTTTCCTGTTGATGTAGTGGTGTGGGAGTCGTTTCGTTAACTTCCAGATTCTGGGATATTAGATCCCCAAACACCAGTTTTTGGAGCGGTATCCCTTTTATTTGGTACCTTCTGTATAGTTGTTTTGGTCTGGGTGCTACTCTGTCCATTTTCTTATACCTTCTTTGCCGGTTGCCTTTTGTTTTACTATCGATCATACCTTCTTCAAGGCTACTCATTTCCATCTTCTTTTACAAAGTTAGGTGTTCTGCGTCATTTTTACTTTCCTGTTGATGTACTGGTGTGGGCGTCGTTTCGTTAACTGCCAAATTCTGGGATATTAGACCTCCAAACACCAGTTTTTGGAGCGCTATCCCTTTTATTTAGTACCTTACGTTTAGTTGTCTTGGTTTGGGTGCTACTCTGTCCATTTTCTTATGGGATTTTTATCTTCAGCGTGGAAAGGCATTGCGGATAATCATCATTCACACTCCGCTAGATTTGTTTTGTAACTGCCTTGTAGCTGTTTTGCAGCTGAATACCAGTCTCGTCACAACAAAGGTTCCAGAGGAGCTTTGATGATGCTTTTTTCGACAACATGTCTTCTAATAAGGTTGTAACTTATCTGATTACCGTGATTGGTAGAAAACAGCGCAATTATAATAAATACAATTTCACGAGTATCCATTACTACTAGGTCGGCAGCTGAACAGTCAGTGACATCTTTGTATTAGTCCGTAACGTTGACAATAATAAATCGGGTCTAAATCTGACAAATCTCAGGACCGTGTTCAGAGCTGTTGTTCACAAATATAGATACTCGTGAAAAAGACAGTAGTAGTTATCTTACACTTTTCGCGTATGGTATTTCCAGAACGGCTGTAACAAATTTTATTGCGAGATCGTACATATTTGAGCAGCAGTATATTTCCGTTAGCCATAAAATGCAGTGATGAAAAATATGCTTCTTGCTTCTTCGAGAAATACGTTGCCCGAGAGAGAATCTTGTTTTACAAGGGATTATTTCCGAAATGTACATAAGCTTTTCTTTATTTATCTGGAAGGCTTCTTAACAACTCACTTTATGTACATGCATACAAAGATCGTATCATAGGCGTTCCATAGATAAAACGGGACTAATTTATTCTCAGTTTCGTGATCGTGATTTAGTTAGTACAGCGAAATCTCGACTTAACCGAAGCCCAAGGCCACCAAAGATAAAAACTATAATGCTCGGTAGACTTAGATTAGTTTGCATTGTCTGTCAATATTCTGAAAAGCGCCTATTTACCGACTGTCAATTCGGTTTCAGATTAGGTAGGTCTACTTCTCTTCTATTCTATGAATGCACGAAAACTGAATGCTTCTTTATCACCAAACAATACACGCGACCACAAAAAAAAACAATAATTTATCTTTTGATATGTGAAAAATTCTTGAACTCTAATAAATATACGTGGGAATTTACCTTTTCTGTCACTCAGTATATTATTAACGCTTCCGGGAGATAGCTCTTGATGACAATACTATGTTTTGCATTGCCTAGGTACATTTCGAATATTCCTGCAGACATCGTATCAGGAACATCATCGTTGTACGTATACAATTCCGAAACTTCCAACTACGACTTCCTTACTATGAATACCAGTTTCAAACTTCTAACTTCCATACCGTCCAGCAGTCATATGCGGAAGGAACTGTATATAGAACACGAGTACAAGTGTGTCCGCGCTTTTAGGAGAGTGCTGTTAGACGTAAAACCGAGAAAACGTCGGAACCCCGGTGCGCAGTACAGAATTTTCAAATTTTTAGCATAATTCGTCCAGACTAAAGTATAGTTTTGTGCGTTTTTCGATTTTCAGCTGTTTTTATTTTTACTTCCTATTCCAAAACTGCGAAAAAGTATCGTAATCACGAAAAATAGCATGACTATCTATGAATGTTTAATCTTTCTTGAGCTCCTGTTGAGCTTGGTGAACATAATAGCAACCAAAGTGATGTTGAAGATGCGTGTCATCAACAAAAAGTTGTACATTGCAATGCTTCGCCGATCTAGCTAGGTCGGAAATATACAAGAGAAACAGGAGTGGCCCGAGTATAGACCCTTGAGGTACACCAGCATGTATAAGCGTCCACCTGTTGGCAATCATTGAATAGGATTTAATAAAGCATCAAATATCTGTGGCCTATAAAAATTGAAGTTGAACGACCTCTCGCTGAACGATGCCCGCAGAAAAAATCGAAGCAAATCTGCCACAACGGATCGCGAGGTTTAAGCCCAAGAGCACTCCACTATTTGCAGGCCACCGGAAAGCGGAAGTACTTTGGGTAGGTCCGCGTTTAACTCTGTTAAACTGGGCCGCCAGCCCCTACTAGTTCCCAGTCCGTACTCCGCAGCTTCCGATTCGGAAACTTCGCGGAGGAACCATATTAACTTGAGCAGTTGAATGTAGATTCATTAAGTGGTGGAAGTTGTACTCCGGAAAGTTGTTATGCTAGTTGGGTGGGAGTTTTTCTTTTACGAAGATTTGTATACGGCTTCTGAATAATTCCTGTTGCAAATTCAACTTCTAAATGCAATTCAGCTCCTTTAGCAGAGCAATAGAATATAAATGCTGAGTAATACAAAGCTAGTTACGTCGTTTTATAAGGGCTTGTAAAAAATGATACGGATAATGGCACAATGCGATATTTTAAATTTCTCATTACAAGGACAATCTTGGAAATTCGTGTAGAAGGTTTGAGTTCTACTTATACGAGGATGCGTCGTTTTTCTGGCTGGGAAAATGGGATAGTCATGAAGTTATTTTAATCGATTACCTTCAAATAGGAAAAACCATTACAGGAGCATACTACGCATTATTACTCGACAAGCTGAATGCAGAGCTTTCTGAAAAATGGTCACATCTACAAAAAAAGAAAATACAGTCTCACACCTCAGCGGTTGTTAAGGCGAAAATCCACGAATTACGATTTGAACTGCTGGACCAACCACCTTCCTCATCAGACGTAGCCCCAAGCGACTTCTTTTTGTTCCCTCGTATAAAAATTGCGCTCGGAGGACAGAGATTTTCGTCAAATGAAAAGGCAATCACCTCCGAGAACAACTATTTTGGAGAGTGTGGGAGCCGTGTCGTTAACTTCCAGATTCTGGGATATTAGACCCCCAATCACCATTTTATGGAGCGGTACCGTTTTATTTGGTACCTTACGTTTAGTTGTTTTGGTTTGGGTGCTACTCTGTCCATTTTCTTAACCTGCTTTACCGGCTGTACTCCGTTCCTTTTGATTTACTATCGATCATACTTTCTTAAGGGCTACTCATTTCCACCTTCTTTTACAAAGTTAGGTGTTCTGTATCATTTTTACCTTCCTGTTGATGTAGTGGTGTAGGAGTCGTTCCGTTAACGGCCAGATTCTGGAATATTAGACCCCAAACACCAGTTTTTGTAGCGGTATCCCTTTTATTTGGTACCTTACGTTTAGTTGTTTTGGTTTGGGTGCTACTCTGTCCATTTTCTTATACCTTTACCGGTTGTACTCCGTTCCTTTTGATTTACTATCGATCATACCTTCTTCAGGGCTACTCATTTCCACCTTCTTTTACAAAGTTAGGTGTTATGTGTCATTTTTACCTTCCTGTTGATGTAGTGGTGTAGGAGTCGTTTCGTTAACTGCCAGATTCTGGGATATTAGACCCCTGAACACCAGTTTTTGTATCGGTATCCCTTTTATTTGATACCTTACGTTTAGTTGTTTTGGTTTGGGTGCTACTCTGTCCATTTTCTTATGGGATTTTTACCTTCAGCGTGGAAAAGCATTGCAGAGAATCACCATTCACACTCCGCTAGGCAATCACCTCCGTGAACAATTATTTTGGAGAGAAAAACGTCCAGTACTATTTGGACGGTCTACAAAGATGGGAGCAACGCTGGGAGAAGTATGTAGAGTTACAAGGAGACTATCTTAAAAAAACGTCTTGTATATTTGTTAGGTGGGAAGCTTTTCGATTAGTAACCGCTAAATAAAACCACATATAAAAAATTCTAACGTTTCGGGTAGCCTTCCTAATAGTGTATTATAACTTTTGCGCTTCTATAAACAAGATGAATTTCTCTGCGCGACCAAACTTCTTCAACTTCTGTCTATAAAAATACTCTACAGCTACTCGTAGTTGCGGACACATACCCCGCGCTAATGAGCAATTAGCCGTAACCGCGGCAGGATCGTCGCACGATAAAAATAATCCGGACGGTCGGTCTGTCTGTACGTCTGTGTGTTTGTCCGACGAGATAAACCGCGCCCGATCCATCATAGGTAGCGAAGACAGCCCGCGAATGCACGCACGGTGGTTATTTTTGTCTAGACGAGCTGTGGACACGAAATACGGCCAGACGAAGCATAGCATGAACTGCCAAGGAGTCTGCTTCATTTACTGACTGTTTAGCATATAACTTTAATTAGGGAATGTGTTCTGTTCGGTTGCAATAAGAAGCGATATCTGCACTGACAGGAGAACTTGGTGGCGTATGCCGTGCCGATCAAGGTCATCATCCTAATTTTAAAAACAATATTTATTCACCAATTTGTTAGCGGTATGGTCAAGGATAGGAAAAACGGATTCGTAATAACTTCAGGTCAAACTTTGAATTTGAATTTCTTTTCAAAGTTTTCTTTTTACAGTCATACCTGACTGTGTTCTTGTACTCAACGTAATTAAAATTGTTTTTGTTTCTCAATTTTGAGTCGACTGATTAAGGAACTTGCCTCTGATTGAAACAAAGTCAAAAGAAAAGGTTAAAAATAAATGGTAATTTCTATTTTGTAGACTGTGAGGTGTGGTGTTATGTTTTTTAACAACCAGCATTTTACGTTTTATCAATGAAATTAAAGTTTATACTAATTGTATGAACATTTTTACAACCGTCATTCCCCGACAGATATAACGAATACTGTGCATTGTTGCCAAATTGTACGTTTTGTTGGTGAAAATACGTAATTAAAAAAATTAGGTTACAAGATAAAAATCTCTCGAGGCAAGTTCTCCCAGCATTTGCTGAAAATTGGATGGACATATGCACAAACGACGCCGCGGCTTATATGAAGGAAACATCTTTGAGGTAGGTAATTTTTCCAAAAATTAGAAAAATCCCTAACAATCTAAACCAAAATAAAGGAAAGTGCACTAGCGGCGCACGTGATCAATTTGGAAACAGTGCAGCTAGATTGACAAATCATGAACTATTCTGATACTGATGTAGTGATGGAAATTTTTACCTTAAATAAAAGATTATGATCATTTTCAGAAAGTGGTTCTTTGTACTTTGGTCTTTGATACAAATGGTTGAGGTTTGGACGCCGTCTAGCTCCAAGAACTAGGAAAAAGAATTAACAAGTAATGCCTTTCCGCCTATCAAAACTTACACTGACTGCCAAGTGATGAGTAAGGAAGCACAAATTCACAAGGCACACAAACATTTATTGAACAAAAAAAAATACCTTGGTAGGTGATTGGATATTACAAAATTGTGGGATTGATTCTCACACAAGAGAAGGGACAGCTGCTATGGAGTCTCTCGTAGGAAAAGCTATTTATATCAAAATTTCCACAACCCGGCCAAACCGAGCACTGGGTGTGAAATTGTTTCACTAACGTAGGTTGTGGCCGCTGAACTGCTACACGAAAGCACCGGAAATAGCACCGAGACATATTATTTTTAACCTCACGACGACAATTCTATAACGAAACAATTCCCATTCGGTGGCGATCCCTGCGTCGGCCATACCTCACGCCCTCTATTGTCGAACAGACACATCAACCACATCCCGGCAATGGCATTTAAAGAGATGAAGAGTAGAATCCGATCCTCCACCACAGAACCATTAGAACAAGAGAAGTGTTTTGCGATAAAAATAACATTCAATATTTTTAAAACCTGTTATGAAGTTATTATTCTAAACAAGAAATACGTTATAATAATTGATTTTTAGTCGACCATAAAAAGAAACTGTAACACTATGCTGGCCTTGAGCAGCTCAAAAGTTTTATTTGAGCTTCTACTATATAAAAACATACTCTATACCTACTACGACTTCCATGCCAGACGTGTAACGATGGTGGATGTTTCCAGGAAAAACTCCAAATGATTCATTTACCCTAATTACACGAAAAGAAACCCCTCGGCGCGCCTTGGTGCGTCAGTAGGGTGGCTCCCCTGCATTTCCGCATCGGCCTCCTCGACTTACGTCCAATAACAAAAGACCATATTGTCGGCAACATCTTAACACCAACCAGGATTGTATTCAGCCCATTTCTTCCGTCACCGGAATGTTTTGCTAGCTTTATCAGAGAATTCAGATATTATATCGTGATATCTGCTTTATTTCTTGAATTAAATATGAATATAGCATCTACGATGTTCATAAATCGATTCTATGTAGCAAAATGCAGATCCTTTTCAAACACCATCTGTGACTCTACATTTTGGTACCACACAAAACAGCAGTGTTTACTGTATAAAGAAGCAGCTGTGTGTTTACCTTTCACAGATGAAGTAATAATTTCTGCTTCATTAAGGCCCATAAGTACGACCTAAGATTCAAATACCCGTTTGACGCATCTATGAGGCTGTACATCGAAAATAACAGCTAGCGGGAATGCCTATCCCAGGCGGTCCAGAAGTTGGATTAATTTGAAACTTCGCACACGCATCAAGGGCCGATGTCCACAAAAAACTAATTTTTTCAAGTGTTGTGCAACGATTTTGGGAAAAATTCCACGAATAGTCTTATAAATCATATTAGAGTATATTTCAACAGTTGGCGGAGCGTACTCCACTGGGACCAGGGGGGGTGAAACGGGATATTAATGCACAATCTGGCAACCATGTCGCACCCTCAAAAAATGGCCGCTGACAACCACACAAGTCACCGTGTTGTCATTGAATAGCATGGAATTAAACCTTCTTCAGTCTATAGTCAACGCCAAACAAAGTGGCGTGCACGTCATCACGATAAAAATTCCCCGACCTAATGCCTAGGTTTCTATCACAAACAATTGCTCTATTGCAGTTTCATATTAATGTGATATATAAATTGTAAAATGGTCATTACTCTCTTATTATGGTTAATAGTCATATAAACATTGTTATTAAAATATCACATAAGTTGCTTTCTGATAAATTTAGACGCATTATGCGAAATAAAATGTTTTGCAAACGCTCCAATCACTTATCGACATGTAAACGCACTAAACCGATTTCGCAGCGTTGACACATTGTCACCTTGAAACTTATTTAAACTGGGAACTGACATTTGTATTAATTTTGACACTGAATCAATTTGTGGCATTTCAAATCTTTATAAATCCTTTGGCCCCGCATACTGTAAATCAACAACTGTTTGTTTCAAAACAAAATTATTCATTTTACGAGTAGATAAAGGCAATTTTGGTATATAAAGATGCCCAAACAGTTAAATAGTCGGTGTAAGGAACTCGTGGCCTCGTTAATGCACTACTTTGAGCAAGAAAGGGACAACAACGGGCCTTTGTTGCCTTTAAATGCTGTTCAAGAGGTAGGTTACTAATAATTATATGTAATGTATATTAATAATAGTGAAATTTTATTTCATTTTTTGTAGCGTGTTGCTGCTGCTTTAAAAATTAGTTTAAGGACAGTTAGTCGTATTTCCGAGGGTGTGAAAAGTGATGCAAATTTAGAATCGCCCAAGAAAAAGCGGAGTTATATTAAACGTGTAACCAACACAGCGACATTGGATACAAGTGCCATTCGAGAAGTGATCTATAATATGTATCACAAAAGTAAGATCTTATTATAATAACTTATCAGAAATTTGCATTAATTTGTTAACTAAATTATAATGTCATATTACACATGGTTTCAGAAGAACAAGTTACGATACAAACTTTATGGTCTCGATTAAGAGATAGGGCATTATTTGATGGTAGTGCCACGTCTTTAAGGCGGTTGCTTAGAGATCTTGGATTTAAGTGGCTTAAGGACAATCCGCGACGAGGGCTCATGGAACTACCAAGTATAGCTTTGAAAAGGGTGGAATTTCTAAGGCAATACAATCAAGCCAAGGTTGAGGCCTTATACCAGTTTGTCTTCCTCGATGAAACTTGGATATTTCAAAATGGGACCATAGGTCGCTCTTGGCAAAATGGAAACCAAAAAAGCGTGAAAGCTATTAAAACAGATGGTAAAAGGTATGTACTTTTACACAATTTGCGCTATAAAATTTAAAACTAATATATTTTAGATACATTATATTACATGCTGGAAATGAAAATGGGTTTATTGAGGGTAGTGAAGCGATATTTTCTTCGAAAACAAAATTGAGCGATTACCATGGAGAGATGAACCAGGACAATTTTTTGAAATGGTTTCAACATCAGTTATTAGAAAAATTGGAGAGTCCATCTATGATTATACTGGATAGCGCCCCTTATCACAGCATGATATTGAACAAAGTGCCCAACAATGCATGGACAAAAAAAAATATCCAAGACTGGTTGACAAATCAAAACATACCATTTTTAAGCACAATGTTTAAAACAGAGCTATTGAGTATTGTTGCTCGGTACATAATGCTTCTTAATTATATATATTTTGGTCGACAGTTTATATTTCTTTTGTTTATTCCTATTCTTAAAATAACTGCTTTTTTAGAAACAAACCACCTAAAATATACGTGATTGATGAATTGGCGGAACAACATGGGCACAAAGTTCTTCGTCTGCCTCCTTACCATTGTATATTTAACCCTATTGAGTTAATTTGGGGCATAGCAAAAGGTTACTATAACAGACATATTGGTAGAGATGGTAACAGTGAAAAAGACTGTTTGGATATGTGGCACGAGGCTCTACAAACGGTTACCCCAGACATGTGGAAAAATAGTGTTCGACATACTGAGCAAGAAATTCTTAAATGGTATGAAAGAGAACGAATTTTTGATCGACCAGACATCGAACCTTTAATAATCAACTTTGAGAGTGATGAAGATTCAGATTCAGACAGCGCTGAAGAAAGAAACTCCGACTAACTTTATTGTACAGAAAAAGCTTACACCAGTAGCTTACCTAATTTTAGAATGCATTTTTCTGTATGAATTCTGTAAAATAAATACCATGCATAAAATTTGGAGGACCCCATTTGGATTTTTATTCAGTACCTTTAAGCTATCAATTAAATATGGTAGTTTCATAGTGTCATCTGATCAATAATTGTCATACTTAATGATTATGCAAGTACAGATCTATAATTTTATTATACTATTATTTTTGTTCTCATTTGAGGTTAATATTGCTTATAAACCTAGATATGTAAATAATAAATTTTATTATTTTACAAAAAGTTTGGCAACAATGTAAATTTTTCAACACACCCACCTTGATGACGTGCACGCCACTTTGTTTGGCGTTGACTATATATGTTTTGTGTCTGGGACCAAGAGTTGACGGATCCCACACATGTGTCACTCGGGGAGTTTTGAAATGCAATAATGAGCTGTTATTCAAATATAAAATAATAAAATATGGCAAATTTGTAGTTTTTTGCAGGTTTTAGGTTTGCTGGTAGCTTTAATAGTAATTAAAACATGAATTTTATTCAAAAATCAAACATTTCTTCAAATTTTGACTGAATTATATATAATTTCTTAATATTCAATAAGCTGGTGATGTTTCAATGACAAGTTTTCATCTCATACTTTGACAGTATTTTGTTTTCAACATTTCATATCTGTTGGTTGCTAAAATTTGTTGATTGGAACTTGAAGTTCATTCGCTGTGACTGTTACCCTATAGCCTGTTGATTTGACAACATTGGTGAAATCCACCCTTAAACTATTATTTATTAAATTCTAATGATGACTTTAAGTTATTGTGCACTCTACATAGCACCGATAAAAATAAATAAACTGTCACTTGGAAGGTCGATAATTATAAAATATATTGTCTGTATGTATTGATCTGTACTTTGAAAAAAAAACGCTGAGGTGGCCGAATCGGTTTTATTTTCATACGTATGAAATGAAGTTTTAACGACAAAAATCATACTTATCCTCCAAGACAAAATATCCTCAAAATTAGCAGATATCCAGAGATAACTTTGAATAAAATGACATATGAATCTGCCTCTCCTGGGTACAGTCCTGTATGGAACACTTGCTGACGATCAAGTTTACCCTTCCATTCCGTCAAAATGTCACACGGAGTACACTCGAATTAATTGCAGCATATATTCCAGTAAATCCGAAGCGTTTTCATCATACATATCCTGCGCTAAGCGTCATTTCTGTATATCACCTCTTGAACTCATGGGTACCAGATTACTTGAGTTTTTACGTACTTTAAATTTAATACAATTTGATATCTAATTTTCGTACACAAGGATGTGCATCGAAGCTCGCTCCAGTGTTATGCCGTCTCTTCCAGATATCATTCGAATCCTGTTCTTTCCCAGAAAACTGGAAATTTGCTAATCGCCAGCGCCCCAAAAAAAAGGATCTAAGACCGATAGCTCTGCTTTCTTCATATCAACGACCTCTTTCGTTTGCGATCAATCCGATCCACGGCTTTGATGATGACAGCACTCTACACGCAGGCATTCAGAGTGCTGAGCCTCATCCGTTGAATCTCTCATGCATTCGTCATGATGCGGATGTTTTCCAAAACAAGCTGTCATCGCAAAGCCTCGCCGGCGAGCGGCAAGAAACGTGAAGTCATTTGGTGCCTATTTAGTAAGAGATAAATGAAGTAGTGTGGTAGTAAAAAAGATCTGGATTACGATCCCGACCTAAATCATGCGAAGAAGCGCGATAGGGATCTACAAGGCACACATGTAAATTATTATGTTCGTGTGTCGTGTTCAGAACCCACTTTATTTACGTTTTGTGACATGCGCTGATGTGGAAAAAACGACCGATGGTTTACGATCTGAGATTGAGCGGTGATAGTCAAAATGGACGTTTGCTGGGATGTTTTGCCGGTTTTAGGTTTTTCGTAGCATCCGGTTATGTTAAAGTCGAACGACAAGTTAAAAGTCTCAGGAATAATTTCCTGGTGAGACAAAATTTATAAGATCAAGTTATCTCACGAACTAAAGCCGTTCGATCATATAATGATGGTATCGCGTCGCGGAATCGCGTTTTTAAAAAACGACTTACAAGCGATTTGATACTTTATTCTAATATAAATACAATGTTTCGACTAACAACGATATGTTAGCAAACCTAACCTAAGTGAGTTCAATTGAAGAGTAATAGGATTGAACTGATGCCTGAAGGGCACAACCATCAATATATAACATAGGGTTGTTTACTAACATAAGATATAAGTACACCGATTAGGAAGATGTACGAGGGGCTCTCGCTATATAACTCCTCCCTGCCGAAGATGAGCAAACGGGGGATCCAAAGTTTGCGAATCCGGAACTGCTTCTTCTTCTCTACGTCTTCTTGCTTCTCTTAGCTTCTTTAAAATTTGGTAAATGATGTAGCCAATGAAAGTTGATAGAAGAAGTAAAAATATGATTAGATTTGTCTTCTCTATGGGTCGATCTGGGAACTGGATACTGTCTTCGTTGAAGATGAGCAAACGGGGGATCCAAAGTTTGCGAATCCGGAACTGCTTTTTCTTCTCTACCTCTTCTTGCTTCTCTTAGCTTCTTTAAAATTTGGTAAATGATGTAGCCAATGAAAGTTGATAGAAGAAGTAAAAATATGATTAGATTTGTGTTCTCTATGGGTCGATCTGGGAACTGGATACTGTCTTCGTTGAAGATGAGCAAACGGGGGATCCAAAGTTTGCAAATCCGGAACTGCTACTTCTTCTCTACCTCTTCTTGCTTCTCTTAGCTTCTTTAAAATTTGGTAAATGATGTAGCTAATGAAAGTTGATAGAAGAAGTAAAAATATGATTAGATTTGTCTTCTCTATGCGTCGATCTGGGAACTGGATACTGTCTTCGTTGAAGATGAGCAAACGGGGGATCCAAAGTTTGCGAATCCGGAACTGCTTTTTCTTCTCTACCTCTTCTTGCTTCTCTTAGCTTCTTTTAAATTTGGTAAATGATGTAGTCAATGAAAGTTGATAGAAGAAGTAAAAATATGATTAGATTTGTGTTCTCTATGGGTCGATCTGGGAACTGGATACTGTCTTCGTTGAATATGAGCAAACGGGGGATCCAAAGTTTGCGAATCCGGAACTGCTACTTCTTCTCTACCTCTTCTTGCTTCTCTTAGCTTCTTTAAAATTTGGTAAATGATGTAGCTAATGAAAGTTGATAGAAGAAGTAAAAATATGATTAGATTTGTGTTCTCTATGGGTCGATCTGGGAACTGGATACTGTCTTCGTTGAAGATGAGCAAACGGGGGATCCAAAGTTTGCGAAACCGGAACTGCTTCTTCTTCTCTACGTCTTCTTGCTTCTCTTAGCTTCTTTAAAATTTGGTAAATGATGTAGCCAATGAAAGTTGATAGAAGAAGTAAAAATATGATTAGATTTGTCTTCTCTATGGGTCGATCTGGGAACTGGATACTGTCTTCGTTGAAGATGAGCAAACGGGGGATCCAAAATTTGCGAATCCGGAACTGCTACTTCTTCTCTACCTCTTCTTGCTTCTCTTAGCTTCTTTAAAATTTGGTAAATGATGTAGCCAATGAAAGTTGATAGAAGAAGTAAAAATATGATTAGATTTGTGTTCTCTATGGGTCGATCTGGGAACTGGATACTGTCTTCGTTGAAGATGAGCAAACGGGGGATCCAAAGTTTGCGAATCCGGAACTGCTACTTCTTCTCTACCTCTTCTTGCTTCTCTTAGCTTCTTTAAAATTTGGTAAATGATGTAGCCAATGAAAGTTGATAGAAGAAGTAAAAATATGATTAGATTTGTGTTCTCTATGGGTCGATCTGGGATCTGGATTCTGTCTTCGTTGAAGATGAGCAAACGGGGGATCCAAAGATTGCGAATCCGAAACTGATTCTTCTTCTCTACCTCTTCTTGCTTCTCTTAGCTTCTTTAAAATTTGGTAAATGATGTAGCCAATGAAAGTTGATAGAAGAAGTAAAAATATGATTAGATTTGTCTTCTCTATGGGTCGATCTGGGAACTGGATACTGTCTTCGTTGAAGATGAGCAAACGGGGGATCCAAAGTTTGCGAATCCGGAACTGCTTCTTCTTCTCTACCTCTTCTTGCTTCTCTTAGCTTCTTTAAAATTTGGTAAATGATGTAGCTAATGAAAGTTGATAGAAGAAGTAAAAATATGATTAGATTTGTCTTCTCTATGGGTCGATCTGGGAACTGGATACTGTCTTCGTTGAAGATGAGCAAACGGGGGATCCAAAGTTTGCGAATCCGGAACTGCTACTTCTTCTATACCTCTTCTTGCTTCTCTTAGCTTCTTTAAAATTTAGTAAATGATGTAGCCAATGAAAGTTGATAGAAGAAGTAAAAATATGATTAGATTTGTCTTCTCTATGGGTCGATCTGGGAACTGGATACTGTCTTCGTTGAAGATGAGCAAACGGGGGATCCAAAGTTTGCGAATCCGGAACTGCTACTTCTTCTCTACCTCTTCTTGCTTCTCTTAGCTTCTTTAAAATTTGGTAAATGATGTAGCTAATGAAAGTTGATAGAAGAAGTAAAAATATGATTAGGTTTGTCTTCTCTATGGGTCGATCTGGGAACTGGATACTGTCTTCGTTGAAGATGAGCAAACGGGGGATCCAAAGTTTGCGAATCCGGAACTGCTACTTCTTCTCTACCTCTTCTTGCTTCTCTTAGCTTCTTTAAAATTTGGTAAATGATGTAGCCAATGAAAGTTGATAGAAGAAGTAAACATATGATTAGATTTGTCTTCTCTATGGGTCGATCTGGGAACTGGATACTGTCTTCGTTGAAGATGAGCAAACGGGGGATCCAAAGTTTGCGAATCCGGAACTGCTACTTCTTCTCTACCTCTTCTTGCTTCTCTTAGCTTCTTTAAAATTTGGTAAATGATGTAGCTAATGAAAGTTGATAGAAGAAGTAAAAATATGATTAGGTTTGTCTTCTCTATGGGTCGATCTGGGAACTGGATACTGTCTTCGTTGAAGATGAACAAACGGGGGATCCAAAGTTTGCGAATCCGGAACTGCTTCTTCTTCTCTACGTCTTCTTGCTTCTCTTAGCTTCTTTAAAATTTGGTAAATGATGTAGCTAATGAAAGTTGATAGAAGAAGTAAAAATATGATTAGATTTGTGTTCTCTATGGGTCGATCTGGGAACTGGATACTGTCTTCGTTGAAGATGAGCAAACGGGGGATCCAAAGTTTGCGAATCCGGAACTGCTACTTCTTCTCTACCTCTTCTTGCTTCTCTTAGCTTCTTTAAAATTTGGTAAATGATGTAGCTAATGAAAGTTGATAGAAGAAGTAAAAATATGATTAGGTTTGTCTTCTCTATGGGTCGATCTGGGAACTGGATACTGTCTTCGTTGAAGATGAGCAAACGGGGGATCCAAAGTTTGCGAATCCGGAACTGCTACTTCTTCTCTACCTCTTCTTGCTTCTCTTAGCTTCTTTAAAATTTGGTAAATGATGTAGCTAATGAAAGTTGATAGAAGAAGTAAAAATATGATTAGATTTGTCTTCTCTATGGGTCGATCTGGGAACTGGATTCTGTCTTCGTTGAAGATGAGCAAACGGGGGATCCAAAGTTTGCGAATCCGGAACTGCTTCTTCTTCTCTATCTCTTCTTGCTTCTCTTAGCTTCTTTAAAATTTGGTAAATGATGTAGGCAATGAAAGTTGATAGAAGAAGTAAAAATATGATTAGATTTGTCTTCTCTATGGGTCGATCTGGGAACTGGATACTGTCTTCGTTGAAGATGAGCAAACGGGGGATCCAAAGTTTGCGAATCCGGAACTGCTACTTCTTCTCTAACTCTTCTTGCTTCTCTTAGCTTCTTTAAAATTTGGTAAATGATGTAGCCAATGAAAGTTGATAGAAGAAGTAAAAATATGATTAGATTTGTGTTCTCTATGGGTCGATCTGGGAACTGGATACTGTCTTCGTTGAAGATGAGCAAACGGGGGATCCAAAGTTTGCGAATCCGGAACTGCTACTTCTTCTCTACCTCTTCTTGCTTCTCTTAGCTTCTTTAAAATTTGGTAAATGATGTAGCCAACGAAAGTTGATAGAAGAAGTAAAAATATAATTAGATCTGTGTTCTCTATGGGTCGATCTGGGAACTGGATACTGTCTTCGTTGAAGATGAGCAAACGGGGGATCCGAAGTTTGCGAATCCGGAACTGCTACTTCTTCTCTACGTCTTCTTGCTTCTCTTAGCTTCTTTAAAATTTGGTAAATGATGTAGCCAATGAAAGTTGATAGAAGAAGTAAAAATATGATTAGATTTGTGTTCTCTATGGGTCGATCTGGGAACTGGATACTGTCTTCGTTGAAGATGAGCAAACGGGGGATCCAAAGTTTGCGAATCCGGAACTGCTTTTTCTTCTCTACCTCTTCTTGCTTCTCTTAGCTTCTTTAAAATTTGGTAAATGATGTAGCCAATGAAAGTTGATAGAAGAAGTAAAAATATGATTAGATTTGTCTTCTCTATGGGTCGATCTGGGAACTGGATACTGTCTTCGTTGAAGATGAGCAAACGGGGGATCCAAAGATTGCGAATCCGAAACTGCTTCTTCTTCTCTACCTCTTCTTGCTTCTCTTAGCTTCTTTAAAATTTGGTAAATGATGTAGCTAATGAAAGTTGATAGAAGAAGTAAAAATATGATTAGATTTGTGTTCTCTATGGGTCGATCTGGGAACTGGATACTGTCTTCGTTGAAGATGAGCAAACGGGGGATCCAAAGATTGCGAATCCGAAACTGCTTCTTCTTCTCTACCTCTTCTTGCTTCTCTTAGCTTCTTTAAAATTTGGTAAATGATGTAGCCAATGAAAGTTGATAGAAGAAGTAAAAATATGATTAGATTTGTGTTCTCTATGGGTCGATCTGGGAACTGGATACTGTCTTCGTTGAAGATGAGCAAACGGGGGATCCAAAGTTTGCGAATCCGGAACTGCTTCTTCTTCTCTACCTCTTCTTGCTTCTCTTAGCTTCTTTAAAATTTGGTAAATGATGTAGCCAATGAAAGTTGATAGAAGAAGTAAAAATATGATTAGATTTGTGTTCTCTATGGGTCGATCTGGGAACTGGATACTGTCTTCTTTGATTTGTTCTTGGGATATAACTATATGAACAGACGTACGTTCCCGAATTGGGCTGTAGAAATGTTGCAAGAAAATCGCAAAATCATCTTCAGTGATGAGGCGCATTTTTCGCTAAACGACTTCGTCACCAAACAGAATATGCGTTATTGGTCAGATGCATGTGCTCCAAGAAACACAGTTTCATCCACAAAATATAACTGTATGGTGTGGTTTTCAGGTCACTGGTTTCATTGGGCCGTTCTTTTTTTTTTTTTCGTTGATGAAAATCACATCTGGATTTCTTTATGTGGGGTCATTTAAAAAGCAAAATCTATGCTACTCAGCCAACATCATTAGAAGACCTGCGACAAAGAATTGTGAATGAGTGCCTTCAAATTACTCCTGAAATATTGCAAAATGTGCGGCATTGTTTCGAGCAAAATATTATTGCATGGAGAGTCATGGTGGCTATTTTCAATATTTACTTGTCTAACGGGTCAGTTCATTCTTCATTTTTAAATTACTTTGTTGCCAAATGTATTGATCTCCACTAATGATGATGTATTCGTTTTATTTAAGCTTTAAATCAATAAATCTTCAAAACTACTGAACTGAAGTACATTAGTTTTATATCATTATAAAGGGAATTGAAATATCTTTAAAATAATGTATCACTCGACCCCCCTTTACATTTAAGATTTTGGAGGTGGTGTCATCCCCGCTTAGGGGGCTGCACGTGTTAACATGATTTTTTGCCAACTTGTGTCCCCCTCGAAAACAAAATCGACGGGTGTGAGCGTTTTTTTTCCAAAAAAAAAACTGAGCTGTCAGTAAATGCGTCTGTTTCGTTTTCGATGCGCCACCCTGTATACAAAATATATGTATATAGTAACATCATTATCCTTATTGAGAACAACTATCGCAGACCGCAAATAACTTTAATGTCTGTCAATCATGTTTAATTTTGTGATGAGTGGGTTATGTCTTCCTATGATAACGTTTTCGGTAAAATTGTCTATACGATATTACAACAATTTAGTATAAACATCCAAATAATCTACCCGTTTATAATATTTCACAGCAATTGCTAGCTATATCCCAATCTAAATCAACAACTAGCATCTGCGGGTGAAACCTAAAACCAAGTTACTGAAGGACCTCGTTCAATTTAGCAACACAGCGGTATCATATCCATATATATTCAATAGGAACATAGAAAGTGGAATATTCTGTGTGTAAACCGAACTGACAGGTGCTATTCGTTTACTATATGCGTCTGTTTGGAAACAGCACGGCAAGCAGCGTTCCGAACCTACAAGCGCGAACACGGGCCCCATTTACGACCTAATCGAAAATTCTGAAACGACCGGAGATGAAACGTTCTCGCCAGTTACAGCAGCAGTCAGCCGGGAATCGGGAGCAGAAGCAACTTCGGAATACCCAAACCGACTACTCTATCGAAAACTGTATTATTGCAACTCTGTTGTCGGGTAGAATGCTAGCCAGATCAGGTTTTATTGTTATAATTTTATGCAGAAGTTTTGGTTTGTTAGTACATAGTGTGCAAAATTTATGAAGAGCAGACTAAGAACGAAGGGTACTGTATCTGGGAACCTATCCGTCGTAGAGGCGTACCGCAAAGACAGTTATTGCCAAAACGGCCAGAAGAAAAACCTGGAAAATATTTTCAAGTTTCTGAATGGCAGCTAGGGCGCGCACCTGGTATATATATATACAGGGTGTTCCATAATTATTGCGACAAAATGATAGGGGTTGTAGAGGGCATAAAAATATGCAATTTTGCCTTATAAACCCCTGTTCGTAAATATGCCGTTTGAGCACTACCGCTAATTTTACCTTAAGAGCTCATAGGAGAAACAAAAATTTCACCAGCTGCAAAATGTTCGTCTAGCACATTTCATGGTCTCGCCGGTTTGTAAAAAAAAGCCTGCTGTTATCGTAAATTCTCCACACCGATTCATTTAATTTATCTGAGTGGTGCGTCAAACTAGATAGTAAATAACAGTACCTTATTGTTAAAATGCAGCGTTATTCGTATGCGGAACTTACGGATATGCATTTAATTTACGAAGAAGCTGGTGGTAGCGGAAGACGAACCTCGCGAATCTACGCCCAACGGTTTCCAGAATGTCCTCATCCGCATCACGTCATTTTTGCAAGGCAACCAAACTTTGGTCGCTACGTTTTGTTCACTGACGAGTCCTGTTTTACAAAGGACGGTTATTTTAATAGTCGTAACAGTCACATTTGGGATGAAGAAAACCCTCATGCCATAGCCCTCCATAGAGACCAACATCAGTTTTCAATTAACATCTGGTGCGGCATCGTGGACGAGCATATCATCGGGCCATATTTGCTTCCACCACGTTTGGATGGGCATGCTTATGGTCGATTCTTACAGCATGTGCTACCGGAACTATTAGAAAATGTGCCGCTGAACATAAGAGCCAACATGTGGTTTCAACACGATGGCGCTCCAGCCCACTTTTCTTTACAAGTGCGGCAGTATTTGGACGACAAATTTCCAAATAGATGGATAGGCCGAGGTGGCCCTGTGCCTTGGCCTGCGCGGTCACCCGACCTGACCCCACTGGATTATTTTCTCTGGGGCCATCTGAAAGCTTTAGTGTACGAAACTCCTGTTCCCAACCAACAAGAGCTACTGGGAAGAGTGATGGCCGCGTCCGCACATATTCAGGACATACCGGGGGTATGCCACAGAGTTCGCCGATCATTGAACAATCGTGCACAGCTGTGTATTGAGCAAGGTGGAGGACACTTTGAGCAATTACTGTAGGTAAGCTGTTTCAAGAAACTGATCTTTTTTTTTTTGTTGCAGCCCAAACGGCATATTTCCGAACAGGGGTTTATAAGGCAAAATTGTTTATTTTGATGCCCTCTACAACCCCTATTATTTTGTCGCAATAATTATGGAACACCCTGTATATATCCTTTAATTTCTTTGGGTAGAAGGGAAAGTATTTCAAAAGTACACGCTTATAACTTAAACCCTCAAGCTTTCGAAGATCTATGTCCTCATCGTCTGGAGCTGGAAACAATTATTGACAATAGCAACAAATAAGAATTAGAGGAAAAATATTTACTCACTAAATCGGCGGAATTGTTGCTGAAATTGTTTTTAAACAACAGTGAAGGGAACACAGTCAACGAATAAAAAACTGGACTAGGACGGAATTATTTTATTATTAAATGGCAAATCATTTTGAAAGGTTTTTTAAATTAAACGTTGGTTGATTTTGGAAGAAATTTGGAGATTTTAAAACCATCAACTGTTGAAAATTCCTTCGAGATTTCATATTTTTGATAACCTCCACATTATCCAACACGTGCGGCCGACCGACATTCTACAGCGGCGTATGAAGTGTGACATTGAAAATTATTGGAAAGTCACACATTATGTCGAACCGTGAAGTGTGTTGCCTAACATGTAAGGCGTTTTGTAATATATAGCGCAAGAGGTTGCGCTATTATTGAACGATGAAGTACAGAGATATTTTCAAAACCTAATAGAAGGTGCTTTGGAAGGAGTGTTTTATTTTTATATCGAAACTGCCGCGCAGGCAGAAGCCTAAATGCCTTAACACCGCGGCTGCTATGATGATCCCAAAGAAATTTTGTTAATACCATTTTTGGACTGCCTAAGGTTAGTAGAACTGGGAAAAGCTTCCTCCCGTAGATTGTTCCACAATCTAGACACCCTCGGGACCCTTGTAATTTGGATGTTATCCTACCAAGCAACTAAGAAATCTGTAGGGAATATTCACATTTGTGGACAAAAGACTTTGAGCAATTCCTAACAGTTAAGGCAATTAACTATATATATATACAGGGTGACTTCGAAGTTGAGTCATTTATTTTAACAGTGAGTAGATCTGATCAAAAGAAATGTTTTTTTCCTTTACCATTTTTCTGGTAAAATTAAAGTAACAAAGTTATAGCCCTTTGGAAGTTTGAGTACCGCCCTGTCTCAATAATAATATCATGTGCTCATGTTTGGCAACAACGGATATAATCCGCCTTATCGGTTCATCGCATCGGAAACAAAAAAGCGAAAGAATTTGGAACGATCCTTTTACAATTATTTCATTCATTTGTATACAGTCAGTGTCAGTGAATAGTGGTATCTGTTGCGTGGCTCAAACGAAATAAAAAATGGCACATGTTTCTGCGGATCGGTTTCCCAATCGAGTGCAACCAACCCCTCGTGCCTTTGTTAATGTAGTACAACGGGCTCGTGAATCAGGTGACTTAAGACCTCACAGGGGACCTCACGATCAAATACAGGTCCGCACTGAAATACTTGTCGGGAGGATACTTTATAAAACAAGGTAAACATTTTTTTTTAATTTTTTTTTTATTTTTAAACACATATTTTGGTTTATCTTCCTTCTACAATCATTATCTGAAAATTAATGACTCAACTTCAAAGTCACCCTGTATATATATATATATATAACAAATAAACAGATACATCTTCGAAACAGCTGAGCCGATTTCAACAAACTTGAAAAGAGCTATTCTTGGGTTACAAATGTTATATATATATATATATATATATATCTTAACTGGCTCTCGATATCTTGTTCTAACCTAAAATTTAGACCAAAGAAAAATTTTAACGGAGATCCCTTGAATATTTAATTTTTCCAACCAATATTTCTGGAAGTTGTGGCCCTAAAAAGGGCCGAGTTAAAAAAGAAAGGCTTTTAGTACCCCCGTACTTGTTCGAGGACTATCACTCTCTTTGCATTCATGGCAAGACAAAACTGCAGCTTCAATTTCGGCTCTCGGTATGTTACGTATTGCATTGCGAAGCCGGTTTTTCATATCTTCTCTGGTTGTACGTCGAGTCTGAAACAACGATGTCCTTTAACCGTCCCCATGAATAACAATCAAGACAAGTTAAGCCTGGTGATCGCGGAGGACTTTATGTTCCAATCCGCTGCTGTTGAAACACTACACTAATATGTGCAGGGCAACAATCCAACTGCCAAAACAAGTTTTGCGGTGTTTTCAGTGGCACATCTTCCAACAACAACGATCGTTCAAGAAGTCAAGAAAGACGTTGCCGCTTAGGGATTGCTCGCAAAAATACGCCCCAATAATTAGCCAATGCGGATTTTCTGAAGAACAAAATGCATATGTCGTCATGGCAAACGACAAGTCTGGAACGTTCGAAAACAAATAAAATGGAGTGTTTTGGAAAAATTTACATTTTGCGAGTCTGATCGCATGTATCTTCATGAACAATTTTGCATATACAAAAATTTATTGGTCCAAAGTCCGCGCATGTATATGGAATCGCTGGCAGAAAATGACGCCCACCAGAGATGTAATTCAGTCAGATCGAGAATGAAATAGTGGACAGGAGGATGTTCTGCCAAACAGGGGGTCCAACACTCGACCAGCCTTATTAGGACATCGGTAGTTTGTCTCCGGAACCACATCTGACTTATGAATCATAATTACTATGTTTGTCATTGAATTTATGTTAATGCGAGTTTATTATGATTGAATTTTTAAAGGTTACGACACCCTATTTCGTGGGCGATCGAGGGATATAGTTCAAGAAAAACATTAGATCAAAAATGAAACTCACAAAACGTTAAAAAGGTCTCAACAATACATTATCATTTGTCTTATTGCTCTTGGATTTTGGGGATACGTCTGGACGTAGCACAGCTCAAAGCGCCATCGAAAGTGTATAGTAACTATCGGTTGAAACTCTAAAGATCTCAGGTCGCGTTGAATAGCCCAGTCGCCACTGTGACCGCCAAAGGCTGACGATTCTGGCATTATAGTGGAAGTGTGTGATTGTGGTAATAGATGGCGCTTTGTGTTGTCTTATTTCGATACCTCAGAGAAAGGATGGTTGCTATGCTTTCGTTCAATGTCCTCCTGAGACCAGCTGTCCATGGTTTGTTATATCCGGAATTATTCCTCTCAATACACTTTATCCCTGTTTTGTTTGCTTTCGGTACGGGAGTAGATTCCAACTGTTGATTTTTTGTCAAGTTGAAGGAACTAAATTTAATTAAAAATTACCCTCCCATTTGTAACGATATGCAAAATAGACCCGAAGGGGTTGGCAATTAGAGATAGATTCCTGCTCCAACTCAGACCTCGGATGATTGACTTTTAAATGCGACAAGGGTCTTATGCAAATTCTGTTTGAAACTTCCCATCTCTCCTCTATTAGCAGCTCCTGGATATATTAAATGTTCATTCCAAATTAAATGTACTTTTTGTAATCAAATATCGAATGTAAATATGGCAGTGAGCAGAACATCCGTTGCAAAAATTTGAACGATTCGCATAAATTGAGATTTTCGTTTTTTTTTTTTTTTTAGGTGATTTTGAACAAGAAAGAGATATAGTACTATGGATATTTTTTATTCAGTTGATCCAGGAACCAAAAGAAACTTTGCAGCAAAAAGAATTTTTTTACCATGCTTATAATCATAATAAATAGTAAATTTTCACGAAAAAAATTCAAAACCAGCAAATGTAAAAGATTCATTTCGCACCCTCCACCACGGGACGTGATCGTCGTTAGACTTGGCAACCCTGCGAGTGTCATATAGATATCCCCGCCAGTCAAAAAAGAAAAATAGACAAACAATAAACATTACTAATTTTTTTTTATTTTTGGACTTAAAAGCCATTATGTGTGAAACATGTTTCATAATTTTTTGTCTATGTCCATAGTAATTGCATCATGCATCAGGGAGATGTAGGGATTGATACGTCTTACACATATTATCTGTGTTTTAGGATGGAGAGGACATAATGTTTTTCTTGCTTTGAAGAAATTCATGAACCCATAAATTAAGAAATGATTACTATTATGACGTAAAAGAAGATGAGGAATTGGATGGAATGTATTTTATATTCTATTTTCTTGCAAAATACAAACAAATCCACACTATTCAACAGGTATGTAATGATAACTTTCAGTATATTGAAGGTGGTAAATTCGAGAGTGCCATGCATTAACAAACGTCCAAATCTGCTGCCAAATTTAACAGCTAGAAAGTCGACCTATTATTTGCCGCATTCAAATTCGCTGACAGGGATAACGGATTGTTAAATGTAAACCTATAACATATATCAAAATACATGAAAGTTGTCCTGTTTTTTCTGTACAAAAGCATCATGTTGAAATCAGAAAGTGGTCTTGTTTATAATACAGTCGAATTTTCACGATTTCATTCAACATTTCAATAGAAATCACTGATATTCAGAGACCTTTGACAGCTTCCGTCAAATTGCATTTCGATAAGGTCTTTTCCTATTGGTCCAACTGACCGTCAAATATTAATGTTGGTGAAATTGGCCTTAAAAGTTGTAAAGTATAAAGCCATTTACACAAAAATCTATTGACTACGTTTAATTGTGTTGTGGTGTTTTAGAGATGTCTGAAAAACGATGTATCATCAATTTTTTGTCAAAAAGTGCATTTTGGGTGCATTTTTATGCATTGTTTTTCTACAATTTCAACTGTATGGTGGTTAACTGGTAAAAACAATGATTATTCGGAGAAAAAAGTATAAGGAGAAAGTAACTTCGCTCTAATCTGCTGTAAAAGTGGGAATTCCCAACCAATTTCATAGCTGTTAGATTGTAGAAGAACTTTTAGAATTATTTATTGAAATTGGATAATAAATTTTACGTTTTTTTGATAGTGGAGGACGGGCCTTAGGCATCTTAATCACAAAATAGAGCAACAACAACAATAACAACAATCACAGATACAACACTTCGGCACTCGAGGAATAAATCGAACGGGTGGCAACACGGTGAATAATTAGCATGCCAAACAAGGCACCTGTCTTATATCTAGCCACTTGTCACTCGCTGGAGGCGTGGTCAGCGGGAGGCGTGGTTTTGTAACGATTAATATCCAATTGCCTTGACTATTCTGAGACCGTTTGAAGTAGAAAGCTTATTTTTTTGTTGTGGGTTGTTCAACAACTTCTCTATGTTCAGTATCAACAATATCGGAAAAATTGTTTTTCTCCGATAAGAAAAAAAAATTTTGTGAAAGCAAAAACATAATCTATCAAATGAACCATATGCGACTTTCCTTTATCCATTTGTAATGCAGTCACGAAATCTCATGTCTGTGCAACTATTTGTTCTGAAGCTATCGCGGCAGAAAAATTGACAAAAAAGTTGATATTTTGACAAAAAAACAAGAGATTATCACAAATCAGTCATTTTTACACACACCATAAAATAATTAGACAATATGTATTAATATTGCTGCCCCAATCGCACAGTTGAAAAAAGTGTATCAGCGACATTAAGTCAGATTTGATAGACATGACGGCAGGATTTTCTTATAAATCACGCTTGTTCGCCACATAACTATCAAGTACTGGGAGCCGCTAGCCAAGTCGTATAATTGGGAAACCGAAGCAATTTCCAAGCAACGCAAAGACACTGCAGTATACAAACTCCGTACACAAAGTCCTGCGAGCGTTGTAATTCAAGGAAAGGAACGACACTCCACCACGCCACATCGTTCCGCAGCAGCAGTTTGTCTACGAGAACTGAAGCTGCATGATCATAATTCTGCAGACACGTTCTATGAATCTTTCATAACGTAGCGTTGGCTTGCGTTGGTCGGTTTCGTATCAAGACAAAGCCGGCGAATGTCAGACGATTGGGGATATCAGGTTCTATTTATTTTTATAATAAAACACAGTTGGATCTGAGCGGCTTTATAACCATGAAATACGCTTAGCTAGGTGAAAAAAAGGTTCAGCCTTAGTTGGGTACTTCCAGCAAAATGTACTCTTACTACTTTATTATCTAGCTTTCCATGAACTTTGTCATCATCATAAGGAACAAAGTAGGCGAGATTGTTGCTAAATGTTATACTACTTTAATCAGAGCACTTAGTAGCCTGATGAAAACTGGATCTATGATAGTATTAGCAACTTGCTGCTTTACAAAATCTGTAAATTTTTTGAATCCGTAACAGAACTTTCTGAAGATTCTAATGTCGATTAAGTTCCAGTACCAACAGAAACTATTCCAATTACGCTTTCTAGATCGACGCGAAGTGACCTCGAAGGTTCTGCCGCTTTGTGGCTCACCGGAGCCTTCTCGAATCAACGAGTACCTGTGATGCGGACTATATATATACGGCCGGGAGATGGAAGCAGGGTAGAGGAGCTCAGAAGTTTTGTCGAAAACCAGAGAGATGCAGAAGCTTCTTTATATTAAAACTACGATTTCAATACGCCGTTTTGAAGAAGAAGAAGAGGAGACAAACGACAATATACAGTATGGGAAAAACCATTATTATACATTATGATGAGGAAGAGAGATGGAAATATACAAAAGTATGTAGGTGCGTGAAAGACACTCGATTGTAGGATCTTATCTGGCAGAGTCGGAGGGTAACGGACAACGGGGTAAAGTAGAAGAGTGATAAAAGAGAGAGATGGCAGAACGGGCGCTGGCGCCTACCGCTTAGACGGATGCGCTCAACAAATGCGATTTGTTTCTCCCATTCGCAGAGTTGCCGATACCAATATGTCATATTTCTAAGAAATCTAAGTCTACCCAAATTTCGGGAAAAATAGCTGCGGGTTCCACATAAGAGTATTCCAAAAATGAAAAAAGTTCAAACTATTAAAATTGTATTAATGTTTCATGGTTCAAATCATATTTTTCATGTTCGTATATTGTTGTATAAATGATTTTGTAATCCCTATTCTTGTTGCCAGTAGAGATACAACAGTATTGAGAGAAATCATGGACCGCTAGATATGGCTACAACTACCATATGACTATCAAATAGTAGTGATAAACAGGGTTTGTTTATAGCACAGTTGCCTGGTGTGGCGAATTTGCGCCATAGGGGCGATTTGACAACTTTGAAGGACAACTATAACGGTTACTATGGTGCCCGGTATTCGGGAATCTGGCAATACCTGATGATTCCTAACGTTTATTACGCCAGATTGTTTTGCTGACTTGCGCAGTACAACATGACAATCAACGTGACTGAGCACCTGGTAACCCTGGTTTAAGGTGTTATATTTAAAGAGCTTGGGGCAGTTAGGTATCTAGGTCACATTTTTTAATGTATTTCGAGAAATCCGTAATGTTGAGTAAATACTAGATCACGTTTCTTGCTTAGTTTGCTGAAAATTCTACAATACACGTACATTTTGAGAAACAGAGATTTGGTGACGACAAAATCGTAAAAATATAACGCATTTTCGTAAAATAATTTCTTTGTTGAAAAGACTGTGGCTTGATGACCCATTGAACGAATATAGTGTCCCGCTCCGCTTTGAATATTCGAAACACTATACTCCAGCAGCATTCAGCTTCAATGTTATCTTTATGAAGTTCTAACGTCTAGGCCATGCTGATTAAAAGCTTGAATGAATCAACACTTAACTCTAAATTCCCCACAATTCGGGAAGCTCTACTCAAATTGGCAACACAGCGTATCTGCCTATTATTCTCATTCGTGATACAGGTCTGCGGTCTGCGGTTAACGGTAGGAAATACAGGGTGCGCCAGAGAAACTTATTTATTTGAAAGGTCAATAAAAACAAAATTACTTCAATTATTGTTTTATTTTTTTTTTATTCGAGAATACAATATCCCAATTTTTTTTTCATGTAGTCTTGAAAATGACATCGGATAAATGGCGACCTCCATTGCGCATACACTGATGAAGTCGATTTTTGAAATTCGTATCCACTCTTTGCAGCATATCAATCGGTATGTTGGCAATGGCGTCGCGAATGTTGTTCTTGAGGTGTGCTATGGTCCGTGGTCGATCGACATAAACCAGAGATTTCAAATAACCCCATAAAAAGAAATCGCAGGGAGTCAAATCTGGAGATCGTGCCGGCCATTGGAGATCGCCTCTGAGAGAGATGAGGCGGTCGGGGAAATGTTGTCGCAACAAATTCATCGAGTCTCGTGCGGTGTGTGCTGTGGCTCCATCTTGCTGAAACCACACGTTCCTAACGTTCATTTCTTCGAGTCTCGGAAGAAAAAATTCCTCGATCATGTTCCTGTAACGAGCTCCATTCACGGTAACTGCGCGTCCGTTTTCTTCAAAAAAATAAGGACCAATTATTCCCATTACCGACATCGCACACCAGACTGTAACTCGCTCACAGTTAAGTGGCTTCTGGTGAAGCTCACGTGGATTCACACCAGACCAATAACGCATGTTTTGCTTGTTGACGCAGCCGGAAATGTGGAAGTGAGCCTCGTCACTGAAAAAAACGACCGCGTCTTCAGGCAGGTTGTCAACCAGCATTTCACATGCATTTTGACGGGCAACAAAATCGCTTTCAGTTAATTCTTGAACAACAGCCAATTTATAGGGATGAAAATGGAGGTCTTCATGGAGAATTCGTCGAACAGTAGTGTCAGAAATTCCCATAGCAGCTGCGTGTTTGCGAGCCGAACGCCGGGGAGAACGCACAACTGACTGCCTCACTCTTTCGACATTTTCCGGAGTTCTGATGGTCCGTTGAAGTCCATTTCTGGGTTTAGCGACACTTCCACACTCCCGAAATGAGTCAACCCACGACAGAATCGAATTACGGCCAGGAACGAGTCTGTGAGGAGGAATTTCAAAGCGAGCGCGGAAGGCACGTTGCGTAGCAACAACTGAGCGACCGTTAGAAAAGAAGCTCTCGACTGCGAAGGCCCGCTGTTCTCTAGACCAGAGCATGATGGCAACTGACTGGAGCGAGAAATAAACTTGGGAACTTCCCCCTCCAGATGCGCCGCCTCTCGCCCCTCTACCCGCCCAGCTCACCGCGCGGGAATTTTTTCAAATAAGTAAGTTTCTCTGGCGCACCCGGTATGTACGAATAGCGATGAAAGTAGACGAGCCGATGCGCTGTTGCCAAGAAATGATTTCCCATGTATAACAATGGTTTTTCCTAAGGTATATGAATAAGTGTATAACATTGTTTTTTGTTACTACATATATGTACATACATATTATACAGTCAAAATCACGAAAGATGACTATCAAGTCATACTGTAAATTGTACTGAAGTAATCAATGGATAAAATCACAATGTCGGGAACATAATATGACAATGAATTTATATTATGATTTTACGAAATTAGTTAGGTTATTTCTCTGATTATTTTAATTTTCATTTTATTATCAATAATAATTTTAGCGGAGAATTTTTGTTTTAAAAAAACAGTTATGGGTAGATACATTAGTAGACATTAGAGACCAAAGTATTCTTCGAAAACAACCTAACCTGCTTTAACATAACCTAACTATTCATCTTTCAAATATGATAGATCATGCAACATGAAAACATCGTCTATCTTTGTCGGACATGAAAATTAGCAATACAATAAAATTCTGTTTGTCTCAGTCTAACATATTTGAAACTCAATAAAAATATTCACAAATCGCTGAAATTTGTCTTTACTACTGATTACAATGATGACGTAATCGTCATCTTTCGTCTATACATATGTATGTACATGAAAACGAAACGCATTTACAGGCAGCTCACTTTTTTTTGAAAAACGCTCAGACCCGTCGATTTTGTTTCCGAGGGGGACACAATTTTGGCAAAAAATCACGTTAGCATATGCAGCCCCCTAAGCGGGGGTGACACCACCCCCAAAATCTTAAATGGAAAGGGGGGTCGAGTGATACCTTATTTTAAAGGTCTTTCAATTCCCTTTATAATGATATAAAATTAATGTACTTCAGTTCAGTAGTTTTGAAGATTTATTGATTTAAAGAATGAACTGACCCGTCAGGCAAGTAAATGTTGAAAATGGCCACCATGACTCTACATGCAATAATAAAGATTTTGCTCAAACCGTTACCGCACATTTTGCAATATTTGAGGAGTAATTTGAAGACACTCATTCACAATTCTTTGTCGCAGGTCTTCTAATGATGTTGGCTGAGTAGCATAGATTTTGCTTTTTAAATGACCCCACGTACAGAAAACCAAAGGTGATAAATCTGGCGATCTTGGGGGCCATTCAATGGCACCTCTTCTACCAATCCATCGATCTGGAAACGTCTGATCTAAATATTGTCGAACACGTAATGCGCAGTGTGGTGAGGCACCATCCTGTTGGAACATCAACCTATTCGCAATGTACCGCCGATCTATGGCGTCTTCCAGTAATTCCAAATACATTTCACCGGTCAAATTTCCAGGTAAGAAAAAAGGACCAACTAATGATCGCCAAAAATGCCAGCCCCAACATTTAATTTTTGTGACTGCTGTGTATGAACCTCATGATAAATTCTGGGATTAGAATCGGACCAATATCGGCAGTTATGAAGATTTACTACGCCATTTAAGAAAAAGGAACGTCGGATAAGCAAGTGTTGAATAGAAACTTTTCATCGTTTATAATTCGTTCACTCATATCTACACAAAATTGTAATCGCCGATCAAAATCGTCTTCATTAAGTTCTTGTATCAGGTGAATTTTATACGGATGAAAACTATGGGCCTTTAGAATGCGTTGGACAGTACGTCGACTATTACCACACACAGTCTCCAATTTGCGGGTACTTAACGTAGGATCTACATAAACTTGCCCTAAAACCCAAATTTTATTGCTTCGTTCCTTATGGGATTTTCAATGTTGCGTTTTTTAATAGCGACTCACCCAGTTTCTCGAAATTTAGCTACAATTTCTAGAACATATTTTCGATGCACGTTACTGTTCTCATGTCGCTCATTAAATATTTCTGCTGTTCTATTAGCGCACTGATTATTTCCGAAACATCTTCAAAACTACTGAACTGAAGCTCATGTATTTTACATCATTATAAAGGGAATTGAAAGACCTTTAAAATAAGGTGTCACTCGACCCCCCTTTCCATTTAAGATTTTAGGGTTGGCGTCACCCCCGCCCAGGGGGCTGCACGTGTTAACGTGATTTTTGCCAAACTTGTGTTTTCGATGCGCCACCCTGTATATCTAAATGTAATAAACCTTTTTTCCTTAAGTTTAAAGTTTTTTGTTTATTTTAAAAACATTTACATACATATACGTTTTAAATGTCCCAATTTCTTTAATATATTCACTTTTCATTAAAAACACGATTTTTGCTGTATTTCCTTCACACACACACACACACCCTTCTTGAACGGTCGCTTTCTGTCGGTTCCGTCGATGTCCGTCCGAAGAAGATTTCACTGTATTCAGATTATAATTTCCCTGTAACAGTATATTTCATGAATTTAATGCCTACTTGTGCCGCCACTGGTACTGGCGAAAACGTAGCTCTACATTTATTAGACTGTCCCCGCATACAGCCAACAAACTGAATTTCCGCACCTGCTTCTTGCACGTAATCCTCCGAGTACAAACGGTTTCAAAATTCAAAGTGTATAGCTGAAATGGATACGACTCAATACTCATTTTTTCAAAATCTGCGAATGAGTTAACCGGAACTTTTTACGTATGATTGAAGAAAACTTACTTGTTTGTAAGACTAGATACACCTAAAAAAGCTTTGAAATAAATTCATTATTACTGTGTGTTCTCTTTTCTGTATCACTGTACAATTATCGCTAATATCCTGTTGGCAAGACAATCTCAAATCTCAATTTTCGGCCTACTCTGTCCTGAATGGCGTGTGGCCGTGTATGGCAGTTGCATGGCTGCGGTGAGTTCAAACGATATTTGATTTATTGCCAGGAATATAAATCAATTAAGATTAAATTTGAAAGGATGCTGCTGCTGCCCCCGTAGCCAGTCAAGGGAGGGCCGGCCCCGGCTTGCTCAAAGCCAGACGGAGTCTGGGACCAGAGACCTCGAAGAACATACCGGATGTTTCAAATTCCAACTGAGAAACGGTCAGGCTTTCTCATGTAGGCGATAACGTCCTTTGTGCAGCCGTTGGGGTGTAAAGTACCTAAAGGAAGTTCGTGGCGACGTAATGCTCTTCAATTTCCAGAAGTAGATTCTACCCTCTAGACAGGGATATTTAAAATTAAAGTTCTTCTTTTCAAACGCATATCCTCTAATTTTGCTTGGGCAATGTCAAAACAATTGTAAATAACGTTTCATGTACCTAGAATCAGGGCAGGCCGTGCAGAGTTGTTATATTGCACTGTTTTCGTTCAGTCGCAGGAATCACGCAGTTCTAAAAAGAGGCCGTTCAAGTATTACGTAAGCAGATTTATTACAATTATTGTCAGCAAAAGTAAACAAAGCTCTTACCCCCTCCCCCCATGCTTACGTAAACATTTGTCAATTAATGTATTGTTTTTTTTATATTATAATTATAACGTTATAATTATAATTTGAAAAATAAGAAAATAGATTTAGGATAGAGACTATATTATAGAGTAAAGGACAAAAATATTGTATCTTACTAACATAAAAACTTATTTTAAATTTTTGGTACATATATTAAATTCAAATTAACAGTCTTCAGTCCATGAAACCCGAATCCATGATTCTAAGTTTTCGATGACATTGGATTGCTTCCATTGCTGCTCAGTGTTGTGAGTTTGCTCGCTTTCATCGGATTTTGGAATGTCTACGTCGTTCTCATCGAGCCATTCAACATCATGGTGCTCTAAATTTTGAATAATGCACATCAGTTCATTAGCACGACGAGCAGCGACTCTTACAGGTCTAACGTTCCTATCAGTGTGCGTTGTTTACTTTTTTATGGATGTTTTCGATGTGACTATTCAGTGACTTGACGGAAGCATGATAAAGACCACACGTTTTGCATGTTCGACTTGATAGAATCAAATTTAACTTCGGACAAAAATAATCGTAGGGCATTTGCAGGAAATCTTTGAGTGAAGCACTTAAGCGTAGCGCTAAATTGCCTGGAAGATTAAGAAATTGCCCTCCTTCATCCAAAACCAAGTCATCAACTGTTGAATTTACTTTTACAGGTGGTGGAAGAAACCTATTGTCTATTAATCTAAATAGGCCACTTCTTGGACGACAGCATTCTGTATTTCTACATTTTACAATTTGTATTGGCTCTCACGCATATGTCCTGAATACCATTGAATGTCTAGAAAATCAGGAAGATCTTGTTCACCTGCCCCAACATATTTTGCATTAACATTATAGCCATCAATTTCTATTGAACTCCATACTTCAGCTAATACATTTCCTGCAAATTCGAAATTAGATCTTTCTAAATGTTCATCAGTTGTAACGCCACGTTCATCCAAATGAGACCCAAAATGGTCATGAGGCAATATTAAACCAGCCAGTTCCCGACTAAGAGGAGCCATTCTGCGCTCTACTCTGTTATACGCACTTCTTCCAGGAGCATTGGTAGCTAAAAAGAATGCATCGAGATCAAGTCGCTTAAAGTGTTGTATAGCAAACAATATGACTTTTTGATAACGTGAATTTTCATCTGACCCTCCATCAACCGTCATCATTACCAATGGTTTTACTAGTCCATGGTCAGTTTTAGCTAATGGTCGAAACTCTTCAAGTTCGAGAAGCATCTCGAAATCCTGAGCATAAGTATTAGCAGTAGATGAACTATGCTTTCAACTTCGAATAGCGATGTATGTTGGTCCAGAATATCCAACGGGTTGCGGTTGTCCTAGCATATTGGAAGTGATTTTGATACCAGCATAAACAGATGGTATTAATTTATGACGCTCAGCGATTACCCAATCGTGATCAGGGAATTTGATTCTATATTCCAAGTGCATTAGAAGAGGTGCTTGCTTATTTGCCACAGTTACGCCAATAGGGACTCGAACTTTATCATCTTGAGATATGAAAAATACTTGATCTGGTCCAAGTATGGATGCTATGTTCTCTAAATAATGGATTGATTTTTCAGCGAACTTGCTATCTAAGTAGCTCTTGTGGTGATTAGTTTAAGCCCGAATGAGCTTAACAGGGACTATCGATACATGTCTTCGTCCCTCTGCAGAATTAGATTTTCTGGGAATCAAACGAAGATATGTCCCACTGCGACTAATGTCAAATCCTATTTTACGTAATTCTTGTGTGAGTTCATTAAGAGTTTTTACGCTGCGAATTGATTCCGTTCGTCTTCCATCATGTGCTGCACTCCCAAATAAAGCTATATCCGCGATCGTTTTCAATAGTGAATGTTGATTGATTTCAAGATTAGGACGTCCCACTGAATCCCTCAGAGATAGTATTTTTTTTATTTCTGGATTTTCATGACAAATATCTTCTTACTTTCTTTTCATACCATCCCTGTATTTCTTCTGGGCAACTGCGTTTTGAACCTTCCTGTTTAAGGACTGTTTTACTGTTTTTATTTCCTCGCGCAACTGATCTGTTTATCAACTTCAGCACGCATAGTATCTTTGGCAGAATACAAAGCATTCAGATTTTTTTCGAGTAGAGCAATCTTATTTTTCATAGTTTCCTGAGAAGGTTTTGCTCTCTGTTTATCTGTATTTTCAATAATTTCGCATTGCTGTTGTGATTCATTACCGGATTTTATTTTATCTTCTTCCTCTTTTTTAATATTTGAAGCTGACTGTATAATTTGTGTTTTTTCTGCAGGTTTACAGGTTGCCTAAAAAAACTTTCTATGGCTTCTGCTAAAGATTCTCTTATTAAGCTACATAAATACAAAGTATGGCAATATATATGGTAAATACAAAACCCTATGGCTTTAAATCTAATATGTTTAAACGAACAATTCGTTCCGGTCACAAAATACAGGGTGTTAGTTTTCTGTATATACTATGTATAAAACTAACATCCTGTACTTTGTGAGCAATTGACGGAATCAATTATAAGAAATAAATCTATAATATAATGAATATTACCTCTATTCTTTGAGATAGGCCAATACGTCTACTCGCTATAGTATCCAAACGAAACAATACACTGATAGAGGAAATTTAGACAAGTGAACACCGCGCGGTAATTCCCCTACTCGGTTCTAAAGCGAGTAGGGGAATTACCGCGCGCTCTTCACTAAACGTATGCAAAGGCAATGTAAGGGTTGCCATTCGTGTAAAAAGGTAAATAACTACCGATCACGTAATCATCATCTAGACTCCGCTACCCCCCATGTCATCCAAAGTAAGCAAGGCAAAGACCCCCCCGCCCCCCATAGTGCTCACGTAATACTTGAACGGCCCCAAAGGGAATGTAAAGTATCAAATTACCGGTTCAAAACTTTCCTCTAATGGACAAATACTAGCAGTTTTGTTCAATAATATACGGGAACTGAGGTTAACTGTCAATGAGAGCGCCTTTGTATTCGTGAGTGCATTATTTACTGGGAAAAGGCATGTATATTGCAATAATATTTATATTTGGGTTTTTTGTGCGTTTATACAAATTTGTCTCTTTTCATGAAAATATGTTTAGAATGTGTATATAGCAATACAAACAATATTCATACATTGTTATACCAGTTAAATATACATAGATCTGTGGATATTTGTAGTGAATGCTTGGAATGGAAGGAGTATACATTTTGGCTGTTTTTTTTTTGCAAAATTTATCGTTTTTTTGTCGGAACATTGAAATTTCAAAATCTCGCTGTCTAGCTGCGACGTCTTTGATGCATATTAACCCACGTTAGCAGTATGCAGCATCTCTATAGATATGCATCTCTCCGGCACAGATTTGTGGCGTGCATCATCGCGAAAGCCATCGATATCAATTAGGGAGGAAGAAGGCGGACGCGATGTGGCAAGCGAGTTGGGAGGCGATTAGCACTGCTAGAATTCTAGCTTGATTGCAAATCATCGGACGCTATTAGCAGCAATTGCAATCCTAAAAATGTAATAAATCACCGTTCCCAAGGCTACAATACAAACACAATTCTCTTATCAACACGTTATGCAGGGCGTCGCATAATAACATGCGAATATCTCGATTTAAGAGCACCTTTTACCTTGCCGCAAACGTAGTTCCAGGATATCTCGCTTCATTGTGGACGGATTTTAATGCAGTTTTCAGCTCCATAATCAGATGAAAATCGTTAATTTCGGAAATAAACTTGTTCTTTGATAGGGTTATTATTTGTCAAAAATAAATTATAAGTTAACCGTAACTTTTTTGTGAAATCTCAGTTTTCCAAAACCGTTTTCCTTTTAGCTTCATATTCACATGCGGAAACAGTGCAAAGTCACAGGGAGCAACATCTGGATTGTAAGGAGGGTGCTAAATGAGTTGTCGTTGGCGAAGGTACCAAGTGTCCATCCTTGACTTTCTCTGCAGGTTTTGAAATTGCCGCTTCCTAATTTCAATGCATGTTGATACGTACTAAGTGACATATAAATCCGAACAACCAGTTTAAATGGTTTTATTTTAATAAAAGTTGGTGAATGTATTTATCTTACTGTAAATAACAAGTGAAAAAATTTTCAGCCTTATCAGTTGGACATTCCGGTTTTTATACTGCTTTTTTTTCAATTCACTAACGCTCTAAAAATGAATATTTCAGTAGTAAAGAATCAACGTTGGCGGATTTTGGTTCTTGACATCCTTTACGATCGGTTACGATGCCTAGAGTACGGAGACCTGTATGATTTCGTCAACTTAGTGAGTTTGATAGGGGCCGTATAGTGGGACTTCGGGAAGCTGGACTTTCTTTTCGGGCAGTTGCAGTTAGAGTGCAAAGAAGTGTAGACACTGTGGTTAGGTGTTGTCAGGCATGGCTTCGAGAAGACCGTACGCAAAGAGCAAGGGGCACTGGACGCCGCCGTAGAACAACAGACCGTGAAGATCGCCGCCTAAGATTATTGGCCTTAAGGGACCGTTTCTCCACTACCATGTCCAGTGCAAATGCATGCTTTGCAGAACACGGAAGAAATATTGGCATGCGAAGTGTTTACCGACGAATGAGAAGTTTTGGCTTGTTTTCATACCGGCCACACTGGGTCCTCCCTTTAACTCGAGAACACCGACGTAATCGCCTTGAGTGGTGCAGACAACGGTCACTCTGGGATCAGGAATGGAACAGTATTGTCTTTGGTGACGAGTCTCGATTTTGTTTAGGCATGCACGATGGTCGTGCCAGGGTTAGAAAGCGACGTGGTGAAAGGAGGAATCCACAGTTTTTTGTTGAAAGACATGTTCATCAAACTGTTGGAGTTATGGTTTGGGGTGCTATAGCTTATGGTTCCAGGTCACCTTTAATCTTCATCAGAGGTAGCATGATCGCGCCGCGTTATATCCACGAAGTTCTAGAACCCCATCTTTTACCCTATCTTGACACCCTGGCAGATCCAACTTTCCAACAAGATAATGCCCGACCACATGTTGCAAGAGTCACAATAGACTTCTTTCAACATAATGATGTCACATTGTTACTATGGCCACCAAGATCTCCCGACTTATCCCCAATTGAGCACGTGTGGGATATGATGGGTAGGAGATTGCTCAATTTGCAACGTCCTCCTCAGACTCTAGAAGCACTTCGAGAGGAGTTGGTGGTTGCCTGGAATGAGATCCCACAGGAGGACATTGACCACCTGATCAGAAGCATGCCTAGGCGCGTTGGAGAATGCGTAGCACATCAGGGTGCATCCACACATTATTAAAGGTCAAAGGGCTTTAAAGCAGTGCAATCATTTTGAAATTTTTATCATTTACTTATTATGCTTCATTAAGTACTTATACAAAATTTTATTAAAATAAAACCATTTAAACTGGGTGTTCGGATTTATATGTCACTTAGTATATGTCCAAGAGTGCATAGTAGCCTCAAGCAGCACGTCTGTTGATTTAGTTGCTCATTCGTATTGAGAATGTGAAGTGCGCACTATGGCATCGTGGTTACGTAGTGAGATAAGGGCAGTATAACTTTTGGGCCCCCTGTATAGAGTTTATCCGTTGCTCGCGATAAGCGTGACCCGATGCGACTTATACAAGTTATCGCCATGATTAAATCGCCGGACTCTTTTAACGAACTGCAATAAAAAGAAAAGTCCGGAGACGGATCTGCTGGAAGTTGAGAAAAAGGAAACGAACTCATTAAATTTCATTTAACGACTCCTACAATGACTACCTAGTACTTTTGTTTATTTTTGGGACGTCGCAAAATCCAGCGGGACGTTCTGCAGGGAAAGTGAAAATCGGACCCGCATATCGCAGCGCTCTATCGCTATAGGCCAGTCGATATGGGAACAGCACAGAAGCAAAATCCGAAAACAATGTTTGGTTTTATCTAGACGAACAATTATCGGTATCTGGAACGTTAGTAGAGCCTAGGTGTCATTTAATGTCCATGAAGAACTTGCAGGTCAGCTTTCACTCTATGATCATCACCAATGGACTCTTAGGTATTTTCTCAACAAAACTGTATCCACTTAGACCGGGCTATATTGGCGTATTCCTTGTGTGCTCAGCCGGAGCTACTTTATCCTGGCAATAACTCTTTTGACTGGCTATTCTCAGGAGGGTCATAAGGGGGTTGTTAAAACGTGCTTTCTTCGAAAATCGCCCATCCGAACCACCCGTAAGGATACAGTTAAGGGCAGCCAGGAGATATAAACTTTTTGCTTTATGACTGTATTTATAATCAGCTTTTATAGGGGAAGGAAGCGTGACTCTCGGAATCGGGATTTATATGCAAAGAGAGCGCTGAAATAACGCTTTGTGGTTTGGGACACGCGAGTATAAACTACTACCAACTGCTACTCTTTAGATTATACGTATATAGAAGCTTGTAGTGCCAAAGTATCTCTAATATGACAAGTGGAATTGTTCTTATTCGCATCATTATAGGTGTACACATGGATCGGTTTTTGTTGCAAGATTGCTATCATTACACATTGATGACGTCTTCGTCGTAATAAATATACTAAATGTCACAGAAAATGAGCATACTTTTACAAGTTTTAGATCTACTGATAAATATATGTCGCTTAGTATACTTAAACTAGCCAATGCGTAGCTCTCGTCATTTTTGGTAACTCATCAGCCTTAGGTGGGACAACGAACAAAAGCTGAACAACTATCCGTCTTATTTCGGTAGACCTCGGATACAGCTTTCGTTGGTTGAAATGATCATGCTGATCATAATTCCCCAAAAAGCACTAAGCAGCTGTCCATGGTTAGTCATCTGTGGTCGAAAGCTACTCCACTTTACCGCCAGAATCGAAGGTATCTATCGGTCACATTGGTGACTCTGCTGTGAAATGCAAATTGGCAGTTCCGACACACACCTGCTGTTTCACTCCCGCAATGGTCAATTCTGGCAATCGATGGCACTTTGTGTGAAATAATGAATAAATACTATTTACAAGTTTGAGGTTTACTGCATAGTTCATATAGATCTACAAAACAAAATTAAAAAACTAGCAATCGTCATCAATCACGCAAAACGATAAAAAACTGAACGTAGATTCGTATGCGGACCAAACGCGTCAAAGATATAAAACAGCCATTTACACATTCTGCACAACTGCCGCGTTTCATCTCAACTTTTTGATTTACGATCGTTTACAAATTTTTATTAAACCGCGGCGCATCGTCCGCAGTGACATTTTTTTTCGTTATTCCGTAAGTGCTGAATGAATATTGTTAGTCCAGTCCGAGTAGTGGGGAGATCATGAAATCAAAAGAAATTCTAAGATATATACTCAGTTTTAACTTAAAAAAAGATGTTTATGAACTAAATACAGAACGGTGTAACCAATTATATGTACCTTTTGTCAAATACAATGTATTCAGGGACTGCCCAAGGTATTCAGGACCTACAATGTTTAACTGTTTGCCAGGAGACAATAGAAATGCCAAATATATAAGCTTTTCTAGAACAACATTCTATCAGGTTTCAACTGTTTGTAGATTATCTGTTTATGTTTGTTTGATTTTTATTTTCTAAATTTTATATTCATTTTGACGTATTACTATTAGTACTATTAATACTATTACCATTACTATTACAATTACTATTACAATTACTATTACAATTACTATTACAATTACTATTACAATTACTATTACAATTACTATTACAATTACTATTACAATTACTATTACAATTACTATTACAATTACTATTACAATTACTATTACAATTACTATTACAATTACTATTACAATTACAATTACTATTACTATTACAATTACAATTACAATTACTATTACAATTACTATTACAATTACTATTACTATTACAATTACAATTACTATTACAATTACAATTACAATTACAATTACAATTACTATTACTATTACCGTTACCGTTACCTTTTCCGTTATTGTTACCGTTACTATTACTACTACTATTATTATCACTATTACTACTGAATGAAGGATAAGAGAAGCCAAATCTGTTCTAATTTCACTGGGCTAACGCGAATGAATATTAAATCCGGAAGAATAGACGGACCTCACGCACCGCTGTCATGGCACTCTTGATATGTGAGCTTATCCAATTCATACTTTCTCACATAATTCTTAGGATTATTCATCGCTTAGCCAGGCAAAAATGTACGCGAGGCGTGATTGGGTGACAGACGAAAGCCAAAACAATTTGTTTTCAAGGTTGTAACGATGAGTATTTACTTAAAGGTAAAGTATCGGGTGTCAGGTCGGTTCTTAAAATTTGAAATATTAGAGAAATTGCGTCAGAGTGGAAATATGACCTTTCTTTTGGTATACAGTGTGATCCAGAATCAAAAATTGTTGCTTTTTCTTCCAGGTTCCAACCGTATTCTCTACATGAAGGGAGAATCTTATAAAAAAATCTGTTCTAATCTTGATAATCGTTATCGGTACAAAACTGGTATATTCGAAGTGTGCAATGATCTTTCAAAAAGAGGTTTCAGAGAAATAAATCCAGGCATAGTGACATTTCATTTTCGAAACAGACTAAGAATTATCCGAAAACATGAAAAACATTGTAAGCAACTAGAGAGCCTCCAATGTTTGTGTAGGGTGCGGTGGATTTTGCAACCTTCATCCCATCATGTCCCATACATGTTCGAGGAAAGGTCTGGAGATCAAGAAGGCCACTGAAGCAAATTTACTCTCATTACTCTGAAATATGAGTGAAATTAGATCGTCTTTGAACTCCAGGCATGATAATGCAATGAAACAAATGGAACCAACACAGAAAAATTACTCAATATTAAGCAAACATTTTCATACTGTTCTCATATGATAAAAAAGCCTACACATCAAATGTACGGCTCCGAATGCCTTCAACATTTTATCAAAATTCAATAAAAAATTCTGGGTGTTGCATTTTATATGTCACTTAGTATATGTTTTACATATTCAACACTCCACGTTGGAGTCTCTTTATGGTTTTTGGTGGATTTCGATGTCATACCAAACGAGATTACTTACATATTCTGGATGTATAGTTGTGATGTTTTTTTTGCCAGAGTCCAGGCTTTAATTCCGGCGAACTTACCTGGAAAAGAAAATACGTGTTAGATTCCTTGTACTCTTTATGAAAACAATACATCTACAACTTCAAATAATAAAAAGAATTATAAGAAATGATCTCTAATGGATACACCAAGAAGCACTGCTGGAATCTACTCGTGAAAACTGGCAAAATATATATTAATAAAATGGATACCTGAAGTCAAATTTTCGAAATTCGATTGAAATCAGTATGAAAATTGCGATTCATTTGCATATTATGAGTAAAATAATTGTCAAGCTATATAATGGGTGATTTTTTTGGCAACCCTGTTTTTGACAGATGACGCGTGCATCGTGTCTTGTGTCATTGAGTCATTGTCAAACTTATTCAGTTTGGTCTATAATTTAACCATGAATCGACTTACGAACGAACAACGCCAATTTATGGGCAATTTGGTCGGCCTACTGAGGGATCTATTCGGAAGCTTGTGTGCAGTTTACATTATTGGACATTAAACCACCAACACGCAGACGTAGAGTGAGGACTGAAGAAAATATTGCGGCTGTATCCGCCAGTGTTAGTGATGACCGTGAAAAGCCGATTCGTCGCCGTTCGCAGCAATTGGGCCTCTGTTACTCCACTACGTGGAAAATTTTGCGACAGGATTTGGGTGTAAAAGCTTATAAGATACAGCTGGTGCAAGAATTGAAGCCACACGACCTCCCACAACGTTTCCAATTTGGTGAATGGGCGCTGGCAAAGTTGGAGGAAGATCCACATTTTTATCGAAAAATTGTGTTCAGCGACGAAGCTCATTTCTGGTTGAATGGGTACGTTAAGAAGCAAAATTGCCGCATCTGGAGTGAAGACCAGCCAGAAGCATTGCAAGAGCTACCAATGCATCCCGAAAAAATCACTGTTTGGTGTGAATTATGGGCCGGTGGCATCTTCGGGCCGTACTTCTTCAAAGACGAGAATGGCCGGAACGTAACTGTGAATGGCGAGCGCTACCGTGCGATGATAACAAACTTTTTTTTGCCCAAAATGGAAGAGCTGGACTTGGCTGATATGTGGTTTCAACAAGACGGTGCCACATGCCACACCGCACACGAAGCAATGGACCTATTGAGAGGCGAATTCGGTGAACAGTTTATCTCACGTTTGGCCGCCTAGATCGTGTGATTTAACGCCGTTGGACTATTTCTTGTGGGGCCATGTTAAGGCTAATGTCTACAGGGATAAACCAGCAACGATTGATGCACTGGAAGCCAATATTGAAGCATTTATTCGTGAGAATCCGGCCGATATGTTGGAGAGAGTGTGCCAAAATTGGACCTTGCGCATGGGCCATCTAAAGCGGAGCCGCGGCCAACATTTACATGAAATACTCTTTAAACATTAAATTATATCGACCTTTCTGTCGACTCAAATAAAGATTTAATCGTTTTTTCAAATTTTTTGTGTTCTTTTTTTTGAAAATCAAATCCTATACCTCTTAAAAAATCACCCGTTAAATACGGTCAAATTGTCAAACGTACTACACAAGCATTGCAATACCGGTTGCCTATATTCATCCAGCTCAGCACTGTGGGTTTTTTATTCGCTATAAATACGAAAAAGCATACCATTTTTATTACTATTTTTTGTCTTACTCACTGAAATCTAGCATAAAATATCAGACCAACCAAAATCAATAATGTTCAAAAACGCCTTCTCTATCACCGATCACCTATAGGCTGTACCTACGACAATACCGGAACGTATATTTGCATAAGCGCTGCATATTCCTTATGCATCTCTCAGCATGGGTGGTCCATAATTGGTACCATCAGACAGCAGCAGCAGAACAGAACCACCGCTTTGACCGCTACTAAATGCAAGTACCACCTAAACCAACACTCTCCGAATGCGAGTACTCTATATTTACGCTTTACGGCCAATCGGGATGGAAATAGTGCGCTTCAGCGTTACAGAGTGACGTCGCGTGATCATACGAATTATCTAAGCTGTCTAATAGTACCTTTAGATTAGATAAGAATACAGAAATACTTTTTCAAGCATCAAAATATCCTATTTAAGACAATATATTCCATTCTCAAATTGTCTAGTCCGGTATCGTGCCGATGATTGCTGAAAAGGATGAAACAACGTTATATACGATAAGACTTTGTCTAGAATGACGTCGTCTGGATACAATAATTTTGAACAATGTAAGTCAGATCGTTTATGTATAACAGAAAGAGTAATGGTCCTAGATTTGAGCCTTGGGGATTCCATTATAAGTGCTGAACGGTATCCTTCATTTGTATCAACAAAACCAAACAATTATTTCGCAAACCAGGGGTATTTTCGTCTAATAAGATTAGACTATAATACATTTCTTTTCTCAAAACATATGATTAATTTTTCATGAAACGACGATCTATGTAGCTACAAATGCCGCATTCTTCAAGTACTTATCCCACATATCAAACGAGAAAACCCCGGCATGGTAGGCAACAAAAGACGCGTTCACAGATCGTATAAGCCTCGTAGGTTATCTCTTCTTGTGTGTATCCCGAAAAGGCCGAACCGTCTGGTGTTTTTTATCCGGCTCGGCGAAGCATTACTAGAAAGACCGGACAATAAGAAGAGACATTTACGCGTGATGCCGTCATGCGGTAATTTTTTTTCTATCCATTGTTGACTCCGAATGGTGAATGGTTGCGGCTACGGGATGGTAACGACTAAAGAATTATAGGAATTTTGTAGGGTACTGGGCATTAAAGAGATACGGGTATACGATGAGGTTATTTATTACGTTGAAAGCATCGACGACTTTAACAAATAGACCAGGTCGAAGTTTTTCTGTCAAAAAATATACTTTATTGTTACAAACAACGATTAGAATAAGTCTAGCATATTTGTTTGCCATCAAAAGTATGATTTTAGTTCAATCTTTAGAATAGATTTGCCTGCCAAAATGACACCCGCACATCGTCGTACTTTCTTTTCTTTGTCATGATCTAAACTGTATCCATCGAAGAAACAAAGTAAAATCAAACATATACACCCGTATTGCACGTGATCAAGAACTTAACCGTAGGAGACGCTACAGGGCCGTATCAAGCTATTGTGACTGATCTATCAAAAAATGTCGTACAAGATATGTGTTGCTGTAAATTCTATCAAAAGCATAGTAAATTATCAGGAATATACCACGCCTTTCTAATCATATTTCGACATTAGGAATCAGTGCAAAAAATTCTGTATTCACCATTTCGGCTAAATGTTACTAAAACGCACACGAAAAAAACTTGTGGACCATCTCAATTGAAATTGTTCATATTTTATTATTAACTTACATATATACCCAATAATATTTACAAATCAACCTTCTATTCACAATGCAGAGCAAATTTTTTTGAGCAAATAGAAACTACAGACGTAGTAGTAGTAGTACAAAAGTTTATTACAGACTCCATAAAGTTTGTTAGTTTGATTGCTATTAAAATTTACATGAGAAATAGGAAGAAGGTCAAAATGGCACTATTATGCTTTGGAACTCCTAAATTAACCCTAATTTTGTGTAATTATAAATTTGGAATTTCCACATTAATAACTAGAAACTTACACTTTGATTGCAGTCTATAATGAACTTACCTGTCTTGCCAAAAAGCCCGTTAAACTGCCAGTCTTAATGGTATCAATCGATTTATATGCTGTATTCCGAGGAGCTTGAATCATCAGAATTGTTGATGACAATTATAAGGGATTCAACTTGGGTGTCAATGATATTGTCCATATCCCACATTTTGGTTTCAACCTTCTCTTGGACATGGTCAATACATGTTCTCCATTTTGCTGGCGTAATTCTATCGACAGCAACATCAAACAGTTTTTTAAGGTCAGAAAACTTAAAAGTGCTGTTATTTGACGCCACGTATTGCTTGAGGTCGGCCCAAATCAACTCGATAGGATTCAGTTCGCAGTGATAGGGAGGCAGCCTGAGAATCGTTTTATTTTGGTTTTTGGCCATTTCGTCAACAATTTTTAAATCATATTTATACTTATGTCGCTTGACTATATTTATCAGCTCAGCTTTGACCATTGTTTGGTGGCCATTGTTGAAATTTTTTCCAATTTTCTGGAGTGGGCATTATCCATCACAATAATTGCGTTATCATCAAGTGTCGGCAAAATTTTTTTGAACCAATTTTCAAATAAGTTACCATCCATTTCTTCGTGATAGTCTCCAGTTTTTTTGGATTCAAATGCCCACAATGCTTCAGGAACAAATCCATCTACGCTACCTATGTGGCAAATGATCAGGCGTTTACCCTTGCCTGAAAGTAATTAGTTATTTTACTTCTCAGCGAGCGCACTAAATGACGAAATTAAGCAGCTTACTCTTTTTAGGTTAGTGTAGGATAGGGTCTTAGATTAGTTTTTGGGTGAAGGAAATACTCAGAAACTTGAATGAGATAGCAAAACTGAGTTCGGAGCTTCCATATAATTGATTCGATCAGAAAATGAATTATCTGCATCCAAAAAAGTTCATATACTTCGAAACTTACCTGCAGGATTTTTCAATCCCGTCGAAAGGCCATCTAAAAAAGCCTGCCTTGAGGACCTCACAGATCTGTCTACCCAAACCTTTCCCTGCGTATGGCCCGCGTTCACCCATGTTTCGTCTAAATAATAAATTTTTCTTCCTTCAGCGCGGAATTGCCTAATTTTTCTAAGGTATTCTCTCCTCCAGATAACAATTTCCTCCTTTTCTATCAATAAACTATTCCTTCCTCTTTTCAAAAATCGAAAGTCTAGTTATTTCAACAGCTTATGGAACGTAGATCTTTTAAAATTTGGCAGGTCCTCATCATCATTCACTTGCTTCAATATTTTATCTATTGTAGGTATTTCATTCCTGAAGAAAAAGTGATGTACTTTTCTTCTAATGGCACTTTTGTCAAAGTCATCTATTTTTTCGATGATTTTTTTTCTCACTGGATATGTTTTTGGCTCAGATAGTGAGTGATTTTGTCTATATTCCTTCAAGATTTTGTAAACACTTGATCGACCTACTCCAGAAATTTCAGCAACCTTACATACGATATTTTCTATAGCCAATCCACTATTCTCTTGCATCTGGTTCTTGTAGATATTTAGAATAATTTGTTTTTCACCTGCTCTAAGATGAAGCTTTTTAGCCCTTTTTCTGGGTGACGTTAAGCTGATTTCAACCACTTCATCAGCTGTATCTGTGTCAGACATTTTAGACTAATATTAAATTTCCGCAAGAAAAATCAAGTCAAGACGTGCATAAAACGTTAGCGCTCATAAACGGGTATCCGAAACTGATTACAATCCTGTGCGTGGTGACGAACCATCAACGTGACGCTGAGAGTTCCCTCTACTATGCAGCGTTGCCAGGCTTAATGTCACAATGATCATGTTTTATTGGGAAAATTGTCAGAAATCGCCGAATGTTGAACAGAAACATTACAAGAAGTCTAACCTTGAAATGTGAGGCTACAAATCGATATTCTTATAGGGGGGAAGGGTAGGGAACTGTTATGGTTCCTATTAACCTTGGTGAAAGTTGGAAACGGTAATATCATATATGGCATACATTCGGTTGAAGGTGTGTGCACGGAAAATAGATTGCGGATAGGATTTTAATAGATAAATCTGCACAAAAAAACACAAAAGGAGATTTTTGTATTTCCCTGAAGAATATCTCAAGGTTATTTCAGATGTACTCATCGAAACTTTATGGAAGGATTATCGAAACCTTATTTTCAATTGCGATAGGGCCACATACCTCGACATCGCATTAATGTGAAAAATAAGACAATAGAAAAAAAATCCCTCACTGATGCTATCTCTTAGGAAAAATGTAACTATAAAGATTGCACAAAAATTTTCTTCACCTTTTTGAGCTTGTTTTCGCATCTCCGTATATGCCGTTCATAATTTGCTGCAGATCAAATTGGAATATACCTTTGTGATGCCATTTATTGTTATATAATGTCCTTTACAACAGTTATTGCACGTATTGCACCAACAGATTGATTTGTGATCCATGCGAATGTGATCAATCACTCTGGCGAAAACTCGCCGAGCGTGGCAACCGTGCGACTTTGTCTGGAGGCTCGTCGCTACAAGCCAATCAGGAAGAGGCCGACAGAGCGCCATGGCTACCGATCACGCGTTGATCACGAATCAACCACTGTTTACGATTACTTTGTAGCTTCGTTAGATACACTTTAGTTCTAGCCAAGTTTACTTATCTTGGATTCAATAAACCGGTATTACGTTTCCTAGAGTGATGCTTTTAAAGACAGACAGCAACAGGTGGGTTTCAAATTTACGGAATGTTCCTCCAGAGGTACCGCAAGGTTCAGTCCTACGGCCCCTCTTGTTCTTAATATACTCAGGCAACTGTGTCAATATTTCAACTTTGTTTTTCTTTAGCTTTGTTAAAATGGTTTTTGTGAAGAATAGCGGCTTTGACAGAATTATTGACTATCGAGATGTTGGTGTGTCCTATCGCGAAATGGGCCGCCGTGTTAACTGTACTGCAACGACGGTAATGCGTGGATAGAAGAAGGTAGAGGAACACGAAGAAGGCCAACTGGTGCACCACATAAGCGCTTCAGACAATTAGACCTAAGAGACAACATGTGAAATACATGATCAACAAATACGAATGTCCTTACACGGAGCACGATGATGAGGAGCAAATAAAAAGGTTGTCGACTCGGCTTAATCTTCTGCAAGGTTTCACAACTCATTGTCCAAAAAATTCTTTCTGGAGAGATAAAAGTGCGTCGTTTTGTAGCACAACAATATCCTGTTTTAAGTTACAGCTGTTCATTTCGTGTCCCGAGACGATGATGTATTGTACAGATCCAGCTAGATGGAACATTTTAAAGCTTCACAGCCGACTGGGGAGATTTTCTTTTCCCGTTCTTAGTACGGTGCCTTTATGTAGAAAATTACAAAATATTTTTTGATGGTCTTAATTCTTCTACTTCCTAGAGAAGCTTTGCGGATGGTGGCTGACGTCCTCCCTGGCGGCAGGATATCCGTCGTAATTGACTTCATCCCACAATGTCAGCGCGGGTATTTCCCAGGGTTCAGTCTTGCCTCCGTCATTTACATATCAACGACCTCCTTTCTTGTACGCACTCTAAGATTCTTAAGGTTTCATATACCCAGAATTTCTCATATAATAACTTGTGACAACGGTCCGAAGTGGCAACACTGGCACCTAAAGACGGTGGTCTACAGATACCTATTTCTGCCTGGCATCGCTCTCAATTGAGTTGGATGTCTTTTGTAAAATTTGCTGACCAATGCTGCTGTGTTAACATTCTGCATAATATATCGAGAGAAATGCGTAATATTTTTGTTCTAAGAGACCTGCGCTATATAAGCTCCTGCTCTTACCTTCCCCAGTTTTTATGGTTACTTTGTCAGGAAAGATTTTAATGAAGATCTCGCACAGAACGAGTTCTGTTGTGAGTGCGTTTTGAAATGCAATTCTCTTATTTACGGCCATTTTTACGATACAATAAAAAATGTTTTCGCCATTATGCCGACACATTTTTTTTCTGTTTTTCGACGGGCAACACATTATTTTTGCACTTTGTAGGTGCTTCTTTTAGTATCTTGTCATATCTAAAAATTTCGAATATACAGATAGATTTTTATTTTAATAAAAACAATAAACAATTTTACCGGTTTTATTGACAAAAGTAGCTTCGCGTTGGCGTCTATCTAGGCTTCCACCTACCTGAAAGGCACATAAGTTGCAAAGATAAATTATGATTTTGACTAATTTGCCGAAAATTGACGTTTTTAATATACAGGATGGCGCATCGAAAACGAAACAGACGCATTTACTGGCAGCTCAGTTTTTTTTGGAAAATCGCTCAGACCCGTCGATTTTGTTTTCGAGGGGGATACAAGTTTGGCAAAAAATTACGTTAACACGTGCAGCCCCTTGGGCGGGGGTGGCACCAACCCTAAAATCTTAAATGGAAAGGGGGGTTGAGTGATACCTTATTTTAAAGGTCTTTCAATTCCCTTTCCATTTAAGATTTCAGAGTTGGTGTCACCCCCGCCCAGGGGGCTGCACGTGTTGACCTGATTTTTTGCCAAACTTGTGTCCCCCTCTAATACAAAATCGACGGGTCTGAGCGTTTTTCCAAAAAAAAACTGAGCTGCCAGTAAATGCGCCTGTTTCGTTTTCGATGCGCCACCCTGTATACAAAGGGTTACTGCATGTTTATACATGTCCATGAGTGCATAGTAGTCGCCAGCAGCACCTCTTTTGATTGAGTTGTTCATTCGTACATTTTAAATATTCACTTTAATTGATTTATTATCTTGTTTTTGCAACAAAGTAATCGCAGAATCAATGAAAGTTAGGTTAATGCAAAAAACTGTTACATGACACCTCCATCCACTTGTGTCTTCAAATGTAATCAGTACTGCTTACGTTGCGGTTGCATACTTCACAGGCAATTATGCTATAAAAAGAGTCCGGTCACAATAGCGGCTCACAATGGGACTTTATATAGAAAAAAATGGACGTTATTATCTAATATTTTTAATGCAGACATCCTGATACTGAAGTACTACTACAAATGTGCGTGTGCACCACAGAGAAATGCATTGAAGAAAGTTAATGACGCGCTTCCTATCTAACAGGAAGACCTCAATAATAATATAGTTTTCGGTTACGGAAAATTCCAAGGGTATTCGTAAAAATATGCGCCTATTGTAAAAGGCAATTAGTATTGTAGTCGCGAAGAATTTAAAAAAAAAATTTTTGCATGGTATTAGTGATGAAAGGTATACAAAGTATACAATAGCATGAGAAGAACAAAGCAAAAAAATACAAAATTCAAAGTGACTGACATAACTGGCAATGAGAGCATGATACAAATCAAGAATGCACTCAAAGAAAAAAGAAGAAAAATAAAGAAGAAAGGAGGCATATGGCAAATAGTGGGAATCAATACTAAGGAATGATTATGCACTTTGATATCTTTCCTAAATTGGCCTAAGGACATCACTTTAGAGTTAGGATCAATGTGGTTATAAATACTAGCAGCATTGTAGGTGGAAGTGCGCTGGAATAAAGATAAGTTATGGTGCTACTACTATGCCTGATGGTTTTACTAAGCACACTACCTCTAAGAATCAACTTGTCTCTAAGATATAGAGGTGCAGATGTAAGCATTAATTTGTCGATGGAAATAAGATAAGCTTCACTAAATAGGGCATTTTCAACCAGCACAAAGAAGTGAACTTATTTGAGACATGATCCAAACGCCTCAGACCAACTGTTATGAACAGCTTGCAGTCTATTCTTAGCTATATAAAATAATAAACAAGAACTGGTATTACAAGTAATCGCAGACTTTTTCCCTCAATGTGAAGTTAGGGATAAACTTGTTAGCATACTACGTATATAAAGCACGAAGTATGAATTCTCTAGGATTATTCTTCAGGAGGTCTGTGAACCTAAGTATCTGTTCGACAGTACATGGAGAGAAATTTATTCTGTACCAATCTTTACCGAATACATCCACCCTCCTAGGCTCAGAGCAAAAAAGCATCGCTTTGCCTTTCTATATCAGAGTTTAAATTAATTTGATGGTGGATATTATCTATATCAAAGTACTGAAGGATCTGCGTATCATCAGCAAAGGATGTATCTTCGAATTGTCGACATTTCTTGGCATCGCCGTAATATATAAAAAAAGTAGCGGCCCAAGAACCGATCCTTGGGGTACACAAGACGTAATTTGATGCTTTAGATGTGCTAAAAGACACATCGAGAACGATTTTCTAGATAACTTCTGAAAAAACCATTCGCTTTTTGATTGAAGTCATAACACCTTAGCTTAGCTGGTAAACTGAAGTTGATTTTACTAAAAATAGTGTTTTATAGCTATACCAAGTGATGTATGATGTATTTCTTGATTCAATACGGGACTTAGGAGTGCATCATATACAAACATTATAATTATTCACTGGTTTTGCGACCCACGCATTTTTGCTTAGTAAAATTAGGCCTTAAAACGCGATTTTTTGTGTAATTTAAGCGACGATATGAAATGAGACTAAGGGCCGTATCGTCAATCGTACAATTGCAGGTCGCCTTTACGGTCTCCTTGATTTTCATAGTTTTCTACTGTTCCGTGTCCGCGCTCTATTTTGAGGTTATGTTACAAATATTTGCATCAAATTGTTCACGCTTTTGATTTATATAATCTGAAATTTCCTACAAATCAAAAAGAAAACATAACCTCACAATAGGCTAGCGCTGACGCGGACACGGAACACTAGAAATCCCGAAATTCCCCAGACTTTGTGAAGGAGAGAAAAGATTATGAAAATCAAGGAGGCCATGAAAACATATATCAAGGTAAACAAATGCTAATAGATGGCTCTGTAATAATCGCTCTATATACAGTTATCGGCTATTCTCCAACGCTTTGTTTGATCGTCCGCCCTGTAAATATTTGCAGTAATTTTGAGTTTGCAATGTCGTCAGTCGCCTCTGTGGCTCTATAGCTCTGGCGCGGTAATCGATGCTGTTGAACATGGTCATGGTAATTAGTTAAAGTGCCGCTGTTTCATCGGGAAACCCGAAAAAATATTTGTACTCGTAATGTTTCACCTGTTGTAATCAGCCATGCAGATATTGTATTGATAGTGCTATTTGTTTTACTATTTATGTTTTGGTCACTTAAATATATGAGTAAAATGGCAATAAATCAGGTGTAGAAAATTATAGAAGCATAGTTTCTTTATCTTGCTCTTCCAAAAGTTTTATCACTAAATACACCAGACGTAGACGAAACCTTTATGTTGGCAAGGTATGCCGCAATTCATTGCTAATACTTAAGAAAAGTCAAAACAATTCCTAGTCCAGAAATGCTTTTATATTCTTTCTGATGTAAATAATCCTACTTTATAAATGTCTACATATATAATCACTAACATATTTTTGTAACAGTTCATCGTATTTGTCCATGTTTCATTCTTTGTTCAAACGTTATTATCGTGTTATTTGTACGTGTTTATAGAACACTTTTCAACCTGCCAAGGTGCACTCGACGAAGCTCATGTATCATTACAGCATATGGCTATTCTATTCCACCCCCAAAACAATATTTCCCCAAATTTGGGGGAAAATCCCTCAACATGGCAACCCTGTCGAAGCAGCGCTGGTACTCAGGCGTCAAGGTCGCTTCCAGAGCACGAAAAGCGTGATATTCCCGTACTATACAATTGGAAAGTGAAAAAGGACAATTTTTAGAAAAAGATGAATGTCAGAAAAAGTAAGTTTCGACAAAAATGAATTCAAAAGTTTGAGGACTCCAAATAAAAAATATTTTTTCATATTCAGGGTGAAAGCAGACCAAACATTTTTTAATGGAAAATCGGTTTTATTTTTGTATTTTGAGATTCTGCTTATGATTTTTTATGTGTTAGCGTCCGTGTCTGAATTTTTGAGATATTGATGTTAGAAATGAGCCTGTAAAATCTGCAGCAAAATACCTATCTTAGGTTTTACGGCCTGTTCTAATATGAGAACAACCTTAACAGGAAATTTATTTTACAGGGCCTAAAACATTAGAAAATGGTGATTTTCTAACCTTAATACCTCAAGCACAGAATTGTTTCTAAATATTTTTTTGATTGAGAAACTGCTTTAATACTACACGTTGCCGGTTCTAACTACAAAACCCCAAATTTGTGACATTGATCCTTTTCCCCTGTTCAACCGTTTTGCGTCCGATTTCGATCACATTGACGACGACCAGTATATGAAAAGGTGATTAACGATCTCAATAGGCTGTGACCGAATCTGTGCGGTCGAATGTTTCGGACGTGAATACAGTCTGATCGTCAGCCATGAACGAGACAGGAACATTTAAAGGGACCGGCTTTGGTTCGTTCAATTCAGCGTCTATAGTCGCAGGCGGCGTAATAAATAACTGCGAATCGACCGCCGTAGCCGCCTCGTGACATAATTGGCCAGCAGATGGACCGCGGCCGGCCATAGCGCACTGGATCGCATTATCAGGCTTGCATATCAAAACAAAAAATGTTAGATTTGTTAGTATCAGAAATTGACAAGAAGTTAAATTATAAATAAATATATATATATACAGGGTAGCCCAAAGTGAAACAAGACCAAGCATTTTTTAATGGAAACTCTTTTTTATTTTTGCATTTTGAGATTATCATAATTTTAAGCATTTTTTCATGTGTTAGCGTGCATGCCTTACACCGACGTAATCGCCTTGAGTGGTGCAGACAACGGTGACTCTGGGATCAGGAATGGAACAGTATTGTCTTTAGTGACGAGTCTCGAATTCGTTTAGGCATGCACGATGGTCGTGCCAGGGTTAGAAGGCGACGTGGTGAAAGGAGGAATCCACAGTTTTTTTGTTGAAAGACATGTTCATCACACTGTTGGAGTTATGGTTTGGGATGCTATAGCTTATGGTTCCAGGTCACCTTTAATCTTCATCAGAGGTAACATGAACGCGCAGCGTTATATCCACGAAGTTCTAGAACCCCATCTTTTACCCTATCTTCACACCCTGGCAGATCCAACTTTCCAACAAGATAATGCCCGACCACATGTTGCAAGAGTCACAATAGACTTCTTTCAACACAATGATGTCACATTGTTACCAATTGAGCACGTGTGGGATATGATGGGTAGGAGATTGCTCAATTTGCAACGTCCTCCTCAGACTCTAGAAGCACTTCGAGAGGAGTTGGTGGTTGCCTGGAATGAGATACCACAGGAGGACATTGACCACCTGATCAGAAGCATACCTAGGCGCGATGGAGAATGCGTAGCATATCAGGGTGCATCCACATATTATTAAAGGTCAAAGGGCTTTAAAGCAGTGCAATCATTTTGAAATTTTTATCATTTACTTATTATGCTTCATTAAGTACTTATACAAAATGTTATTAAAATAAAACCATTTAAACTGGGTGTTCGGATTTATATGTCACTTAGTATATTATAAATGGTATTCAAATACGTTTGAACGGTAGTGTACATCTTGCGACGCGACCGAGCTAAATCTCTAGCGCGCGACAAGAAACCTTAAATAAATCGCGTTTTGCCAGCTGGTTTGTGAATGCATGAAATCAAGACGAATGTCGAACGACCAGCCGTTTGCCGCTGCTTTCAACACTTGCAGCTCGTACAAAAGACATATCTACCGACTGAAATTTTGCTATGCAGATCATGGATTCTACAGATCGTGGGTCACTTTCAATTCTTCCGATCTAGGATACGCGCTGACGCGAATGCCAGACGATCAGTATTTTCTGTGATACACGGGTATTTATCATCAAACGACTAGGCACAAAACTTTTTGATCTATCCAAAGCAGGAGTTTCCGACCAGAGGAAGGGGCCTCCGACGGGGGCATAGAGACATGTCAGGGAGGGCCGACCCGAAAGCGTTTGCATTTTAGAAAGAAAAAACAAAAAAAAATAAACAAACAACGTTAACAAATAACATTATAATGTAATTTTTAATATACACGCATTAAATTAGAAACTAAATATCATATTCACTTATTCTGTCAACCGCTGTTTCAAAACTCGGCGTCGTCAATCGCAGTTTATACAACTTTATAATAAGTAAGTAATTTTGATTCCAAATACAGGGTGGTGCATCGAAAACGAAACAGACGCATTTACTGGCAGCTCAGTTTTTTTTTTTTTTGAAAAACGCTCAGACCCGTCGATTTTGTTTTCGATGCGCCACCCTGTATATTTAAAATTACTATTATAACGTCAACCGGCATACAAAAATATAAATCTCCCTGTGGTCAATATACTGTTGAATACATTACGTTATTAAGATAAAATGATGGGCATATAATTAGTAAATACATGTAGGTATTTTGCTTATTTATTTATTACTTATTTGTTTTATTGTTATAGGTGCAAAATGGCAGCGAAAAAAGTTTGGATGTACCTTCATAGAAAAAGACGAATTACAATTACCTCAGTGTATGATATGTATGAAAATTTTAAGTAATGATAGCATGAGGCCCAATCGCCTTGAAAGGCATTTGAAGCAACAACATCCTAACTCTGGTTTTTGAGACGAAAGAGTTTTTTTTTCGTCTAAAGCAGAATCACTCCAGCGGATGAGACTGGATAAATCGGGAAGTTATCACACAGGTGTATCGCAACATCTCAAAGCTTCATTTGAACTAGCTTTTATGATAGCAAAGCAAAAGAAACCTCATACTATTGGTGAAGAATTAATAAAACCATGTGTCCTAAAAGTTACGCAGAATAAGCAAAAATTATACACTGTGGGAATTAGAGACATTTGGAATTTGGTCATCTCTTACATGGAGGATAGAAATCTAAAAGTTTTGAAAGTACAGCGTCTAATTCTTATCCTGTTGAACATGGTATACCTCAGGGATCTGTAATGGGACCACTGCTTTTTTTGTAAAAGTTTTTTCTATTATGTTCTACAAATGAGTGATGGTGTGCTATCAGCTTTTTCTTCAGACTTGGGTACTGTGAAGCAGAATCGCTTCATAAACGGTAAAGAGAATATAGTGTTTTGTCAAGAGCCCAGGTTTTTCGGTGATTCAAGACATTTCCAGAAGGGAAAGACTCGATTGAAGATGAAGGAAGTCATTTTGAGGGTAACACTAAAAAATTGTAAATATATTTGGATAAACAGATGCATCACTTAATTTACAGACGTCGTACAATATTAAATCCTTACTGCAAACAATTTTCCTAGCTTAGGTTCACGGGAAACCTCCATAGCCAACTTGTACGGGTTATTATCAAGGAATTTTAATTAACTCGGCCTTACACAGTTGTTCTAAGACGAAGAACTAATTAAAAGTTGGCTCGGCATTGCGAGGCGTTTGAGGCTGACCTTTTGTACCTTTTTCTCTTACCTGCAATCCAAAGTCACTATCTTTATAGTCGGTAAATGACGAAGTATCGTGGAACAACATAAACAATCATTTCACGCTGTGAGAATCACACGAAATCCCATCTAACTACTCCTACAATGTACCGTGCATTGTGATTCAAATGTTGTTGCATGCCGGAGTACATTGAGACGTGGAAGGTGTGTGTGATACGAGGGCTGTTACCGAAATACTTCCTTGAGGCGGGAGTGGAAAAGCGGATTCCGCGTCTGAAAAAATGGCCGACTATGTAGAGGAATAAAGGAAGATCACCGTTTCCAATGGTAAATTAGTTTATTCAAATAAAAGATTTCTTGTCTGAATGTCTGTAAACGTTGTTTATTATCTCGTTTTATTTATCGTTTTATGTCTCTGTATACAACTGCTCTGTTGACGATTACTATTTGTCTGAAGAAAAATGAAGTATTAGTATTATTATCATATAATGATGTTTGATAAGGATCATTATAATAACTATAGTGATTACCAAATATACTAAGTGACATATAAATCCGAACACCCAGTATAAAATGTTTTATTTTAATAAAATTTTGTATAAGTACTTAATGAAGCATAATAAGTAAATGATAAAAATTTCAAAATGATTGCACTGCTTTAAAGCCCTTTGACCTTTAATAATGTGTGGATGCACCCTGATGTGCTACGCATTCTCCAACGCGCCTAGGCATGCTTCTGATCAGGTGGTCAATGTCCTCCTGTGGTATCTCATTCCAGGCAACCACCAACTCCTCTCGAAGTGCTTCTAGAGTCTGAGGAGGACGTTGCAAATTGAGCAATCTCCTACCCATCATATCCCACACGTGTTCAATTGGGGATAAGTCGGAAGATCTTGGTGGCCATGGTAACAATGTGACATCATTATGTTGAAAGAAGTCTATTGTGACTCTTGCAACATGTGGTCGGGCATTATCTTGTTCGAAAGTTGGATCTGCCAGGGTGTCAAGATAGGGTAAAAGATGGAGTTCTAGAACTTCGTAGATATAACGCTGCGCGTTCATGTTACCTCTGATGAAGATTAAAGGTGACCTGGATCCATAAGCTATAGCACCCCAAACCATAACTCCAGCAGTGTGATGAACATGTCTTTCAACAAAAAACTGTGGATTCCTCCTTTCACCACGTCGCCTTCTAACCCTGGCACGACCATCGTGCATGCCTAAACAAAATCGAGACTCGACACTAAAGACAATAAATTCCTGATCCCAGAGTGACCGTTGTCTGCACCACTCAAGGCGATTACGTCGGTGTTCTCGAGTTAAAGGGAGGACCCAGTGTGGCCGGTATGAAAACAAGCCAAAACTTCTCATTCGTCGGTAAACACTTCGCATGCCAATAGGTCTTCCGTGTTCTGCAAACCATTCATTTGCAATGGACCTGGTAGTGGAGAAACGGTCCCTTAAGGCCAATAATCTTAGGCGGCGATCTTCACGGTCTGTTGTTCTACGGCGGCGTCCAGTGCGCCTTGCTCTTTGCGTACGGCCTTCTCGAAGCCATGCCTGACAACACCTAACCACAGTGTCTACACTTCTTTGCACTCTAACTGCAATTGCCCGAAAATAAAGTCCAGCTTCCCGAAGTCCCACTATACGGCCCCTATCAATCTCACTAGGTTGACGAAATCGTACAGGTCTCCGTACTCTAGGCATCGTAACCGATCGTAAAGGATGTCAAAAACCAAAATCCGCCAACGTTGATTCTTTACTGCGGCTGAAATATTCATTTTTAGAGCGTTAGTGAATTGAAAAAAAACCAGTATAAAAACCGGAATGTCCAATTGATAAGGCTGAAAATTTTTTCACTTGTCACTTTTCACTTTTATTAAAATCAAACCATTTAAACTGGGTGTTCGGATTTATATGTCACTTAGTATAATAAGGATTCCTTGAGGGAACAGAAATCAGCAAATTCGTTAACGGTGGTTCTTTTTGAAAAAGAATATGCAAAACATCTATTTCTAATGAAGAAGATACTTGGACTGGACTAGTCTGAAGAAAATATTTTTCTTATGCCAAATGCCCCCGTTTCGTCAATCAAACGGTACGGCACTGGCTGGGAGACACCGAGCCAGAGCTAATGAGATCGATCTGTCAATCAGCCGTCATTTGTTCTAATTCACAGCCGCCTCGACAACAACAAACTCGACCCTGTTGTTGTACGATAGGTGTCTGTCTCCGTCCGTGGGCACGGCTAATTGGGACAACAACCAACAGCCAATCCTGGCTCTCTAACACGTAATAGTACAGGCATTTTTCCGAAAACATAAATTAGAAACGGTGGATAAGTTAATGCGTGGGTATCGAAACCGTATCTCCCGGTTTTCTAAAGTGCATCATTCGGGTGCTCCAGCGTGACATAAATGCCTGGACAGGTAACGACAGGTCGCTTATTTTTGGCAGGTAACTTAGATTTGAACAGACTTTAAGTGTTTCTGGTAACCTTTCGCAATTGGGAATTTAATTCTTTTTACGAATGGTAATTTCTTCGACTAAATTTGCCTCAAGGAGCTGTTATTTTTAATCCCTATAACAAATGTTGCCGTCTTGGTGAAATTCAACCAGCTTCTAACGTCCGTCAAATGAAGCGCGACAGCTTTATCGAAATTTAATCGAAAAATGAGCCAATTAAGTCGCTGATGTACGATCCCCAAATTAATTGACAGAAACATCGGGATTAACCGCATCGCGTGACTTGAAAAATTAATTGATATGGCCCACCCAACTCGCTATTCTATATCTTCATTATTAAATATTGGATCGTATAAAAACGTCGCCGATCTTAGATTATTAATGAAGTAATATATTGAGAAAACGTATAATATTTATGCACGTTCAAGCATGAGTTAGTGGATTAGATAGTTGAGAAGGTTCACGAGTATAGTGCGTCCCAAAAGTATGGACGCACCCAAATATACTAAGTGACATATAAATCCGAACACCCAGTTTAAATGGTTTTATTTTAATAAACGTTGGTGAATGTATTTATCTTACTGTAAATAACAAGTGAAAAAATTTTCAGCCTTATCAGTTGGACATTCCGGTTTTTATACTGCTTTTTTTTAATTCACTAACGCTCTAAAAATGAATATTTTAGTCGCAGTAAAGAATCAACGTTGGCGGATTTTGGTTCTTGACATCCTTTACGATCGGTTACGATGCCTAGAGTACGGAGACCTGTACGATTTCGTCAACTTAGTGCGTTTGATAGGGGCCGTATAGTGGGACTTCGGGAAGCAGGACTTTCTTTTCGGGCAATTGCAGTTAGTTAGAGTGCAAAGAAGTGTAGACACTGTGGTTAGGTGTTGTCAGGCATGGCTTCGAGAAGGCCGTACGCAAAGAGCAAGGGACACTGGACGCCGCCGTAGAACAACAGACCGTGAAGATCGCCGTCTAAGATTATTGGCCTTAAGGGACCGTTTCTCCACTACCAGGTCCATTGCAAATGAATGGTTTGCAGAACACGGAAGACCTATTGGCATGCGAAGTGTTTACCGACGAATGAGAAGTTTTGGCTTGTTTTCATACCGGCCACACTGGGTCCTCCCTTTAACTCGAGAACACCGACGTAATCGCCTTGAGTGGTGCAGACAACGGTCACTCTGGGATCAGGAATGGAACAGTATTGTCTTTAGTGACGAGTCTCGATTTTGTTTAGGCATGCACGATGGTCGTGCCAGGGTTAGAAGGCGACGTGGTGAAAGGAGGAATCCACAGTTTTTTGTTGAAAGACATGTTCATCCCACTGTTGGAGTTATGGTTTGGGGTGCTATAGCTTATGGTTCCAGGTCACCTTTAATCTTCATCAGAGGTAACATGAACGCGCAGCGTTATATCCGCGAAGTTCTAGAACCCCATCTTTTACCCTATCTTGACACCCTGGCAGATCCAACTTTCCAACAAGATAATGCCCGACCACATGTTGCAAGAGTCACAATAGACCCATTGTTACCATGGCCACCAAGATCTCCCGACTCTATCCCCAATTGAGCACGTGTGGGATATGATGGGTAGGAGATTGCTCAATTTGCAACGTCCTCATCAGACTCTAGAAGCACTTCGAGAGGAGTTGGTGGTTGCCTGGAATGAGATACCACAGGAGGACATTGACCACCTGATCAGAAGCATGCCTAGAATGCGTAGCACATCAGGGTGCATCCACACATTATTAAAGGTCAAAGGGCTCTAAAGCAGTGCAATCATTTTGAAATTTTTATCATTTACTTATTATGCTTCATTAAGTACTTGTACAAAATTTTATTAAAATAAAACCATTTAAACTGGGTGTTCGGATTTATATGTCACTTAGTATACAACGGAATCTTAGGATGCTATAAAAAACTTAAAATATATAAATTTTAGGAAACAAAATAGCACATCTAGTGGAGACCTTGGATTTGAGATTATTCCTTGAAGGTTATTTCAAGGACAAGTTGATTTTTCCAGATGGAAATCCCATGTTTTACTGCAGAAATAAAAAGCCAAAAAAATTCGTGTTTAACAGTACAAATGTCAGGAGCTAATTTACATCTATTCTAGGTCAACTGTTGCTCTTTTATGGAATATTGTGAAGCAGCGGATAGCTGCATAATAAGAATATTATAGAACTTTTAATGAGAAAATTGCAAGACATCCAATGACACATCTGACGGTGACCTTCATTCTGACGTTGGCTATGACATTGAAGCTAAATTTAAGGTCAAAATGATATTTTCACATGGAAACCCTCAGAGTGGAGATAAATGTTCAAAGGTTTATTTAACTGAGGTAAAATCACACCTAGAGGTTATTTCAAGGTCAGGTGACTTATTTTCGTGAATTAGGCTATACAACTTCACCGTATTACCCTCATCCTCTCACTTTGGAATAGTTATTTGTTCACTGTCAGGCAGACGTTCAGTCTTCTTCTTTTTCCATCTATCCGCTGCTTCCACGAAAGAGCAACAATTGACCTTGAAATAACCTCTAGACGTAATTTTAGTCCTATGATATTTATACCGTTGACAAGGACATTTTTTCTGGCTTTCTATATCTGCAATCGAAAATGGGGGTTCCCAAATCACATGAAATGACCTTCAAGGTGAATGTCAACTACAAATTCAAGGTCACCACTAGATGCACCACTTGATTTCCGAAGTCTTTTCTATTTAAACTTGTTTCTACCACCCTTAGTTTCCGAGATATTCGGGTGTGTTCATATTTTTTGGAACGCCCTGTATAGCCGCAGCTTGCTAAATTTAATTTTTCACTACACTCACTACAATTTACAAAGTTAAATTTTTATACCATAATATGCAAACCTCATTTACTCTGCATCAAAACAAAAACGCTGGATCGCCTCCATTATTCGCCTGTCGGTGCCTGCTCAGGCATTTTCTGCCCGCTGACCAATAGGAGCGCGCTGGTGTTTGCTTTCATTGACAGCAAGTATCGTACTTCTTCCTTCTTGCTCTGCCTCTCAACCTTGTTTGCTTTTCCTACTTTTTTCTGATTTTATCTCGTGTCACGGTAGTCAGGCACGACAGACCTAATGAAATATAAGAGCAAGTGTAACAATGAACACCCAAGTGATGTTTATTGGAAAAATATTTTTAAATAACCCTGGGATTACAACTTTTTTCTCCAATAATGCACCAAGTCACATTATTTTCAAAAGTAAATGTAAATGTAAACATACTGTAGCATTTCAAAATTGAGCATGAAACGTGGTTTGAGAATTTATATGAAACTTATATCTTTGATTTTCTAGAAATTAATTCAACTTGTCTTACAATGACGAATAGAAATATAATATGAACTGTACGATTGCATCACCAAAAATGTTGCATGTTAAAAAGAAACAACATAAAGCGTATGTGAATGCAGTTTCGGGACCTCCCATCGTTAAATCGCATAACTCAGAAACGATCGATCCGGTTCTGCATCATTTGTTCGGAGATCATGATATGCATCATACCTTCGTGTATGTCCATTAGTACTTCTGATGTCTACTATAGCGAGGAGCTAACAAAGCTCCACCAACACACGACTCTCGATCAGGTAATTGCCCGTATCTAGGCTCTGCTGTAATGGTGATCGGTCATCGAGCTCCATCCGGGCCAATTAGGAGACACATCAGTACAGTTGATGTAGGTGGAAGCAAGAATAACAAGGAAACTTCTTGATGAAAAGCGAAATAAAACAAACGTTGCGATCTTGAGTGTCCATGCGGAGGATTGAGAAAACAATGTGGGGATACTATAATATGGAGATGAAAAATATTAACCTATTGGTGTTTGCAGATGATCTGTGCTGTTAGCAAACGAAAAAGATGACCTTTTACAGAACCTTGAGGTGTGGAGACGGGAACTCAGAAAATATAAACTGAAAATCAATATGAACAAAACAAAATGTATGAGTATGGGTTAAATTAATGAAAATTTTACAACCGATGTAACTAAAAGATTTCTGATATGTTGAGAGGATATCAGCAAATCTTTAAATCTTGTTTGATAAGCGATTTTTATTCTCAAATCTTGACAATTCATAAATTCAATTTGCGATGTTTTCCAATCTGTTTCATCATCTCCAATTGTCCTAAGAAGCTGGAAACTACCTATTGAAGACATCTTGGAAATCGAGGTTACCGATACTTATTGGAAGGATGACCCAATAGCTGCTGTGCTATTTATAATCGTTAACCAGACAGTATTATTTATATTTGGCTCTCAATCAAAGCCATGTGGTTCGTTTTAATCCTCTTTGATAATTCTTTACAAATAACTTCATTCCAGTAGCAAACACACCAACCAATCCTAATATAAATGCACTCTCCTTTGTAAAGGTTTTATATGTGTTTGATTTGCCTCACGGTGAGCTGGAATTAAAAAGTCTAGCGGCTACTGTGCATGAGGAAGAAGTATAGGGGACAGTAGCAGTACAAATGGGGCATAGGGACTTAGTACTTTCCAGGCGTTGAATTTACTTTCAATTGGTGCTATCTCCTTCTTTTTAGTTCAATTCAATAATGAAGGGAAGAACCCGTTGAGTACGACTGATATTTTACATCCAAAGAGATCAGTTACCATCTTTTAAGCTTCTCTAGGAAACCTAAGACAAAAGCCTGCACAGGAGGTTTTTTGAAAGTTGTAAACTTCTATAGATTTTTAACATCAAGACATTTTGATCGTCGTGGTATCTTTAATTGTCTTCAGGCAAGCTTTACAAATGTCACAAATTGCCAACTGTCAAATGCTCAAACAGACAGCCTACTGTTCCATTCTCGATAACGCAGTTGTCGTTTCTGGTGATAGATGGCACTATGTGCTGTCGTATCTGTTTTTCTTCGTGTTCCATAAATTCTTTCTCTGATGTTGCCACTGCACTGGCTTGGCTTCTGCATCGCCATGTATGACCGGTTATGATTTATCGCACGACATTCCTATAAAATTTGTTACGAAGCGGATCCGAATTGTACGTCCCGGGTATTTGTACGTATTGAAAAATGGTGTTCGGGGACATCGGCACAATATCGCTGCGAGATTATAAATAAGTTCCAGGAGGAACGCGCTGAATTCTGCCTTTTACGATGTATCTGTCGTAGCCACATCGTAAAATTGCACATTTCATAAAATGATCGAGCGTTCCGTGAAATGAAAGTGAAAATTCTAATAATTCGATACTAGATGAGGAAGAAAGTGAGATTTAATAGGTACTCGAGTACGATGCGATTTTTTTAGTTGATTGGATATACCCCATTTAACGATATGATCAATTTCTGATGACCAAATCGTTGAACGTTAACGATTCTATGATATGGTCAATAGCTGATGACCAAATGGTTAAACGTCCACGATATGGTCAATCGCGAATCGCCAAATCGTTGAAAGTTAACGATTTCACGATATGGTCAATCGCGGGTGTCCAAATCGTCGAACGTCCACGATATAGTCAATCGTGGATCACCAAATCGTTGAACATTGACGATTTCACGATATGGTCAATCGCGTATGACCAAATCGTTAAACATCGTCGATATGGTCAATCTTTGAATGTTTACGATATGGTCTATCGCGAATTACAAAATCGTCAGGTGTTGAGAGTCTTACGATATGGCGATTGACCAAATCGTTAAGCAATTTAACGTTATGGTCATTTACGAATGACCGTATGATTAAACGTTGACAGTCTTACGATTTAGCAATCGCAGACGAACAAACCGTTGAACGTTGACGATTTCACGATATGGTCAATCGCTCATGACGAAAGCGTTTGACAGCGACGATTTCACAATATGGCCAAGGGTAGACGACGAAGTTGTTAAGCGCCAAGATTTCACGATATGATCAACCGTGGATGACCAAATCGTTAAACGTGACGATTTTAAGACACAGCCAATCGTGGATAACCAGGTTGTTAAACGTTGACGGTTTCACGATATGATCAACGGCGGATGACCAAATCGATAAACGTTCACGATATGGTCGATCGCGAATTACCAAATCGTTAAACGTTGAAGATTTTACGATATTGCAATTCGCGGAGGACTAAATCGTTAATCGTTTACAATTTCACGTTACGGTCAATTACGAATATCCGAATCATTAAACGTTGACGATTTTACGACGATGTGTTCAATCGCTCATGACCTCATCGTTTAACGACGACGATTTCACAATATGGTCAATTGTGGGTGACCAAGTTGTTAAACGTTGAAGGTTTAATGATATGGTCAACCGCGGATGACCAAATCGTTAGACGTTGACGATTTAATAATACGGACAATGGCGGACGACCAAATCATTGAACGTTGCTGATTTCACGATATGGTCAATCGCTCATGACCAAATCGTTTAGCTGCGATGATTTCACAATATGGTGGATGAAATGTTAAACGTTGGAGGTTACACGATATGGTCAGCCATGGATGACCAAGTCGTTAAACGTTGACGATTTTACGATGTGGTCATCACAGTTGACGGAATCCTAAAACTCTCATGATATGGTCAACCGCGGCTGACTAAATCGTTAATCGCTGATAATTTCACGTTATGGTCAATTACGAATATTCAAATCATTAAACGTGGACGATTTTACGATGTGTTCAATCGCTCATGACCTCATCGTTTCACGACGACAATTTCACAATATGGTCAATTGTGGGTGACCAAGTTATTAAACGTTGAAGGTTTAACGATATGGTCAACCGCGGATGACCAAATCGTTAGACGTTGCGATTTTATGATACGGTCAATGGCGGACGACCAAACCGTTGAACGTTGATGATTTCACGATATGGTCAATCGCTCATGACCAAATCGTTTAGCTGCGATGATTTCACAATATGGTGGATGAGTTGTTAAACGTTGGAGGTTACACGATATGGTCAACCATGGATGACCAAGTCGTTAAACGTTGACGATTTGACGATGTGGTCATCACAGTTGACGGAATCCTAAAACTTTCATGATATGGTCAATCGCGGTAACGTTGAAAATTTAACGTAATGAACGGTCAATTACGAATGACCGAATCATTAAGCTTTGGCGATTTTACGATGTGGTCAATCGCGGACGACCAAACCCGTAAAACGTTGACGATTTAGGGATATCTTCAATCTCTCATGGCTAAGTCGTTTAGCTGCGATGATTTCACAATGTGGTCAATCGTGGATGACCTTTTTGTCAAACGTTGAAAGTCTCATGATGTGGTCAACCGTGGATGACCAAATCGTGAAACGTTGACGATTTGACGATGTGGTGAATCGCGGATGACCAAATCGTTAAATGTTGACGATTTTATGATATTTTTGGTATCCAGTGCCCAAAATAACGATAGCATAACCATGTATTCGCAAAAAGCGTTCATGCTACATTAGCCAACCAGCCCAGTCGTACACTGTCAAGCTGAGAGCTTTTCACCTTACCCGCGTGCAGCCATAATTATGTCAGAGGGAAGAAAAAGCCGTTCGTCGCTTTGGTTTTTGGGTCAAAAGAGACATCTTGGAGAGTCATTCGAGCACGAGCGCGCAAGGCAAACTCAGAGCTACTGTTATTAGGCTAATTAGACAGGTCTGGACGTGCAGCGCAATCTAGCATTTTTAATTGAGTAAATAGTCCCGACGAAGGAAAATTACTCGTGCCTCGCAAGATCGCATCTCTCTGAAAATATGGAGGAAAATAATCCGACTGCGCGAGCAATTTTCTCCATTATCTCTACGGACGCCGTCCTGGCTATGCTGATTGGATCTAGTAATTTTATAATCAGATTCACCTACATGCAAATTCATCTGTTTAAAAGACTGATGAAAATGACTTACATATCAGAACTGCAGATCCAGGTTAGACGAGTGACCTTAGATTCAAACCTCGGATTTTTTTTTTTTTTTAATGAAATCCGTTTACCCATTAATTTTGTCCGCATTTGATCATCATTTTTTTAAAGAATCGTTTTGGATGGATACGATTATTCAGGTTTATGATATACCAGCTGATTCAAAAATCACTTGGGACTCAAGCATGAAAATATGCAAAGTGAAGACCAATTTTATTCATTATTGTTTTGATTACAAATCTTCGCAGATTTGAAACACCTTTTTAATTTCTCGCAGAAATCCAGAGATAACCTACTTGACGTTACGCTTTCAAAACATTCTCAACGTACAACTGTTTGCTTGGTAAACGTGCAACGCACACAAATTTTTATTACACGCCTTGTTCGATTTATTTATATAACATTGTATTCCATCGTCAGAGAAAATATTCCCTATGCATCAGATAAGGCACTGTACAACGCTCAGCGATACGTGGTGTATTTCACTGGTAAATATTTGAATTCCATCGCAACAAATATTTACCAATTTTATGGAATGTGCACTCTTCGCTGCGAGCAAGTGCACAAATCTGATTGGATGTAAACTGTATTCCTTTGAAATCGCTGGATTGTCCTGGATACGTCAAAATCAACTTTATGCATTTTACATTCTTTTCGGTGTATTTTTATCAAAATCTGGGTCTGCACCTGCTAAAACAAGTAAACAAATGCTTCCTTCGGTAAACAACAAAATATACTGCGTAATCGTTATCTAGATCAAAGAAAGAACTAAGTGTACAGGGTGTCCCATTTTAATCTCGCAAGCCACAAATCCTAGGAAAAAGTTTCGAATAAAAATTGTAAGGTTTTGGAGGGCCAAAATGATAATGACCTTATGACCGCAAACTTAGAGGTCATTTCTGGGTCAAGCGCATATCTTCAAATGACCCTCGGGGCCATTTCAAGGACACATAAAGAAATTGAAAACGATGCTATAGCAAAAACGTCCGACATCACATTTGTGAAGTTTATGAGGATCGTCCAGAGGCTACCTTGAGGATGTCATTGACCTTGACCTTGAATATGACTATGACCTTGAGCATAACATTGACCTTGACTTTGAACATTATCTTGATCATTGCCTTGAAGATGCCCTTGACAATTAACTTGTCCATGACCTTGACCATAATATTGACCATGATATCGACAATGACTGTGACTTTGACCATGACCTTGACTATGACCTTCCAAGTCAAGTCATAATTTTTAAAATAAACGCATCACTTTATACTGGAATTAAAAAAAACAGATTTTACGTCCGTATGAGAATTTGACCTCAAAGTCAAGGGCATGTCAAGCTTAAACGTTACCTTATGCCAAAACAGAGCACAATGAAGGAAATTTTATATAATTTAAAGGCGTAAACTACGAGGTAAATTAGTAAAACAAACTCTCACTCAATGGTGATCATCACCATTAAATTCATCAGAAAATTTTACACGTTGGAATATAAAATTCACAAATAACATTTCACATTGTCATGATCTTGACTTTGAGGTCAAGATCACATTCAGTCGTAACATTATCCTTTTTACAGTTCAGGGATCGAAATGAAGGACTTTGTTGAAAGTGCTTGCTTGACCTTAAAAGGAATGTCCAAGGTTATGGTCAAGTTCATGGTCGTGGTCAAGTTCAATGTCAAAGTCAATGTCAAGGTCTAGGCCATAGTCTAGGTCAATGTCATGGACAAGGTCATGGTCAATGTCATGGTCAAAGTCATGGTCAAGGTCATTGCCATGGTCAATGTCACGGTCACGACCAAGGTCAAGGTCAACTGTGCTGTCGGACATTTTTGTTACAGCAAATTGTTGTTAGCGTCTGGTCTTGAGCTTGAAGATCATGATCAAGGTCATATCCGGACGCAGAATTTCTTCCTCTTCCTAGCTCCGGTTGGGGCTCTATTTGGAAATTTAAAATGACCTTGAAGGTTGTAGTGAACCATCATTTTTCTCCTGGAAATCCTACAATCTTTGTTTGTGGCTTCTTTCTTGGATTCGTCGTTTTCGAAATATTTAGGTGGAGAAATTATAATATCCCGTTTTATGCTTGAATCGGAAACTGTACAAAAAGCGAGCCACGTGAAGGTGTAATGGAAGGTCTATGCTTAGTTTCGGGATAGCAATAGAGGGTAATCGTACGCAGAACATGGGAGCAAACAATTCATGCCAACACCAGATGGCGTCCTTCATCTTCCCTGATCTACATACTGTCACGGGAATCTGGCACTTCTATTATACAACTAATGAACATAGGCGCACCGCTAGGGCTGAAATCCTTACATAAAAAAATATGATAGTGTTTATCGCGATTTTGACTAATTGTAGCACGAACACTATTCAGACTGTTCCTTTTCAGGAACAACTACTTTGAAATAACAAAGTCTGCGGTAAAACAGTATCGAAAGCTTAACGGTCTTCATACCTACCCCCTGAAATACCATAATCCACAAGGTGGCAGGGCAGTGAACAAATTCATGATAAAATGATACTCCTTGCCCACTATCCCTTGAACACACCTACTCATCGTGGTTTCAGAGCACAACGTTGCCACAACAACGGTTTATAGTGTAGCGGCCTAGTCGCCCCGCCGGCCAGTGTTATAATAACTACCGATCACGAATAGTTGGTACCACCCTCACACTCTACCCCGCTACTAAGCCGTTCACACTTCGGCATTCGAGGAATAAATCGAACGGGTCGCGACACGGTGGATAATTAGCATGCCAAACAAGGCACCTGTCTTATATCTAGTCACTTGTCACTCGCTGGAGGCGTGGTCAGCGGGAGGCGTGGTTTTGCTATGATCAACATCCAATTGCCTCGACTACTCTGAGACCGTTTGAAGTAGAAAGCTTATTTTTTTGTTGTGGCTTGTTCTACAGTTTCTCTATGTTCAGTATGAACCTTATCTGAAAAATTGTTTTTCTCCGATAAGAAAAAAATATTTTTGTGACAGAAAAAAACGTAATCTATCAAATGAACCATATGCGACCTTCCTTTATCCATTTGTAATGCAGTCAAGAAATGTCATGTCTGTGCGGCTATTTGTTCTGAAGCTGTCGCGGCAGAAAAATTGACAAAAAAAGATGATATTTTGACAAAAAATAAGAGATTATCACAAATCAGTCATTTTTACACACACCATAAAATAATTAGACAATATGTGTTAATATTGCTGCCCCTATCACACAGTTGAAAAAAGGGATGAGCGACCTTAACAATCCTATGATGTATTTCCATGTTATACGGCGTTTCCTAAGCATACGAGAACGGTTATTGGGTGTTTTATATAAAAAACACCAAGGTTTGATAAACCGCATATCAGCAGTCTGCTGGTGCAAGCTAGGGGGTCCTTAGTTGATATCTATCCTCGTTCTAGATTAATATTATTTATATAAAATACACTTCATTGAGAGTTAGTGCCTAAAAAATCTGAGGACAGAGAACAGTGTGGTAGTTGACTAACAGAACTGGCGGTAAAGTTAGCTAGTAGCTTAACGTGATGTACTGCGTAGGGGGGGACTAATTGAGTTTCTTAAATGGCCCGACACCGACTGAATTTCAATAGGCATCCGTTGATCCACCTTGAATTTTTAACGTTGCCCACAAAACGATAGTAGACGAACTGAAAGCGACAGGAATATCAATGTGAAAAAAACTGCTATTCTATGGGATAACAGAGATAAAACAGAAATCGTAGACCGTAGGGCACATACCAACAAGGGTCAGTATAAAAAGGACCAGGACCGTAATGGAATGTTGCGACATGTATGAAGTAGAAACGATCTTTATTTGTGTATACGAGGGATGTCTTTTAAATTTTGCATATGGAAATAAAACAACACGGTAGGTAGTTTTAAATGACTTTATTGTCTTTCCAAGTATTCTCCACGAAGATTAATACACATCTGCATGCGCTCGAACCAATTTTCGAAGTTGTTATCTCTTATAACTAGTTAGTGTTTGAATACATTTATTCATTAAAAAGAAAAATCCGATAAATATTTTGTTCCACAACTTTCAGGACATAGTTGAAGTAAATATAATAAATATACTCATCCCTATCAAGTACTCTAATTTGATTCCCCAATAATAACTAATAATAAACTTACTGATAAGCCTTTTACGTTACCTGATCTAAACTGAATCCGAATTCAAGATGAGATGTAAATAATAACAGTTAGCCCGTGATCTCTCGGTAACAGGTGGGGACAACGCCTCTTATTGGTCAATTCGCGATTAAATTTCAAGCGGTCGCCTGGCGGGGCAGGGGCAGGGCAGGCAGAGTTGCATTCAGGCCACCGACCGTCGCGTGTATCACTGCGTGCTCGTGTTTTCGTATTCACCTTGCTTGGTTGTTGCTGTTGTTAAGTGTATTTGAGTAATTTGTTAAGTTTCTGTTTGTTATTGTTATTCCTCGTTATTATTTGTTTTGAACCAATCCTGAACATGTCCAGTACAGATACTGCTGACGAGGCTGTAGGCTACTCCCTTAGCCCTCGTAGAAAGCGATCTTATCGTAGACATGAAAGACGTCATATTGAATACATTCAAGATAGTGCGGAAGGAAGACGAAACATCAACTAACCCGAAAATAACTCTGAAAGTGGCAGATAAAATTGGGGTATGCCAAGCGACAGTGTACAATGTTTTGGACGAACATAAGAAAAAGCATGCCTTTTCCAAGCCAATGACGGGTAAAAATCGCAAAAGTATCATAAGATCGTTGGATGACGCAGACAAGCATACTACGAGAGGTTAACGAGGATGCTATGTTACCAAATTTCAAACGTTCGACTATTCATAAACTGTTGAAGCATCTTAATTTCGAATGGAAGAAACGAGGTCGTAACAGCTTACTTATGGATAGAGAAGAACTGTGGAGGAGAGAGTACCTGACCAAAATAAAATCATTCAGGGATCAGCACAGGAAGATCTATTGCCTGGACGAAACCTGGATTAACGCTGGGCACACTACTCCGAAGGTATGGGTTGACAAAACTGTGACTTCATCCAGAAGGGCATTTCTAGATGGACTGTCGACCGGATTGAAAAATCCAGCAGGTAAATAGATCGAAGTAGTTCACGGTATCAATTTTTGCGCACAATATCTCTCTATCTTCGTACCTACAAGATGAGCATGTGTACTTAGCGGATTTTATCTTTCTAGGCAAAGGAAAAAGGCACATTATTTGCCACATTGGGGGTGTAGATGGCTTACGGTCTTCTGAGTCAAAAAAAACCACTGACTACCATGAAGAGATGAATGGGGAAGCATTCGAGAAGTGGTTTTCAGGCATTTTGCCACGTCTCATTCTCGCAAAATAGAAAAAATCCCAACTTCAGCTTCTAGGAAATCAGACATTCAGAGCTGGCTCCGTTCCAAACATATAACTTTCAACCCTTCCTTACTGAAATTACAACTATTAGATATTGTGAAACAACACAGACCAAGACATGATAAATATGTCATAGATGAAATGGCCAAAGCACACCACAAAACAGTACTCCGTTTATAGTCAGTTTCACAGCTATTTCAAAATGCCGATCTCCTTACGAACCTGTGACCTGCAATGCTCCTCCGTTCCCCTCCTGACCCTCCGAGATCTCCACCCCCTATCTGATCCGTATTTACAAAACATCAAAACCGTTAACGCCCATCTTATAAAAGATACGCGTCCCCTAGGGGTTCTATTAAATGCTAATGCAATTCCTCGTCCTGTCGGGATTTCAATGGCGGCAATCGCACTCGGGGTGCCTCATTGCTACGACGTATTTAGTACACGGGATCATCCATCAGTCTCAGAAGACACCCTTCTCGATTCACATCTACATATAGGGCGTACCAAGGGAGCTTTGGATACGCTGCCGCATCCGATGAGTTCGAATAGGTTAGAAGGAACTTCATAGGCATGGGGATACTCGCATTGCCTTCGATATACGAGGTCTGTAAATCAAGTAATGAGACTGATAAATTCGTTGTGAAGGCGCACGGCGCTGGAGACTGGTCTGTATCTCGTGAAACAAAATTAAGACCGATTATTTTTCTTGTACGTTTTCCTTTTCCATATGTTATGTAGTGAACGATTTCAATGACCCCTCAGTGATTGTATTGTTTCAAGCCATATTTTCTTTCCATGATATAAAACATGTTTCCTAAACATACAGGATGGCGCATCGAAAACGAAACAGACGCATTTACTGGCAGCTTAGTTTTTTTTTTTTTTTGGAGAAACGCTCAGACCCGTCGATTTTGTTTTCGAGAGGGACACAAGTTTGGCAAAAAATCACGTTAGCACGAGCAGCACCCTAAGCGGGGGTGACACCACCCCCAAAATCTTAAATGGAAAGGGGGATCGAGTGATACCTTATTTTAAAGGTCTTTCAATTCCCTTTATATGATATAAAATTAATGTACTTCAGTTCAGTAGTTTTGAAGATTTATTGATTTAAAGCTTAAATAAAGCTCATTAGTGGAAATCAATATACAGGGTGACTTTGAAGTTGAGTCATTAATTTTCAGATAATGATTGTAGAAGGAAGATAAACCAGAATATGTGTGTAAAAATAAAAAAAAAATTAAAAAAAAATGTTTACCTTGTTTTATAAAGTATCCTCCCGACAAGTATTTCAGTGCGGACCTGTATTTGATCGTGAGGTCCCCTGTGAGGTCTTCAAGTCACCTGATTCACGAGCCCGTTGTACTACATTAACAAAGGCACGAGGAGTTGGTTGCACTCGATTGGGAAACCGATCCGCATAAACATGTGCCATTTTTTATTTCGTTTGAGCCACGCAACAGACACTATTCACACGCTAACCGACTGTATGTATAACTGAACTGAATAAAATACTTAATTGCAAAAACGTCGTTCCAAATTCTTTCGCTTTTTTGTTTCCGATGCGATGAACCGGTAAGGCGGATTATATCCGTAATTGCCAAAGACGAGTACATGATATTATTATTGAGACAGGGCGGTACTCAAACTTCCAAAGGGCTATAACTTTGTTACTTTAATTTTACCAGAAAAATGGTAAAGGAAAAAAACATTTCTTTTGATCAGATCTACTCACTGTTAAAATAAATGACTCAACCCTGTATTTGGCAGAAAAGTAATTTAAAAATGAAGAATGAACTGACCCCTTAGGCAAGTAAATGTTGAAAATGGCCACCATGACTCTCCATGCAATAATAAAGATTTTGCTCAAAACATTGCCACACATTTTGCAATATTTGAGGAGTAATTTGTAGGCACTCATTCACAATTCTTTGTCGCAGGTCTTCTAATGATGTTGGCTGAGTAGCATAGATTTTGCTTTTTAAATGACCCCACATAAAGAAATCCAAAGGTGATAGATCTGGCGATCATGGGAGCCATTCAATGGCACCTCTTTTACCAATCCATCGATCTGGAAACGTCTGATCTAAATATTGTCGTAGACGTAATGCGTAATGTGGTGGGGCACTATCCTGTTGGAACATCAACCTATGCGCAATGTACCGCCGATCATTCTGACTTTCAATTATGGCTGTTAATCCAGGATCTATGGCGTTCTAGAACATATTTTCGATGCACGTTACTGTTCTCATGTCGCTCATTATATATTTCTGCTGTTCTATTAACGCACTGATTATTTCCGAAAAATATTTCGATAATTTCAACTCTTTCTGCTATGGAATATACCATGGTTAATTTATGTAATAAAGCGTTACAAGTAACTTTTTGCCACTAAAAAACGCTCCAGTAGCTATCTTCAACAACAAAATGATAAACAAACCATGGGCGTAGTGAAGACAAGCATTTACTTATTAAGTAAATTCTTTTAGTCAAATTTCTTCTGAAAGTAGTACAAACTAATCTGTACCTATTAAAGTCTACTTTAAGCTTTAAATCAAGAAATCTTCAAAACTACTGAACTGAAGCTCATGTATTTAACATCATTATAAAGGAAATTGAAAGACCTTTAAAATAAGGTATCACTCGATCCTCCTTTCAATTTAAGATTTTAGGATTGGTGTCACCCCCGCCCAGAGGGCTGCACGTCTTAACCTGATTTTTTTACAAACTTGTGTCCCCCTCGATAACAAAATCGACGGGTCTGAGCGTTTTTCCAAAACAAACTGAGCTGCCAGTAAATGCGTATGTTTAGTTTTCGATGCGCCACCCTGTATTTAAAAAAATAGCAAAACTGTTACACTCTATTGATCACAATCAACAAACGCGATTCAAATAGATGCCGGCACTTATCTCCAGATTAAATAAAACAGCCAAAGATCATTGTACTTCCTGGCTCAAAATGTCATAATGTTATTCCTGCATATGTTAAACATATCAAACGTAAAAAAAATGGAGGTTACAAATTAATAAACTTGTAGACATAAAAAATCAATGTTATTAGATGAATTGATTGAAATTCTTACATCCTACTCGTATACTTATAGGGAATTTGTTGTATTTATATACGAGAATTCACAAGTTCAGTTTGAACCCAAGCACACGTGTATACTTTTTTGGGTACCTTATGTTTATTGGAGGTTACCGTTATTATTTTTATGTAAACTTTGTAGTTAGATCAATAAACATTGTTATTATTGTTAATATCTTGAAATATAACTTTCTTCTGACTGGTGGATAAGCGATAAACGTCATATTTCTTCTCATTTGTTGATTGATTTTCTTGTCCTTGCGTTCTGAGGCTACTAGTGGGACTTGTTAGGAATTTGTTTTTCATTTCAATTCAATCACTTTGTAAAGCCGGTCAGTATGATTACTTACTTGTTCCTACAATCTCTCCCTCTTTCCAATATACGCTACCAAACAAATTATATTCCAAGTATTTTACATATTTGACGGTTCTTACGAAAATAATAAATTTTCAATCGATAGGATTTTATGACCGCCTGACGGCGTATTTATTTAAATTTTATTAATTTCACAATACACCGGTGGCAGGTTTATCGAGGCCGTATATCACATTGACAGCCCCACTTACTGTCTAATATAATTTTACGTCCGACTTTGAGGAACATAAAGGGACTCCTTTATTGTAGATAAATTACTACGCTATCAACTATTACCGTACTTCCGTGTATACGCAATAAAGCTTGGTTCCCACTGCGGTAAAATATAATCAGCAACTGAACACACTCCTGTAAACGTCTAGGCATCGACAATGCGATGATCAGCAAAACATTAACGCCTGCTTCTTGAATAAAGTCCTTAGTATGACGAGCAATATGGGACACCCTGTATATCAGCGATTTTATTGCCCTTAGAGCAGAACGATCGGAAGATCCAATCTAGTGTGCAACCAGGCTGATCTAAGCCCAACCATCTGATAAAAAGGGTCTGGCAAGAAAAATAGAAAAAACGAATTTGGCGCGTCCCTTGCAAGTGCCTTCGTTAAGAGTTATCAGAGCCCCCGGGGGACGTTCAGGGGGGGAGTGCAGTGGAGCAGGGGCGACCAATTACAGTGACAAATTTCTCCTGCGATGCCGCTAGAAATCCAATCTGTGCACGAATCGTTCGAGAGATGCAGAATTTATTGGATGACGATTGCTGTCGGGGGTGGTGGCTAGGGAAAAGATTAGAACTGACAGATAAAATCAATCGAATACTATATTTAATAACATCTTCAGAGTAGGAGGAGCCGTACGATTTGTTTTGATAGAATTTCGTAGTCAGTAGTCAGGATGCAGAACTATTTCATGTCACAAATTTTCAAAGTTTGTTTTTATATCCTATATATCCTATGTCTACGCTGACGAAGAATACCAAAAACAGCTGATTAAGCATTTAGTCTATGTCCTATGCTTCTATCCTTGTTGCGCAGAACTGTTTTATCTGCGGAAAGGTCCAATTATTGCTGTTTTTATATGATTTAGTTCTGCTCTAATGAGACGAAGTGCGTACTACAAGTCTTGAGGATTCGATACAGCCTTGGTTTTCTAGCCGGAAAATAATTACCAAAAATGTTAGAATAAAGCAATGTCCTACAAAATCCTGAATGATTAGGTTCCCTGTGAAACACCGGGTGATTTGGACAAACACTTGTTTCCTGGATAAATCTCATGCGTAGATTTCGAATCCAAATTTGATGGTAAGACGTAATATCCATATGTTCAAGGAGATTGACGCGTTTGATTCTTAGGAACAAACTTTACATAGACATATACCGGTTTCATGTGAAACGGCCTGATGACATTACTGCAGGCTGTCGTACTTTTGACATTGACATTATATACATACATAGTCACTTTCAAGTCACCCCGGTATACAAAAGTGGTCATCTGCAATATTAGAACGTGACGTCATCTGTCCATTTTTCACTTCTAGGAATCCATACAGATGTTTTATATTTTCGGAAAATAGTAGAAAGCGAACAGACAATAGCGTCCGTTAAATTCGATTATATTTATGATGCCCTTAGATGTCCTGAGTAGTTTTTCTGGGTAAATATAACTTTGTCTGTGGGATCATATGACTAATAGTCAAAATTCGGCTCTGAACCTTCTGGTCACTATAAACTGTGTTTTCATAGTTTTTAAGTCGCAAATCCATGGTCACAATGACCATACTTGATATTCAACACCGTTTAACTTATATGCATTGAGTTCAGTCCACTATCTAAAATGAGAAACCAAACTCAAAACTTTGCACTACAGTCTCCAAAATCTTCAATGTTTACTGACGCGTCTGATTCGTAGTAACAAACATTGCAGTAGTATACATATACCGGTTTCATGTGAAACGGCCTGATGACTTTACTGTCAGCTGTCATACTTTTGACATTGACATTATGAAAAATAGTTAGTCACTTTCAAGCCACCCCGGTATTAGAATGTGTGACGTCATCTGTCCATTTTTCACTTCTAGGAATCCAAACAGATCTGTTATATATTTTCGTACAATAGTAGAAAACGAAAGTAAATTCAATTCAAAACTTTTCACCACAATCTACAAAATCTCAAATGTTTACTGATGCGTCTGATTCTTAGGAACAAAAATTGCGGTAATATACATATAACATAACAACATACTTTTGACATTGACATTATGAAACACAGTGAGTTACTTTCAAGTCACCCCGGTATACAAAATCGGTCATCGGCATTATCAGAATATGTGACGTCATCTGTCCATTTTTCACTTCTAGGAATCCATACCCGTTTTATATGTACGGAAAATAGCAAGAAGTTAAAATTCTTGTTCAGCAGTTGACAGTATTTCGTAAAGATGGAATAAAATACACCTAAAACACCCCACGATTTTATTTTTAACCCCAGAAAATCCCCCCAGAACATTTTATCCCCCAGTAATTCCCCATATTTGAGGGAAAATCCCCAATATAACAACCCCGATTCGTAGAAACAAAAATTGTAGTATCTCTTATACATATACCGATTCATGTGAAACAGCCTGAACATCACTTGTACATATACCGGTTTCACGTGAAGCGGCCTAATGTCTTTACCGTCAGCTGTTATAATTTACTAACCAAAACTTTGAAAAATGCCGGCGATGTAAATATTTGCACTTGTTTACCAATTAAAAGACTGCGGCAAAGTGCTGATAAGCTACAATTAACTGTTTTATTGCAATATGACGAAACTGCAAGAATGGCTATCTGGTTTGGGCAACAAACCGCACAATGAATTTGTTTAAAAGCGCTACGATTTGACACTGTATTCCCCCGTTGTATGTGTATTTATTTTTGGGGTAACTACCAACAAACTCTTATCTGATATTTATCTATCTTGTACAGAGTTTATAACTCCAACGACCGCAAAGAAGTAGCTCAATAGTTGGCAAAAGTTTTATTTTAACGTATAATTTCGTTGTACACTCATTTTATTCAACGTTTTAGGAAATTGTGGAGGGCAAGGAAAACCTAACTCAACTCGGTTTTAAAGGAGAAGGTTTAGAAATGATAAGACAAAAAGTATTGTTAAGCATTTATTTTGTAAATATGACGAATACGATCTTCATAATAAAGCTAGAGAGCTTTAATTTGAAAATTAGGCATTACTTTGTCTCCAAGAAGTATTGCATTTTCATCGTAAGATTGATTTGGAGGAAACCCTTCATTCTTGGAAAAGTGATGTATAAAATAATATTCTACCTTTTTAATAACTCTAATAATATGTATTCTTATATCTAGATAAACACGAATCATACATTATGTTTCCAAAAACGTTAAAGGTCTGATGTATGTGATAAAAAGACTTCGATTAGCTTTGAACTATCAACATCTCTAATCAGAAAGTTTTGCTATCACCTTTTGATATGATAATAAATATGTGGAAAGACTCTAAATGAAATGTGTAAAATGACAATCAAAAATTTCAAATTCATTTCTTATTGATACAGTTATCTGATCTACAAGTGCGTTTGTATACGCAATAAATGGATGTCAATATTTAAGATGCCGATTTTTGAGTCCACATAAGAAGATGTTTTCATCAATGATGCCGCTTCATATTGAAGTTTGTATTTATGTAGACATGTCATTGTAGACCAACGTTCGATGATCAGGGAACATTGGAATCAACCGGTATCTCCTTCCAATTTACCAGATCAGCGTTGCCAGGTTTTCATTAACGTTGGTCGCAACTTTCGGTAAGAAAATCGCCAATCTTTAAAACTAGGAGTCTTTCCATAAAACGACAGGTTAGAGATTGGGAGGTAGTGACCTGTTGACGATAACTGAAGAGGGAAGGGGGAGGTCAGGATTGGGAGTTGGTAGAAATGTTGAGGGGGACTTGTTCTTGTGATCTTGTGACAACGGAAGAACGGAGCGGGGGGGTTACCGACTATTGAAAATTGCGGGAGGATAATGTTCTGCGTATTTACAAAAACGGTAATAATATTCTTAGAGTACAGAACTTCTGCTGATCCTCGTTTTATGTTTCATTAATCTATCAGCAAAAAATCGCAACCCTGTACCAGATCGTCCTTTATTCCTCGGTCGCTTCTCTTGTCAGTTTGAGTTTGTCTAAAAAAAACTTGGAAATAGCTGTCTATAACAAACTGGTTCAACGCCCTCTACTTTGAGGTTATGTCACAAATATCTATTTGCATCAAATTGTTCATGTTTTTGATTTAAACCATTTCAAAAAGAAAACATAGCCTCACAACACGAGAGCTCGGAACCTCACACGGATCAGTAGATATCTAGAAGCCTTTGTGAAGGAGAGAAAAAACTATGAAAATTAAGGAGGCCATAAAGACGTCCTTGTAATAACGACCGACGATACGGCCTTTAGAGGTTCTATATCAATGAATCTCCCTAAAAAAATTAGATTGTGGGAAAATTTTGATAAGCCCTCGTAGACGACCCGTTTCTCATGAAGTGACCATTTAAACAAATTATATTCAAAGTGCTGGCACCTGGTGAAATGCAGAAAAACTTTCTACCTGCTAATGACATTAGTATATAGATTGATGAAAACAATTTCACGTTTCTCAATCAACATCGTTACGAATGTTAATTCTATCGTCTTCCATCTTAATAAATGCGCAGTCATTTAAAGTTTGACAGCTCGAATGTCAGCTTTTCAATTTAGCACATCTCGCTGTTAATCTTTACAACTGTGCCCACATTATCTGCGTCGCTTCCTCAAATTACGATTTACGAGCTATGTTTTATGTCCATTACACCTCCGTTCTTTATTTTATGTTCTGTGCCCGCGTGTTATTGTCTTTATTAGTGGCCGTCTAGCTCCAGAATGAGAACTGCGGAGGCGTTCAGGATAATGCAAAACCGCATTGTATGCTAAGTTTGGATGGCGAAAAAAACTTTTGGAAAAATGCTAGTGTCTACCGCCTACTTGTAATTCGTTCCATTTCCAGTATAGAGAGCGTGAATCTCGAGCCACGACTGCCATTGAAGAGCTTGAAGACATCTCAGTTTTGTACTGCAACATCATCGCGGAGATCTAGAGTCTATTGGCAAATGAGACGCAGCTGAAATTTATATCAAACCAGTGTTGCCATTTAGCCTACTCATGATGACCGGCTGTGTAATGCTAAACTATACTCAGTGACATTAAAAGTGTTACAGCCAGGAAAAATAATTTCGTTATCTTGACTTTTTGGCAATGAGGTTCTTACGTGAAGAATGGAACGATAACATTTTATTGACAAGTAATAAAAACATGAAGGATGACATTATGTCATTCTGCCTCCCAATGTTGCCATTCTCTGCTCCAGTTCAAACGTTGACGTGGTTCGCAGTCATGAAAGGACAATAACTAAAAACATCTGTACTACTCAGCTCTCAAAAACTGCTTTCTTCACAGGAACTGAGACAACATTTTATCAAAGGTAAACAAAAACGAAGATAAAGCAGATAAGTGTGGAAGATTTGGCACAGGCACTTTGAAGTTCTTTCACTCATGTAGATTGCTGCGAAAACCTACGTACGTATTCGTATGAAACAGAAATCACGTACGAATGAAATTAAAATTAAATATTTGAAGTGACTATTCATAAATCTTGATTTAACCATCTCATAAATAACCCGAGTGTGTTTCTAGGAGTGCTTAGTTCACATTACCACTAAGCAGATCATCGCGAAAGCATTAACCTTAAGATATGTAAATGTCATTTCATGGAGTAAACAATTCATGCGAAGAGAGTAACACGGCTGAAGAAGCACTCATTACAGGGTATAAATAACGCATTTATTCACTCCACTGAATACCAACTTTACATTTACATATTCGAGAAAGTATTATGTATGGATGATCATGTGTAGGTTATATAGTATACCTCTGCGGGCCTCTATGTGTTATTTGTATTTAGAAATGCTCCTCATAATCCTTTGGTAAAACGCTGAAAATTCTTACCTCTGAGGTTATTTTTTACTAAATTTAATTTAATTATAAAATTATACAACATCCAAGACACTAGAAGATTTGCCTATCACTAGGTATGTAACATACAATATCCCACGATTATAAACCAGTGTACGCGATACCAATCATATCAAAACCAGCTCCAAGTCACCATAACCAAAGATAAAGCAAATGCATCGATAACACGTCATAGCATCTCGAAAGAGCATACTCGTGTTTTCATCTTAATATGTAAATCGTTACATATTAACTCGAAATCGCTTTTCAAATATATTAGATTAGGATGGCACACCTCACTCGATGCTCAGCCTTATCGAACTGATTTATTGTTATAAATAAAACACAAAACTTATTATCTAGAACAGGACAGTGTGACCACGCCTTCATCGCGGAGTCCGTTAGAATGTGGATAGCATCAACGGGGATCTTGAAGAATGTAATTATTATAGATAAAGGCGTGGAAATGTTATACAGCGTGACCAGTGGGAAAGTTCACATTTCAAATTCGAATTACGCGGCAAACGAATACGCGTGGAAAAGGGTAGAGGTCTATCGACGCGTTCGGCGTGCGGGTTAAATACTTACGATGGAACGTTGGACCGGAGCGCAACGTCCTTACCTTAAGAGTGGTGATTCATACGCAGCTGAACATTGGCGTAACCGTAGATCTAAAACTCGTAAAAGTATGCTCAAAATTATATCGCTCCTATCGTAAATGTCTTACGTCAACTTTTTGTATGCGCTACAACGGACAACGCTGCTTTTCGCACTACTACCGCTTCGTCTACTTCCATAATAGCAGAACTAAAAATCCCATTCAGTTTCAGTCGCTGGAATCCACGAAATAATAGGCAATAACCGTAAAACGTATGAGCCATCTCCTTTGCGCCATTCATATTTCAAGTGAGGATAATAGCGCAGGAGAGGACATATAAACCGGTATGAAACACACAAACACACTCCGGTTGTTTCCCGTATAACAAATGCTAAGCGATTCCATACATTCTCCGGCATGGCTAACTGCGATTACGCCGCGCGAATACGACTCTAAGTGCATACCCGTGTACCGAGATGACTTTTTCTTCTCGAGTTGGTTCGACGAAATGCACACATGCCACTGAGAAAATATGGGGTACGTTAGCACGCTATATTTGTCTGCAAGAATGGTTTGTTACAGCTTCTTTTATGGTCGACCTAAAATTTACTATATATTGATACAACGTTTTTCTTATTTAGAATAATAAATAATTTTATAACAGTTCACAAAAATATTGAATTTTATTCTTACTTTGCTAGGCGTGGAATTAATCTCGTACAAATTAAAAACACGGCAACTTCGTTCAAAAATTTGGCATAAAACTATCAGTAATTTTATTTGTGCCAATTTAGGCATTTTCATGTAACACTAGGGTTATATTTTAACCATTTGCACTTAGGTGAATATTAAATTCGTCAAAAGCTATTATGTGGGGTCATTTAAAAAGCAAAATCTATGCTACTCAGCCAACATCATTACAAGACCTGCGACAAAGAATTGTGAATGAGTGCCTACAAATTACTCCTCAAATATTGCAAAATGTGCGGCAACGTTTTGAGCAAAATCTTTATTATTGCATGGAGAGTCATGGTGGCCATTTTCAACGTTTTCTTGCCTAACGGGTCAGTTCATTCTTCATTTTTAAATTACTTTGCTGCCAAATATATTGATCTCCACTAATGATGTACTACTGAACTGAAGTACATTAATTTTATATCATTATAAAGGGAATTGAAAGACCTTTAAAATAAGGTATCACTCGACCCCCCTTTCCATTTAAGATTTTGGGGGTGGTGTAAACCGCGCTTAGGGGGCTGCACGTGCTAACGTGATTTTTTGCCAAACTTGTGTTCCCCTCGAAAACAAAATCGATGGGTCTGAACGTTTTTCAAAAAAAAAAACTGAGTTGCCAGTTAATGCGTCTGTTTCGTTTTCAATGTGCCACCCTATATATATATATATACAGGGTGACTTTGAAGTTGAGTCATTAATTTTCAGATAATGATTGTAGAAGGAAGATAAACCAAAATATGTGTGTAAAAATAAAAAAAAAATAAAAAAAAACTTTTTACCTTGTTTTATAAAGTATCCTCCCGACAAGTATTTCAGTGCGGACCTGTATTTGATCGTGAGGTCCCCTGTGAGGTTTTAAGTCACCTGATTCACGAGCCCGTTGTACTACATTAACAAAGGCACGAGGGGTTGGTTGCACTCGATTGGGAAACCGATCCGCATAAACATGTGCCATTTTTATTTCGTTTGAGCCACGCAACAGACACTATTCACACGCGTGACCGACTGACACTGACTGTATGTATAACTGAACTGAATAAAATAATTGTAAAAACATCGTTCCAAATTCTTTCGCTTTTTTGTTTCCGATGCGATGAACCGATAAGGCGGATTAAATCCGTTGTTGCCAAACACGAGCACATGATATTATTATTGAGACAGGGCGGTACTCAAACTTCCAAAGGGCTATAACTTTGTTACTTTAATTTTACCAGAAAAATGGTAAAGGAAAAAAACATTTCTTTTGATCAGATCTACTCACTGTTAAAATAAATGACGCAACTTCGAAGTCACCCTGTATATATATCACACCATCTCAAGTGAGTTGGCAACATAGCACAAAATTTTTTACAAACTTTTGTTCCATCCATCGACACTGACACTACCAGCCTGTCAATTGTCAAATGTTTCATTCTACTTATGATCGGACACCATTTTGTGGTTGTTTCACGATGTAACATGGAATAAGTTTAACTTCCATTCCAAATATTTTCAATCCGTTGTGATGTGTTCCTGACATACAGCTGTGTGCGTTTTTTACCAATTTTAACGAATGTACCAACATGACCTTTACTAACATTTGGCAACAATCTCACATACTATTGTAAGTGGTTTAAAATCATTTTGCACAATAGTTGCTACTTCTTCCTAATGTTATTGTAGCTCCTGATGATGATGGCCTAGACCGTCGAAAGCTAGACACTAATAAAGTATAAAGAGTCCTCATCGCTTGAATTTTGTCGAAAAAAACTCACTGTACGTGGGATAACAAGTTTACACTTAGGGCTGCCATCCCTGGTGAGGTTTCTCATAAAAAACTTCTTAATTACGATTTTTCTGATAAACTTGTTGAGCTTTTCAAATCATACTTATCAAGGAGGTTTCAATTTGTGCCATCTATCTGATATACGTCGATTCCTATTTAAGTTACGTCTGGTGTTCCACAAGGTTCAAACTTAGGTCCTTTACTGTTCCTCTTATATATTAACGATTTGTTAGTAGCTATTGATTGCAATGTGTTGTGTTTTGCTGACGATGCTCAGATTAATGTGGTAGATGATTGTCAATTACTTCAAAATAACTTGATTTCCATTGAAGACTGGGGTAATCAGAACAACTTTCATCTCAATGCCCAAAGTGTAAAGTTGTCACGTATAACAGCAGAAACACAGTTGTTAATTACAACTATGCCGTCAATGGTTCTAAACCTATTCATTTATATTTTCTATTAATTAGCTGTTGATGGAATGAAGCTTATTATTAGTATCCGCCCGAAATTCTCCGAATTCTTGCTAGTTTAGGGAGCATCCGGGGCCGTCCAGAAGAGGATTCCCAGGCCTCTTTTGAAATGTAAAATATATCAAAAAAATGTTTTGTTGTACGCCCCAGTACAACAACCCGCATCACCCTGTACAATCACATCCGCACCGCCCTGTGCAATCAGCCAGGCGACGCCGTCTCAGTACGTCACACGGTGCCACGATTTCGCTTTATCTGTGACCAACCCAGTGAAGAATTGAGTCTGTGGTCGGAAAGTTAGCTCGTGCATAGGGTGATTGATCACTTTCCCAGGTATTTGATCATAAGTAAAGTAATATTTTAAATTGAATTGATGGCCTAAAAATCTTCTTAAAGTGTATCTAACGAAGCTACAAAGTAATCGTAAACAGTGGTTGATTCGTGATCAACGCGTGATCGGTAGCCATGGCGCTCTGTCGGCCTCTTCCTGATTGGCTTGTAGCGACGAGCCTCCAGACAAAGTCGCACGGTTGCCACGCTCGGCGAGTTTTCGCCAGAGTGGTTGATCACATGCGCATGGATCACAAATCAATCTGTTGGTGCAATACGTGCAATAACTGTTGTAAAGGACATTATATAACAATAAATGGCATCACAAAGGTATATTCCAATTTGGTCTGCAGCAAATTATGAACGGCATATACGGAGATGCGAAAACAAGCTCAAAAAGGTGAAGAAAATTTTTGTGCAATCTTTATAGTTAAATTTTTCCTAAGAGATAGCATCAGCGAGGGAATTTTTTTCTATTGTCTTATTTTTCACATTAATGCGATGTCGAGGTATGTGGCCCTATCGCAATTGAAAATAAGGTTTCGATAATCCTTCCATAAAGTTTCGATGAGTACATCTGAAATAACCTTGATTTATTCTTCAGGGAAATACAAAAATCTCCTTTTGTGTTTTTTTGTGCAGATTTATCTATTAAAATCCTATCCGCAATCTATTTTCCGTGCACACACCTTCAACCGAATGTATACCATATATGATATTACCGTTTCCAACTTTCACCAAGGTTAATAGGAACCATAACAGCTCCCTACCCTTCCCCCCTATAAGAATATCGATTTGTAGCCTCACATTTCAAGGTTAGACTTCTTGTAATGTTTCTGTTCAACATTCGGCGATTTCTGACAATTTTCCCAATAAAACATGATCATTGTGACATTAAGCCTGGCAACGCTGCATAGTAGAGGGAACTCTCAGCGTCACGTTGATGGTTCGTCACCACGCACAGGATTGTAATCAGTTACGGATACCCGTTTATGAGCGCGAACGTTTTATGCACGTCTTGACTTGATTTTTCTTGCGGAAATTTAATATTAGTCTAAAATGTCTGACACAGATACAGCTGATGAAGTGGTTGAAATCAGCTTAACGTCACCCAGAAAAAGGGCTAAAAAGCTTCATCTTAGCGCAGGTGAAAAACAAATTATTCTAAATATCTACAAGAACCAGATGCAAGAGAATAGTGGATTGGCTATAGAAAATATCGTATGTAAGGTTGCTGAAATTTCTGGAGTAGGTCGATCAAGTGTTTACAAAATCTTGAAGGAATATAGACAAAATCACTCACTATCTGAGCCAAAAACATATCCAGCGAGAAAAAAAATCATCGAAAAAATAGATGACATTGACAAAAGTGCCATTAGAAGAAAAGTACATCACTTTTTCTTCAGGAATGAAATACCTACAACAGATAAAATATTGAAGCAAGTGAATGATGATGAGGACCTGCCAAATTTTAAAAGATCTACGTTCCATAAGCTGTTGAAAGAACTAGACTTTCGATTTTTGAAAAGAGGAAGGAATAGTTTATTGATAGAAAAGGAGGAAATTGTTATCTGGAAGAGAGAATACCTTAGAAAAATTAGGCAATTCCGCGCTGAAGGAAGAAAAATTTATTATTTAGACGAAACATGGGTGAACGCGGGGCATACGCAGGGAAAGGTTTGGGTAGACAGATCTGTGAGGTCCTCAAGGCAGGCTTTTTTAGATGGCCTTTCGACGGGATTGAAAAATCCTGCAGGTAAGTTTCGAAGTATATGAACTTTTTTGGATGCAGATAATTCATTTTCTGATCGAATCAATGATTTGGAAGCTCCGAACTCAGTTTTGCTATCTCATCCAAGTTTCTGAGTATTTCCTTCACCCAAAAACTAATCTAAGACCCTATCCTACACTAACCTAAAAAGAGTAAGTTGCTTAATTTCGTCATTTAGTGCGCTCGCTGAGAAGTAAAATAACTAATTACTTTCAGGCAAGGGAAAACGCCTGATTATTTGCCACATAGGTAGCGTAGATGGATTTGTTCCTGAAGCATTGTGGGCATTTGAATCCAAAAAAACTGTAGACTATCACGAAGAAATGGATGGTAACTCATTTGAAAATTGGTTCAAAAAAATTTTGCCGACACTTGATGATAACGCAATTATTGTGATGGATAATGCCCCGTACCACTCCAGAAAATTGGAAAAAATTCCAACAATGGCCACCAAAAAGGCAGACATTCAACAGTGGCTTGTCTCAAAGAAGATCGACTTCGACCAAACAATGGTCAAAGCTGAGCTGATAAATATAGTCAAGCGACATAAGTATAAATATGATTTAAAAATTGTTGACGAAATGGCCAAAAACCAAAATAAAACGATTCTCAGGCTGCCTCCCTATCACTGCGAACTGAATCCTATCGAGTTGATTTGGGCCGACATCAAGCAATACGTGGCGTCAAATAACAGCACTTTTAAGTTTTCTGACCTTAAAAAACTGTTTGATGTTGCTGTCGATAGAATTACGCCAGCAAAATGGAGAACATGTATTGACCATGTCCAAGAGAAGGTTGAAACCAAAATGTGGGATATGGACAATATCATGGACATCCAAGTTGAACCCCTTATAATTGACATCAACAATTCTGATGATTCAAGCTCCTCGGAATACAGCATATAAATCGATTGATACCATTAAGACTGGCAGTTTAACGGGCTTTTTGGCCAGACAGGTAAGTTCATTATAGACTGCAATCAAAGTGTAAGTTTCTAGTTATTAATGTGGAAATTCCAAATTTATAATTACACAAAATTAGGGTTAATTTAGGAGTTCCAAAGCATAATAGTGCCATTTTGACCTTCTTCCTATTTCTCATGTAAATTTTGATAGCAATCAAACTAACAAACTTTATGGAGTCTGTAATAAACTTTTGTACTACTACTACTACGTCTGTAGTTTCTATTTGCTCAAAAAAATTTGCTCTGCATTGTGAATAGAAGGTTGATTTGTAAATATTATTGGCTATATATATATATATATATAAGTTAATAATAAAATATGAACAATTTCAATTGAGATGGTCCACAAGTTTTTTTCGTGTGCGTTTTAGTAACATTTTGCTGAAATGGTGAATACAGAATTTTTTGCCCTGATTCCTAATGTCGAAATATGATTAGAAAGGCGTGGTATATTCCTGATAATTTACTATGCTTTTGATAGAATTTACAGCAACACATATCTTGTACGACATTTTTTGATAGATCAGTCACAATAGCTTGATACGGCCCTGTAGCGTCTCCTAGGGTTAAGTTCTTGATCACGTGCAATACGGGTGTATATGTTTGATTTTACTTTGTTTCTTCGATGGATACAGTTTAGACCCTTTCGTCCAAAAAATGCGTGGTATTCGATTAATAAAATAGACACCCAGTGTCGACGACTGATCCACCATCGTCGACAAACCTACAACTCATCATGGAGAAAACGCGGAAGGAAGCAAGCATGACATCTCGAACCATTTATCTTCTAGTGCAGTTCCTTTTGGCATGACGTCGCGTCTCGTTTTACAATATATATCGGCAAAGTTCATTGGGAATTTCCAAGTTTCCTCGAACCGTCGAAATATAACGTGTCACTGGCAAAGGTCGTAACAATAAATATACCTCAGTAGATACGTGCAGATAAATAAGGACCTGCCCGAACTGTGTGTGCATTGTTTGAAATTTGTAGACACGATTGATATATGTTAGTATTACTTCAGAATACAAGTCATGAGACTATTTGTGTTTGGTTTCGTTAATTTGTTGTCCGTATTGTTCTGTGTGAAATAACGGGTGATTTTTTAAGAGGTATATGATTTGATTTTTTTTTTAAAACACAAAGAATTTAAAAAAACGATTAAATCTTTATTTGAGTCGATAGAACGGTCGATATAATTCAATGTTTAAAGATTATTTCATGTAAATGTTGGCCGCGGCTCCGCTTTAGATGAGCCATGCGCAAGGTCCAATTTTGGCACACTCTCTCCAACATATCGGCCGGTATCTCACGAATAAATGCTTCAATATTGGCTTCCAGTGCGTCAATCGTTGCTGGTTTATCCCTGTAGACATTAGCCTCAACATGGCCCCACAAGAAATAGTCCAACGGCGTTAAATCACACGATCTAGGCGGCCAATTGACGGGCCCCAAACGTGAGATAAACTGTTCACCGAACTCGCCTCTCAATAGGGCCATTGATTCGTGTGCGGTGTGGCATGTGGCACCGTCTTGTTGAAACCACATGTCAGCCAAGTCCAGCTCTTCCATTTTGGGCAAAAAAAAAGTTTGTTATCATCGCACGGTAGCGCTCGCCATTCACAGTTACGTTCCGGCCATTCTCGTCTTTGAAGAAGTACGGCCCGATGATGCCACCGGCCCATAATCTACACCAAACAGTGATTTTTTCGGGATACATTGGTAGTTCTTGCAATGCTTCTGGCTGGTCTTCACTCCAGATGCGGCAATTTTGCTTGATAACGTACCCATTCAACCAGAAATGAGCTTCGTCGCTGAACACAATTTTTCGATAAAAATGTGGATCTTCCTCCAACTTTGCCAGCGCCCATTATAAGGTTTTACACCCAAATCCTTTCGCAAAATTTTCCACGTAGTGGAGTAACAGAGGCCCAATTGCTGCGAACGGCGGCGAATCGACATTTCACGGTCATCACTAACACTGGCGGATACAGCCGCAATATTTTCTTCAGTCCTCACTCTACGTCTGCGTGTTGGTGGTTTAATGTCCAATAATGTAAACTGCACACAAGCTTCCGAATAGCTCCCTCAGTAGGCCGACCAAATTGCCCATAAATTGGAAGCAGTGCTCGAGGCACTCTCTTAACCGAGCATGAATTTTGATAGTAAAATTCAATAATTTGCAAGCGTTGTTCGTTCGTAAGTCGATTCATGGTTAAATTATAGACAAAACTGAAAAAGTTTGACAATGATACAAGACACGATTCACGCGTCATCTGTCATAAACAGTGTTGCCAAAAAGATAAAAACACTCATTATAATTAAACAATGAATTAAACGTTTAACGAAAAAGCATACAGTCCAAAATGTATCACCAAAATGCCACGTATACGGCGGGCAAGGTAAGAATTTTCTAACATCGATGACAATATGTAGTGATTATTTATTGACAACAAAGATGCACCTGTCAAACTCATTTTTACATAGTTTTATTCAAAAAATAGTGCAGAGTAATCACACCATAAAAAATATTGCATATAAACGTAAACTACACATCGCATGTGATTATTGACGATTCTGGCACAAAAATGCGTACATTTCGATCACGTGAAAATTCGACGGCGAATCTGATAAAGTACAATGATTTATGTACCGGCAATTGTTTTCGTGGGCGTTGACGTATGCGATTTATCAAATTTCCAAAGCCTACTATTGTAATTAAACAATACATATACACAGCTTCAAAATAGTGGTCGGTGACATATGAAATAAATATCAACCAGAGAGAACAGATGTCCACAAGGTATAAACATGAATTCGTTATTATTTACCGTTATAAATCAAACTGGAAACGTTACTGATATGGCGCATAATGTTAATGTATGTATAGGTACGTGCACCTAACAAGAGATGACGTTACCAACACAGGTCAATCTTTCGTTCCGACGAGGGCGTCCTGTGGTTCTATTATTTTTTTGGACTGTACCCTGCCATGCGATAAGAGAAATCAAGGGTTGCTGGTAGACAGTTGACAATGCATTGTTGTGGGCTCGGCCATCGTGTCACGGTGACATTCTGCGGGTGACATCCCCTGCAGCAGCAGGATTGTCGATCCGCCGTCAAACCCGGGGACGATTTAAACGAGGGTGTTTGTCAATCCATTCAACAGTCTCTGCTCCGGCCACGGAAATAAATTGCCAAACGGCTGATAAGATTGCTGAATCGATTATCGAATTTTTCCTCGTCCGCGTCGGCGACCAAATTGCCGAAACCGTTTCCCTTTCCGGTATTTCTAGGGGTTGACTTTTCATTACGGTTCGTATTTCACGCGGTCCGTTCTATGAGATTCGGTTAGGTTGGCATCATTCTGCACTCCTCCAGAGAACATATTTTTATTTTATTTTACATTGAAACGTAAGTACATTTGAAAAAAAATCGAAAATGGGTTTTTCTTTTGGAAGTTATACTAAGTGACATATAAATCCGAACACCCAGTTTAAATGGTTTTATTTTAATAAAATTTTGTATAAGTACTTAATGAAGCATAATAAGTAAATGATAAAAATTTCAAAATGATTGCACTGCTTTAAAGCCCTTTGACCATTAATAATGTGTGGATGCACCCTGATGTGCTACGCATTCTCCAACGCGAATAGGCACGCTTCTGATCAGGTGGTCAATGTCCTCCTGTGGTATCTCATTTCAGGCACCACCAACTCCTCTCGAAGTGCTTCTAGAGTCTGAGGAGGACGTTGCAAATTGAGCAATCTCCTACCCATCATATCTCACACGTGCTCAATTGGGGATAAGTCGGGAGATTTTGGTGGCCATGGTAACAATGTGACAACATTATGTTGAAAGAAGTCTATTGTGACTCTTGCAACATGTGGTCGGGCATTATCTTGTTGGAAAGTTGGATCTGCCAGGGTGTCAAGATAGGGTAAAAGATGGGGTTCTAGAACTTCGTGGATATAACGCTGCGCGTTCATGTTACCTCTGATGAAGATTAAAGGTGACCTGGAACCATAAGCTATAGCACCCCAAACCATAACTCCAACAGTGTGATGAACATGTCTTTCAACAAAAAACTGTGGATTCCTCCTTTCGCCTTCTAACCCTGGCACGACAATCGTACATGCCTAAACAAAATCGAGACTCGTCACTAAAGACAATACTGTTCCATTCCTGATCCCAGAGTGACCGTTGTCTGCACCACTCAAGGCGATTACGTCGGTGTTCTCGAGATAAAGGGAGGACCCAGTGTGGCCGGTATGAAAACAAGCCAAAACTTCTCATTCGTCGGTAAACACTTCGCATGCCAATAGGTCTTCCGTGTTCTGCAAACCATTCATTTGCAATGGACCTGGTAGTGGAGAAACGGTCCCTTAAGGCCAATAATCTTAGGCGGCGATCTTCACGGTCTGTTGTTCTACGGCGGCGTCCAGTGCCCCTTGCTCTTTGCGTACGGCCCTCTCGAAGCCATGCCTGACAACACCTAACCACAGTGTCTACACTTCTTTGTACTCTAACTGCAATTGCCCGAAAAGAAAGTCCCACTATACGGCCCCTATCAAACTCACTAAGTTGACGAAATCGTACAGGTCTCCGTACTCTAGGCATCGTAACCGATCGTAAAGGATGTCAAGAACCAAAATCCAACGTTGATTCTTTACTGCGGCTGAAATATTCATTTTTAGAGCGTTAGTGAATTAAAAGAAAGCAGTATAAAAACCGGATGTCCAACTGATAAGGCTGAAAATTTTTCACTTGTTATTTACAGTAAGATAAATACATTCACCAACTTTTATTAAAATAAAACCATTTAAACTGGGTGTTCGGATTTATATGTCACTTAGTATATATGTGTAAAAGGATGTTAAGAACAATAAATTTCTTATGAAACCGTATGACGTAAGCGCTTCTGAAACTTTTTGAGAAATGTGGGGAGCAAATATTAATCTTTGGTCACAAAGAAAACAAAAATCTACGACTTTAATGTTATAGTTGGAAATACTATAACTAATAACCTTGAACTTTTCCGAATACTATTCCGCTCTATCTGTAAATCCAAACAAACATGAATATGCCTAATAGACGAATATATTTCATGTCGTTACCAAAACAAAATTACATACATTTCAAATTTTCACAGAGGTCATTAATAAACAATAGAAATAAAAGTGGTCCCAAGTTAGATCCCTGGGGAACACCGGATTGAGCTTCGGACTTTATATGCAGCGCTGATAAATAGGGTCTAAAGAATTTCATAGTACTTGCTGTGAATCCAAAATGCCCTTATTTCTTTAACAAAGCTCAATGACCAATTGTGTAATTTTGTGTATGTTCGTGGCAGATCATATCGTCGTCGTTTGAGCTCATACAGCCCTGGAGCTTCTCTGTTACACAAGTTTAAGTACCCCAAAAGTTACGGCTTCAGTTAAGAGGGTGTTAAAAACAAGTAGCGCGTATAATGCAGTTTGACAATCTTACCTCTTGTCTGCGGGGTACTTTAGTTTCTTCGGTAGTTAAATACAGCTATATCTATCCAACTAGCAGATAAGATTCAAGCAACCGACGCCGCTTCCTTTAGACGTGCATCTTAACGACAACAATAATGATAGTAGTTGGATGTATAGTGTACCGAAAATAACCGCACGTAAGGCCAATTTGTTTCAATGCAGTCTCAAGATTCTTCAATCATGTCGGCATTTCTAGACAGCGGTCATCTCAACCTACTCTCTCTGAATTCTTATAGTACGGGACATTTAGTATGCGAAGTATATACATACATTTCATTTTTCTCACAAAACGTGTAACAGAAAATGTTTTATTGATCTCGTTACAACACTTCTTTGTAATGATAAATACAAATTGGCGTCATGATTGGGCTGGAACATAGGTCGCCATTTTGATAAAGGCATTCGATAAATATCTCGTAATTTATCGATCCTATGAAAACACTGAAAAAAACAGTATGGAATTAAATTCTCCATATAACTGTTTCGTTCAGTCAAAATTTTAAGAAATGTTTGATTTTTAAATTAAATTCAGGTTTTAATTACTATTGTTGATTTTTTATTCATCTTTATATTATTCTCTTCAATTGATATGTGATACTAGGTGTTTTTTCCTATAAACCTCTTGCAGATAGCCCTTGAGCACCTACTTGATGACAGGCTCTACCAAAAGATATTGCTCGTTTCCAAACATTCATTCATTTACTTGCCATTCATCAGAACCATTATGGCACCTTAGATTGATATTCCCACAAAACCATTCAGGTTTTTTGATAACCATACATCGATAAAGTTGAATATTTTTCGTTGTTCAGGAACTGACCAAACATCCACACTATATTCACAGCGATTAAGACATTCCCAAATATATGCCTCAAAGCTACCAGCAAACCTAAAACCTGCAAAAAAACTACAAATTTGCCATATTTTTCTTTTTTCACGAGTACACATTCTAGGTTATATTTATATTAAACATTATTTGAATACAGCTGATTATTGCATTTCAAGGAGTGACACATGTGTGGGATCTGTCAACTCTTGGTACCAGTCACAAAACATATACTCTGAAGGCTTAATTCCATGCTATTCAATGACAACACGGTGACTTGTGCGGTTGTCAGCGGCTATTTTGTGAGGGTGCGACAGGGTTGCCAGATTGTGCATTAATATCCCGTTTCACCCTCCTGTTTCCAATGGAGTAAGTACCGCCAACTGTTGAAATATACTCTACTATGCTTTATGAGACTATTCGTGACATTTTTCCCAAAATCATTGCACAACACTTGAAAAAATGCAAATGAAAATTTAAATTTATTTCCATGACGCCGCAAAATAGCTCCGTCGGTACCTTGGGTTATACATTTTGACAATAGGGATGTTCGATACGATCCTATATTTAGAAGTATCAATACATTTTACGAGTATCGTCAACTTTCGATCCGGACTGTGTCAGAAAGAGTGACTGCCATTTGGCGGCTACATTACCCTGCCCAGACATATCTTTCATCATTTTCACAGAAATTGTACAAAATCTTCAAATTTGTGAAGTTAGCGAGTTTCACTTCATACATTGTTACCAGACATGCCCAAATCCTCAGTTGCTGCCGTGATATTCATCCCGACCACTGCATCCCCACGGCTAGAGGACCTGTATGTTAAATTTGTATTGATAGGGCAGCGGGTTATGCTATAAATCATGTCGGAGTGTTTGTGCACTGGTCGCAACGATTAGATGACACCAAAAAGATTTTCATAAATAGGAGATCTTTCCCATTCCGGATCGAACAATCTACCAAAGATGCTTATAATCATGATAACTGGTAAATTTTCACGAAAAAATTCAAAACCAGCAAATGTAAAAGATTCATTTCGCATCCTCCACCACGGGACGTGATCGTCGTTAGACTTGGCAACCCTGCGAGTGACAGATCGATGTCCCCGCCAGTCAAAAAAGACAAAAAGACAAATAATAAACATTACTAGTTTTTATGATTTTTGGACTCAAAATACATTATTTGTGAAACATTTTTCATAATTTTTTGTCTATGTCCATAGTATTTGCATTATGCATCAGGGAGATGTAGGGATTGACAAGTCTTACACATATTATCTGTGTTTTAGGATGGAGAGGACATAATGTTTTTATTGCTTTGAAGAAATTCATTAACGCATAAATTAATAAATGATTACTATTATGACGTAAAGGAAGATGAGGTATTGGATGGAATGTATTTTATATTCTATTTTCTTGCAAAATACAGACAAATCCACACTATTCAACAGGTATGTAATGATAACTTTCAGTATATTGAAGTTGGTAAATTCGAGAGTGCCATGCATTAACAAACGTCCAAATCTGCTGCCAAATTTAATAGCTAGAAAATCGACCTAATATTTGCCGCATTCCCATTCGCTGAGGGGGATAACGGATTGTTAAATGTAAACCTATAACATATATCAAAATACATGAAAGTTGTCCCGTTTTTTCTGTACAAAAGCATCATGTTGGAATCAAAAAGTGTGTCTTGTTTATAATACAGTTGAATTTTCACGATTTTATTCAATATTTCAATAGAAATCACTAATATTCAGAGACCTTTGACAGCTCCTGTCAAATTGCATTTCGATAACGTATTTTCCTATTGGTCCATAATATTAATGTTGGTGAAATCGGCCCTAAATGTAGTAGAGTGTTCAGCTGGTTAAACTTCGCCCTGCAGAGTGGATGTGTTAATAAAGGCATTATTATTATTATTCAGTAAATTAGACTGTAAATAGTGGAAACGGTGTTTTCGTTACAGTATACGAGGTCTGTAAACTGAGTGATGAGACTGGCAACGTAGCATTAAATCTGGCAACACTGGAGGCACCTGGCTTGGAAGAGAAACAGGGGAATATGTGATCAGTACAAGTTTGAACTCGATCGAGTCATTTGATTGACCGTAGTGATTTTTTTATAGAACAGACATTGCAGGATGAGTGTCTGATATCGACCGTACTAACGCTAGCTCCTACGCAAAATTACCGGCGAGTAGTATTGGATAATTAATTTTAAGACTTCCGGTGAGGCTTTCGAGTGTCAGTAGCTGCGATGTAGGAACGTCTGTAAGTGGCCACTTATTGCTTATCGAGCTTAAAATGGACTCCTTCGGTGATAGACATTCAGACATGCAACGCAACCAATCAATAATCGGTAGATAAATATTTACGCGTGACAGTTGTGGCATGTCTGTTTCACCGTAAGCAGATGATAAAGGTACTTTGTTTGAAAAACAAATGGGATTCGGTCGGACAGGCGTAGATTACTGCTACTAATTTGTTTATTTTTCTTTTTATATTGTGAGCTACGTCGAATAGGAGCACGGGGACTTATAAGCATACGATGCTTTTAACATTTCTAAGCTAAGGTGATGGTATAATATGAAAAGGTAATACAAGCATGTGTGTCATTCTCGTACAGAAGAATACAAGTAATTTTCTATACATATGTGGGTAATCATTACGATAACCTCACATTCAATGAGTTAATTTACCAGAAAGCCATTCATTTTTATTATCTGTGCACGTTTGACAGAAAAATGGAATCTGTACAATTAATCGACACAAAAGTAGTAATATACAGCCCTACAGATATTGTCAGAGGCTATCTCGAAACGTTTAATTAAAAGGGAGAAGTTATAGCTTTGCTCTGTCGACAGGATTCGCATTCGCTCTTTTCGCAAGGAAGATTCACTGCGGGATAATTTTATTGTAATCGGGTATGCAGCGTATCTAACTGATAGAAACGCAGTCAACTTGAAAACGTAGTTATGAAAATCCTAGGGAACTTTTATTTTCCGCGTCACTGGCGAGGTAGTATTATGATCTGCTGAGGCTACAAACGTTATAATATTTGGAGTTTTGTTAGTTTCACATATGGCGGCTAGCAGGGCCCTTAAGTTCCGCAGAGCTGTAGGACTGCCAAAACTTGTGTCTTAACAGAAAAAATCAGTAGTAATTTGATCATTATCTATTTTCCGTGTTATCACACAAACAGAAACAACACCGGCAACGCTGCCCCCCGCAAGACGCGGCGTCGAGTCTGTTTTGTATTGAGGAAGCGTTATAATCGACCAATTGTGTACTTGTCATTTTCGTCGCGACCGCAGCGTAACATTATTCATGGGCCACTTGAAAAGAGTCTGCGCACTACTTCGACACACGCCGCACGCGCTTGCTTTTGTCTCTCTCTACAAAATGAAATGGGCGATTTAAGTATAAGCATGTGCTGCGCGTTATACAGATCCGTACAGACCTAATGAGAAGTGTGATATCTGATAGGTCGGTCGGTGAATAGAATTGATGACATAATAAATGAAGCCAAAAGTATTTGCACTGAACCCCAAGGCAACAAAAGGAGACGACGTAATAATAGCAGTCACGATCACCGAGTTGCCGCATTAGAAGTATGCGACAATATAGTGAATTCTGCAAATGACAGGTTTCAATTCAAAGATCCCTTTTTTCCCCGAACACTTTGGATAATACTGCGGTAAGTTTCCTGGTGATAAGTTGGGAACTACCTGCTTGGCTTATCCCGAATTAGAAAAAAGTCGTTTAAATACAGAGGTGTCTGTTATTTATGCACGGAATGATTGCCGAGATTTACATGGAACTCTGTCTCTTTTTAAATTTTTGATACAAAATAGTTTGGCGGAAACACTAAAAGCTATTAGAAACTATTGTTACAACTCCTATGTCAACATCAGAGGCTGAGCGAAATTTCTCAACATTGAAAAGAATCAAGACGTTTCTTCGTAATACTATGACCCAGGATCGCCTTATAGCGTTGTCGATGCTGTCCATTGAAAAGGAATTTATTTCGACCATGAAAAATTTCAACGGGAAGGTGATCGACAAATTTGCCGCCAAGAAGGAGCGCAGGATCGAACTGACAAAAAAAATAGGTAAGTTCGGATTTGCAGAACAACTGTTTTATTTTTCCACGAGCCGCCTCTGCGCTAGATGACATTTTTCGACACTCCAACAGAAACGGTTAATTTTGTCAAAGAATTAAATGCATTGGTATGCTTTTTTTATGAAAAAGTCGCTAAATGATGTCTATACACGCTCGCGAGAATCGCATCTCGATATCTTGTACCTAACCTAAAATTTAGGCCAAAGAAAATTTCATACGTTAATCCCTTAAATTTTTATTTTTTCAAAGTGGAATTATTTTTTATTCATCAGCATAAAATCACCCTTTTTGAAAATAAAAATAAGTAAGTAATGCTAATAATAAATAGCATACCTGTATTTTCTGTTTAAATGCATATTCACTTGGGTATATACGAAAAAGACAATTAATAGAAACAGGCCATGGAATACAACAAACAAAAACCTAATCAAAACATAAGTAATCCTCAAATTGTCAATAGTTGTCGATAGTTTCGCATTATTTTGCGCAATGTTTGTGACGATGAAGCTGTTGCAATTTATTTTGAATGCCTTCAAAATGCCGCAGTAGCAAACAGGATTTACGCGACACCAAATCCAAATCGGCGTCTTTGCGATGTGAGAGTTTTTCCCTCTGTCTATCGGTCTGCACTACATACTCTATTCTAGAAACCATCAAACAACCTCCCCAATCACGCAAAAAAATTTGTCGATTCATGACCTAACGCCCTGTAAATTGTCGCTTAACGACCACTGTCAATGAAAACATACGTCATCCTGTATGATGGCTGAATAAGTCACAGTTATTTCCAACAGTATCGAATGGTAATAGTCACAAAGTCACGAGCATACACGCGAAGTGAAGCGAAGCAGAGCCCGTAACTATTAAAAGAAACTCTTCGGGTCTAATGACTCATACAGAATGGCGCCATAAGCAGAGATTTACGGCCAAACAAATGAGCAGAGCTAACCGACTTTCAGACGTGTTAGCTGTAGGATGACTGAGATTGGGACACCTTCAAAGATCATGTGTTATCGCCTTTAGAACAAATTTTATTTGATTGGTTTCGGTAACTTTATTTATTCACAAAAAGGATCTTTCTTATTGTAGCTAAGATCATAAATCAGTAGAACTTCGATTATCCGAAATCCGCTTTAACCGAAATAGATCGCATACAATAATTTCTCGGCACATGATCCGAAATAGCCGCCTTTAGTTCGCCTTTCGGCGCGGCGTTTGCGTCGCTGGTACGTGTGCGCGTATGTTTGTTTCAGTCAGCTTCATAATCGCTTAGATGGAGCAGCATAGAAATAAACGCAAACGCGTTGTTAAAACCATAGAACAGAAACTTGAAGCAATCAGACGTTTAGATAGAGGTGATTTGTTTAAAAGCGTGGCAAGTGATTTGGGTGTGGGCGTTAGTACCGTTTCAGAATGGAAAAAACAACGCGAAAAAATTGAAAAGAAGTCTAGTGTTCTGACATCATCGCAGTCGTCAGGAAAACCATGAAAAAGGGGGAATATCAAAAAGTGGATGATCCGAAAGGGGCCGTTCAAGTATTACGTGAGCACTATGGGACAGCGGGGGGTCTTTGCTTTGCTTATTTTGGATGACATGGGGGTAGGGGAGTCTAGATGGTGATTACGTCATCGGTAGTTATTTACTTTTTTACACGAATGGCAACCCTCACACTGTCTTTGCTTGAAAACGAAACGCATTTTCGGGGATTCCCGCAAATAATGCATACGTTTAGTGAACAGCGCGCGGTAATTCCCCTACTCGCTTTAGAACCGAGTAGGGGAATTACCGCGCGGTGTTCACTTGTCTAAATGTATTGATCGTTTTAATACTACAGGGAGTAGACGTATTGTAAGCATAGTAAAGCAAGTTAACATTTGTGTTACCATTGATTCCATTAGCCAAAGTTTAATGTTTAAATAAGATGTCGTTTCACATAGACAAATCCAAGTTATACCAAAAATTGTTTGAAAGTTTTAAAAAATCTCATACAAGTACGAAAGTACAAAATGTTCAAAGGTTAGTTAACAAAGTGTGTCAAAATTACAAATTACAAGCAAAATCCTACAAGGAACTAGATATTATTGTATCTAAGAGAATCGAAGAAGAATTGCAAGCGGCGACTAAGAATAAATCCAATCTACTAAATTTTTTTTTAAGGTGAGTGACGAAATCATTTTAGGTACCTGTAAGTACTAGAAATATTAGAAATCGCCAAAAAGTTTCTCTTTACTGATTAGAAAATATTATGGCCTATCTCAAGGTATAGAGGTAATATTCATTATATTATAGATTTATTTCTTATGATTGATTCCGTCAATTGGTCACAAAGTACAGGATGTTAGTTTTTTACATATATACAGAAAACTAACAAACTGTACTTTGTGACCGGAACGAATTGCTCGTTTAAACATATTAGATTTAAAGCCATAGGGTTTTGTATTGACCATATATATATTGCCATACTTTGTATTCATCTAGCTTAATAAGAGAATCTTTAGCAGAAGCCATAGAAAGTTTTTATTTTTAGACAACCTGTAAGCCTGCAGAACAAACACAAATTATACAGTCAGCTTCAAATATTGAAAAAGAGGAAGAAGATAAAATAAAACCCGGTAATGAATCACAACAGCAATGCGAAATTAATGAAAATACAGATAAACAGAGAGCAAAACCTACTCATGAAGCTATGAAAAATAAGATTGCTCTACTCGAAAAAAATCTGAATGCTTTGTATTCTGCCAGAGATACTATGCCAAGCCGTGCTGAAGTTGATGAACAGATCATTAAGTTGCGCGAGGAAATAAAAACCGCAAAACAGTCTTTAAACAGGAAGGTTCAAAACGCAGTTGCCCAGAAGAAACACAGGGATGGTATGAAAAGAAAGTTAGAAGATATTTGTCATGAAAATCCAGAAATAAAAAAAAAGACTATCTCTGACGGATTCAGTGAGACGCCCTAATCTTGAAAGCAATCAACATTCACTATTGGAAACAATCGCGGATATAGCTTTATTTGGGAGTGCTGCAGAAAGCCATAGAAAGTTTTTATTTTTAGGCAACCTGTAAACCTGCAGAAAAAACAAAAATTATACAGTCAGCTTCAAATATTAAAAAAGAGGAAGAAGATAAAATAAAATCCGGTAATGAATCACAACAGCAATGCGAAATTATTGAAAATACAGATAAACAGAGAGCAAAACCTTCTCAGGAAACTATGAAAAATAAGATTGCTCTACTCGAAAAAAATCTGAATGCTTTGTATTCTGCCAGAGATACTATGCGTGCTGAAGTTGATAAACAGATCATTAAGTTGCGCGAGGAAATAAAAACAGTAAAACAGTCCTTAAACAGGAAGGTTCAAAACGCAGTTGCCCAGAAGAAATACAGGGATGGTATGAAAAGAAAGTAAGAAGATATTTGTCATGAAAATCCAGAAATAAAAAAATACTATCTCTGAGGGATTCAGTGGGACGTCCTAATCTTGAAATCAATCAACATTCACTATTGAAAACAATCGCGGATATAGCTTTATTTGGGAGTGCAGCACATGATGGAAGACGAACGGAATCAATTCGCAGCGTAAAAACTCTTGATGAACTCACACAAGAATTACGTAAAATAGCATTTGACATTAGTCGCAGTGGGGCATATATTCGTTTGATTCCCAGAAAATCAAATTCTGCAGAGGGACGAAGGCATGTATCGACAGTCCCTGTTAAGCTCGCTCATTCGGGCTCAAACTGATCACCAACCACAAGAGTCACTTAGATAGCAAGTTCGCTGAAACATCAATCCATTATTTAGACAACATAGCATCCATACTTGGACCATACCAAGTATTTTTCATATCTCAAGATGATAAAGCTCGAGTCCCTATTGGCGTAACTGTGGCAAATAAGCAAGCACCTCTTCTAATGCACATGGAATATAGAATCAAATTGCCTGATCACGATTGGGTAATCGCTGAGCGTCATAAATTAATACCATCTGTTTATGCTGGTATCAAAATCAGTTCCAATATGCTAGGATAACCGCAAGCCGTTGGATATTCTGGAACGACATACATCGCTATTCGAAGTGGAAAGCATAGTTCATCTACTGCTAATACTCATGCTCAGGATTTCGAGACGCTTCTCGAACTTGAAGAGTTTCGACCATTAGCTAAAACTGACCATGGACTAGTAAAACCAGTGGTAATCATGACGGTTGATGGAGGGCCAGATGAAAATCAACGTTATCAAAAAGTCATAGGGTTTACTATACAACACTTTGACTGACATGATCTCGATGCATTGTTTTTAGCTACCAATGCTCCTGAAAAAAGTGCGTACAACAGAGTACAGCGCAGAATGGCTCCTCTTAGTCGGGAACTGGCTGGTTTAATATTGCCTCATGACCATTTTGGGTCTCATTTGGATGAACGTGGCGTTACATGAACATTTAGAAAGATCTAATTTCGAATTTGCAGGAAATGTATTAGCTGAAGTATGGAGTTCAATGGAAATTGATGGCTATAATGTTAATGCAAAATATGTTGGGGCAGGTGAACAAGATCTTCCTGATTTTCCAGACGACTAAATGGTATTCAGAACATTTGCGTGAGAGCCAATATTTGCTTCAAATTGTAAAATGTAGAAATACAGAATGCTGTCGTCCAAGAAGTGGCCTGTTTAGATTACTAGACAATAGGTTTCTTCCACCACCCGTAAAAGTAAAACGTACAGTTAATGACTTGGTTTTGGATGAAGGAGGGCAATTTCTTAATCTTCCAGTCAATTTAGCTCTACGCTTAAGTGGTTCAATCAAAGATTTCCTGCAAATGCCCTGCGATTATTTTTGTCCGATGGTAAAATTGAGGCTATCAAGTCGAACATGCAAAACATGTGGTCTTTATCATGTTTCCGTCAAGTCACTAAATCGTCACATCGAAAATATCCATAAAAAAAGTAAACACGCACACTGATAGAAAAGTTAGACCTGTAAGAGTCACTGCTAGTCGTGCTAATGAACTGATGTGCATTATTCAAAATTTAGAGCACCATGATGTTGAATGGCTCGATGAGAACGACGTAGACATTCCAAGATCCGATGAAAGCGAGCAAACTCACAACACTGAGCAGCAATCGAAGCAATCCAATGTCATCGAAAACTTAGAATCATGGATTCGGGTTTCATAGACTGAAGACTGTTAATTTGAATTTAATATATGTACCAAAAATTTAAAATAAGCTTGTTATGTTAGTAAGATATAATATTTTTGTCCTTTACTCTATGTTGACTACCATATTAGTAAAATATATTCTCTATTCTAAATCTATTTTCTTATTTTACAAATTATAATTATAACGTTATAATTATAATATTAAAAAAAACAATACAATAATTGACAAATGTTTACGTAAGCATGGGGGGAGGGGGTAAGAGCTTTGCTTACTTTTGCTGACTAGGGGGATGGGGGGTAAATAATTGTAATAAATCTGCTTACGTAACACTTGAACGGCCCCAGAGCACTTGGGTCCACATTATTTCGGATAATCGGGGTTCTACTGTACTAGGCATCCTTCCTACTACTGCCAAGGGAATAAAAAATCGTTCTCAAACACTCTGTACGTATCACAGTCAGTTCACAATATCTATTACAGCGTTTGGTGGCATGTCGTCTTTTAATAAACACGAAGAATTAATTCCGAGCAGCTCATCCGTATTACGAAGTCAGCGATGCCGGCTGCTCCGAAGATCAACATTCCCAACATTTAAATTTTAAATATGGTGGCTTTGAATAGAGAAAATGAAAACCATAAGTCTTCTTGTCGTCCGACCGGGCTTAAACAGCCCGAATCGTCTCGCGTCTCGTGAATAACACGACAAGAAATTTAAGCAATACGAATGTCTTTTTCCTCTGTTCCGATGTTCGATCTTCTCGCTGAAAGGCACTTATATTATGAACTTGCAACATTTCTTGCTGCTAATGAAGTTTGAAAGATGAATAAGGTGGATTAAACAAGTAGTGGCAATATTTCTAGGGCACAAGGTACAATCTGCGATAATCAAAATTTTGGTAATAAGGATAGATGTAAAATACAATGAAGTAATCTCAAAACACTTCCCGTGGTCTTGTAAAGCAAGGTTTAGACTTTAATTTAGATGCTTATGGTCCTCAGAAATTATATTTTTAGCAGATTTTTATTGAGGACTAACAAAAGGCGGAATCCCAATTCGATTTCGGTTTTGAAACCTCGAAGTAAAGAGTCAATCTACTTGACGCCCTTTTTTCATAATATTTCAACAATTCTATTTAACAAATAATTTTTTTTATGTCTCTTAATAACAATCTAAATTTAGCCGTTTTCCAATTAAAAGCGATCAAGTCTGAAAAATTCTGCAATGCTTTAAAAATCTGTTAATAATAATTATCTTTAAATCAACCGATCTCCTATCAAAAACCTAACAAATGTTTATGAAGTACATTTCTCATTCATACACATCGGTTTCATCCGCATTATTAACCTTGATTAAAAAATAAATTATTACAACCTTATATTCACGTATCTTTACAACATGTCGCATTACCATTTTTTACTTGTACAACATACAACAATTCTATTACTCTTACGAAACATCTTTGAAATGCAATAACGCACTATCTAATTCTCATTCATTCTCACGCCCAATTTCGAGGCTTGTTCGTTTTTATCAGGTCACTATGACATGTTATTTCCAGTTAAAAGGTCACATTCATTACTCTATGCGTAGAGTTTCATATCCTGTGATGTAATATAAATATACGCTGTACGTACATCTGTACATCTCATTTGATAGGCTTTAATTGTTTTTATATTTAAATATGGGGAGTTATGAGCAGTCTTTGCAAGCTGGTTGAAACTAGAGATGCGATATCATTCGGATAAGTATTTTAAAATGTAAGCATATTTCAGGATTTTATATAAAGTTTAGTTTTCTCTAATTCAATCCGTGATTAAAAAAAGGGTGTACAGACTGTTCAGTACTTTAAATGGCATTGTTAAAATGGTAGATAGTTCCAAGTCATTAGTCCTAAATTAATAAAAAATCTACCGTCTACTGAATGATATTACATCTGTTTCTGAATCTGAGATACATAATGAAAATAACAGGAGTCCTAACACAGATCCCTGTGGTATACCAGAACAAAATTTTTGTGTGGTAGAAGACTGTTGATTTAGACGAACTTTTTGAAACGGATTTTCAAGGTGGGTTTGAAAAAACGATAGAGGTTTTTCAGAAAATCCATAAAAACTGTATTTAGATACAAGAAGTGAATGATGAATTGTATCAAATGTAATGTAAAGTCGAGAAATACGAGAGCTGCTGCTTTTTGGTTGACAAGCGCCATTGTTATGTTGTCTGTTAAGTGATGATAACAAAGCTACCTAAGAGTAAGGTAAAACTAGATGGTCGAAAAAAACAGAGTCGGACTCGGCCTTTCTCACTTTTTTGCTTTTTATCTAAATCAGCAATTAAGCTGAATATTGAAATATTGTAAAAATGGTGACAAAACAAATTTGATTTAATATTTAAAGGTTTTTATTTATACAAATATATTATTTTCAGCAGTTTATACGACACAAAACTCAATATTTCAAGGGTTATTATCAGAGCTTTTTCTTTCCTTGCATTTTATCAAGTGCAACTCCCTGTAAGTTATACTTTGAGTTTATTATTATGTCGCAGATCAACACATGATAGAAATAAAAGGGAAAATTTATGTTTTTCGGTAATTTTACTTTCTACGCCGCTGCGCGTGGAAGAATTAAAATCGCGAAAAATTTGTTACATCTTTGTTACATGTTTGTCAGTCTGTCAGTCTGTCAATCTGTCAGTCTGTCAGTCTGTCAGCCTGTCAGTCTGTCAGTCTGTCAATCTGTCAGTCTGTCAGTCTGTCAGTCTGTCAGTATGTCAGGCTGTCAGTCTGTCACTCTGTCTGTCTGCTTATCCTTGGACCTCCTATAACTTGGGAAGTACCGCTAGGAAATGGTCGAAAGTTTCACACACGGTCACTGCTATGCCGAGGACGGAAAAACATTTTAGTCTTTGGGGACAAAAACGTAAAAAAAAAAATAAAAATCGTGCAAATCGTTTTTAGACGTTTATAGATTATTATACTTCCTCGCCAATTGACGTGGTAAGTAAAATGTATGGGCATTCGTAAAACCAAATTTCAATTCTCCATAAATGGTTCTACATCGACAATTAAATAAAAAAGTTGTATTCTTCAATCGATCTACCTAAACTCTGTCGAGCCACTTGAAAGTAAATGCAGCATCAGTCGAAATCCACTTTAAACTTCTTGGAACGTATTGAAAACAGATCGGTCGCCGGATATCGTCGTACTCCCAGCAACTTTCAATGTTATTCCGAACAACGAAGTGCTGTCGCCCGCTTTATAAAATTACTCTTACCAGGTTTTGTTCCTCGGTCGTCAAAGTTTCCCCGCTTGTTCGCGACGCCCAGCTGGCTCGTTACCGCACGAAATTTATGGTATTAAAGTTTTTTCAGAGGGGCGACAGTACACCTACCGGCTGCATTTTCTAATCAAATTTTTCCCGGAATCGCGGCGGAAGTTTTCACGCCGCGTTACAACTAGCTTCTGGGGAGTTGGGATACGTATCGCGCCTAGTTTGCTGTGCAGATAACTGGGAGCAATCGCTTGTTTTTAATATGGTGACGTGTAAATATTGAGCACGCTTTTGTGTATACTCGGCGGCTTGTGGAGTATCATTATAGACAGTATGGTTTCATAAAAATCTACACTATCGCTCAAAAGTATTTGAACACCTGCATATTTACATTTAAAATCATAAAAAAACTATTCGGTACATATTTATTTTTCTTTATTTATTTAAAACCATCACCATCGAAGTCAAGCATCACTGGAAGGTCATTGAAATCAAAATTTTGCTGACACTATTATTGGGATCTCATCATTAGCCACAATAGGGATTTATTTGCCTTTAGAATATTGTTTGACTATTTTGATTATAAACAGGTGTACGTTGTTAATAATTAAGACAAAAAATGTTTCATACAGATATTGTAATGTTTTCTTTAACAACTTCGATCGGTTTCCTTGTTTTTGAACGATAGTGTATATAATGTCAAAAAACTCGGCATAATGTCACTTTTCATGATACGTAAGACCCCTGCCTCCTGGCTTCAGCCTCGGATCCTAACCGTGTCGAACTGCGTACATCCAGAACTAGCCGATAAGACCTACCTTGTCCCTTGTGTGTCGAGATTGTGGAACGAAAACCGGATTAACAGCGTCTGTCCCTAGAATATGAATATATTATTTTTCAAAATAATAATTTGTCAATCTGCCTCTTCTGAGCCTATCTGGAAATGGGGCATTATGTTTGCAAAAATGCTTGGTTTTTCGAAAAAAAAAATGCCTCTAGAGGGGGGTCTGAACGAATATTTGTGCCAAAAAAATACTAACTTTTGTAAAAATTTTATTATTTTCTTTGGTATAAGCTAATGGAAATACAACTTTTTTGTATCTTCGATTTTTTTCGTATCTTGTTTGGTTTTCAGGAAATTAGTAAAATTCATTAATTTAGCTGTTAATGTGATGTAATTTTGATTTAGTATTTATTTGTTGTTGTTACATAGTTAGTAAAACAATTATCATTTTCAAAAGAAACTTTTCTTCATATTCTTTGTGTGGTCCAGGGATATCCAACTTAAGTGGATTTGTTTTCACGAAAACTAAGCAAGATACAAAAAAATTACAGAGACAAAAAAGTTGTATTTATATTTACCTAATCCAAACAACATCACAAGAATTGCACAAAAGGCAGTGACGTACATTTTTATCAAAAATATTCGTTCAGACCCTACTCGAGACGCCACTGGACTTAATAAATTTAAACAAGCTAGTGCTAAATTAGCTCTTCAATGTTGTAAATATCACCACAAAATTAGTTAAAGGATATTTGAGAAATAAAAAAAAACATTCTTGAGAACGAAAAATTTGCTATATTTATATGGACTATTACTCAAAGAATTGTCTGTTAAATTTATAATCCAAACCCTATATACAGGGTGTCCGCAAAGTTGAGGTTTTCCTTTACACGACGTGTACATCTTGAAAACATAAGCAATTTTTCTTAGTACCATATACACCAATGTCTTAAGGGAACCGAGATAAAGGGCTCTGCAACATCAAAAATATCTGAATACCGTCCTGTAGCCGCGACCCGCCGCGATATCCCCGACTGTTACAAGGTCTCAACCCGACGGCAGAACTGGGTCGGGGTCAGTGTGTCAGGTTAGTATGCAACCTTCAACCGACGGTTACAGTCACGAGGTAAACGAACTCGTATAATCGATTGCGTTTCAAAAAACAACAAGCACTAGAGACGTGGCTAGGGAAGTGCAAGTATCAAAAACTAAAGTGTGGCAAACGCTGCGTGAAAAAGGGCTGTATCCGTTTCACGTCCAACGTGTACAAGCCCTTGAACCTGACGATTTTCCAGCAAGAGTGCGGTTTTGTGAGTGGTTGTTGCATCAACATGACAATAATCCGGACTTTTGGAAGTGTTATTGGTGACAGACGAATCTACGTTCACGCGTAATGGGGTGAATAACTTTCGCAACACTCATGCTTGGTCATTTTCAACAAACATTTTCGGTGAATGTTTGGGCTGGCATGGTGAACGGTATGCTCATTGGACCATTTATTCTCCCAAATCGATTGGACGGGATGCAATACCTAGACTTTTCACGCAACATTTTGCCTTCCTTGTTAGAAGATGTGCCATTAAGTGTAAGACAATCAATGTGGTTTCTGCGTCTGCTCGGTAGCGCATCAGCTGATTTCATTTTCTGTTGGAGCGGTATGATTTCGGGCAGAGACGTACTTAGCCCTTCTCGTCAACTGGAGAGTGAGTACTTTTTCCTTTATTTTTTTTACTTGGTCGCCCTCGTTTCACTACACATTACCTTTGTTATTTCAAGGGTAGTTGTTTCTGAAAAGGAAAACCCCAACTAACGCATGACCCAAAATAGTAACGACATTGTGTGTGCCCATTGAATTACTAGCAGTGCAATAAAGTTTTGAATAGCCGAAATATGGGCAGCATAAAATACGCGACACATGTAAAAACACGTGACAATTAAAAAATAACACGGATGGAACACATAGGCTGTAATGAAATGAGAGTCGCCGGAGTTGGGTTTGTACGTACGTGTTCGGCCTAATGAAAACTCCGCAGACACATATTTTTGTTCCGGGGCGGGCCTTTCTATATTTCAACACCACGTTGCCCGAATTTTTTGTAATTACTTCGATGCAGCACAGACTATCCGTATGTGAAACGAGTACGGATGATTTTATGACCCAAATTTTACCTCGGTGGAATACGCTCAACGAAGAAAATGGTTGACTTCACACTTCGCAAAAGAACACTAAGTAATTATGTTCAGACCCTATCGAAATAGGAGATCGCCATAGACCGAATATCCTGGATATAGGACGCTTGCTTTAGATCGTTGTCCCAGAGACCAACACTAGACCATACTGATGAGCTGCGAAAAAAAGCACGAAACGTCTATATGCGGTTGACTGTCTTTGATTGGGCGGACGAAAGCAGAATGTTCAAGTTATAAAAAAGTTAGTGACGAACAGAGAAATCAGACAAACAGGTCTGTACACTAATTGTACAGGGTGGCCAACTACGTAACTGCAATCTTGAATCTAAAACAGTGTTGTTTCTGTGAATTCCTGACAAAAAATTCCTTATCATCAAAGTCGAGGATACTGTGACCTTTTTTGTTTGACAATTCTTGCTGTATCTCTGAAAATAAAGTGGTTCTTGACATCCTTTACGATCGGTTACGATGCCTAGAGTACGGAGATCTGTACGATTTCGTCAACTTAGTGAGTTTGATAGGGGCCGTATAGTGGGACTTCGGGAAGCTGGACTTTCTTTTCGGGCAATTGCAGTTAGAGTGCAAAGAAGTGTAGACACTGTGGTTAGGTGTTGTCAGGCATGGCTTCGAGAAGGCCGTACGCAAAGAGCAAGGGGCACTGGACGCCGCCGTAGAACAACAGACCGTGAAGATCGCCGCCTAAGATTATTGGCCTTCAGGGACCGTTTCTCCACTACCAGGTCCATTGCAAATGAGAAGTTTTGGCTTGTTTTCATACCGGCCACACTGGGTTCTCCCTTTAACTCGAGAACACCGACGTAATCGCCTTGAGTGGTGCAGACAACGGTCACTCTGGGATCAGGAATGGAACAGTATTGTCTTTAGTGACGGCGACGTGGTGAAAGGAGGAATCCACAGTTTTTTGTTGAAAGACATGTTCATCACACTGTTGGAGTTATGGTTTGGGGTGCTATAGCTTATGGTTCCAGGTCACCTTTAATCTTCATCAGAGGTAACATGAACGCGCAGCGTTATATCCACGAAGTTCTAGAACTCCATCTTTTACCCTATCTTGACACCCTGACAGATCCAACTTTCCAACAAGATAATGCCCGACCACTTGTTGCAAGAGTCACAATAGACTTCTTTCAACATAATGATGTCACATTGTTACCATGGCCACCAAGATCTCCCGACTTATTCCCAATTGAGCACGTGTGGTATATGATGAGTAGGAGATTGCTCAATTTGCAACGTCCTCCTCAGACTCTAGAAGCACTTCGAGAGGAGTTGGTGGTTGCCTGGTATGAGATACCACAGGAGGACATTGACCACCTGATCAGAAGCATGCCTAGGCGCGTTAGAGAATGCGTAGCACATCAGGGTGCATCCACACATTATTAAAGGTCAAAGGGCTTTAAAGCAGTGCAATCATTTTGAAATTTAAATCATTTACTTATTATGCTTCATTAAGTACTTATACAAAATTTTATTAAAATAAAACCATTTAAACTGGGTGTTCGGATTTATATGTCACTTAGTATATTACAAAAAATCGCTTAGGCATATTTTTGTTTAAATGCATAAATTTCTCTGGAGATAGTGGTGCCATCAGGCGGTAAGACGATCTACGTATCGGACAGCCCTCGTACTCCACTAGTATAATAAAGAAAATTCTTTTCTACGGCATACACGGATATTTAATTTCTTTAAGGATTTATTCCACTGTTTTCTGATCGAAACGAATACGGTATCTTCCTGAGACGATAACCCATTTATTTGATAAATTCTTCGCGAAAACAAGGCAGTATTGTTGTGATTTGTTGCATAATTGCGCTTTAATGCCCCGGTAATTCGTGTTGCAATCGAGCCGTGATTATTAAGTTAGGAACCGAACGCAATCAAGTATATTGTCAACCATAGCATGAAAACGAGCGAAACGCGATGATAACAGAATTACAAAATAATCCCAGGAAGTAGAATGTGACAAAGAGATTAGAGACATGGATTGAATAATAGAGGATTTTTGGGGTTTACTGTCTAGGAAGGTTTATCATGGAGGCTGGGAAGCCCGAGATGAAGAACAATCAAGACCGCGAATTTACGAAAAACTGAGAGAGATTGATTTGAATTCCGTCCAGAACCTCGTGAGAGACATTCAAAGAAAGTTGCGTCTGGTAGAAAAAACGATAAATATTTTGTGCCAAAACTTTCAGGACATTTCCAACATGGTATGATATATCTATTGATATGTTGAGCGTTTTGCTAGCGAATCGCTGTCAAAGAATTACTATTTATATGGATGTGTCGCCTAAGTGTGCCATTTCATTTGGAGTACCCCAAGGATCTGTACTCGGGCCACTATTATTTAATTTATATACCGCTGACTAATGTATAACCACTTCCATAGAATAGGCAAAAAATCAGAACCTCCAACTAAATCCTTCAATATCAAAAGTGATTATTTTTTAAGGATTTTTCAGAAATCATGTTGAAAACAACTTCACTGATAGATTAGATCGAAGTTAATAGTACCAGTCAAAAACTTGGGAATTCTTTTTGATGAGTTTCTCATGTAAACAAAATTGGTAAAAACTGCTTTTCGTAAGATCAATTATACATATTTCAACTATCGAATTAAAAGAATCGTATGCGATTCATTGATTATGTCCAAAATTTCATGCTGTGATATGGTTTGCAATCCATTTTTAGATGAAAAATCTCTTTCACGTTTACAAAGAATTCAAAATTCATGTTGCATACCAACAAAATAATTTAGAAATTATGACCTTTGAGCGACTTGAGATAGTTCAAGGCTCTGAGTATTTGAAAAACGCTTGAAAGTCCATCCCTGCCTAGCGCACCGTTCTCCCCCCAAAACTCGAAGATATAAAAATGTGGATATAGCGATGTAGGATGATTATTGCCAATCTGCAGTTGACAGTGCGAGAGGCGAAAACCCTGCCTAGAGCTCCGGGGTAAACTCCGGTTGGTGATGATATAAACGTATTTGTGGCGTCCGGAGCACTCCACCGGAAAAATATGCCGGATGTCGCCTTCCACCCTAAAGCAACGATTCCAATTTATCATCCGCATTCCAGACCTTTTCGTCACTTTCCACCTTACAAGGATCGGCTAATGTGAACGTTTACTATTAGCTTTAACTCAGCGGGAAACTTACACCAGAATAATCAGCTAGGTACTTACAAAGCTCTTTTCGACTGACATGGATAGGTTTCTTACAATGTTCGTACGGTAGACTAGAAGCAAACGGTGATTTACCTGTAACAAAGAAAATAAGAATAATGATAGTATGCTTATACTGATTAAAGTTACAATGGTAGTTTTAAAATAATAAAAGACCTTTGATAAAACAACAGTTGTGAAAAAATACACATGATGGTTTAAAAAAAATGCCAGTATTTGTAGAACTGAAGACACATACATACGGGAAGAATAATGACAATATACAGGATGGCCCATGAAGTTTTTAGCAACTTTTGCATAATAAAGTGTATTCCTGATAATACGGCAAAACATAATAATCCTGGATACCAGCAAGAATATTTAGCACCAGTCAGTGTCATCGTACGTCATAGAAATACTTTAACTTTAAACAAATAGGGGTATAGGAGTGCGACCTTTTTTTGGCCATCCTGTCTGAGTTTCATTAAATCTCACAATTTGACACTAAGACATACTTGTGTTCCCAAAACACTCGCTTTAGGACCCAGATTCACAAGAGCTTTCGATGTTATTGCAACTATTTTTTCAATCACACACCGTATATTCCATATATTCCGTATATTTTGATAGCCAATAAAATAATCTATTCAGGACACCTAATAACGAAAAGGGTTCTCCTATAAGATATGACCCTGCTTCTCGCGTAAGAAACCACTTGAAAACGTTGTCGATGGGTTCGTATCTAATTGGGTATAGGGTCTCGACGTCTTACCTGTTAAAGCCATTCACCAAAACACTTAATAAAATATAACTCAATTAACGTTCTAGAAACGGGACCGAACCGAACCGGGGCTCGAGACCGATATTCTCTAAGACCTGAAGCACCTGTTTCTCTATTTTATGGCAAATTGTAACGGTAGAGATGGGAGCATTCGAATATTACAAAGGTTGGGGTATTCGGTTTGGAATAATCGCCATTTTTATCTCTTGGTCAAAGGTATCTGGGTTAGCACTAAAGTTGGTTTCACGAGTCATATCTCAGATCGACAGAGATATTATGTAAAAAACGACTAAACGTCATATTGTAAGCCAGGTAGTGTGCAGATAGTTCATTCCACGTTCAAAAGCGTGCTATGGTGGAATGGTCCAACGACACGACACGCTCGAGCATGCATTGTTGGTTGCAGAAACGCAAGTAATGTTTTTCTGTAGACGTATTACTCTGATGATTATCTATATTATTAATCTAGCTTCTGTCTTCTCTATTGCTCATTTATAAAAAATCTCATCTCTATATCACACCTACACAGTTGGTTGATCGCAAGAGACTCAACTTGGCTGACGGTGAAGTCCAGCAGGGTTGCCTTATTGGGGCATTTTTACGTCCCAAAATTTTGGAAATTTTTGAATTTTTAAAAATTTAGAAAATTTCGAAATTGTTGAAAATCTTGAAAATTTTGCCAACTTTGAAAATTTTTAATATCTTGTTAATCTTGAAAATTTTGAAGATTTTGAAAATGCTGGTATTTCTGCAAATCTTTATATGTTTTTTGAAGATTATCGATATTTCTAAAATTATGAATTTTCTGCGATTAAATCAGCTGTTTCGTGACCAGTTCTCCGTTCTGTGACGTAATGTCAGCACTGTCCCCGTGGTTTTTGCCTTTTTCCAGGGTTGCCATATTGGAGGATTTTTCCCCAAAGTTGGAAGACTTTTACGTTCCTTGGGAAATTTTTGGAGGATAAAATGTTCTGGGGGATTCTTTGCGGTTAAAATAAAACCGTTGGGTATCTTTGAGATAGCTTATTCTATTCTTAACTACCAAAAACTGTCGACTGCTAAATAACCATTTAATTGAAAAGTTTGAATTTGAAATATAGTCTCAATCCGCTGGTCAACTAGTTTAACTTCTGCACCCCCCGCCCCTCCCTTGACTACTGAAATACGATTAGGTTGTGGGATATGGGATGTGTTTTTTTGTTTCAAGATCTGTGAATTTTTGTTTTAGATCTGGGGAATTCCATTTAATCCATCTGGCAACGCTGCTGTCCAGGTAGTTGTCGGTAAAGCACCCCCCTGAGACTGACTACATCAAGTTTTAAACGTTTCGGCCCACCCAAAAGTGGCATCCACCTGGAGCGGAGAGTGGTGAGCAAGTTTATACATAAAATCACAAGGGAGGTCCATAACCACCCTGCTCGCCGATCTATCCTGCGGATATTAAGATATATTGGCCAGGGGGTGGTCCCGAGGATTTCTTTATTTTCCTAAGGAAATCGTGATTTATGGTCATTGATTGTATACCTGTGTAGTGACAGGGTGTGTTTTATTTAGAAAAATGTTACTTTTGCTACGAAATATTTGTAGTTCTCGAATGCCGGTCATTAATTATGAAGGAATTATTTTTGGATGTTTTGGTTTTGAAAAGGTTGAGCAGGTAAGCTGGAACCTTTCCTACCATTAACGCCGGAAGTGTGAGTGATGCCAGATTTTTTTTTATATTGGAACAGTCGTGGAAACCGATGGTAAGAAAGTCTTCTATATTTCGTCGTTATAATTTGTATCGCAGCTTATCAGTCGTGTGATATCCTCCTTTTAAAAGGTTGAACGATTTCAATATTTTACATGCATCCGTTCAGGTTCAATAAGGAACACGGAACATGTCTATAAAACAATGAAGTCCCCTGAGAGGATTTTCTGCAGGCGCACATGATCGTTACGATGGCCAATCTCGCGTGAGTGATGATATTGGCCTTCACCATGCACAGTGTACGCAGCCCTCAGCAGTGCGAAAGCGATTGCCGACGACGACGCTTGTCCATCGGGGAACCACGTCGCACGTATCGACACCCGCCTGTAGGACATAAAATATATATATATATATATATATATATATATATATATATATAACTTGAGACGTAGTCATTGTCGTCTAGACCAGTTAGGTGAAAAATTAAAGCTTCCGCCTTTTGTTGGGTACTTCGACAAAATTTAAGCAAAGAGGATTCTTTATACTTTTTTAATTCTCTCTAGCTTTCAATGGACTTTGCCATCATCATCAGGAGCTGCAATTACAATGATAGCAGTAGCAACAATAGTGTAAAATGAATTTAAATTGACTTAACTTACAGTAGTATGTGAGGATGTTGCTAATTGTTGTTTATGTATAGGATGATGGAAACGTCCAGTAACATGGTGAAAGCTGGATAGATGGTACAATGGTCAAAATTAAACAGATTAAAAATTTTTTAAAAGATGGAACGAATTGTGGGCGTGTGCCAAACGTCGCCAAATCACTTCAGATGATGTGATTTTCAGAATGTTATGTAAAAAATTGTTAAACCTACCAGAGGCAGTTGAATAAACTATATTTTAATTAATGGGAATTTAAATTAACAATTATTAATAAATCGTGAGAAGAGAATTATTAGATTTTGAGTGGAATGAAATTTACTGGTGGAATCGGCCAAAACACAGATTCTATTTATGGTTGTGAAGAGTCGAAATTTGGGGAGATATGTAAGTTCTCCAATTTTTCGCAGTTTAGCAAATATGAGTAAATGACACTCAGTTGTTTAACAACTGTCTTTTTGTTGATACAGTAGTTATTCATGAAAATGTGGGACATTTCCAGGAATAAACGTTTGGAAAGGTGTTTTTCTTTATCAAGGACTGGACGTTTCCCTCATCCTATACGTAAACAACAATTAGCAACATCCTCACATACTACTGTAAGTTAAGTCAATTTAAATTCATTTTACACTATTGTTGCTACTGTTATCATTGTAATTACAGCTCCTGATGATGATGGCAAAGTCCATTGAAAGCTAGAGAGAATTAAAAAAGTATAAAGAGTCCTCTTTGCTTAAATTTTGTCGAAGTACCCAACAAGGCGGAAGCTTTAATTTTTCACCTAACTGGTCTAGACGACAATGACCACGTCTCAAGTTATATATATATTGGGAGCAGTAGTCATTGCTATTGCCAACGACCAGTTGGGCAAGAAATACAATTAATTATTAATTGGGAAATTGGCAACATTGTTTAGGCTTTAGTAAACTCGTTTAACGATAAGCTCGAGCTTTCGCTCCTCTATGGAACCATCATCAGGAGTCGTAGCTGAGGTTGCGGCCAAATGGTGTTTCAAACGAAAGCGTGGATGAGAGCACTTGTTGCAATCATAAAACCAAAACGACACAATGTTTTTTTTTAAATTGTATGTGTTGGCCTGTTTGATCCCGTTAGGCAACTTATTATATAGTTTTATGTCCATGTACCAAGCCCGGCACGTCCACTGTTGTCAAATCGAACGCTACGTTTGCAATCGCATCACTCCATTTACAGACCACCTCGTATACGCGTACTATCCTTTCCGTCTGTCACCCGGCGGTTTTGTCACAGATGGCTGCGAAATTGCATCTGGAATCCCGGCCACGTGCTCGCCTCCTTTGATCTCCGATACATGCCCCGGCTAATTCCGATCTCCCGTCTCTTTCTAGCTGCAATACCGATCGGTGTGATGCACACCCACTCTTTTATCAACTCTAATTTCCTTGGACGTTTATCCCCAATGTTGGATTATCGGGGTACCCCTTTGTCGGGATAACTATGCATATGGAATAAAGATGATTTATACTCTCGTCGGTGATTTGAATGGAAGTTATCGTCATAATTTCATCATGCTTTTTGGATGGGACGAAAACGTAGTCTAAAACTGGTTGTTATTGTCTCCTAAAAATTCAAATTGTGTGACTTGCAAGGTTTTTGCAATGTCCGATTCAACTGCACATAAATGCCCTTCTGAAAAGGTTGAAATCGTTTCAAAATATACCAATCTCAAAATACTCTTCAAGGTGTTGTAGAGCAAGGTTTTAACTTTCATTTAGCAATCTCAAAAATTATAATTTTTAAACGAGTTTGTAAACATTGAGCAGATCAAATGTTAAAAACCATTTTTTTTAAATAAATAAACCGTGAAGATCGCCGCCTAAGGTTATTGGCCTTAAGGGACCGTTTCTCCACTACCAGGTCCATTGCAAATGAATGGTTTGCAGAACACGGAAGACCTATTGGTATGCGAAGTGTTTACCGACGAATGAGAAGTTTTGGCTTGTTTTCATACCGGCCACACTGGGTCCTCCCTTTAACTCGAGAACACCGACGTAATCGCCTTGAGTGGTGCAGACAACGGTCACTCTGTGATCAGGAATGGAACAGTATTGTCTTTAGTGACGAGTCTCGATTTTGTTTAGGCATGCACGATGGTCGTGCCAGGGTTAGAAGGCGACGTGGTGAAAGGAGGAATCCACAGTTTTTTGTTGAAAGACATGTTCATCACACTGTTGGAGTTATGGTTTGGGGTGCTATAGCTTATGGTTCCAGGTCACCTTTATTCTTCATCAGAGGTAACATGAACGCGCAGCGTTATATCCACGAAGTTCTAGAACCCCATCTTTTACCCTATCTTGACACCCTGGCAGATCTAACTTTCCAACAAGATAATGCCCGATCACATGTTGCAAGAGTCACAATAGACTTCTTTCAACATAATGATGTCACATTGTTACCATGGCCACCAAGATCTCCCGACTTATCCCCAATTGAGCACGTGTGGGATATGATGGGTAGGACATTGCTCAATTTGCAACGTCCTCCTCAGACTCTAGAAGCACTTCGAGAGGAGTTGGTGGTTGCCTGGAATTTAGATACCACAGGAGGACATTGACCACCTGATCAGAAGCATGCCTAGGTGCGTTAGAGAATGCATAGCACATCAGGGTGCATCCACACATTATTAAAGGTCAAAGGGCTTTAAAGCAGTGCAATCATTTTGAAATTTTTATCATTTACTTATTATGCTTCATTAAGTACTTATACAAAATTTTATTAAATAAAACCATTTAAACTGGGTGTTCGGATTAATATGTCACTTAGTATACATTTGACTGGTATACTTAAAGAAAATTTGTTGTATATATTAATATAACTCAACTTCGGTTAAAACCCAAGCACAAGTGCACACTGTTTTGGGTATATTAGGTTTATTGGACATTGTGGTTATTATTTATACGAAAACTTTGTAATTGGACCAATTAACATTATTATTATTATTGTTATTATTATTATTATTATTATTATTATTATTATTATTATTATTATTATTATTATAACTGACACCATAAATCTACAAGAACTTAATACAAAAACCCGAACATTTTATCACTGTAAAAAAATTCTTGAATTCTAATAAACATAAGTAGGTGTTTACTTGTTTTGTCACTCAGTATATTTACCAAAAACCAAGTAAATACCTGAAAACATGCCACTGTGTTCGAAGATAAATGCTAGCATTAACAGCGCACCAATAGAAAGCTGCATTTTCCGATTCCAAGAATTGTTCGAATATAAAGATGTCCCCAGTTTGAAATGCCCATAATATGTAAACTAGACAAGCATCTGTCTGCTTCAAAACGACTTCATTAATTCTTCAGCCTGCCTTTCTACATAAACGTCGACTTTTCCTCGTTTGGGTTTACTTGTTCACACGATTATTTATAATTTGAGGTCTGCCTCGACGCCAGTTCATGTTCTGTCCGCGATTAGATCTTTTACATGGAATGCGACTTGATTTTTGTTGGAAATGTACACACGTGTGTGTTGACAGGTTTAGCGTTTTATTTCCATAAACCAGTAAGAGCTTTTTGATAATAAATAATATCTGTCATGGAAATTGTTGTCGTTGGATGCTAGCATATTGTAGATAGCTCCTACTTAAGTAGCACTTTATTTTCACTACTTTAGGAAAGCTCTTTCGGTATAGGAATTATCCTATGTCAAAACAGGCGAGGAAGTATAGTAATCGAGAAAAATTTCGAAATTGAGATATCATGTTTTGTCTGTCCGCTAAAAACTTGGAAAGTGCCACCCGGATTTTGATGAAATTCTTACACAAGATCACTATTATGTCAAGGATGTAAAATAAAACGTTATCGTATTCTTACTGTGGCATCTATTTATATTTTCAGTGTTCAGTTCAAACCATAACTCCAACAGTGTGATGAACATGTCTTTCAACAAAAAACTGTGGATTCCTCCTTTCACCACGTCGCCTTCTAACCCTGGCACGACCATCGTGCATGCCTAAACAAAATCGAGACTCAAAACAAGCCAAAACTTCTCATTCGTCGGTAAACACTTCGCATGCCAATAGGTCTTCCGTGTTCTGCAAACCATTCATTTGCAATGGACCTGGTAGTGGAGAAACGGTCCCTTAAGGCCAATAATCTTAGGCGGCGATCTTCACGGTCTGTTGTTCTACGGCGGCGTCCAGTGCCCCTTGCTCTTTGCGTACGGCCTTCTCGAAGCCATGCCTGACAACACCTAACCACAGTGTCTACACTTCTTTGCACTCTAACTGCAATTGCCCGGAAAGAAAGTCCAGCTTCCTGAAGTCCCACTATACGGCCTCTATCAAACTCACTAAGTCGACGAAATCGTACAGGTCTCCGTACTCTAGGCATCGTAACCGATCGTAAAGGATGTCAAGAACCAAAATCCGCCAACGTTGATTCTTTACAGCGGCTGAAATATTCATTTTTAGAGCGTTACTAAATTAAAAAAATCAGTATAAAAACCGGAATGTCCAACTGATAAGGCTGACAATTTTTTCACTTGTTATTTACAGTAAGATAAATACATTCACCAACTTTTATTAAAATAAAACCATTTAAACTGGGTGTTCGGATTTATATGTCATTTAGTATATAGATTTGCATCATTTTATGATCAAATAACATACAGGTTTTTAGTGTCAACAAACTTATGGATTTGTAGCCTTGGTTGATTTAGGATCCATGATTTTAATTCAATTTTTAAATGTTTTTTACGTTTTATATGTTTAAGGTTTGCAGGAATAACATTATAAAATGTTGAGCATAGAATATAGAATGATCTTTGGCTGATAGTTTTATTAAGTCTAGGAATTAGTGCAGAGGTTTCCTTGAATCGCGTTTGATGGTTGTAGCTGATAGAAAGTAACAATTTTGGATTTTTTGTTAAATATATTATTGTATGATAAAAATAAATCTGCCGACAGTCGGAAAGCGTAAAGATTTTCTGACGGATAACATTTCTTATTGTGCAACATTACTTTCAAAATCCACTTCTGCGTAATTTCAATCTTTTTAAAATAATTATTTCTGACTCCCTTATTATTATCAACGCACTTGTAAATTTTTGTTGTTAACTGAATAAGTGCATCTTGACTTGATTTTGCTTCCTAGAATCCATATTGCTCTTCAGATAAGAGGTTGTATTTTGCAATAAAATCTGAAAAGCGTTTTTTAAGAATTTTATCGAAAATTTTTGAAAAGTTTGTCAATACTGAAATTGGGCGATAATTACAAGGTTTCTGTTGATTTCTAGATTTAAATACAGGTTTTATCATCGCCTTTTTTTAATTGGGTCGGGAACATTCCTCTTTCCATGCAGGTGTTTATTATACATATATGTTAATACTTTAGAAATTTTATAATTTTTTTTTTATACTCCAACCACCACCAAGGCATAAGGCCTAAGCACCCATTCGGTACCGTTTGTTTCAGAGTGTATGCGCTTATATTATCGGTGATTTCTTAACTTTCAGTCGCTTTAAGATATGTTCAATCTCGTATTGATCGGTCTGGGTTAAATGTTAAGTTTCGTGTAGCTTATTGAGAGGCTTTTCTGCGATTACTCAAAATGCCTAGAGTGCGTGGAATTTGCCAAGTGTCCCAGGGGGGGTCGAATATTCGGACTGCGTGAAGCTGGTCTATCGATAAGAGAAGATATTCGACAAGGCCAGCCGGTATTTTCATTTTATGTGGGATCATGACCTGGTACTGTAGCGAATATTTGACAGGTCTAAAGAAAATTATTAACGTGAGTTTAAAATAGCCCTCAAGCGTCTGAAAATTTTGGTATTTTTGAAAATTTTGAAAATGTCAAATATCATGCAAATTTGAAATTTTTTTTGAATTTTATAAATTTGGAAGACCCGTGAACCAAACTGTTTCAATCTGCTGCAAAATTAATATTAAATCCTCAAACGCTGTTTGTAAATATTTTCTCGCATACCACTTTCGAATAAAAAGACCTCCACCATCAAAACCTGCGCTTAAAAGCCGCTAAGTAGCTTTTTCATTAGCCGGAAGAATCGCACCGTCAAAAATGATAAATAAGCCCCGTACAAAAGAGATACTTAATGCAGCTAGTAAACAGCTGTTGCTCCGTTGTATCTGGTCGCAGTGTTGTCTCTTCGCAACCGGTTATGTCTTCCCGTATTGTTGACCCTTATGTTCTCTCATTCATCTGAAGACATCGTAGATGGATTTTTTAGTCTGCATGTACGGAGAAAAATTGAAATATTTTTAGTTATCGCGTCTGTTTGATTATCGAAAACTAGCAATTTTATCGCTCATAAAATCTACCAAAACCTTACCGCCGTAATTCGTAATTACTATGTTCTTCAAATATATCCCTCGATATCATTTCTTTACACGTGTGATCCATACGGATCGGTTCTCGGACCCTTACTATTTTTGGTGTACGTATATCGATAGGATTAGTCTTTTATTGCTGACGAAAACCTATCTGAACCTTACCGCTTTAATTCGTAACTACTGAGGACTGAATTTAGCATCATTTAAACAAAGGCTTCTGAAGATATATCCCTTCGTACCATTTCTTTAGACGTGGTGATCCACAGGGATCGGTTCTCGGGCCCATACTATTTTTGGTGTACGTATACCGATAGGATTATTCTTTTATTGTTGATGAAAATCTACCACAACCTTAACGTATTAATTCGTAATAACTATGTTCTTCAAATATATCCCTAAATATCATTTCTTTGGACGTGGTGATCCCCAGGGATCGGTTCTGGGGCTCATACTATTTTTGGTGTACGAATATCAATAGGATTACTCTTTTATTGCTGACGAAAATCTATCAAAACCTTAACGCCTTAATTCCTAACTTCTAAGAAGCGGATTTGGCATCATTTAAGCAAATGTTCTTCAAATATGTAAGTTCATACCATTTCTTTAGACGTGGTGATCCACAGGGATCGTTTCTCGGGCCCATACTATTTTTGGAGTACGAATATCAATAGGATTACTCTTTTATTGCTGACGAACATCTATCAGAACCTTAACGCCTTAATTCCTAACATCTAAGAAGCGGATTTGGCATCATTTAAGCAAATGTTCTTCAAATATGTACCTCCATACCATTTCTTTAGACGTGGTGATCCCCAGGGATCGGTTCTCGGGCCCATACTATTTTTGGTGCACGAATATCAATAGGATTACTCTTTTATTGCTGACGAACATCTATCAGAACCTTAACGCCTTAATTCCTAACGTCTAAGGAGCGGATTTGGCATCATTTAAGCAAGTTTTCTTCAAATATGTACCTCCATACCATTTCTTTAGACGTGGTGATCCCCAGGGATCGGTTCTCGGGCCCATACTATTTTTTGTGTACGAATATCAATAGGATTACTCTTTTATTGCTGACGAAAATCTATCAGAACCTTAACGCCTTAATTACTAACTTCTAAGAAGCGGATTTGGCATCATTTAAGCAAATGTTCTTCAAATATGTACCTCCATACCATTTCTTTAGACGTGGTGATCCCCAGGGATCGGTTCTCGGGCCCATACTATTTTTGGTGCACGAATATCGATAGGATTACTCTTTTATTGCTGACGAACATCTATCAGAACCTTAACGCCTTAATTACTAACTTCTAAGAAGCGGATTCGGCATCATTTAAGCAAATGTTCTTCAAATATGTACCTCCATACCATTTCTTTAGACGTGGTGATCCCCAGGGATCGGTTCTCGGGCCCATATTATTTTTGGTGCACGAATATCAATAGGATTACTCTTTTATTGCTGACGAAAATCTATCAGAACCTTAACGCCTTAATTACTAACTTCTAAGAAGCGGATTTGGCATCATTTAAGCAAATGTTCTTCAAATATGTACCTCCATACCATTTCTTTAGACGTGGTGATCCCCAGGGATCGGTTCTCGGGCCCATACTATTTTTGGTGCACGAATATCAATAGGATTACTCTTTTATTGCTGACGAACATCTATCAGAACCTTAACGCCTTAATTCCTAACGTCTAAGGAGCGGATTTGGCATCATTTAAGCAAGTTTTCTTCAAATATGTACCTCCATACCATTTCTTTAGACGTGGTGATCCCCAGGGATCGGTTCTCAGGCCCATACTATTTTTTGTGTACGAATATCAATAGGATTACTCTTTTATTGCTGACGAAAATCTATCAGAACCTTAACGCCTTAATTACTAACTTCTAAGAAGCGGATTTGGCATCATTTAAGCAAATGTTCTTCAAATATGTACCTCCATACCATTTCTTTAGACGTGGTGATCCCCAGGGATCGGTTCTCGGGCCCATACTATTTTTGGTGCACGAATATCGATAGGATTACTCTTTTATTGCTGACGAACATCTATCAGAACCTTAACGCCTTAATTCCTAACGTCTAAGAAGCGGATTTGGCATCATTTAAGCAAATGTTCTTCAAATATGTACCTTCATACCATTTCTTTAAACGTGGTGATCCACAGGGATCGGTTCTCGGGTCCATACTATATTTGGTGTACGAATATCAGTAGGATTACTCTTTTATTGCTGACGAAAATCTATCAGAACCTTAACGCATTAGTTCGTAATAACTATGTTCTTCAAATATATCCTTAAATATCATTTCTTTGGACGTGGTGATCCCCAGGGATCGGTTCTGGGGCCCATACTATTCTTGGTGTACGAATATCAATACGATTACTCTTTTATTACTGACGAAAATCTACCAGAACCTTAACGCCTTAATTCCTAACTTCTAAGAAGCGGATTTGGCATCATTTAAGCAAATGTTCTTCAAATATGTACCTCCATACCATTCCTTTAGACGTGGTGATCCCCAGGGATCGGTTCTCGGGCCCATACTATTTTTGGTGTACGAATATCAATACGATTACTCTTTTATTGCTGACGAAAATCTATCAGAACCTTAACGCCTTAATTCCTAACTTCTAAGAAGCGGATTTGGCATCATTTAAGCAAAAATGTTCTTCAAATATGTACCTCCATACCATTTCTTTAGACGTGGTGATCCCCAGGGATCGGTTCTCGGACCCATACTATTTTTGGTGTACGTATATCACTTACTCAATATGATGCATCGGGGATACTGTAATAGACTGCGCTTGAAACCTTGGATAAAGAATATTTTTATTTCTACTTCCAGCTTTTGCTAATATTTATTGATTACTTCAGGGCCCAAGGCCTAAGACATCGTCCATTACTGACGGCACCGCCAATATTTCAACATCATTCAAAATAATATGTCAATACTCATCAGCCTTTATCGATAACCACGTCATCACGAAACGAAGACTATAAAAGACAGTACCAGCAGCTGCTTCGTCCTCGTTTGGACTCATCAGTACAATGCAGGGAGTTTCAAAAATTAAACATCAAACTGTTGGGTCATTTCCAACCATAAAAACGATGGTCTTCTCCGATTATGCACGATTTTACGAATTATCGCTATTTTGTAAAAATTTGTAGGATATCGCACTTTTAGGACTTACACACCATAGTAAATGTACACGGAAAGTTGCGTTAAGTTCCAACTGTATGGGCGTTACTGAAATGATCCATATAACAATAAAACCGTCGTCGATTTGTATCATCTAGTAGACCAAAGAGGCGTTGGTATATTATCGTAAAGGCGCCACACTAACTCACTCAATTTTTCGATCCGTGGCTGAGCGTTTATTGAAAAACCTACGTAACATACCCAAAGAGCAACAAATTCTGCTTCTATCTGATTGTAAACCGGTCGGTTTATTTATTTATGACACTCCGGTCTGGTCTCTTACGACTCTCTTACTTACTGCTCGCCCGGTGTCCCTGCGTTTATTACCAGAATAAAGCAATGTCTAATAAACATATATTTCCCTAGGTAACCGAAACAGGGCGTTACCCCTAATTTCGTTATAATCCGAGGAAAATGCGGACCCGGATAGATATTTTCTGGCAAATACGAGGGTTGTACCGAAAATAGGGTTCGCAAATTTTTCTCAGGCACAAGGAATTTTTCATTTGAAAAAACGAATATACCATTGGAAACGTCACTGACTTTTTCAATTCCTTCATTTTTTTTTTTAATTGAGTAGTTAATCCGTTATTTATCCACTGGCAAAACATTGCAACAATAAATAACGTTGTGTACATACAGGGTGGGGCATCGAAAACGAAACAGGCAGCTCAGTTTTTTTTTTTGCTGCCAAATGTATTGATCTCCAATAATGATGATGTATTAGTTTTATTTAAGCTTTAAATCAATAAACCTTCAAAACTACTGAACTGAAGTACATTAATTTTATATCATTATAAAGGGAATTGAAAGACCTTTAGAATAAGGTATCACTAGACCCCCTTTCCATTTAAGATTTTGGGGGTGGTGTCACCCCCGCTTAGGGGGCTGCACGTGCTAACGTGATTTTTTGCCAAACTTGTGTCCCCCTCGAAAACAAAATCGACGGGTCTGAGCGTTTTTCAAAAAATAAACTGCTCTGCCAGTAAATGCGTCTGTTTCGTTTTCGATGCGCCACCCTGTATTTTACGTTTATTTGTTTCATCGAAAGCAGGTGTAATCACGGAAAAAAATTCAAAAGACATCAAAAGATATGCAATAAAGTGCTTTTTATTGTTTATCTCGGAAACGAAGCCAGATATGACAGAAACTGAGGAGACCAAAAATTTTCATTTTTAGCTTTGAAAATACTCAGTGGCAAACAAGTTTTTTTTTTTCAGAGATATTGGTTAGGGTGTTTCTTGGGACCCCACTGGCCTTAGCAATTTCAATCTAATTGGGGCTAAAATAGCTACTTGCTGCTCTTAAGCCGCTGCTAAATTTGAACAAAATCGACTGAAGGTTCATTAAGATATTTAAAATAAAGTTTGAAAATGAAGCATTCCTGGACCTATGTTTATATAAACTTTTCATCTTGGACTTCCGTGAATATAAGTCTGGTGCAGTTTTAGCTACATCAGGGGTGCCCCAAGGTTCTGTTCCGGGACCTCTATTATTTTTAATTTTTATCAATGATGTTACAGCAGACTTGCGTTGTGAGTACCTGCTATATGACGATGACCTCAAAATCTTTAATAGCGTGTGCTGCTTAGAAGACAGTTTAAGATTACAGGCTGATTTGAATGTCATTGATCAGTGGTGTAAAGTAAATAACATGCACTTGAATGTCAATAAATGTACTACTATGACGTTTACACGCAGGGTGGAACCGACATGTTTTAATTTTGAAATCAGTAGCAATGTTCTTTGTCGTGTTATTACCGACAAGGATTTGGGCGTATTATTCGATCTAAAGCTTTCTTTTATTGATCACATTAATACAACAATAGCAAAAGCCTTTAAAAATCTTGGTTTTGTTATAAGAGACAGTAGACATTTCAATAATACTAATACATTACTTTTACTTTTTAATGCTTTTGTCAGATCTATTTTAGAATACTGTTTGATTATATGGTGGTACCCGGCCTATGATATACACTGTAAAAATATCGAGAGAATCCAACGTCCTTTTGTGAAATAAAGGGTTGTCCAATAGGGACGCAGGAAAGTAAACGTCAATTTGACATAGACGCCATCTTTGTTTTCTGTCACCGACATGTCATTTTGTTAGTTGAATGTTTACCATTGATCGCTATGGAGTCGTATTCGATTGAAGACCGCATTAAAGTTATTCAAGAGCACTACAAAAATGGTGCAAAAAAAAACGTTTCGCGCGCTCTGTGAACATTTCGGTCGCAACAACCGCCCAAACGAAACAACCATCGGTCGTCTGGTGCGTAAATTCGAGGCAACAGGTTCTGTGGTAAATCTGCCAGGCTCTGGCCGGCCAACGAGCGTTCGCACACCGGAAAATATTGCTGTTGTGAATGAGAGTGTGAGAGACGATCCGAAACAATCAACAACGCGTCGATCCCAAGAATTGGGCATTTCGAGAACCAGTTTGCTCCGCATTCTCCACAAGGATTTGAATGTACACGCCTACAAGATCCAATTGACGCAAGAGCTGCGTGGGGCCGACCATTTTTCGCGCCGAACGTTCTCACATTGGCTCCTTGAACACCGCCAAATTGATGCCGATTTTTCATCAAAAATCATGTTCAGCGACGAAGCGCATTTCACTTTGAATGGGACGGTAAACAAGCAAAACTGCCGCATCTGGGCGAACGAAAATCCCCGTGAGTATCAAGAGCAGCCGATGCATCCTCAAAAAGTGACTGTGTGGTGTGCATTGTGGTCAAAAGGCATCATCGGACCTTACTTTTTCGAAAATGCGGCCGGGAACGCCGTTACCGTCAATTCTGAGCGATATCACGTGATGATAGAGGACTATTTTTTGCCGCAACTTGAAGGAATGGATATGCACGATGTTTATTTCCAACAAGACGGTGCAACATGCCACACAACCAACGTCAATATCCATCGATTGCAGTCCTTCTTCGGTGATCGCGTGATTGCGCAGAGGAAATGTGCCATGGCCACCAAGATCGTGCGATTTGACTCGATCCTACTGCACGATGAGCTTGCCTGCCATTCTAACCGCATCGAACTTCGTACATCCCGAACTGGGCGATACGACCGCTCCGTTGTCCCTGGGATGTCTAGTTTATGGAACAATCTACCCGCATTTCTACTAACCTTAGGCAGTTCAGAAATCAATTTAACAAGGTTTAAAGCTGTAAAAAACAAACTTTTGTCTCTTATACTAAAACACTCCCGACAATACTACGAGTCCTTCAGGTCTAGACAAATAAAATAACAGTTTTAACCGAAGTAGGTAGCAACCAGGCGTTGTATAACAATATTTCAGGTGCCTTTATTGCTCTTACGGCTTACAACTCTTTAGTTATTCCTCAGTGGCGCCTGTCTTGGGAGAAGCGTGGTTGCAGAATACGTCGACTCGAGTCGATGCAAATTTTCAGTACGGCGAGGCTTTGTTTTATTGTCGGCCGTTAAGGCAAGAATAAGTTCTACTTCACTCTTGATGCCGCCGTAATGCTCAGTGAGCTGTTGCTGGCGGAAAATTGCGCGTATGTGGGTTTTCGGGATGGGCTTTTTTAATATTCGCAGAGGCGTACGACAGCGGTTTCTGAAGGATTCATCAATTCAAGTTATACGTTTTGTGGTTGATATGCAGGGTGTTCATTAATGATATGATATTTAAGGGTGTGAATCTACACGGAAAATTAATGTTAGTTTGCTTTATAAACTACGGTCCAAAAATGTTTCCTAACAAAAACTCGGGGTGTTGAAGTTTTAGGAAAAAAATTGAAATTAATTAATATTTTCAGAATCGCTTCAAATATTTCACTGATGTTTAGTACGTAGTGAAAGTTAATAAAGTTGCACATTTTTCAATGCAAAAATTAGCTTAGATTTGAACAACAGAGACTTGTCAGATGTCAAAAGCCAGTGTCATATTCCAGAGCAACAATATAATATTTACAGTGGACCCCCGATAATCCGGTCCCTGTCTAATCCGGCGCCCCCTGTAATCCGACATGTCTTCGAATATGTATTACATACATACGTATTTGACAATCTTCGCTAATGTAGATCACGCAGGTTTGAACAGGTCACAACTTGTACGCGCCACCGCTATCGTGCTCGACGCGTAAGCATTGTTTTACTTAGTTTGAATTTGACCACTGGTGATAGCGGTACGGCCTAGCGTGCGTTCATTGTTTACTATTTATTCATTGTGTATTAAGTAGAGTACCTAGTAATGTCATCACAAACTCAGAAGCGAAAGCACAAAATATTGACAATTAAAGAAAAATGTGATATTTTAGACCGCTTAAATCGCAATGAAACCTTCAATAGTTTAGCAAGTGAATACGGCGTAGGCCGATCTACAATTTATGATATTAAACGAAACCACGAAAAGATCAAGAAGTTCGTGTCAACTACTGATTGCGGGCCAGGCAAGAGATAGACACTCAAGAAAGCTGAACATCCAGAAGTGGAAGAAGCTTTGTACATGTGGTTACTTCTGGAAAGAAATAGGCAAGCACCAATTTCAGGACCCATGTTGGCCATGAAAGCTAAGTTTTTTTATAAGGAAATAACAAAAAAAGATGATTTTGTGGCCAGAAAAGGATGGCTAGAACGTTTTAAAAGTCGTCATGGCATACGTTTAATGACTATTACAGGATAGAAACTTTCTAACGATGCCACCTGCATAGAGCCCTTTAAATTAAGATTTTTGCAAAAGGTGAACGACTTAAATCTTGACCCGTCACAGGTGTACAATGCAGACGAATCAGGGCTTTTTGGCGTGTGATTACTAACAAAACTTTCGTTTCTTATATCGAAAAATCCGTACCTGAACGAAAAGTAAGTAAAGAGCGTGCAACCGTACTACCAAGTGCTAACGATGCGGGCACACACGCGCTCAAGATGATGGTCATTGGGAAATCTAATAAACCACGGGCATTCAAAAACATTGATTTACCTGTACACTATTACGGACAAAAAAGTGCCTGGATCACAAAAGACCTTTTCAAAAAGTCGTTTGATGAATGCTTCGTACTTGAAGTTAGAAAATGGTTAAAAGATCATAATTTTCCTCAAAAAGTGTTGTTGCTTCTTAACGCTCCCGGTCATCTGTCTGAAGAAGAACTAACAACTGAGGATAAATGCATCACTGCGATGTTTCTTCCGCCAAATTGCACTGCACTGATTCAACCAATGCACCAGAATATCATTCAGTTTGTCAAGCAAGACTATAAGAAAAACCTACTTCTGAGAGCCGTATCAAAAGACCAACCAATAGAAAAAACTTTAAAAGAATTTAATATGCAAGACTTGGTTTTTGCTCTTTGTCAGTTGTGGAATGCGTTACCGTCATCAACTATTAAATCGTCTTGGAAAAAGTTATGGCCAGATATAGTCACCACTCCTAGCAACGTTCCACAAATCAGTGTTACTTCGGAAGTTATAGAACAAGTCGCTACTGAAACACAGATAAGTCCGGAAGATTTGGAAATCTGGTGCCGTGGAATGGATAAAGAGGAAAATGTTTTTCATGAAATGTCTGACGAAGAGATTATAAAAGAGGTTTCTAATTATACAACAAACAATCAGGAAAATAACGACGACGTGATTGCAACTGCTCCACAAGTCACAGCACATGACGCAATTGATGCCTTTGCGCTAGGTTTACAATGGGCTGAAGAGAATGGTACATCCTACAACGAACTTTTACTTTTGAGAAGACTGAGGGACAAAGCTCTGATCTCGCATTATAACAACCTTAAACAAAAAAAATTGATGAGTATTTCCAAGCTTCATAATTTGATAAATTCATTAATGATTTTGATTATTAATTCTTGTTCATTTTGGTACATACATATGTATGTGCATTTATGCTTAATTTTATAATAAAACGTAAGCTCTCTATTGTTATTTATTTTACTAAATTCGACATACATAAACTAGGTATGATTTGTACTTCATAGTACATACATATACATAACATATACATGTATAATCTTACCATTGGATATGTAATTTGTCGTTTTACAAGGTACTCTTTTGTAACAAATTTCGGACTATAGGCGATCTTAGGCAGAGCTCTATAATCCGACAAATTCGATAGTCCGACACTGACCTGCATAATGTTTGTCGGATTACCGGAGGTCCATTGTACGTGTAAGAGATACAACTTAGGTTAAATAAGGGAAAAGCTGTGTACTTTGGGGCAGATTTTCATGCTGTTGAGAAAACTAAAAATCTCATGGCTTACCGATATATTTGGGAAGCGAACGAAAAAAGTGGAACAAACCTAACGAAAAAAGTGGGACGGACATTTCTAAAAAAGTGGGATAAACCTAACGAACAAAGTGGCACAAATTCAACGAAAGAAAGTGGGACAAACCTAATGCAAAAAGTGGGACAAACTTAACGACAAAAAGTAAGACACAACTAACGAAAAGAATATTGTGATAAAATCTGTTCATTTGTTTATTTATATTATTGCATTCATGATATGGAATATATATGCATCGATCGACAGAAAAAAGATTAATAAGTATTCCTGATGTTACACTAATGTGACTTCAGCGCAAACAAATTTTAAGTTCCAAAATGTTTGAATGCACCGAAAAATCCAGTCTGCATTCTACGTGAAATACAACCCAACATACATGAAGTTAAAATTCAGTAGCTCCAGCTTATTTGCTTTCTGTTGTCTGCCTTCCGTAAAAAATCATATGGCCTTTCACAATATTTTTTGCCTTGTTTCATATCCTGTAACTAAAAAATGATGAAAATCGCATTCAGACATAAAACTGGTTGTTGCTTTCCCTTCTATTTCTATAACCTTAATAAGGAGATAAATCGTAATATCCTCTAATTGCTTGGAACTATGTTATTTAATCTAAATGGTGAAATTAAATTACTAAAATTATTTATTGGAAATGATAAACGACCCTATATCGACAATCTTTATTGGACAAAAAAAACAAATGCATCGCGCCACAGCGACTCGGTATTTTAATAGAGGCAACCAAGCAAAGTATACAGACTAAGAAAAGTACAATCACACTAGGAGGAAACCTCCAGATTTGGACCTTCCAGGCAACCAGATGGTTTCAGGTGTTATACTACTAAGAATTCGGAATGTGAATAGACTATTTTATAATATACTAAGTGACATATAAATCCGAACACCCAGTTTAAATGATTTTATTTTAATAAAAGTTGAATGTATTTATCTTACTGTAAATAACAAGTGAAAAAATTTTCACCCTTATCAGTTGGACATTCCGGTTTTTATACTGCTTTTTTTTATTCACTAACGCTCTGAAAATGAATATTTCAGCCGCAGTAAAGAATCAACGTTGGCGGATTTTGGTTCTTGACATCCTTTACGATCGGTCACGATGCCTAGAGTACGGAGACCTGTACGATTTCGTCAACTTAGTGAGTTTGATAGGGGCCGTATAGTGGGACTTCGGGAAGCTGAACTTTCTTTTCGGGCAATTGCAGTTAGAGTGCAAAGAAGTGTAGACACTGTGGTTAGGTGTTGTCAGGCATGGCTTCGAGAAGGCCGTACGCAAAGAGCAAGGGGCACTGGACGCCGCCGTAGAACAACAGACCGTGAAGATCGCCGCCTAAGATTATTGGCATTAAGGGACAGTTTCTCCACTACCAGGTCCATTGCAAATGAATGGTTTGCAGAACACGGAAGACCTATTGGCATGCGAAGTGTTTACCGACGAATGAGAAATTTTGGCTTGTTTTCATACCGGCCACACTGGGTCCTCCCTTTAACTCGAGAACACCGACGTAATCGCCTTGAGTGGTGCAGACAACGGTCACTCTGGGATCAGGAATGGAACAGTATTGTCTTTAGTGACGAGTCTCGATTTTGTTTAGGCATGCACGATGGTCGTGCCAGGGTTAGAAGGCGACGTGGTGAAAGGAGGAATCCACAGTTTTTTGTTGAAAGACATGTTCATCACACTGTTGGAGTTATGGTTTGGGGTGCTATAGCTTATGGTTCCAGGTCACCTATAATCTTCATCAGAGGTAACATGAACGCGCAGCGTTATATCCACGAAGTTCTAGAACCCCACCTTTTACCGTATCTTGACACCCTGGCAGATCCACCTTTCCAACAAGATAATGCCCGACCACATGTTGCAAGAGTCACATTAGACTTCTTTCAACATAATGATGTCACATTGTTACCATGGCCACCAAGATCTCCCGACTTATCCCTAATTGAGCATGTGTGGGATATGATGGGTAGGAGATTGCTCAATTTGCAACGTCCTCCTCAGACTCTAGAAGCACTTCGAGAGGAGTTGGTGGTTGCCTGGAATGAGATACCACAGGAGGACATTGACCACCTGATCAGAAGCATGCCTAGGCGCGTTGGAGAATGCGTAGCACATCAGGGTGCATCCACACAGTATTAAAGGTCAAAGGGCTTTAAAGCAGTGCAATCATTTTGAAATTTTTATCATTTACTTATTATGCTTCATTAAGTACTAATACAAAATTTTATTACAATAAAACCATTTAAACTGGGTGTTCGGATTTATATGTCACTTAGTATAATATAGGATAATCGTATCAGCAACGTATTTGACAAATAAAAACTTACCATTCGGAGAAAGCATATAAGCGCTGTGTACATTTATGTATGCAAGTCTCTGATTCAGATTGAATCTGCAGCATGTTTTTAAAAAAAGACGTAAAATTCTTTATTATGGAAAACTTAAAATCACCACAATCACCGTAGTGCTAGTTTTAGTTTCAGACATAGATGGAAACGCATTTTATGTGTTGTGTATTATTTGTCACGTATGGGGAATATACCTTATTAATTATATTATCATTTGTTGGTGCAGCCTGTTAGATTGTGACCTCTTGACGCGCAAACAAAATCTAGCCAGGTCAATCGATGAACGTAATGTGGGATTTCTTTTTTATACCGAAGTAGGAGGCCTGATAAATAAATAGCGTTTGTTGCCCAACAGTTAAGGAAACCATTTACAGGAGAATCCAAGATAAATCAAAATAACAAGAACAGAAAACACATAAAAAACAGGTGATTTCATCTAAAGAAAAAAACAAACAAGAGAAAGAAGCAATAAAAACATATTTCACACAGGTGAGTAACATATCATAAATTATCCAAGCAATTTCTAGCCACTCCCAAAATGCTGTTCAAACTGTCAGCACGTACAGCACAATAATTTGATATTGCATTGAAAGTTTCACACATCACATATATGGGTGCCTTCAAAAACAATCCCATTAGCATCAATTTGATTTTGCAGTAGTTTATGCAACAACATAATCGATGCACACTTCCTTCTCAGTTCTAAAGACTGCACTTGAAACACCAAGCCACTAGAGAATCAATATCACCGCTGAAGTGCAATACAATCAGTCTCAGAATCAATAATCCTGAATAATTTTAAGTCATCCGCAAAGAGGAACTTATTACAACTTAAATAATGCACAGCATCATCAATAAATAAGGTAAACAATAAAGGACCAAGATTTGAACCCTGAGGCACTCCAGATTGTATATTTTTAATAACGGCTTAACAAAGATATGAATTCAATCTTTGACTATGAACGAGGGGATGTTGTCTGGGCCGGCCGTTATTCTATTCTTAAGTTTATCAGATGCAGCAATAATCTCATTTTTATGAATGTCATTGAAAAATATGTTAACCTGACTAGTAGGATTCCTGCCTTCAATAAGATCATTACGAGTAGATGGATCAACAAAAACACTATTAAAAAAATCTGCAAATGAATTGACACAGTAAGGATCGTTCATTCTACTTCATTTTAGCAGAAATCCTAGTAGTTCGATTTTTGTATGCATGAAACACCAAAAATGTTTAGGATCTTGAGAGATTGAAATCTCAACATTACGTGTATAATTTTTATATACGACAGATATTTGACGCTTTACCTCAAATCTAAGACGTTTGTACTGTTCATGTAGATGGTTATTGTGACTCTTTTTGTACTTTTTGTATAACTTTGCTTTATGCTTGACTTTCCTAATAATTTCGCTGGTGTACCACGAAGGGTACTTATGACTAAAAGATATTTTTTACTTGACTATTGAGTTGTAATTTATGATAACTAGTTAGTGTTTAAATAAATTTCTTCATTAAAAAAAAATTATAAATATTTTATGCCAAAACTTTCAGGACATATACACCATATATCTGTAAAGAGCGTGACTCTACTATCTATAACCCGTATACTTTGATTCCAGGCGACTTGATCTCGGGCAGTGGCGGTAATAAATCAAAACCGGATAACAGATATATCAATATGATTATGGCCGGTTCCACCTAATTTAGCGTAATTAGCCTAAATGGCGGCCGCATTCAAGAGGCGTAGCCTAAATTGGATATTAACCCGCCATTAGACGCATCAAGGCGGCTATTGTCGGATGTCTGACGTTTAAGCTCAATCAGTCAAACGTTCTCGGCTTTGTACTGCCTCAGAAAGCTTCTGAGTTATATGATTGCTGTTTAATATTCTATCAGAAGCTTATCTGTCTATCATCAAGGAGAAAAAGCTAGTGTGTATACTGAGAGTGATTTCTAACCTATATCTAAGCTTCAACAAATTTAGACTGAAAAGTGAAATTAACATAATTTTTCTGATAGTTCTGTCATTAAATTCGTATTTAAGTGCGAATGATTCTAGATATACCAAGTGACATATAAATCCGAACACCCAGTTTAAATGGTTTTATTTTAATAAAAGTTGGTGAATGTATTTATCTTACTGTAAATAACAAGTGAAACAATTTTCAGCTTTATCAGTTGGACATTCCGGTTTTTATACTGCTTTTTTTTTAATTCACTAACGCTCTAAAAATGAATATTTCAGCCGCAGTAAAGAATCAACGTTGGCGGATTTTGGTTCTTGACATCCTTTACGATCGGTTACGATGCCTAGAGTCCGGAGACCTGTACGATTTCGTCAACTTAGTAAGTTTGATAGGGGCCGTATAGTGGGACTTCGGGAAGCTGGACTTTCTTTTCGGGCAATTGCAGTTAGAGTGCAAAGAAGTGTAGACACTGTGGTTAGGTGTTGTCAGGCATGGCTTCGAGAAGGCCATACGTAAAGAGCAAGGGGCACTGGACGCCGCCGTAGAACAACAGACCGTGAAGATCGCCGCCTAAGATTATTGGCCTTAAGGGACCGTTTCTCCACTACCAGGTCCATTGCAAATGAATGGTTTGCAGAACACGGAACACCTATTGGCATGCGAAGTGTTTACCGACGAATGAGAAGTTTTGGCTTGTTTTCATACCGGCCACACTGGGTCCTCCCTTTAAATCGAGAACACCGACGTAATCGCCTTGAGTGGTGCAGACAACGGTCACTCTGGGATCAGGAATGGAACAGTATTGTCTTTAGTGACGAGTCCCGATTTTGTTTAGGCATGCACGATGGTCGTGCCAGGGTTAGAAGGCGACGTGGTGAAAGGAGGAATCCACAGTTTTTTGTTGAAAGACATGTTGATCACACTGTTGGAGTTATGGTTTGGGGTGCTATACCTTAAGGTTCCAGGTCACCTTTAATCTTCATCAGAGGTAACATGAACGCGCAGCGTTATATCCACGAAGTTCTAGAACCCCATCTTTTACCCTATCTTGACACCCTGGCAGATCCAACTTTCCAACAAGATAATGCCCGACCACATGTTGCAAGAGTTACAATAGACCTCTTTCAACATAATGATGTCACATTGTTACCATGGCCACCAAGATCTCCCGACTTATCCCCAATTGAGCACGTGTGGGATATGATGGGTAGGAGATTGCTCAATTTGCAACGTCCTCCTCAGACTCTAGAAGCACTTCGAGAGGAGTTGGTGGTTGCCTGGAATGAGATACCACAGGAGGACATTGACCACCTGATCAGAAGCATGCCTAGGTGCGTTGGAGAATGCGTAGCACATCAGGGTGCATCCACACATTATTAAAGGTCAAAGGGCGTTAAAGCAGTGCAATCATTTTGAAATTTTTATCATTTACTTATTATGCTTCATTAAGTACTTATACAAACTTTTATTAAAATAAAACCATTTAAACTGGGTGTTTGGATTTATATGTCACTTAGTATAATTGTGAATAGAAGCCGAACAGTTTTTCAACCATCATTGGTTTTATGATGTCCTCATGATTAGATCATTCATCAAGAGGCAAGATATGATTAGTTTCAAAATAAAATAGGAGGTCTTGATACCAACTTGACGTTTCTTTGGATATGGTTGTCAAAGTTATCTGCTATACGGTAATTATCGTTACTAATACCGTATATTTTTTTTAATGGGAGTCCTTGTATCTTGTTTCTTGTCTGATTAAAAATTTTATAAGCTTTACAGAAATATAGAACACGTGATATATATTTTGAATAATAAACTGAAAATTCATAATTTTCTGTACTATGCTTTTATTGCTCTTGGGCAATCAATGGCTTCAATATTATTATTATCAATTATTATAAATGTATGAAAAACAAACAGATCCAAGGCTGTCACAACATGGAGTTTGGAAATGTATATTAAGTTTTCCATTAGAGTGCTTCACCGCTGATTGTTTTGTGCCGATTTGTCACGGCGACGCCAATAAAGGCTCGCACAGTCGTCGGGCGTAGGCGAACCAATCAACGAGGCTGCCGTAATAGAAGCCAATCTCCGTTAGCGCTGGCTGGAAAGAAGAAAATCGCGCGAAAAACCGTTCAGACTCAGCCGCCCGCGATTTATGAGCCTATAAATCCTCCTGGTAGAATAACAAATATGTTGACAATCCCAGTAGGCCGGACTATCAATTAACTCGCTGCCAAGGCGTTTATGCCTCTGCCTGCGGTTCCATGGTCCGGTCAAATTGGAACATCGATCGTTTCTGGTACCCCAACCAATGGCAATAATTTAATAAGTCGTCTCATTTGCAATAAGAAATACTATTTTAAATTACTTTGCTGCCAAATGTATTGATCTCCACTAATGGTGTATTAGTTTTATTTAAGCTTTAAATCAACAAACCTTCAAAACTACTGAACTGAAGTACATTAATTTTATATCATTATAAAGGGAATTGAAAGACCTTTAAAATAAGGTATCACTCGACCCCCCTTTTTCCATTTAAGATTTTGGGGGTGGTGTCGCCCCCGCTTAGGGGGCTGCACGTGCTAACGTGATTTTTTGCCAAACTTGTGTCCCCCTCGAAAACAAAATCGACGGGTCTGAGCGTTTTTCAAAAAAAAAACTGATCTGTCAGTAAATGCGTCTGTTTCGTTTTCGATGCGCCACCCTGTATGTTAAACACAAAATAAACTGTATAAATAAATACAAAACATTCTTAGCAAGGAAACGAATTTCCACAAAGGCCAATACTTGCTCTTATTCTATTCGACATTCATATCAACGATTTGTTCAATTCAGACGCCAAAGGTAATATTTTAGGTTATGTAGACAGCAGTACCGATAGTTTATGAAGCAGATAATCGGCAGACGAACTCGGGGAAGGAAAAAATATTAGAGCCGGTGAATCCCCGGTTTACCAAAGAAATGCATTAGCGATTCTCTCAACAGAAAACAATAAGACAAGGCGTTTCTTTTTATTTTGTCTTTTGTCCGGTTAGGAGAGCATTTTCTCGTATCCGCGTCCGTTCAAGAGAATGTCTGTCCAAATTGGAATTTCATTATATCATTTATTGCTGTTGATACGTAAAGAACACTCAGTCTCCTTTTGTCTTTTGAAATAAGTACAATCTTCTATGCGTCAAACCATGCCTGGTTTCACTGGACTATCACAGTTAATAGCAACTATGCTATGTCTGGTAAAGTTGGCGAGTAATATGTTTGAGGGGAGATTTTGGAGCGGGACCAAGTCGCATTTATAGAAAATACAGGAATCGTTGAAAGAACCGAGTATGCTCGGGTTCGCGATGACATTTGGTAGAACTAACATCTGTTCCAGGAAACAATTTGAATAATGACGCGTGTGGTATTTTGTCATTCAACGCCAAGACGAAAACTTATTTTACGCCGTCTAAAATTGTAACGCTATTTGAAAATTATGGGATACATTCTGAGAGCGTTTGTTAAATTGGTTAGCATATTATTTTTTTTTTTTAGAAATAAAAAAAAGCTTGAATAAGATTACTTTGTATATTTATCTGTCTTGACGATAATCGATAATAGAGATGTATGATTCGTCCAGGTAAAAAAATTCCCGGTTAGTATATTAGTAGATACCAAATAGGCTACACACAGGAATATTTATGAAACGAGGAAAGATTATTTATTACATTAGAATTGTTATTTATTTTAACACTTTAGTTGTAACTTTTAAAACATTGGCAGATGAGGGATTGTAATCACTTGCTTATCTGGGCTGTAAGAAGGGTGCTCAATAAGTGCTGAAAATAGGTTGAAATAGCCTTTTAAGGATGCATTTTTGATTAGGAAATATTTTGGAACTTCGAAGCTCTAATTGCTTAAGAGCCGCTGTTGAGAGTAGGTTCAAATAGATGTGTAGAGACGCAAATTGATAATTAAGTATGAATAAGTAAAAGTCATTTGATGAATCCGCATATTACATTTGAAATGCATGCCGACATTGGAGCTTCATAGTATCATACTCAAGTCCAAGACGGACAGAACGATAAAAAAGGAACATTACACGAAAGTTTGTGGCAGTTAAAAATGTGACAGTATCAAACAGACACGCACAACAAGAGAAGTGCAACGGTTCGAGCCATTTATGCTATAGAATCTAAAAATAAGTTTTTTTCGTGTTCGTCGGACACCCAACCGAGAGTTGTAGCATTGTGTTCGCAGATACAATGCGACCAAGATCGGCGATGCAGAAGTCACAGCCAACCTTCCCAGAAATTTTCTTTTTTTGTACGCCCGGCGATACCGAAGTGTACAGACACCTGCAGTAGATTCACTCGACGGCCAAAACCCGATCGAATTTCATGCCCGTTGTGTTATCGATTTTGCATTCTATCAAGTGTTTTATTTGTATTTTGATGTTTTGCCAATACAATTCGATGAAGTACAGTCAAATCTCCGGACACCAACGGGGCCGACTGACAGTGTCCGTTCAAGAGAGGCTTCAGTATAAAGGAAATACAACAAAAATCCTGTTTTCAATGAGAACTAAATATATTAAAGAAACAGGGACGTATTCGTATATGGATGTTTTTAAAATAAACTAAAAGCTTCAAACTTAAAAAATGGTTTGTTACCTTCAGACATACAGGATGATTCACAAGTCGTGATCAAAAATAAAACGTCATACACAGGACCGGAACACGAAATTTTATTTTTAATTTACTACAAATAACTACTCTTGTGTTTTTTGCCTAGAGTGCCTTATTTTCGTAAAAATAAAAAACAAATTAGATAATCAAAGCTTTATTTCAATAAATGTTCAAAAATACTACGGTTCTAACGGATTCAAGGGCGGCATCTTTTTAATAAAGAAAAACTTAGTTCCACAAAATTTTTTGTGGCTTGAATTCGATGACACGCAGTATCTATTCTTTCTTGTAACTGATCAACAGTATTAATTTGTTCGGCATACCCTGGTTGTTTAAAAGCGCTTCTCAAAAAGAAATCCGGGGTGTTCAAATCAGGAGATCTCGCAGGCCAATATACGCGTCCTTTTCTGTCGAACCATCGTTGTCTGAAATGATTATTTAACCATGCGTTTATGTCACGACAAACATACGGTGGGGCACCATCGTGGTGATACCACATTCATACTCTCGCTGCTAACCGAACATCATCATACACATTTTCTATGTACAGCAGACGCTCGATAACGTAAACACGGGATAAGGAAAACTTGCGCTAATGTAAACACAAACTTCGTTCTATAGGATCAAACGGAATGCGCGATAACGTAAACAATGTGTACGCTCGATAACGTAAACAACTCTCGGCGCACGGAAACAGCGCGACGGTAAAATGCAGAAGCCTCCATGATTTATGTCGGGCGTCGGGGAGTCCCCGATTTATGATGTAGAGTGTAGGGGATTCACCTCTGCGATAAAATACGACAAACTCGGTCAGTCGTATGATCGTTTAGGATACGTTTATACGTACGTATGTATTTCATTTTTGAACTTAAGTGAATACATTGCACGCGTTAATATATTTTACGACTATGGCATCTACATCCTATAAAAGAAAGTGTTTAAAGTTGAGTGAGAAAGTGAAAACCATAGACGAAGTTGCACTAGGTGCGGGAGTGACACAGTTAGCAAAAAAATATGTATCGAAAGCAACAGTCTGTAAAATTAAGCGTATGAAAATTCAAATTTCACAAAGAACGTGCAATACATTTGGAGGTCCGGGAAAAAGAAAAACTTTACAAAATGCGAAGGCACCTAAAATGGAAAATTCCCTGTATAAGTGGTTTTTAAAACAACGGAAAAATCATGTCCCAGTTAGTGGCGAAGTACTTAAACAGAGAGCGAGACTGTTAAATGAAAAACTAAAAGAAACTGAAAATTTCGTAGCTAGTGATGGCTGGCTACAACGATTCAAAACAAGATATTGAATTCGACTGCTGTCTATATCTGGTGAAAAATTATCAGCACAACCACAATTAGAGCAACCATTCAAAGAAAAATTGATGAAAACAATTACCGAGCTAGATTTCAGAATGGAACAAATTTACAACGCAGATGATAGTGGCCTTTATTGGAAAATGTTACCAATGTTATCATTTGAAAAATCTGCCCCGGGAAGAAAGCCGGAGAAACAACGAATAACGTTTCTAGCCTGCACTAATGCTAATGGTTCACACAAAAGAAAGCCACTGGTAATTGGGAAAGCAAAATGATCCGCGCCCATTAAAAAATGTTAATATCCCTGTTGATTATGACTGTTCAAAAACCGCTTGGATGACTAGCAGTATATTCCTGAAATGGTCCACAGGTGCTTTGTCCCTCAGGTATTACAATCAAGTATCACAAATGCTCTATTCATAATTTGAAGATGTGTTTTCAATTTGTAGATAAAAGGTTTCCTAAAACAACAGAAGCTTCCAATAAAAGCGTTGTTACTATTGGATAATGCACCAAGTCATCCTCCCGAGCAACAACTGAGGAGCAGGGATGGGTCAATTTTCGTCATGTACATGCCGCCCAACGTAACACCGTTAATTCAACCGATGGAGCAGAATATAATAAGACTCACCAAACTATACCATAGGAAGTTTCTACTTTCATCTGTATTATCAAAGGATCCTGAATACTTATCTGAGGCTTTAAAAAAAGTGACATTACGAGAAGCTGTTTTAAATTTACATATGGCCTGGAATGAACTTAACCAGCAAACTATTCAAAAATGTTGGAACAATCTCTTTTGCACCAATAATGAAGATGATGAAGAAGACGATGTCCCCTTAAGCGTAATTAGAGAACGTTTGCGATCCAATAATGATAATGTTATTAGTGTGTCATTGGATGTTGTTGATTTATTGAAAACAGTGAATCCCAACATTGTTTGTACTCCTGCTGATATTAATTTATGGAACGAAGATAAGCAGACGAATGATGCCGATAAGGAGGAGGATATGGACAGTGAGGATGATGAGAACGATCCCATTGAAGTCAGAAGTGACTGACGCGCAAGCTATACAAGTTTTTAACCAAGCTTTAGATTGGGCTGAAAGAAAAGAAGTTTCATACACGGATACTTTAGTTCTTCGTAAATTACGGGCGCAGGCATTGGAAGACAATGCTAAGCGCAAATTTACGCAGACAAAAATTGTTAATTATTTTTCTTCTAATTAAAAAAATACTTATCGCTGTTAGAATATTTGTTTATTTTGTTATAAATAGTATGTATTAAACGTTTCTTTTAATAAATCAAATATTATATAAATCACGTTCGCTAATGTAAACATTTCGATAATGTGAACCACACTTGGATTAAATTAGTTTACATTATCGAGCGTCTGCTGTATTTCTCTAAGTATGAGTTTGCATTTAAACGTTATGGCAATACGTGCGTAAACATTAAAAATACCGCACCAGACATTTCTATAAGATCTGCGTTGAAACGAGTGGAGTCTTACAGAACTTGGATTTTCTAACGACCAAATATTACGAGAGTTAAAGGTTCCACATCTGGTTTCTAAGAAGGTTGGCAGGTGATTGAATCTTTCGATCAGTGATGTTACTTCTGTTACTTCTGTAGACTTGGACGGTCAAGCAGAAGATGGTATCTCCCGCTTTTGTGTCGCATTCGTTATCGAACGTATACAGGCACAATGTGGCGGGGACCTAATGGGTTATGTTATTAGGTGATATACGACAATAAAAAATATACCTATAGGACCGGGAGTTTCACTTAACTTGAGGCGGGTCATATCTCCCTAAATGGGCCAAATCATGACTAATGTCACTTTTTGACAGTCTGTCAAGATGTTCTTCCTTGTTGTCGAAAATATCGACTGATCAAAAATATCTAAAAACTGTTGCACGTCTATGATCCGGATGAAAGCTTGTCTTCTAGGTAAATCGGGTGCGTAGATTCCAAATTCGATGTCGATACATTGCTAGAATTTACGGCTAGCCCGGAAAAATAGTTTCTTGTCAACTTTTCACCCTAAATTCAGTCTGATAACACTTTAGAATTTTTTCACTGTGATATTCATATTCAGCGCCCCAAATTACCTCATTCGGCAAAGCTTCGCTTTCATGTAGCCATCGATAGTAAATATGGATTTTTAGCACCTTAAAGTCGGAAAGAACGCATAGTTTTGCAATTTTTCGCTAAATAATTAGATCTACATGATAAACGGGATCACATACATGTAAAACAACTTCGGTACTGCCTCTGACCCCACATAATCGTCGGCAACGATTGGTATGGAGTAAGGAGAGGCTTGAACGGAATATGGAGTGGAAATCAGTCGTGTGTTTGGGCACACATGAGGGCGGTGCAAGAGTAAGGAGGAGACGTGGTGAAAGACAGAGGAACTTCAACACATTATTAACATTAAGGTGGGATATCTCAGCTATTTTGCGAAATTTTTAGTGAAAATTTTAATCACTTTCTATGTATATCAGTAGATGTAAAACTTGTAAAACGATACTCAAAATTACAGCAGTGCCAGTCGTTGTTGCATTTGCTATTTCATTTAGTATATAAGATTGCGTGGGGAATACTGAATCAATCTGCTGTATCGCACAATAACCTACAAGCAACTGTACTCCCATTCCCCAAGCCCAATCATGCCCATTTCAGAATAAACCCACTTGATAATAATAGAGCAACATCAACAGAGTTTCACCTCCACATCTCATGCTTCATAAAACGTTACCTGAAAGTTATGATGTTTATCCACATTCAGTTTAATTCCATGATTTTATACATTATTCATGGCGCATATGAAAAGCGAAAGACCACACTGCACGTGTGAGTTACAAGAACCTACGTTAGTATTTGCCTCGGTCATTTAGATTCACTTAGGAGCAAACTACTGTTACACAAATATACAGGGTGTGCCTTAACGAGCTACGGGAAGTCAGAGTTAAAGAATAGGATAGTTGACACTTTTTAAGTGTTTGTACACAGCAGCATAACCTCTCAACCTTTTAAACATGTAAACATGACGTTTACCAATTTATGTGGGTAGTAATTATCGTTATGTATTGTTCCAGATTGTAAAAACACATCGATAAAGACCCCAGGCGAGGTGCGGATTAGGGTCCAGAGAAATACGAGGGTTGTTTCAGAAATAAGTTTTTCCCGCATAAACACAATATTGGATGAAATTATTCAGAGGTCATTACGCATTTTCGGCAAATGTGTGGTTTCTGTTTTTATGAATTCAACGTGCATCATTGATTTTTATAACTTGTGTCCCCCTCGAAAACAAAATCGACGGGTGTGAGCGTTTTTCCAAAAAAAAAAAATAAGCTGCCAGTAAACGCGTCTGTTTCGTTTTCGATGCGCCACCCTGTATATTAAAAATTAAAAGTAAGAAATATTTTTTCAAATAGGTCTTTTATATATCTTGCGATCTTAAAAATCGAAATCTATAGATATATTTCTTTTTCCTAAACCAAATACTGTAAGAAATCAAATCGCCTATTAAGAGAAACGTTCTTGCAACTGGAAGATCATCTAACATTTGAAAATACTGCCATAACCACCCACCATTTAACACATATTACAAACACTTTGTCATGTAATAGGCGGTACTGACTCAACCAATACAAATCGAGGATTTCATTTCTATCACAACTCTCGCAAAAAAAAACACGACACACTCGTTCCAAAGTTCTTATCAGTAAAAAGAAATAGCCACACAGAAATACCTTAACGCTCTGCTAAACGTATCGCGCATATGTAGGCGGTTCTTCTCCACAGTTTTTAGCGGCTGAGTTGATATGATTGGTTGCATAAACTGGGGACATTTTATAGTACATGTAATAAAATGCAAATGAAATTGTTTTTATTTTGCAAAAAATACACTAATAGCTTGATGTCACAGTAAGTATTCGATAACGTTTGATTATTTCCGTGCAAGATGACAGTGAATTTTAAAAATTATACGGATGATCTTTTTTAGAGAATAAAAACAGGCTGTTCCCACAAGACAATACAATGTGAAATATCAAAATATCCAGACGGATAATAAATATTCTTCAGCCTTGAGTATCTAAGGCATTTTTTAGAGAATTCATGACAAACTAACATTTTCCAAGACAGATGTGAGTCTAAAATGACAGCCTTGGCTTTTAAGCATCAAATTCCTCTATAACATTTTTTTATTTTTGTTCAGCTGATTCAATTATACAGGTGCCATCTGCGTATAAGAACGGTGTACCATCAAAGGAAGGTCATTAACGAACAATAAAAAGATCAAATGTCCTGAGACACTGGCTAGAGCTGTTCTGGAATCGATGTCATATTCAGCAGATTTTTTATCGTCAACTTTGGGGTTAACTATTAGTTAGCACTACCTAGAATTCCAATCTTATTGAGCTCATCAGAAACAATGTAGGAAACAGTGTCGAATGCTATTACGAGATTAAAAGTATTGACTATCGACATTCGGTGGTTGCTAGTTCTGTCCACAATAATTCTTCAAAAAGTATTCAGTTCAAACTACGACGTTTATCGATGCACGATCAATCTATCTCTATGAAATCCCGTCGATAAACTCAAACGAATTCCATGAATAAACACAATAGCGTAATTGGTTAAAACTCAATTTCGTTGTGAGTCGATTTAGGGCTGTCTAGGATTTGCTTTTATCCTATTATTTCCTTCTTAAATGGAAATATATACCAGTTTGTTGGACGGCTAGCTGGCAACGTTTACACTGACTGCAATTGATTGGATTAACTACATACGGGTTTGCCGTACGTATGTGCAGAGGAAATCATATACTACGTGACATATAAATCTGAACACCCAGTTTAAATGGTTTTATTTTAATATAATTTTGTATAAGTACTTAATGAAGCATAATAAGTAAATGATAAAAATTTCAAAATGATTGCACTGCTTTAAAGCCCTTTGACTTTTAATAATGTGTGGATGCACCCTGATGTGCTACGCATTCTCCAACGCGCCTAGGCATGCTTCTGATCAGGTGGTCAATGTCCTCCTGTGGTATCTCATTCCAGGCAACCACCAACTCCTCTCGATGTGCTTCTAGAGTCTGAGGAGGACGTTGCAAATTGAGCAATCTCCTACCCATCATATCCCACACGTGCTCAATTGGGGATAAGTCGGGAGATCTTGGTGGGCATGGTAACAATGTGACATCATTATGTTGAAAGAAGTCTATTGTGACTCTTGCAACATGTGGTCGGGCATTACCTTGTTGGAAAGTTGGATCTGCCAGGGTGTCAAGATAGGGTAAAAGATGGGGTTCTAGAACTTCGTGGATATAACGCTGCGCGTTCATGTTACCTCTGATGAAGATTAAAGGTGACCTGGAACCATAAGCTATAGCACCCCAAACCATAACTCCAACAGTGTGATGAACATGTCTTTCAACAAAAAATTGTGGATTCATCCTTTCACCACGTCGCCTTCTAACCCTGGCACGACCATCGTGCATGCCTAAACAAAATCGAGACTCGTCACTAAAGACAATACTGTTCCATTTCTGATCCCAGAGTGACCGTTGTCTGCACCACTCAAGGCGATTGCGTCGGTGTTCTCGAGTTAAAGGGAGGACCCAGTGTGGCCGGTATGAAAACAAGCCAAAACTTCTCATTCGTCGGTAAACACTTCGCATGCCAATAGGTCTTCCGTGTTCTGCAAACCATTCATTTGCAATGGACCTGGTAGTGGAGAAACGTTCCCTTAAGGCCAATAACCTTAGGCGGCGATCTTCACGGTCTGTTGTTCTACGGCGGCGTCCAGTGCCCCTTGCTCTTTGCGTACGGCCTTCTCGAAGCCATGCCTGACAACACCTAACCACAGTGTCTACACTTCTTTGCACTCTAACTGCAATTGCCCGAAAAGAAATTCCAGCTTCCCGAAGTCCCACTATACGGCCCCTATCAATCTCACTAAGTTGACGAAATCGTACAGGTCTCCGTACTCTAGGCATCGTAACCGATCGTAAAGGATGTCAAGAACCAAAATCTGCCAACGTTGATTCTTTACTGCGGCTGAAATATTCATTTTTAAAGCGTTAGTGAATTAAAAAAAAGCAGTATAAAAACCGGAATGTCCAACTGATAAGGCTGAAAATTTTTTCACTTGTTATTTACAGTAAGGTAAATACATTCACCAACTTTTATTAAAAAAAAAACCATTTAAACTGGGTGTTCGGATTTATATGTCACTTAGTATATTTAGATGGTTACTTGTCGGCGGGGTAGACCAATTAGTAGTTATACAGGGTGTTTGGGTTATTATAAGAAAGGATGGGGTTCCATCAGCTCAAATTTTAAGTCTATGAAATTTTCATATTTGAGTATTCCAGAACGTATGTATTTTATACTTTCTACTCATTTGTCCGCTATTTTGAAGTTTCTGCCCAAGGTATACCCATTTTTGAATATTTTCGTTGGTAGAAACTTAATTTTTTTGACAATCCTAAACTTGATATGAAATATTTGCATATCTCACGTTTGCGTTTGAAACTTTGATAAACATTTTTTAATGCTTATTCTAATTCAGTTGGAAACAGCTGCTTATCTAGACTATTTTTCGACGAAGATTGATGAGTAAAACTACTTGATCCTGGCAGATCAAGGAAACTGGTATATTGGAATTGATGTCAAGTACATTTTCATAAAATTCTTAAAATATTTCTGTGTAGTTGAACAATATTTCTCGGTATTCGTATCTGAGATTAATTCCATAAAATTCCCATAAATAATAATGGAGCTATCACTTCAACGGTGATTATTATCCAATTTCATATGTTTATGGAAGGCGGATTGCGCTATAAAAATAATGTACCCAATAGTAAGGTCATAAACTTAATCAGATAATATAAAATTTCTCCTCTTGTCCATAAAACGTTTGTTTATAGTCATCAATTTATTCTTCTTGGATACCATTTGACTATAACCACTCATGTTTTTAATGAAGATACTAAAATGGTAGTAACTTTATAGAACATAAAAGTAGCGTTCAACTTGAGATTTAATAATATCTGGTATCAACTTCTCAATTACAAACTAAAAGATGTTACGAAAAGTTTATTCGATATGGCAAAGTCTCCTTAAACCCTCTTTAATTAACGCATTTTGCAGGCAGATACCCAATCATATGCTGCAATTCAACGTTCATCGTCACAATCATGTCGCCAAGTTTCAATCATGTTATTAACTATATTAATCCCGACTAATATTATAAATGTGAAGGTGTGTATGTATGTTTGTATGTGATATGACAAAAAAGGCCTTTACAACAAAAGTTTCTAACAAAATGCAATAAATAATTCTGGGTGTTGCATTTTATATGTCACTTAGGGCCAGTTTCAACAACAACAGTCCGTTATTCTCCACCTATAGGGAAACAGTCCGTGAAATACAGCGAATGAGCTTCAAGTTCCAATCAACAAATTTTAGCAACCAATAGCTATGAAATGTTGAAAACAAAATATTGGCAAAGTATGAGATGACAGCTTGTCATTGAAAAATCACCAGCTTATTGAATATTAAGAAATTACATATAATTCAGTCAAAATTTAAAGAATTGTTGGATTTTTGAATAAAGTTTATGTTTTAATTACTATTGTTGATTTTTTATTCATGTTTATATTATTTACTTCAATTGATATGTGACACCGAGGTGTTTTTTCCTATAAACCTCTTGCAGATAGCCATTAAGCACCTACTTGATGACAGGCTCTAACAAAAGATATTGCTCGTTTCCAAACATTCATTCATTTACTTGCCGTTCATCAGAACCATTATGGCACCTTAGAATGATATTCCCACAAAACCATTCAGGGCTTTTGATATCCATACATCCATAAAGTTGAATATTTTTCATTGTTCAGGAACTGAACAAACATCCACACTATATTCACAGCTATTAAGAAATTCCCAAATATATGCCTTAAACCTACCAGCAAACCTAAAACCTGCAAAAAACTACAAATTTGCCATATTTTTCTTTTTTCACGAGTACACATTCTAGGTTATATATTTCAAGACTCCCCGAGTGACATATGTGTGGGATCTGTCAACCCTTGGTTCCAGTCACAAAACATATACACTGAAGAAGGTTTAATTCCATGCTATTCAATGACAACACGGTGACTTGTGTGGTTGTCAGCGGTCATTTTTTGAGGGTGCGACATGGTTGCCAGATTGTGCATTAATATCCCGTTTCACCCTCCTGGTCCCAGTGGAGTAAGTTCCGCCAACTGTTAAAATATACTCTACTATGCTTTCTAAGACTATACGTGTTAATTTTTCCCAAAATCGTTGCACAACACTTGAAAAAATGCAAATGAAAATTAAAAATTATTGCCATGACGCCGCAAAATAGCAACGTCGGTACCTCGGGTTATACGTCTTATACTTCCTAAAACGATAAGAATCGATACATATCGATACTTTTCATGGATCTAAACATCCCTAATCTTGACAGCTTGTCGTTCTTGTCAACTGGGCTGCAGGGTGCGCTGTTGCTAAGATCTTATGACAAATAAAAGCATCAAATTAAAGATTGACGAATATGCAGCTAGAACAGAGTTCAAAACTTTGCCGAAATAAGCGGGTTAATGGCAGTTATATTTTACTTCAATCGAGGTCATGTTTAAGATAACAAACTGTACAGAATACCACGGGCATGCGCAAAAAATAATTCGAAATTAGCTCAGAAATAGTTCGGAACTGCTAGTTGGAACAAACCTTATATATCTGACGCCCTGCTCTGCGGAATGAGAGTGATTGTAAGTGATAGCAGCGTAGATAGAGGTCTTTTGTATAGGAGCGTAAATACCGGCCATTGTAACACAACCGCTGTTCGGCTACCTGAATTCTTTGTCACAGTTTATAGCGACGCAACAATAGGTTAAGTATGGCATAACGACTATAGTCATGAGTCGGATCAAGTTACTCGCCACCGTTCCAACGGAAGGATTGTTATTAATAAACGGGCTTAATGTCCGTCATTGTGGAGATTGGAGGAATTGATAGCTGAAACGGGAGAGGCAACCGTTTGATGAAAATGATAGTACCTAGGCGGAGATCAGCATACTTTTAAAATAACGCACACATTGATTTTGAGACATATTTCTGGTTTATAGTCATTTATTTTAACAGTGAGTAGATCTGATCAAAAGAAGTGTTTTTTTCCTTTAACATTTTTGTGGTAAAATTAAAGTAACAAAGTTATAGCCCTTTAGAAGTTTGAGTACCGCCCTGTCTCAATAATAATATTATGTGCTCGAGTTTGGCAACAACGGCTATAATCCGCCTTATCGGTTCATCGCATCGGAAACAAAAAAGCGAAAGAATTTGAAACGCTTATCACGATGTTTTTACTACAATTTTATTCAGTTGTATTCAGTCAATGTGTCAGTCGGTAACGCGTGAGTGAATAGTGGTGTTTGTTGCGTGTCTCAAACGAAATAAAAAATGGCACATGTTTACGAAAATGCTGAACTTGTGGACATTACGGGGGGGGAGTCCTTACAAAATGCTGCCGCGGCATCACGGATTTATGCGGATCGGTTTCCCAATCGAGTGCAACCAACCCCTCGGGCCTTTGTTAATGTAGTACAAAGGGCTCGTGAATCAAGTGACTTAAGACCTCACAGGGGAGGGCATGCCGGTGCTCCAAGACCGCACGATCAAATACAGGTCCGCACTGAAATACTTGTCGGGAGGATACTTTATAAAACAAGGTAACCTTTTTGTTTTTATTTTTTTTTTTATTTTTACACACATATTTTGGTTTATCTTCCTTCTACAATCATTATCTGAAAATTAATGACTCAGCTTCAAAGTCACCCTGTATATCTCTCCGAACATTACATTTCAAAATTGGTATTTCGTACATTTTTCGGAAATATTGATTTTGTAATATTTTGCATGTTATATTTGAGAGCCATTTCTGGAATACGGGAAAAGGAATATTTCATTCATATTGTTTCTGAAATATCACTGATCTGTTTTGAATGTTCCCTGAGATTTGATTCATATACTCAGAGACAACATAACGACTATATTTAAAGCATGCTATGCCAACAATGTCAAAGTTTGATCTTTGTTTTTGTTTACCTTTGCTTATCTCTCGATAACTTCCTGCCTTGATGACTCTCCCATATATTCTAAAGGTGCCGAACGTGAAAAGCCCGATTAACAAATTCTGCAATACCAGTACCAATGCACATAAAATCCAAACGAACAAAACATATCCCCAAAATAATATGATGCTATCTGCTGCCCACAGGCAAATGCACAATTTCGACAAAACTAAAACGCGTACGCGTTTGAAAACTCATGTCGATCCGCTTCCATTTTCCGTATTCGTATAACAAAGCCTCCACTTTAATCCATGTGAAGCTTTGTTTCGATAATCCCCCGTTTTAATAGCTATGCTCTTAACGGAAAAATGTACCTATCAGCTTATTCCAAATCCGTTCAATTTGGTTGTCATCATATTTTTTAAAGTGATTCGCAACAGCTCTTTTCGAATGTATTATACTTACATACTTTGAAACAGCGAGAGACGTGTTTTACCTGAAAAAGAAAAATATACTTTAATATTTTAGCACCACTATTTACGATTTACTATTTAAATACCTAAAACAGTTTTGAGCTAATTTATTGGTTATTTATCCAAAAATTTGCGAAGCAGTAGGACATTTGCAAGTTTCACGTTTGGGAATTGGAATGCTACGGTACAACGTACCGGTTTTGCGGTTTGCGCTTACCGATGCACCGCTGGTGGCTGCTGGTATCCCGCCAATTGATTTGCTGGCTGCGGAGGGATGTGCGCTCTATAAAAAGGACGTCGAAGCTACAAGCCACGAAAGTGTCGTGCTTTTTTGACAAGTGAGCGATGCGGATAGACTACTACTCGTATACCACACAGTTCCTCACAGGACCTATTTGTTTTGACAGCTACCTCAAGAGGACATGAAATAGTGAGTACGCGAGTAGTGCAATGAAGATGATGATACTTCTAATCACCTACTCCATAATGGAAGGTGAGTTGACCACACAGCTCGAACTGATGCTCGGTGAAAGGCGCACCGCTGACAATTTTGTCACGGATATACGCGAGGTAAAATCGAGAATAAATAGATGACAAATAATGTGCTATTTGATTCCATTTCTATAGAACAAACTCAAATTTTGTCCACAAAGAGCCCGTTAACCGCCGCAGAGCCACGTAGTTTCGAGAAGCAGTAATCTTTGCTAATTTACGCAAACGAAGTCGAGTCAGCCTTGCCCGTCACGTGCATACGAAACAATCGAAGACGATACTCAAGCGGCATCCGAGGCACAGCCAACTCGAGTCGCTGGACCTGAATGCAAAATACGACGCAATAATAACCGATACCCGACTCTCAACGGCAGAGAGAACTTGTATAACATTTTAAACAAACAACCCGACCGACGTAGGGGTGGTTTGTCGGGGGTAGAACAGAGAAAGGGTCGGTTCGGGTCGAGGGTATACTTCATTGATTCCGATTCTTCGCAGACACGCAAAGGTTACCGATTGCCGATGTATGAAGAGGTTGAAACCGGGAATTGTACAGCAGGTGGATACGGATAAAATTTATGATGTCTGATTCGGTGAGATATGGGTTTGCGCTGGGGCGTATCGGATCATGCTTAAGATATGTTATGCTTACAAACCGCAGGTCTTCACCAAGGTAGTGGTGTTGATTATCGTTACTTTCAAGTACTCGTTACCCTTCTACAAAGTAAACATTAATTGTATTCGTTACTTTGATTACTATGAGTAGTATGAGTATAACGATTTGACAACGTGCGTCGTGTAATTAATGTCGAATTTGAACAAGTTCAATGGTACACTTAGTATGCTTGCTTCCGCCCTCCATCTCATGGAATTGCGCACTCGTTGAAATATCCCTGGAGTGTTTTTTATTCTATCACAAGCTGCAACTATTCTTTCTCTTAATTCCTCTGCAGTGTTAATGAGACTTGTGTACACAAAAAGAAATCTAAACTGTTGAGGTCTGGGGACCTAACTAAATTAACACTAAATTTTTCACCCTTAAATATTCGCATATCATTAAGCAACACTCTGTATGTACCATCTTAAACTTGAAACACAAGCACCTACGATTGAAGATAGAAAAAACCATGCCCTCGTACCGAACCGAATACGTGTGGCCAAAAACCGAGCGCCATAAATTGCGTTAGAGTGACTTAAAGCGTCTATAAAATAAAACTGATCTGATGATGATACGCCTTCGGGTCTACGTCTTATTGAAAATGAATTGACACCTCCCAGGGCATACAATGCGATGTTAACGCGATGGGTACCCATGAATCTTTCTTATCAAACGACGCCCGTCAACAAGAAAAATACGTGTGTGCCCGCCGTAAGAGAACAATGTCCTCGAGCACATAATGGATCATGGGCGCAGTCAAAATTTTTGTTTAAAACATACAGAGATCGGAATATTCATAATATAAGATTTCTGGATCTCCCTCAAGATCCACTTTTTCCTCGGCATCTAGCCGCACGTTGGATCTTTTTCTGACCACGCATCCTGTCCCTTACAGCACTATAATAATAATAATAAATGGGCTTTATTTCGTACCTAAGTAAAAGTACAAAAAAGGCGATGTGTCGTTTTTCAACTTAACCTTTGAAAGAACAAAAAAATATATATAATAAAACATTCCACCAATAAAAATGTATCCATAATTCTCAATAATTACTAAATAATCAACAACACAAAAAAAACAGAACAATTACAAGAATAGTCCATATTTCTAGCATCTTGTATTCATCATCAGACATCGACTTGTAGTTTTAGTTTAATCCTCTTTTAAAAATTAAATAATGCATAGTTTTGGAATGTAACAGGCAGATCATTATATAATTTAATAGCGTTGTAGCTGAATGATTTTTTGTAGACAGCCTTAGAATGTAAGGGTATCACTAACATATACTAAGTGACATATAAATCCGAACACCCAGTTTAAATGTTTTTATTTTAATAAAATTTTGTATAAGTACTTAATGAAGCATAATAAGTAAATGATAAAAATTTCAAAATGATTGCACTGCTTTAAAGCCTTTTGACATTTAATAATGTGTGGACGCACCCTGATGTGCTACGCAGTCTCCAACGCGTCTAGGCATGCTTCTGATCAGGTGTTCAATGTCCTCCTGTGGAATCTCATTCCAGACAACCACCAACTCCTCTCGAAGTGCTTCTAGAGTCTGAGGAGGACGTTGCAAATTGAGCAATCTCCTACCCATCATATCCCACACGTGCTCAATTGGGGATAAGTCGGGAGATCTTGGTGGCCATGGTAACAATGTGACATCATTATGTTGAAAGAAGTCTATCGTGACTCTTGCAACATGTGGTCGGGCATTATCTTGTTGGAAAGTTGGATCTGCCAGGGTGTCAAGATAGGGTAAAAGATGGGGTTCTAGAACTTCGTGGATATAACGCTGCGCGTTCATGTTACCTCTGATGAAGAATAAAGGTGACCTGGAACCATAAGCTATAGCACCCCAAACCATAACTCCAACAGTGTGATGAACATGTCTTTCAACAAATAAACTGTGGATTCCTCCTTTCACCACGTCGCCTTCTAACCCTGGCACGACCATCGTGCATGCCTAAACAAAATCGAGACTCGTCACTAAAGACAATACTGTTCCATTCCTGATCCCAGAGTGACCGTTGTCTGCACCACTCATGGCGATTACGTCGGTGTTGTCGAGTTAAAGGGAGGACCCAGTGTGGCCGGTATGAAAACAAGCCAAAACTTCTCATTCGTCGGTAATCACTTCGCATGCCAATAGGTCTTCCGTGTTCTGCAAACCATTCATTTGCAATGGACCTGGTAGTGGAGAAACGGTCCCTTAAGGCCAATAATCTTAGGCGGCGATCTTCACGGTCTGTTGTTCTACGGCGGCGTCCAGTGGCCCTTGCTCTTTGCGTACGGCCTTCTCGAAGCCATGCCTGACAACACCTAACCACGGTGTCTACACTTCTTTGCACTCTAACTGCAATTGCCCGAAAAGAAAGTCCAGCTTCCCGAAGTCCCACTATACGGCCCCTATCAAACTCACTAAGTTGACGAAATCGTACAGGTCTCCGTACTGTAGGCATCGTAACCGATCGTAAAGGATGTCAAGAACCAAAATCCGCCAACGTTGATTCTTTACTGCGGCTGAAATATTCATATTTAGAGCGTTAGTGAATTAAAAAAAAGCAGTATAAAAACCAGAATGTCCAACTGATAAGGCTGAAAAATTTTTCACTTGTTATTTACAGTAAGATAAATACATTCACCAACTTTTATTAAAATAAGACCATTTAAACTGGGTGTTCGGATTTATATGTCACTTAGTATATTTCTATTCCTTGTATTCAGTTGATTTATGTCACTACATCGTGTTAACTTATGCAAATATTGTGGTTATGTGTATGTGTGAGTGTCAATAAGTGATGTTTTTGCATGCCTTTAATCTTCAGAATACCAAGTTCCTTTAATTTATAAGAAATATGATCAAACTTCTGAATACGCTGTAATTTGCTTTGTTCACTATATGATAGAGCGGGACCATATATACTGTCAAAATAACTGATCTTCGATATAATTAATGTTTCACACAGTTTCAGCTTTACGGAAGTAGATATTATTTGCCTATGTGGATAAAACTGCTTCAAAATGCACCATGATGCACTACTTAACGAATTTACGTGTTTTTTGTATTTTAGTTCTGTGTCAATCTCAGGTTTTTACACTCATTCATTATAGGGAGCCGGCAATCATAGATTTTAACGTTAATTTCCATTTCGATCAATGATCTTTTGTTTTTTGAGCCGAAAACCATAACTGATTTAGATGGATTAATTTTTAGGTTATGTGAGCACGATACGTCTACTAGCCTTGTTAAGTCTCCTTTGAGCAATGCTTCTGCTATTTTAAAATCTTTGTGTTGACAAGTAAATTAAATTTAAGTATCATCGGCATAGTGATTTGTAATTATGGACATATTGATGAAAATCCGATATATATATATAGAGAGAGAAAAGTAAAGGTCCCAATATGGAACCTTGAGGAACACCAAACTTTATAGCAGTTGACTGTGACATGTTCGAAGCTGTTAGGACCTTTTGATCTCTATTTGACAAATAGCAGCTTATCAAATTGACTGCACGTCAGTAAAACCATAGTAAGACAGCTTAAGTAGCAGAATTTCAGGCTCTGTCCTGTCTCACATGTTTGTTTGGCAGACGCGGAAAATTAGGCACAGGGTAAGACCAAAAAGTTTTTTGAATTTCTGGTACCAATATGACTTACTGTATCACACCCGACCAGCCTTTTCCCCAAATCAAGTCCAGAACCCCCTTTGTCTGTACATAGCAAATTAGAAAAAAATCTATTATTCGTAAAATTGACCGGAGAAGAAAACGTTTTTTGCTCTTTTGGGACTTGGAACACTCGGTATACAACTGCTCTAGATTTAAAATCTGTTGAATCCCCAGCTTTAGTTGTTCTAAAACCTACGTTCATGAACCCGGCGAGCGCCCACGGTAATGCCTCGTAAATTGATGAATAATAAAGCGGGCTATTACTGTATAGTGAATATTACATAGGCTTTCCGTTTCTAGCTGGAAACAATACATAATTGACAGTGACTTGTTTAATCGGGATTCAGAATACACCGTCGAGTGTTAAAAAATCATGAATGGCGGTGAATCAGCCAATCGCAAGCCAATTTTCGTATGCAGATGTGTGGATGGATCAAATTATACGTATTATAAATTATAATTGGAAAGGGTCGGACTCTAAGGGCGTATATATGCATGTGCAGATTACTTGGCGAGCCTAGGGACCGAGGGCTCTAGTATTGGTCATAACAAATGCTGGGAATTGGATGTTAAGCGTGATTAGCGACAAAAGTATGGTTTCTGGCACCACCGATCCACGGGGTATCTCCTAGCTTACGCCAAGCAACTGTGGAATAAACTCATCCAGTCTTACAGTGGCGCGCATGTCGTTGCTCTTAATGATAAATGATAATAAATATAATAATATAAAGAATCCATATCTTATGTTTATGGTAACCTATGCTAGTCCGGGGTACGCGGAGTGAAGTAGACATATGACATTTGTTGGACAGCTGTCATTGTCACTTGTCAGTAATGTCAATCTTGTCAAGTGACAGGTTAGGATATGATGTTGTGAATTATGGTGACGTGAATCCTTACGTACTCGTGCTATGTGGTTATTATTATGAAGAAAAATCATTAAAACTCAAAGCGATCCGAACTCCTATAGTAGGTAGGGTTTATTGCCCAACAGTTGAGGAAACCATTTACAGGATAATCCCGAGATAAATCAAACTGACTGAAATAGAAAACATACAAAAAACAGGTGGTTCCATCTAAAGGATAAAAACAAACAAGAAAAAGAAGCAAATAACATATTTCACTTGAGTGAGAAACATAGTTATTTAAGTAATATCTATCTACTCCCAGAATGCTGTTCAAACTGCACAATAAAAGGTTTGAATAGATAGGATATCAAAGCAACAATCTCATTTTCATAAATTTGATTATGCCGCAGTTTATATGTGACTGATTCTCTTTATCGTTTCGGTCCGAATTTCAAGTAATGTACGATGTACGATGAATGAGCTTTTTTACTCAGAGATGTTGAATCAATCTACGTTCAATTAACACGAGCAAGCAGCTATCAGTGTTGCCGCTTGATAGACAAGCGCGCGTACCCCACTCTGTATAATGGGTTGCCTAGCATTACGTGGAATATCTCGGCAAACATCAACGGGAAAAATTGCCGTCAATCAGTGCTCACGTTCTATGTATTGACATGACGCGCATATTTTTATTTATCCATGTGCATTAGATGAAATGAATGCGACGTCTCCCGTTTATATGACTATTGAAACTTAAAAATTAAAAGATCGTTTTCAGTTATTTTCGATATTTAACCGGCTTCAATTGAATAACGATAATATGTCGGAGCAGATGCGATACTCTCGAATTCAGACTGACAATCCGATCTCTGCTGGTGAGAAAGAAGACCTACCTGACTTCGGGCTTCCACCCTAATCATGTCGAATGTCGTACATCCACAACTGGCCGATACGACCGCTCCTGAGGAGGTTCTCCCACTTCTAACAAAGTATCTTTAAGCTCTTCATAGCAGCCGCAGTTTAAATAATCTCAAGCTCGTGCTACTGGAGAGTCTCCGCCCTGAGCTATTGTTTACCGAGAAAACAAATGATGGTTGTAAAGCGTATTTGATCCTCTCTTTTTCCAACACCCAGGAGTCCGTCGATGACGGGTCCCGAGGGAAATCAAGTCGGGTTCTGTGCGGAGCGGAAACTAAAAGGAAGTTACCGAAAACTGCCCGTCGCGAAAATAATCTTCGAGTATTTTAAGTTTAATGAATAAAGGAAACGGCGATAATTATGAGGTGCCGGGAGCGGCGCAATCAAAAGTTATATGCCCCGGAAAATGACTATTTTCCGGCGCTAACGACGCTACTCCGCTATTCCGACGTGTTCCGAAGTTTCCAACTTCTTTTTCCTCTTTCTTCGCCGGTGCAGGTCTTTGGTTCAACGTTCTCCGACGAGAATCGGCACGGTCTTCATCAGCGACCTCTTCCCGGCCCTCCAAAAAGGCCTGGTGCCACCGAAACACACCACTTCTTGCTAAAGCAACACCTGGGTAAGCCTGCTTGATCATATCAAGCGTCTCTGTCGCAGATTTACCGAGTTTCAGACAGAATTTCATCGCGTACATCTGCTCTAACGAACGCTGCATTTTCGGCTTGCACCACTCACAGAAACACGTCGCGCGAAAATGCCTGTCCTGACTCTCCAAGTGCTCGGAGACAACTGACCAGCCGCTCATTCGTACGCTCCGAAGTACAGTCATGGCGGAAGAAAATGAGTCCTATTACTTTCCGGACAAACCTTGTAAAAATCAAGCACTAGACAAAAAAGGTTATTACACATGCCTCTCTTCCCCTTCCTTTAGTGGGCCAGGAATAAAAATAATCGCTCAAAAGTAGATAAAAGATAAATAATAGCTATATTGTCCCAAAACCAAGGGCGCGAGACACCCCAAACGTATGTCCATACGTTTGACCTGGCTGGTGTCCCCTTATAAATCGTAAGCCAACAATACGTTGTGTAGGGGTTGAGTCGGAATAGGTGATCAGCCATGCATGGACACACGGACAGACAGACACTGTTATCGATGCGGCTGAATTAAACAGCGTGCGACACCCCAGATAATAACGGTTTGATTGGGCCGAATAGCTAAACCAAAGGGTTGCAGTCTGCGATCGCGGAACAAGCCTGGACAATTATAAACACGCAGATGCGGCATGAACAAACATTGACTTGCTTTACAAAAAGAAGTATATTAAAAAATGATCAATGCAATGTTTTTTATTTAATTTAGATATGGATATCTACTATGCCGCCAGAATCGCCAGCCTCTAGCGGTCATAGTGGTGACTGGCCATTGAACAACACAGAGCAGCCCCAAAAACGAATACCATATCTGAGTTTGCACTCCACAAGACAGTAGTAGGTATATCCCGACAAGCTGACTTTCAAACTCAAGTTTTTAAACAATCAAAAGAGGGGCTTAATTTATGAGCCCAGGTAGTCGCAATGTTCTCTGAAATTTAACTTGTCATCTAGAAATATCCCCAGGAACTTACGAGGTAGGCGAGATATGGCAACACTGTCGTCTTTGTTAGCTCCCAACAAGAAGCGAACGTCGTTGAGGCGGGAATGCAAAAATAGCTTAAGGATCAACGTTTCCAATGGTGAATTCGTTTTTTAAAATGACAAAATCCTTAGCGTGAAAAAAATATGGGAACCTTATTTTTAACAACCCTCGTAACATCACTTGCGAAAAAAGATTGAAGCATTATATCTCTGATTTTATCGCCCAGTAAGTAGACCATGGCCATGAATAGGGACTCGTTACAGTGTTTTTTTCTGTCTTGTTTTCATTGGGATTAGAAAGTTTATACAAATATTTCTTGGTTTAAATCGAAAAACGCTATTTTAGCGACACTTCGCCCTTTTATACTTTGCATAAATAAATCCGGATTATTATTATTATCAAGTCGAATGACGCATTCTTAAGTTTGACGTCAGGGATACTTATCTTCTTTTGGAGGTTATGAAAGCTATACGTCTCCAACTCGGGTAATTTTACCAATACACATATTCCACGTACCATCGTTTTCTCCCTATATTTGCCCTTAAAAATTGGACAAATGTTTACGCATGTTTCCATCGCCTCGATGTAAAATCCAACCCTGCGTGATCCCGCGTATGCGGCTGCTCAACCGCGGTTGTTCCGTGTGTACCTCCGGTTTATTTTCCTTTCATTCCAAACTTAATGCGTTTTGTGGACCACGAGGAATCGTTTCGAAATGGAAATTGTTCGAATCGTCAATCGTGGGGCGCGCCCCGTTTACAACACACGAGACACGCACACATACAAACAACCTTTTCTATTACAATTTGTTAGTCGTTGTAAGAGATGCATATAAATGTGTCACACTGAGAATATGGGCGCGGGACACGGTTTTCGTGAAGGAATGGAGGAACTAAGATACATGACACGAAGTAAAACGAATAGAGAACGCACAGGGGCTATAAAAAGCATGGATACCTCAAAATACGTATCCTTGAGAAAAATGTACAACGAGAGTGTAAGGTTTAAAAAACGGGCATTGAACGGCGATGTTTAAAGTGACCTTGATTATGACTTTAAATGCAATCTTAAGTGCATGACAATTTTCTTAAATGGTTATTTTGACAGCGGAAACTTTCACGTTCAAGTAAGCCCTTGACTATGACCTTCGGTATTATGGGTAAAACTACGGAAAGTAACATAGTATCGTAAAAGACGTTTTTATAGAGGAAAGCATAGCAAAACAGTGTTGCAAACTTTGTAAACGAACGATGACCTTGAACGTGACCTTAACTATGAACTTCAAGGTCATTTGAAGATCAAATGCACTTTCAACATGAAACATCTATTATTAATTCCTTAAATAACAGATTGAAGGCGACTTGCCAATGAACATGAGAATGACCTTCAATTTCATTTGAAGGTCAGATAAACGTTCAAGTAAACTCGTAACTTTTTGTCAGGAATATAAAACAGCGAAACCTTCTGCCCTCAAGGTCACTATCATGTACTTGACCCACCTTGACTACGATCTTCAAGGTTATTTGAAGATCAAATGCATTTTTTATGGATGCTCATTCAAGGTCATCGTCAAGGTTATGTAAATGGCATTGAACGTGACCTTGATTATGACTTTGAATACAATTTTATGTGCAAGACAAATTTCTTAAATGGATATAATCTATTTTGACGGCGGAAAATTTCACGTTCAAGTAAGTCCTTGACTATGACCTTCGGTATTAGGGGTAAAATTACCGAAAGTACAAAGTATCGAAAAAGACGTTTTCATAGAGAAAAATGTAGCAGAACAGTGTTGCAAACTTTGGAAACGAAATGACGTTGAACGTGAACCTTGACTATGAACTTCAAGGCATTCTATTTTTCTTACATGGAAACCCCACCGGTTAAATCAAAGAGCAGAAAAAATTATATTCAAGTATGTCCATGACCTTGACTATGACCATCAAGGTCATTTGAAGATTAAATACACTTTCAACATGAAACATCTATTATTAATTCCTGAAATGACAGATTGCAGGCGACTTGCCAATGGACATGACAATGTCATTTGAAGGTCAGACAAAACGTTCAAGTAAACTCGTAACTTTTTGTCGGAGATATAAAACAGCGAAACGTTCTGCGGTCAAGGTCACTATCATATACTTGACCCACCTTGACTACGATCTTCAAGGTTATTTGAAGATCAAATGCATTTTTTATGGATGCTCATTCAAGGTCATCGTCAAGGTTATGTAAATGGCATTGAACGTGACCTTGATTATGACTTTGAATTCAATTTTATGTGCAAGACAAATTTCTTAAATGGATATAATCTATTTTGACGGCGGAAAATTTCACGTTCAAGTAAGTCCTTGACTATGACCTTCGGTATTATGGGTAAAATTTCGGAAAGTGCATAGTATCGTAAAAGGCGTTTTTATAGAGAAAAATGTAGCAGAACAGTGTTGCAAACTTTGGAAACGAACGATGACCTTGAACCTTAACTGTGAACTTCAAGGTCATTCGTAAGGCAAGTTATTTTTCTTACATTGAATCCCCACCGGTTAAATCAAAGGGCAGAAAAAATTATTATCAAGTATGTACATGGCCTTGACTATGACCATCAAGGTCATTTGAAGATTAAATGCACTTTCAACATGAAACATCTATTATTAATTCCTTAAATAACGGATTGCAGGCGACTTGCCAATGAACATGACAATGACCTTCAATGTCATTTGCAGGTCAGATAAACGTTTAAGTGAACTCGTAACTTTTTGAAGACAACGAAACCTTCTGCGGTCAAGGTCACTGTCATGTACTTGACCCACCTTGTCTACGATCTTCAAGGTTGCAGTTCAAATGGATTTTCTATGGATGCCCATTCAAGGTCGTCATGAAGGTCATGTAAACGGTCACCATTTGAACATTTTTACAAAATATGTTGTCCTCTCCAAACCTTTAAGACGCCCCAAAATGACCTTGAAAGTCATAATCGGGGTCATGAACATTTTTCAGTCTCTACGTTTCCGGTTTGAAAAAAATATGAGTTTCCATTTCAGACAACTGTCTCGACCTTCAAATGACCTTGGAGTTCATAGTGAAGGTCACGTTCAAGGTCACAAATCAGACGAACCTTTTCAAATATTATAGCTTTGATTTTTCTCAGGGAAAACTTATTTTTCGAGATATTTTGACACCCTGTACATTGAAATACGACAGCACAAAGTGTCGTCTATACAAAACGGAAAAAAGTGACCTAGTTCCCTGCAGTATCGATCAGCGTTAGCATAATGAGAGTGTCAGCTTGAGGGAAACTTGAACCTAAGAGGAAGCCAAAGGGTTCATCTTACCCTCCAACCTCACGGCGGCGATCATCGATTATTTCTCATATGCATATATTCAAAAGCTTCACCCCAATATTCTGGCAGAAAAGCACTCGACCGAACGCAGAAGATGCCCTCGCGACTCTATTTTCCGGGAAGCCTAGAGCGTGCTTGAATGCGGAGAAAAAAGGGACCGTAGCCTCACGAAAACGATATATCACAAACTTTTGTGGAGAATTATTACTACACTAATAATATATATTCACATTTAGTATGAGTACACTTTCAAATATAGCATATCTGAGAGTTTTCTGGACGTTCGGCAACACTGTCTGAATAAAGCACCGTACATGAAATTCGAATATTCCACCGCATCTCTAGTAAAATAACTGACCTTGACAGCTTTCTAACTGCAAATATCTCCGCACAGAATCGTCATTTTTACCACCATACAGATAACACGTATTTATTGATTATTTCTTTTAATAAAGGCAAAAAGTGGTTGGGGACCTGCCACTTACTGTCAACAAGTAGGTGCTTAATGGCTATCTGCAAGAAGTTTATAGGAAAAAACACACGGTAGGTGATGTTGAATCAGTAAAATCGCACATCAATTGAAGATAATAATATAAGCTTGAATAAACAATCGACAATATTGAATAAAAACATGAATTTTATTCAAAAATCGAACACTTTTTCAAAATTTTGACTAAATTATATGCAATTTCTTAATATTCAATAAGCTGGTGATGTTTCAATGACAAGTTGTCATCTCATACTTTGACAGTATTTTGTTTGCATCATTTCATAGCTATTGGATGCTAAAATTTGTTGATTGGAACTTGAAGCTGTATTTGACGGCCTGTTACCCTATAGGTGGAGAATAACAGACAGTTGATTTGACAATCCCAGTGTAATCCACCCTCTCCAACTCATACTTTCTAATAAGGATAAGATAGCTAGCTCTGTTCGATATCTCTCTCAAAATTGATGACAGTGCCCAACTTCATGGCCACATAATGACTCTCTTCAACATGCTGAGAATAAAGTGCAAACACAGAGCAGTCAAATTGATGCAGGACATCATAGCTTAATCACTGCTGATGAGGAACAAAAACAATTTTTATTGCGTTGCGTGCAGGTACGTCCTGACTGTAAAAGAAAAACTAAAAAGTTTACGTATCTCAAATCGAACAAAAACTTTTAAACGTTAGAACGCCCATGGGCAGTGGGAGACAGAGAGAAGGCTTTAGATGGTGTCGTGAAAGGGAGCCGGTTGATTTAGGGTGTAAACGTAGTGATAAAAAGCGGAAATAATGGGGAGGCCGCCAAAGATAAAGCAGCGTCGGTCGCGAAAGACATTCGCCCGCAGATAAGTAGATGCTGCTATAGCTGTAAAAGCCCCATTTCCAGATCCACACCAGATGGTGGTGGATGTTGATTTATGACATACATCGATAGGATGAGCGATACAAATATAGGCTATCGTTGTGTAAAAAGAAAGGTTATGAATACAAGAGGGACAGAAAACGCTGAACCTTCCCGAAATCGTTTTATTTGTGGTGGGATTTTGAAATGAATTACACATATGCAACTTTTTTTTCTCTACAAGATGGCACAGGTGAATGGAGTTTTTAATTCTGATTGTCATATATGGACATTGCCAAACCTTCGTCATTTAAAAAAGAACTTCCTAGGTAGACCTTGAAGCTATCAGATAATTTGTTTCGTATTCTGGATTTATCGAAAAATCGTTGTTTTAAAGGGTTTTCCTTTAAAGACTTATAGCTTTCTTGCCAAGCAGGCTTTCGTGATTGTATTTTTACATTAATAGCTTCCTCCACTCAAGCAGTCTTGCAGACTAAATAAAAGACGAACTTAAGCAGGTAAGACTGAGTGCAGGAGAGTGAAATGTAGATAGTTGTAGGTAAATCAAGTTCAAAGAAACATATTTAATAAGCAACTATAGTGAATTTCTCTGGCTAGGTACCAGAGGAGAACTGTAAAAATGGTCATAAAAATGTGTTAAATAAGCAAATAAAAAAGCAAATAGAAAAGAAAGGTCACGGAGCTCTCAGAGCGCGTTGGGCCCATAAATTTATATAGGTGTCACTTCTAGTGTTTATAAAAATAAAAGGATACGAGCCTTCAAGTTACAAGTGATAAGTGCCTTCTCTTATTTTATGGACTAAGAAATATAAACCGTACGTCGTCCAATGAAGCAAAACTATTCTCCAATTCTTATTATAGCCTCCTTTTTATGAAACGGCCTTCTTTTCCTTGACAATGTGGACACGTAAGAAAGAAATATCTTCATATGAAGCCGACAAGGATCGCTCTCAGAAACGTACTTGTCGGCGACTGCTCTCAATAATCGATCCCGGTAGTAGATGGCGCCTTATATGGTCCTATTTTGATAGACATCATGCCTGGGATAGAGCATAGTTGCTACGGTTTGGTTTGGTTGCCCCTGAGACCAAGTGCGGATCATGCTGATGAGTTGCCAAAAAGCACGAAACAAGCTGTTTTTTGTCGAACGGACCAAACCAGCACGTTCAGAACGTTGATTAAATTTTCAGCTTTGATTCAATCTGTCATGGTTATACCATGAATAATTCTGTTGGCTCCATAAAATCGTACAAACCAATTTTCCGCGATTACTGGGTCTCTCTAGAGTGAAATTGTCCTCCAGCTGTCTGCACGTTTGTTGATATCAGACACGATAATTTTCATACGTACACACGGATATGCGGCGTGTAATTTTCATTTTAATTAACCGTACTCAAGGTTCTGTCAGGAAGACTGAATTCCCTCAAGGAGTACGTTCACCTACCAGGATCTTATTGGAGTTATTCTTTCAATCTTTGAGACTGGATAGTTTGACCACTATATTTATCTTTAGAATCTCTTTGATAAATTTAATAAAATACAAACTATGTAGTGGATACAGACGTGTAAGAAATTTGGTGAAAAATTACCACACTTGGCAACACTGGCCAACTCATCGCATCGATGATTCCGTGGCGTAAGTCTGGTTGCCTATATTTTCAGCTTGACGCAAATTATAAATAAAATAGTGATTCTGCATTTTTCGGCTTGACAGCGCTGCATGTCCGTTAGTGCATTATTGTAAATTGAGCCTCATGTGTTCTGTGATTGAGATACTTGATTGAAAATTCAGACATTCGGACCGGAGTATAATGAAAAACATTTCTTTGCTTTGCTTATGTTGGATGACATGGGGGGTAGGGGGGACTAGATGATGATTACGTCATCGGTAGTTATTTACTTTTTTACACGAATGGCAACCCTCACATTGTCTTTGCTTGAAAACGAAACGCATTTTCGGGGATTCCCGCAAATAATGCATACGTTAGTGAACAGCGCGCGGTAATTCCCCTACTCGCTTTAGAACCGAGTAGGGGAATTGCCACGCGGTGTTCACTTGTCTGAATTTCCTTTATCAGTGTATTGTTTCGTTTGAATACTATAGCGAGTAGACGTATTGTAAGCATAGTAAAGCAAGTTAACATTTGTGTTACCATTGATTCCATTAGCCAAAGTTTAATGTTTAAATAAGATGTCGTTTCACATAGACAAATCCAAGTTATACCAAAAATTGTTTGAAAGTTTCAAAAAATCTCATACAAGTACGAAAGTACAAAATGTACAAAAGTTAGTTAACGAAGTATGGTGAAATTACAAATTACAAGCAAAATCCGACAAGGAACTAGATATTATTGTAAGAGAATCGAAGAAGAATTACAAGCGGCGACTAAGAATAAATCCAATCTACTAAATTTTCTTTCTAAGGTGAGTGATGCAATCATTTTAGGTACCTATGAGTACTAGAAATATTAGAAATCGCCAAAAAGTTTCTATTTACTGATTAGAAAATATTATGACCTATCTCAAAGTATAGAGGTAATATTCATTATATTATAGATTTATTTCTTATGATTAATTCCGTCAATTGGTCACAAAGTACAGGATGTTAGTTTTATACATAAGAAAATTCTAAGGACAATTTTAACCAAAACGTGTTCCTCGTGTAAATCCGGTGCGTAGACAACGAATTTGACGTCACTTTTTCGCTAAGTTCGCGACACGAGCATATTCTGACAGCAATATTCCAAATTGGCGTCACAAATTCACTTCAACCAGATACTAAAATGGAACTTTTACGGCTCAAATACCGAAATCCTTGTCAACAGTCCACGTTTTTCCTTCTCGCTGCATTTTATATCGTTACGGTCCCGACGAAAGATCTAGCGGAGGCAATCCGTATCGCCCCATTAATAAAGGGGCCATTTCACATGTCGCCGCTTTCCGAAATAGCTGGAAAAACGAATCAAGCCACTCGACAAATGAAATTAATTCGCCCGGACGACAACAGAGGGCGCCGACACAGCCGCCGTTGATTCTATTTTTGACAGTCGTTCACGCTACGACAATCATCGAACAGCTATAAGTGTACAGATTACCAAAAGTAAAAGCACTAGCAGAAATACCGTTCGGAAGAAGAACCATATATTCTTTTCTGCAACGGATGGTTTCTACAAAGCGGTGTTCCGTATGGTTTATCGTTACTAAAACGGACTAATAATAGAGCCAAATCTCGTCCCCTGAGACGATGCTGTTCACATACCGAGATTGCCCCTTATCAAACATCTTTCGGCGCCAAGTCGTAGACGAGTCTTCTGCTCTTCGGTCAGACTATGCAGTACCCAGAAAAAACAGAGTCGCCACTTTTTACAAAAAAAAAACAGTTACTTGATCGATTGCGCAGCGATACTACTATTCTTGATTCTGTAAACTGTGCCTAAAATGCAGATGAATAATGTGTGCGTTTCTCTCTATCTCACACAACCCCTTTTGTTTTTGTTGTGACGTGCGATGAGATGAAAAAAAAAATACCTCGACTCGGAATGGGGTTGGTTTAATTTCGGTCTGTGTTGTTTTTGTCGGTCTCCGAAACATGTCGGTTGATTGGTATTTAATAGGCGCGTCCTGTTTTTTGCGAACGGCATTAGATTACATGCTGCATAAAAGATAAAAAATGAATTAGGAATACAATCGGTATTTAATATTCTCTTACGGGAATAACAAGCCCCGACCGAAGTGAATCGACCCTCTTACCCAGAAATCAGAGTATGCTTTTGCGGAGGCCTTTTTTATATCAAAGCAGTCCGTAAAAAAACGACTAATATCTTAAAACTGTTGTACGTCATGATCTGGTTGGAAGCTAGGTAAATTTGGTGTAGATTCCGAATTCAATGTTAGTTTATTGCTAGGATTCACGGGTTGCCCCTGAGACCTAGTTGTTTACGAAATACTTCAAAGTCTCCGTTTAGGATCATTCCACGATGATACTGAGATTTAGCACCCCAAATTTACGAAATCTATGCGCAGCTTGTCACTAATGATAAACGGGATCAGATAAATATGAAGTGACGTCGGATTATGTTTCAGCGGTACCGTTTGAACCGCATTAAATCGTTTTAATTTTTAGTTACCATGTACTTTTTGAAGCCCTGAAACCGAATCCGGGGATCATTCAGTCCGGAAATTTTCACAATTCTGCCAGCAAACGATGCCATGTAACATACAGTACCTAAGCATTGTTCTGTCTCGCTCGTTATTGTGTAAACACCGGCGTGGGTAGCAAGAGAAATTTGGTTTGTCGGTATTACCGATGAATGTATGGCGTTACAGAATCTTGAGATTAAAAAGACATGAGAAACGGCAAACTTATTAGAAATTCCTTCTCATTTATCCGTTCGCCATATTCATCTCAGGATATAACCATATCGATGATTAATTGGTTTCTTAAGTGGGTAGGTGCCACAATAAATCAGATTCATTAGGAGCGTATTCCACCAGGTTATAGTACGGGAATTTTAAATAAAATTTGATGACAATCTACCAAGAAGCACAATACTAGATTAATTTGATTCACTTGTCTGAGTACAGGAATGTCTTCTTCGGTACGGTGTGAAGAAGCCCACAGGTACTTTGAATTTTGTCAAAGTATGAGATGATAGCTTGTTATTGAAGCATCTTCAGTCAAAATTTAAAATATTGTTTGATTTTTGAATAAAATTCATGTTTTTCACTATTGTTAATTGTTTATTCAAGTTTATATTATTTTCTGCAATTGATATGCGATTTGACATGCATTAAGAGTCATCAAAAACAGTTAAAACGTCATATTAAATGTAATAGCTAGAAAATCTACCTATTATTTCTTGCATTTCTATTGGTGAATTGAATGGATGATCCGTCTTTTGAAAATTGATAAGAAATAGCAAAATACATGAAAATTGTCCTGTTTACTCTGTACAAAAATATTATGTTGGGAAGAAAAAGTTCAATTCAATATTTCAATAAAAAACACTCATATTCAAGGAGCTTTAATAGACTCCATGTTTTTTCCTATTGACTCAAGTGACCGTTAAATATTAATGTTGGTGTAATCCACTCTTAATCTATAAAATTACTAATATTGGAAAATGGTTCATTTTAATTAACACAAAAAGATGGAGAGGGGTAAACGCAATTAAATACACTACCCCTGGACTAACATGTTGATCACAGCAACAAATGTCTTAAATATGGCAGGTGTTGATCCCTTATGTAAATGAGGGACGTGCAATATAAATCAAGGCGGTTCATTGAGGATAAAAGGCACAGTTATGCAATTGCAATAAATCTAGGCGACTAGACCGTTCTTCGAGTTCCACACCTGAGAAAATGGAATATGCGAATTCCTAGAGCAGTTTCATAGCGTTAAATTCATCCTGTTGACGTCTAGCGAAATTTATTTGTTTATACAGCGTGTTTCAAATTCGACCCTCACCACGTTTCGGAGAGAGACTGAAAAAACGGATTTTCCTTAAATGTTTTAATTTTTTCCTGATTTTATTTATAGTGCGATTTCAAAACAAATTGCAGTGTTTCTTATTCTCGGCGTTGTTAAATTGTCAATCTGACTTTTCTTCTTTCCAACTTTGTTTTTTCATATGGACACCTCTTGTATATTATAATAAATAAAATAAATTCAGTGATGTAGTTTGCGGTGAGTTTGTTGTTCCATGAAAATTATAAGGAAATAAAGAGGTATGGTGAAACCTGAACGCAAAATGGAAATGTTTTCTTCTCCGTCCTCCAAAATCTGTTGCTATGTACAATTTGAGGCGTACATTCAGAGCTGGCGAATACGACCGCTCCTTTGTCCCTAGGAGGAGGGATGCTTTCCCAGCATTAACAAAGTTTCTATAAACACGTCATAGCGGACGAGGTGCCCCGTCATTTAGGCTTATGCCTACGCAGCAGTCGTGATAAATAAAAAGAAAAAGATGACAGTCGATTCGAGCGGATGCAGAAAAGGCGTATCATCGGCTACAAACTTGTCATTCAATTAGCATTAGTAATTAAGAAGGACCACATGGTGTTAGCCGAAGTCCCCGTTTTATGGCTCATATAAAACCTGAGAAGGTATCTAACGGCACTGCACGGCACAGTGCGGCTCCGCTGGGAAATTTATAACTTTACTAATTTTTAATTACATCACGGAACAACGTAAAAGTCTCCGATTTATCTCTTTTACAGGACCTGTTTCTCTCCTTCAATGCTTCTTATCAGTCCAGCTGGTTAGCTGTCCCTTGCAACAAGTCGATGTCAACATGCTTAATGTGTTTTAAACTTTCTCATTTTGTGGGCAATTAAGAGTCGTCTTATCACAAACATTTATTGAATTTCCATTAATTGCATAAATGTTTCGAAATGGGACTTTTCTTAGTACAGAGTCAATTAACTTGACGTCATTTTTTTAATGAACCCTTCATTAGCAATCTACGCGATGTTCATTCTGCGTTTAGTTATGAACATGATAAATTTACTTCTGTCACTATAAACTTCACATATATAATTAAAGTAATATTTATTATTCTTACTACTCGGCGCTCAATATACATCATGACATTTTCACCACAATACATTATTATGTGAAAAACCAAAAAAAAAACGCAAAAAAACGACAAAATGTCACTTTTCAAGATACGTAATACCCGTGCCGTTCAGAAAATATGTTTATAGTTAGGACATAAACTAACCTTTTATCTAATTACCCCGGAAACCTCCCTGATTTACAACCTCCATCCCTCTACAATATGCATACTGTGCTCTGGCAAACTGCTTTCCAAAAAAAAAGCTGCAAAAACTGGCACTGGCGTAATTAAATCCCGCTAAAAATTCGGCGGCGAGCGGCGGGAAATTTTTAACGCAACTACCACTGAAAAGAAATTTGCATGAAAATGATGGGACAGGGTATAACGAATTAGGGACCAATTAAACAGCACTGCGCGTAAATAGAGTCATGATCTCGTGGCGAAAAGCTCAGTTAACGGCCTCTTTTGGCTTTATAGAAGAAACATGGAAGGTTGCAGTTTGTTAGAAGTTGTTGGAAAGCAGTTTTAAGGTGCGCGACATCAGCAAAGCTTCTGGTCCCGACTTGATTCCTGTTGTTCTTTCGCGTCTCTTCCAGATATATTACGAAGCCTGGAAATTTGCTCAAGTCCAGCCCATCCCAAAAAAATGACGCCAAGTGAATTGAGTCTATACTTCCTAGGCCTTTGTCGGAGGTTTAAAAGAAAAGGATGAGCCATTCCGTTTCAAAAGACGAAATCGAACCGTGATCAGGTAGGTTCACTATATCCAACCTCTGCACAGCAAACTATAAAGAAAATCTGTCATATTTCTGTTTTCATGGGAGACGTAGTAAAAATATGTGTGAGTTATATGCCTAACAGGTGGATAGCATCACTATAACCGCAGCTTCTTAATAATAGAAGGTCTCTCACTGATACCGAATATGCAGCAATTTACGACTATTTACCACATACAGCTTCCAACAAACAATTTTCACTATGTTCCAGCGACAGAAGTATTCAACTCGCGATACTATTCGAACTTCGGTTCACAAGTTTTATGTTGCCCAAAGATTCCGAGTTTTAAGAATATCTAAAATTACCGGACTATAACGCTGTTAGGCGGGGTATTGTAGGTATGAACATATTACAAAAGTAAGTGCGTGCTAGTGGATCGTCTAAAACGTGTCATTTTCGGCTTCGTGACGATCGTTTCATCCAATATTGGATCTTACAAAATTTTTGGTCACAAAAAAAACATATTTTAATATATATTCCGAGTCTTAAGAATGTCTAAAATTACCGAACCTTAATGCTGTTAGGCGAGGTATTGTAGGTATGAACATATTACAAAAGCAAGTGCGTGCTAGCGGATCGTCTAAGACGTTTCATTTTCAGCTTCATGACGATCGTCTCATCCAAAGATGGATCATACCGAATGACGCTGCCCTCCTTTTTTGGACACAAAATAAACATACATATTTTAATATATATGCTCCGAGCTTCAAGAGCGTCTAAAATTACCGAACTATAACGCTGTTAGGCGAGGTATTGTAGGTATCAACATTTTACAAAAGCAAGTGCGTGCTAGCGGATCGTCTAAGACGTTTCATTTTCAGCTTCATGACGATCGTTTCATCCAAAGATGGATCATACCGAATGACGCTGCCCTCCTATTTTGGGCACAAAATAAACATACATATTTTAATATATATGCTCCGAGCTTCAAGAATGTCTAAAATTACCGAACTATAACGCTGTTAGGCGAGGTATTGTAGGTATGAACATATTACAAAAGCAAGTGCGTGCTAGCGGATCGTCTAAGACGTTTCATTTTCAGCTTCATGACGAGCATTTCATCCAAAGATGGATCATACCGAATGACGCTGCCCTCCTTTTTTGGGCACAAAATAAACATACATATTTTAATATATATGCTCCGAGCTTCAAAAGTGTCTAAAATTACCAAACTATAACGCTGTTAGGCGGGGTATTGTAAGTACGCTCAGTCCCCAACAAGCAGTTTGTCAGTTTGTGTCTGTTGTATAACAATGTCTCGTAGGTACTGAGTCAATCTACTTGAAGAAACACTCAGAGAACCATCAAACACAAATTAAATGTTGGACGAAATGAGTGGTACATTTAAGGGTCAGAAAATTCAGAAAAATATATGTATAGATATAAAAACAGTTATGTCATAATTTACATAAGCATCGCAGAACGCTCAAGTAAATATTTCTCCTGTAGCGGTGTGTCAGTGACGACACCGCCACAGACCAGTTGGAGTTTGTTACAAATGGCTAGAAATCTTGCTAAAAGCCGTGTTCCAATGTTCTGAATTCTATGGTGTAATATTAAACAACGACGATTCAACAGCAACGGCGAAGTATATAGCGTAACCGAGACAGAGTCACATTGTTGATAAACCGCCAAAGTTAAGCCGGAGATTTCCACTGACTGTTATCCCAGTATGTATGTGTGGTGCGGGTTGTAAGTACGGAGTTGCTGTAACTATTTCCTGTGCTTCCCTTCTTGCTCGCTTGCTTACGTCAACTCGCTCAAACTTTGGGTAATTAAATAATACTAATGATGGCAGCTGGAAACTTCGCGTGCCCAGTGACGTCACCTACATGTTCAATGCAGAGGATTTCTAGTGAGATGCTAGGAAATACTTCATATCGTATAACATCCATGATCTGTAAGGGTAAAGACGCGGCGTGGAATACTACTTCAAGGTCACATCGCTTCAAGGTAAGGTCATTTGCAATTTCAACGTCATTTGCGTTTCAAGGTTACACAATTTCAAGGTCACACGATTTCAAGGTCATTGACACTTCATGGTCGTGTGACGTCCAGATCGGCACCCGATGCCGTTCCAGGACATATAAACCCCATCTACTCACAGGGCTAAGGAGTTGCTCCGCTGACTAGCTAATGCAGTTAGTTCTGCAGACGAAAATCCGGTTAGTGAGTGACATTTTTCCAATAGGCGGCCTCAAGCATCTCGCCGGAACAGTTGATAAGACGAACGAGTAGTTGCAAAGAACGGTTACCAAGTTTCCAAGCGGGCAACATTGAGCGCTATTTTGACCACAAGAAATGTGGGAACCTTATCTTCGACTTAGCATTCTGAACTCCTGCATGTAGAGTGCTATCATCAGCAAAGCTGTGGATGGAATTGATCGTACAGGAGAGGAGGTTGTTGATACGTAATAGAAATCCAAGATTATCAGATTGAACGTTATGTTGGAGGATAAGCTTTGGCGCTGCGGTACGCCACTGGTATCATATTACTCGGTTGTTGCCAAAATGCAAGCAACATCGCTTCTAATAGCGGAACACTTCACCAAAACTACATTAGCGTAAAATCATTTTGAATAAATGTAGCAAGTTTCTAACATAGCGAGCTGTTGTTACCATGTTACTAGCCCGCCAGTCAAATAACGCGGTTCGACACACCGCACTTTGGTACAGTCAGTTTAGAAAAAAATAGATTGCTGCTGGTTTTAAGGTGCTTTACAAAAAAAGACAGTGGTGTTTTGGTGTTATGACGTGGGTGTCAAATGTCTCCAAAGTGGAAATTAGGTCTACTTCCAACTCTTTTGAGGGAAACAGGATACCTGCGCAGCAAACTAGGTGAGCTTTGCATACTCATCTTCTTGTGTGTTAGGGTTGACATCCTATGTTTTTTAAATAAATTGCGCTCGTTGCATACACTGAGAGATTAGTCATATACTGAGGTATTTGGGAAAAAACAAAATTTGGCCAAATCGTTTTTAGTTTTGTCTGACTTTACGTTAAGAAATGTCAAAAAACTTTGAATTTTGTGCACTTCGGGACGACACTGTATCTTTTCCTATGACTTCAATGATGTAGCACGTTACATTTGTGTTTTTAGTTATAAACAAACGTGTTTTTTCTATTTTTTCATTTTATTTAAGTAGGAGCTGCAAACAAATGGTTGATGTAAGATTGTGTGATTACTGAATTTAACCTAGTCTTCTCTCCAATGCATCTGTAAATATACAAGGGGTTAATTAAGTATGCACCATAAATTTAACACACGCTTCTTTGGGTAATTCTAAGACAAAATATTCATATAAACATAGTCCGCAAATTATTCGTTCCCAAGATACAGGATGTAGAAATAAAAAAAATGTTTTCGGTAGTAAATGAAAGGGCAATAACTTAAAATATCTGTACTACTCTCTCAGAAATTGCTTTCTTCACCAAAGCTAAGAGACAACATTGTAATAAAGATAAACGAAAACAAACGTTGACATTGTTGCCAAGCATGCTTCAAATAGTCTTTGTTACCAAAAAACAAGTTGAGGAAATAATTTTTTCTCGGTCACTGAGTATATGCACGTGCAAAGTGTCCGATTATTCAAGCTTTTGCGTGAATCGTGAGCCCAAATGAAATCCAGGGATCTGTTAAATGTGTTTCGGGAAAGAAAAACTCAATTAAAATCCGCGTCTTTCCTTTTAACGCTAAGAGCAAAAGCAGGTCGGTCCAGATACAGAATCTAGTTAAAAGTTTTTTTTCCTTTGCCCGCTAAATCTTTTAAACTGTTTCGCCGCCGAGCCGTGTTGGTGTTGGTAGCTGCTGGCGACCTAGAAATCGCGTTTTAGCTTTGTGATAAATTGGATTTGTACAATCGCCGACAATAAATCCCGAGATTCGCGTTAAGCACGACACGGAATTTACCGAACTACATAAAGAAGTTTGTGTTCGTGATTCTGTTACTTTGATACAGCAGGTCCAAGTGTACGAAGCTTATACGAGATCCGTGAATTTAGCGATGAAGCTGGCAACGTAGCTCCAATTTGGCAACACTGGAGGCGCCATGTAATACGCCTTCAGTACGAGTAGCAATTCTTGTTCTGTGAAACTATTGTGTTCTGAAAATGAATGACATCTCCATAATCTCCGAAATGTTCCGCAATTACAAAGCTAGAAGCAGAAGAACTTCCAAAAATAGAGTCAGGTGTAACCGTATTTTAAACATGAAACAGTACAGCCTGGCGAAAGCACTTTTCTTGATATACCGTTTTATGCTCCACAGAAAACCGTGATGAAAAGATACCAGCTTTTAAAGCCTTGTCCGTCGAAGAGATGCGTGAAAGAATGACTATCTATTATAGTCAACCATGAACGTCTTCGAATCATGTTTTTACGTTCTTTAGGCTGGAACTAGCAGCCACAGATGGTGCATCTTTTCTCAATTACCATGCATATTGCGTCGCTATTTTCCCTTTTGCTTTGATTGAGCCTTTGCCTAAAGTTGCTCAGCCATCTGAGCTGAAAGATTTGCGTAATATTAGTATATTGCCAACATTGTCTAAATTGCTTGATTCAATAATAGATGTTCAGATAAGAGAACACTTAAGAACGAATAACCTCATTATAGATACACAATCAGGGTTCCGTCCGGCGCGTAGCTGTGCAACAGCATTGCTGGGAGTGGTGGATGATATATTATGCAGTGCTGACAAAGGTAACCTGACTGCCTTGGCGCTCTTAGATTATACGAAGGCATTTGACAGGATACCTACTCTTAGCCATTCTCCACCTTTACGGAGTCTCGGCCGATGCAGAGTCTCTACTTCAGCGATCGTCAACAGCAGGTAATACTGAATGATAAGTACTCCACGCCATTGAAACTGACCATTGGTGTTCCTCAGGGCTCTATTCTGGGTCCGCTAATGTTCATTATTTACACCTATAATCTATACTTCAGTCTTCACTCTTGTAAAGCTCTCGAAACGTATGCTTACACTTGAATCCGGCTAAAAGTATGTTATTTGGGCCGAAAAATTGGAGAGACCATTGTGAACCTCTGGTGAAAATAAACCTCGATAACAATACTTTATAAATAAGCTCGATAGCGCGTAATTTAGGCTTATACCTTGGCAAAAACTTATGGTTTGAGGATCATGTTAACAAGTGCTCCAGAAGGGCGTATTGTAATTTAAAGACGATATACGGTCAAAAATCTTACATGAACCAACAAAATTAAAGTCATACTATGCAATTCTCTTGTTCTGTCGCATTTTAACTTCTGTGATGTCGTCGATGACAAATGTCCAACTAAATTCACCTCTGATGAAATACAACGCGTGCAGAATTCTTGTCCGAGACTTATATTTGGTTTAAGAAAATCATCAAAGCTTACTGATGCTGGCTGGCTGAACATGAAGCAACGCAGGCTGCTTCATAGCCTCGTTCAGTACCATAAGATTATTATACATAAACTACCATCCTACTTACACGAAAAAATTCATTTCCGTTAGAATCACAACAGAGACTCTGAACTTTATCTTCAAGATTACAGTCAATGATAGCATCCCAAATAGCCTGCACGTTGCCTGAATAATTGTCCAAATTGGGCAGAGCGATAAGTTGCTCTTCATTTTCATATGTTATAGCAATCAGTGACAACAATTTTCCATCTCAGTGGACAGTTACAGTATCCGGTTCCTCGCTGTTTAAATCAAGCTTCTGCTTATAGGAAACTCGTCAGTGTTATGTCCAAGTGTCTAAATGGATGCTTCAATAAAAAACAGTTGGTCTGCCATTACGAAAATTGATTCTAGCTAGAGTGAAAGAAACTGCAACTGGTTCATAACTATCTTCATCTTATTTAACAGTTAGGAGTAGCTGATAATCAAATCCCGAATAAGCCCTAGTTAGAACATGCAAGTCACTCAATGGGTCTTGAATTTTGTGATATTGGATTGCAGAATACCAAATCATCGATTTTATCACGGCACTTAATTATCTGCAGCATATCCAAAATTAACGTTTGGCTTACTGAAATATTTAACGTATAAAATTTGAATTACAACCATCAAATTCCGTGATGAAAACTTCGATTCTCATAAATCTGTCAATATTAATCAATTATTCAATTTGGAAGTATTTTTACACACGCATCTCATTTTGCTATAAATAAATATAGTTCAATGTGAAAATAATTTCGCACGATGAATAATATATGGTCCGTTCCGTTTTATAGCTCTTTAAATAAACTTGAATCAATGAACGTTTTATAATAGAAACGGTGCAATTCGTAACGCAACAAAGGTCTAATATGAAAAGAAATATTGTGAGCTGCTGATTCAGATGGATATGGACGTTGAGCGCCACAGAATAGTCAATGCGAAATATACTAAGTGACATATAAATCCGAACACCCAGTTTAAATGGTTTTATTTTAATAAAATTTTGTATAAGTACTTAATGAAGCATAATAAGTAAATGATAAAATTTTCAAAATGATTGAATTACTTTAAAGCCCTTTGACCTTTAATAATGAGTGGATGCACCCTGATGTGCTACGCATTCTCCAACGCGCCTAGGCATGCTTCTGATCAGGTTGGCAATGTCCTCCTGTGGTATCTCATTCCAGGCAACCACCAACTCCTCTCGAAGTGCTTCTAGAGTCTGAGGAGGACGTTGCAAATTGAGCAATCTCCTACCCATCATATCCCACACGTGCTCAATTGGGGATAAGTCGGGAGATCTTGGTGGCCATGGTAACAATGTGACATCATTATGTTGAAAGAAGTCTATTGTGACTCTTGCAACATGTGGGGTTCTAGAACTTCGTGGATATTACGTTGCGCGTTCATGTTACCTCTGATGAAGATTAAAGGTGACCTGGAACCATAAGCTACAGCACCCCAAACCATAACTCCAACAGTGTGATGAACATGTCTTTCAACAAAAAACTGTGGATTCCTCCTTTCACCACGTCGCCTTCTAACCCTGGCACGACCATCGTGCATGCCTAAACAAAATCGAGACTCGTCACTAAAGACAATACTGTTCCATTCCTGATCCCAGAGTGACCGTTGTCTGCACCACTCAAGGCGATTACGTCGGTGTCCTCGAGTTAAAGGGAGGACCCAGTGTGGCCGGTATGAAAACAAGCCAAAACTTCTCATTCGTCGGTAAACACTTCGCATGCCAATAGGTCTTCCGTGTTCTGCAAACCATTCATTTGCAATGGACCTGGTAGTGGAGAAACGGTCCCTTAAGGCCAATAATCTTAGGCGGCGATCTTCACGGTCTGTTGTTCTACGGCGGCGTTCAGTGCCCCTTGCTCTTTGCGTACGGCCTTCTCGAAGCCATGCCAACAACACCTAACCACAGTGTCTACACCTCTTTGCACTCTAACTGCAATTGCCCGAAAAGAAAGTCCAGCTTCCCGAAGTCCCACAATACGGCCCCTATCAAACTCACTAAGTTGACGAAATCGTACAGGTATCCGTACTCTAAGCATCGTAACCGATCGTAAAGGATGTCAAGAACCAAAATCCGCCAACGTTGATTCTTTACTGCGGCTGAAATATTCATTTTTAGAGCGTTAGTGAATTAAAGCAGTATAAAAACCGGAATGTCCAACTGATAAGGCCGAAATTTTTTTCATTTGTTATTTACAGTAAGATAAATACATTCACCAACTTTTATTAAAATAAAACCATTTAAACTGGGTGTTCGGCTTTATAAGTCACTTAGTATATTGCTCCTCAGTTTGTACAAGATTACTGATTAGGTATATTACTATACTACATCAAAATCCAAGAAAGAGTACGCAAATCCAATAAGAAAATGTCATTTGTTGTTTTGGTATAACACATCTATCCTCACAGTGTTATCATCTTGTCACTATGATCGGCAATTCCATCTTAGTACTAAACTACCAAACTGATGGTTTACGAATTCCTTGCCTATCTTCAGACAGTGTACAAATTTTCTATTGCGCAAAATTCATAGTTCCGATAGGTAGTTCAATTCATAGTTGAAATTTGGCAACTGCTGCAGCATTGATATAGAAAACGTATCCCTGCGGCACCAGCAATGATGAGTGTGTACATTCCAATTCATTTGTCTAGTTGAATATGGTGTTTTAACATTGCTTTTGTTGGTTTTCACACGCTGCCTTTCCTTAAAGCCTGTTATTTTCTTGTACGTACACGTTTTGTCTATTTGTCTAGCTATTCCAGCCTCGGCAGCTGGGTAAGTGCAAGATTAATTTGACGAGGATGCTGCAGAAAAGCTTCTAAACGTGTTTCATTGCAAATGCAGAGGTGGGAACTATCAACTAGATGTACACTTCTTCATATTGCGATAGCAATTAAAGTACCAAACACACAAACGATGATCAGCGAGTATATGTATGTTGATATGCAGCTTGAATCGTTCTGCAAAGAAAAAAATACTGGCACACCCTATTTTTTTCCTCATTAACGATAACGAAAAGTTGCATTTTTTTATACTAAATTTATCTGAAAACTAACAGCCAAATAGTCAGTTTTGATGGCAATAGATTAGGGAAATAAACAATAGTATAAGGGCCAATTTCACCAACAACAGTCCGTTATTCTCCACCTATAGGCTAACAGACAACGAATGAGCTTCAAGTTCCAATCAACAAATTTTAGCAACCAATAGCTATGAAATGTTGACAACAAAATACTGTCAAAGTATGAGATGACAGCTTGTCATTGAAACATCACCAGCTTATTGAATATTAAGAAATTACATATAACTCAGTCAAAATTTAAAGAAATGTTGGATTTTTGAATAAAATTCATGTTTTAATTACTATTGTTGATTTTTTATTCATTTTTATATTATGCGATACTGGGTGTTTTTTCCTATAAACCCCTTGCAGATAGCCATTAAGCACCTACTTGATGACAGATATTGCTCGTTTCCAAACATTCATTCATTTACTTGCCGTTCATCAGAACCATTATGGCACCTTAGATTGATATTCCCACAAAACCATTCAGGTTTTTTGATATCCATACATCCATAAAGTTGAATATTTTTCATTGTTCAGGAACTGAACAAACATCCACACTATATTCACAGCGATTAAGAAATTCCCAAATATATGCCTTAAAACTACCAGCAAACCTAAAACCTGCAAAAAAAAACTAAAAATTTGCCATATTTTTCTTTTTTCACGAGTACATATTCTAGGTTATATTTATGTTAGACATTATTTGAATACAGCTGATTATTGCATTTCAAGGAGTGACACATGTGTGGGATCTGTCAACTCTTGGTACCAGTCACAAAACATATACTCTGAAGGTTTAATTCCATGCTATTCAATGACAACACGGTGACTTGTGCGGTTGTCAGCGGCCATTTTGTGAGGGTGCGACAGGGTTGCCAGATTGTGCATTAATATCCCGTTTCACCCTCCTGTTTCCGGTCGAGTAAGTACCGCCAACTGTTGAAATATACTCTACTATGCTTTATAAGACTATTCGTGACATTTTTCCCAAAATCATTGAACAACACTTGAAAAAATGCAAATGAAAATTTAAAATTATTTCCATGACGCCTCAAAATAGCTCCGTCGGAACCTTGGGTTATATATCTTGACAGTAGGGTTGTTCGATACGATCCTATATTTAGAAGTATCAATACATTTCACGAGTATCGTCATCTTTCGATCCGGACTGTGTCAGAAAGAGTGACTGCCATTTGGCTGCGACATTACCCTGCCAAATCAGACATATCTTTCATCATTTTCAGAGAAATTGTACAAAATCTTCAAATTTGTGAAGTTAGGGAGTTTCACTTCATACGTTGTTACCAGACATGCGCAAATCATCAGTTGCTGCCGTGATATTCATCCCGACCACTGCATCCCCACGGCTAGGAGACCTGTATGTTAAATTTGTATTGATAGGGCTGCGGTTTATGCTATAAATCATATGTCACAGTGTTTGTGCACTGATTGCAACGGTTAGATGATACCAAAAATATTTTCATAAATAGGAGATATTTCCCATTCCGGATCAAACAATCTTCCAAAGATGCTTATAATCATGATCCCTAGTAAATTTTCACGAAAAAAATTCAAAACCAGCAAATGTCAAAGATTCATTTCGCACCCTCCACCACGGGACGTGATCGTCGTTAGACTTGGCAACCCTGCGAGTGACAGACAGATAGCCCCGCCAGTCAAAAAGACAAACGTTACTAGTTTTTATGATTTTTGGACTTAAAAGACATTATCTGTGAAACATTTTTCATAATTTTTTGTCTATGTCCATAGTAATTGCATTATGCATCAGGGAGATGTAGGAATTGACACGTCTTACACATATTATCTATATTTTAGGATAGAGAGGACATAATGTTTTTATTGCTTTGAAGAGATTCATTAACCCATAAATTAATAAATGATTACTATTATGACGTAAAGGAAGATGAGGAATTGGATGGAATGTATTTTATATTCTATTTTCTTGCAAAATACAGACAAATCCAAAGCTATTCAACAGGTATGTAATGATAACTTTCAGTATATTGAAGTTGGTAAATTCGAGAGTGCCATGCATTAACAAACGTCCAAATCTGCTGCCAAATTTAACAGCTAGAAAATCGACCTATTATTTGCCGCATTCCCATTCGCTGACGGGGATAACGGATTGTTAAATGTAAACCTATAACATATATCAAAATACATGAAAGTTGTCCGGTTTTTTCTGTACAAAAGCATCATGTTGGAAACAAAAAGTGGTCTTGTTTATAATACAGTCGAATTTCCACGATTTTATTCAATATTTCAATAGAAATCACTAATATTCAGAGACCTTTGACAGCTTCTGTCAAATTACATTTCGATAAGGTATTTTCCCATTGGTCCATAATATGAATGTTGGTGAAATTGGGCCTAAGAATAACAATAGGAACTATGAAATTACATTATAAATATTGACACGCTAAGAAAAACAGTACCTTGTTATCATATCATATGAAGCCATCGAGGCATGGAAATGTTTCGTCCAATGGTGTCTTAATCCTTGCATAAAACATATTCCAAATCAGCGAGCCAACCAACCACAGAGTCCAGAGTTTCTGCAAGCAAGGCACTAGATGACTTCACCCCACAAACCAGAAAATATCTGCTGTGGGAAAACGGTGGCACTCCATTATCTATTGATACCCATCCTCTATCGTGATTATAAAAAACCTTTTAGCGTTTCCTTACAAAGGAACCAGACGCTGTATGCATCATGTCAACATCACGGTGCCATTATCGATACCCAATGACAAAAAAGCGTCCATTGTTGTGCGGACATTGATGCAACGCTGGCTGCCAATAATGAATCACGATAAAAAATGCACATTGAACACCTCTGCCCAACGTCCCAGCTCCATCAATCCTGGCTGGGGCTGCGGCAAAGATCAGTAGCGTGGATATATGGGACTTTGAAAACGCATCATGTATAGTATAGCTTTACCTCTTGGCTATATTCGGATCGGACCCAACGCAGGTAGTGGACGTCGCGTGTTGCTCGGTTGTCGGTGTTGCCAGACTCAAAGGAGCTAATGTTATGGGAAATATGTGTGATATTATGTCAGTAGCAACAGTATACAACTCCTTATCCCTTATAACCCAATTTAATATGCCTTCATTTTTTTCTGAAAATGAATAGGAGGTTCTGAAACCTGTTATAGTATATACAATTATCCTCCAAATAAATTTGATGGATATTGATGCATCCCCGAATGAATACAACGGAAACACGATTATCGTCACCAATTTAATCACTAAAAATTCATCGAATTGCGGCGATGCTAGCAAAGGCCTTTAATTATGATAACAAACACGGCTTTCATAACGTCGAGCCGCAGACAAAATATTTTATGGCTTTTGTTGAGGGAATTATTAAATAAGCCCCGAACGAAATCAATAATTTACGCTCTCTAAACAATATAATTGTTCGCACAATCTCGTTTAGTGATAATGAAGTATGAATAGGTTGTTCAGGGCTGTGTTTCATTATACTTCTTATACATGATAGGCCAATGGTTAACATGGTAAACAGAAATTGTCGAGCTTGAAAATAGTGAAAATTTTGCAGGTAAAACTGTTTTTTCTTTAAACAAAAGTTTCACTAATATACAATTATAAGGCTACTAATCTAAGTAGACAAAAATGATTTTTTTTTAATAACCAAAAATATCAAAAATATAGAAGAAATCCACTCCTAAATTCTCAGTTTTCTGACAAAATTATTCAAAAAACATCTGTTGGGGTGGTCAATGCAAAAAAGTGAATCGGTCATTGCAAAAACCTCATAAGTCGCACAATTCCAATTTTTCAAAACAATGAAATGAAAAGTCACTTTAAGGACGCAAAAATTCAGATATTGTCGTTTGCCTCATCTTTTTCTTTAAAATATTGTCTTGAAATCAGGCGCGGATCCAGGGGGGTCATGGGGGTAATGCCAAATAAATTGAGGAAAAAGCTACAGTTCATGGAGGAAAGGAGAGATCTTGCATTCATTATATCTTCGACAGAAGCGCCCACGCTTGAAATTTCATCTTCTATGCATTTGATAATACATTCAAAAAATTTCTTCCGCGATATTATAATGAAGAATATAGATATGTCATCAAATAAAAAATGCACGGTATTGTGAAAGTTTATGGTTATAAGCATTGAAGACGTAAAAAGACTGTAATCGACGCATTAGACTGAAAGAGGCTGATTCATACCACGAAGATATTTATTTACAGAACATTTTATGCCAGGTAATAATATATCACTGTAAGCACAAAATGAAAAAATAACCCCTCCACTCCTTGAGAAACAAAAGGGTAATTCGGTCATTTTTTTCGAAATGAATTTTTTTTTCAAAAAATTTCTTAAGAAATAAAAGGGATTTTTTTTAATCAAACTTCCTTGGGGGGGGCCAGGCGGCCCAATGTCCATTTTTCCATTACTTAAATCCGCCACTGTGACGGACAAAACCACAAAAAAGTTGTTGTACTGGAGTCAAAGGACATGGTATGTATTAATATACTAAGTGACATATAAATCCGAACACCCAGTTTAAATGGTTTTATTTTAATAAAAGTTGGTGTATGTATTTATCTTACTGTAAATAACAAGTGAAAAAATTTTCATTTTTATACTGCTTTTTTTTAATTCACTAACGCTCTAAAAATGAATATTTCAGCCGCAGTAGAGAATCAACGTTGGCGGATTTTGGTTCTTGACATCCTTTACGATCGGTTACGATGCCTAGAGTACGGAGACCTGTACGATTTCGTCAACTTAGTGAGTTTGATAGGGGCCGTATAGTGGGACTTCGGGAAGCTGGACTTTCTTTTCGGGCAATTGCAGTTAGAGTGCAAAGAAGTGTAGACACTGTGGTTAGGTGTTGTCAGGCATGGCTTCGAGAAGGCCGTACGCAAAGAGCAAGGGGCACTGGACGCCGCCGTAGAACAACAGACCGTGAAGATCGCCGCCTAAGATTATTGACCTTAAGGGACCGTTTCTCCACTACCAGGTCCATTGCAAATGAATGGTTTGCAGAACACGGAAGACCTATTGGCATGCGAAGTGTTTACCGACGAATGAGAAGTTTTGGCTTGTTTTCATACCGGCCACACTAGGTCCTCCCTTTAACTCGAGAACACCGACGTAATCGCTTGAGTGGTGTAGACAACGGTCACTCTGGGATCAGGAATGGAACAGTATTGTCTTTAGTGACGAGTCTCGATTTTGTTTAGGCATGCACGATGGTCGTGCCAGGGTTAGAAGGCGACGTGGTGAAAGGAGGAATCCACAGTTTTTTGTTGAAAGACATGTTCATCACACTGTTGGAGTTATGGTTTGGGGTGCTATAGCTTATGGTTCCAGGTCACCTTTAATATTCATCAGAGGTAACATGAACGCGCAGCGTTATATCCACGAAGTTCTAGAACCCCATCTTTTACCCTATCTTGACACCCTGGCAGATCCAACTTTCCAACAAGATAATGCCCGACCACATGTTGCAAGAGTCACAATAGACTTCTTTCAACATAATGATGTCACATTGTTACCATGGCCACCAAGATCTCCCGACTTATCCCCAATTGAGCACGTGTGGGATATGATGGATAGGAGATTGCTCAATTTGCAACGTCCTCCTCAGACTCTAGAAGCACTTCGAGAGGAGTTGGTGGTTGCCTGGAATGAGATACCACAGGAGGACATTGATCACCTGATCAGAAGCATGCCTAGGCGCGTTGGAGAATGCGTAGCACATCAGGGTGCATCCACACATTATTAAAGGTCAAAGGGCTTTAAAGCAGTGCAATCATTTTGAAATGTTTATCATTTACTTAGTATGCTTCATTAAGTACTTATACAAAATTTTATTAAAATAAAACCATTTAAACTGGGTGTTCGGATTTATATGTCACTTAGTATATTTATCGATTCGCAGGAAGACAAAAAGGAAGAATTGATTTTGTCATTTAACAATAAATTGCTCATTTTTAAATTAGACTTATTATTTTAATCAATTTAGGCTGTACCCTAAGGACACAAGAGTAGGGTTGTCATCTGCCATCCGTCCGAAAGTCAAGTTTTAAATTTCTTCCATGTCAGAGGCACTGATTTCAACCCCCCCTTCCCCCGAAGACGAGAAGAACATCTTCCTGATCATGAAAGCTATACCAGCAGTTTACTTGCAGGTGTTCGAGTATTCGACTTCGGTAATAATTTTTAAAACTCTTTATAATGCCTTGGTCAAGTGGTTGAGAAGCTGACGTACAATAAAATAAGATTTTTATATCATTTAAACGAATGTATTTTGAATGAAATCCCGCCTGCAGGATTGAGAAAAGTAATAGCGATACTCTCAACAGAAAAGAAAAATATTATTTTGTTTTTTGTCCGGTTAGGAGAACATTTCCTCGTGTCCGCATCCGTTCAAGAGAGAGTTAATGCAATGCAACTCTAGAGGGTCATTCGCGAAGGGAATTTCTAATAACATCCATATACCTGGTCGTCTCGCAACTAAAAATAATTTTTTATAACATTTGGGAGATACTCAACTAAATTAAATTTATTGTATTATGCAACGCACACTAATAACTATTTTATACCATGTTCAGTGTGCATGACTGTCAAATTATTTATTTGCATTACTGAAAAATGTTCGCTTTGTTCTGCAGCCGAAACCCTAAATTGAAAGCCGACAATTTTAAGCGCGGATAATTTGCCATCGATAAAATTTGCGTAGTTTGTTCAGTATCGAATTTAACGAAATATTGTTACAGGTTTTCCATTAATTTAATTGAACGGCCCTCTTTATGCACATTTAAAAGGGACGGCTATTAAATTTCACAGGGGTTATCAACATAATTGACGCGTTTCGGTATCCATAAAAACACTTCCAAAATGACGAGTTGACTTTTTTGATGAATTTGAGCTCAAACATTCACTGCGCTTTTTATTACAGGATTTCAGCTATGAATTAAATCCGCTCCCGTATTTTGTATAGCTATTCCGATCCATATCTTCGCTGACAACAGCACTATGCATGCAGAAAATCAGAGTGCCAAGCCGATATCTGCCGGTAAGCTTTTTTTTGACAAAGGAAAGCTTTTATAGCCACTCTCAGGCAGAAAAACGCGACGGTATTGCCCTGCCTGCCTGCCCGAAGTGTGAGACTCTCCACGGTCATGCTCTCAGCAAATCTTCATAATTCATTCGCGTCATTGTTGGTTGAATATCAACCCATTTATGGCAGTAGCGGGCCTTTCGTGAGTCCCAGCCGTGTCTGGTAGTCAACCCACCTTCCACTTTAGCGTACTTTCTCTTTCCTACCCTTTCAGGTACCGGTCAAAACAACCTGGTCCTATGCAGCCAGCAAGGCAAATCACTTGGCGGGATACCAGCTACCACCAGCCGTGCATCGATCTACACCGTTCTACTTTTCGCTGGCTCCTTAATATTAGCTGAAAATCAACAAACCTTCTCGAAACGTTGGATGAGGAGGACGTAAGCTGATCAAACGGCAAGATCATGAAGTCGTCGCGACTTGTACGAAGATCAAAGGCAGAGCGGATATGACGGCACGAAACCAAACATTGCGAAAGCGAATTCGGCGCCGCCGTCGGAAAATCCTGTAATTTCCAATTTGTTTTTCGTGCCCGTGCAAATACGCCCGCTTTCCGCTTTTTGGGGGTGGAGAGGGGGAATAACGTTTAAGTTTTGTAAACAGAGGACTGGTCGGTTCGCAAAGCGGATCCGCTTTTGATATCCTCGTAGTATGGTCATTTTTGGAAAATTACAGAAAATTGAAATAACGTTGTTCGTCTTCTGGTGATGAATCATTTATGAATTCATGTCAGTGACATGCATAGAAAATGCTGACTCAACCTACTTGACGCCATTTTTCCCTAGCTATTCAGCGGTAACCTTGAATTTGACATTGACGATCAAACGAAGGCCAAGGCAACGTTTTGCTTGATACCCTGTACCGCGAAATTACAGGAGCTTTGGTGGAAATTGCTTTTACCTTGAATTGACTTTCAATGTCAAGATTAATTACACAGTCAGGGAGGAATGAAGTCTCTACTGTCTATATAGCCCTTATCTTCTTTCAAGGTCAAAGTGATGATCACTCAAGGTCAGATCTGAACGTGAAATTTTCCTCTCAATCCATTTTCGAGAATAAAAATATATGGACCGATTTGAAAATATATTTGTTTTTATTTATACCTTTGTCAAAATGCCATCTCTTAGTTTTTGTGAGCTGGGTAGTACAGAATATTTTTGGTTATTGCCCTTTTATTCACTAATGTTATGCATAGCAAAATGCCTCTTGTGTGAAGACGTCCAAATTATCACCACGTTAGCGACTTTGACAGGGATAGAATAGATGCCTATCGAGATGTTGGTTTGTCCTATCGCGAAATTGTACCGCAATGGCGGTAATGCGTGTGTGTCGTGTGTGGATAGAAGAAGGTAGAGGAACACGAAAAAGCCCAACTGCTCCACCGAGGCGTATCACGCGGCAATATAGACAACTTGTACTACGAGACCGTCTTGCTACTACGCGTCAGATCGCTGATCAATTTTTTGGAGAAGAAGCTAGACTTGTTACTATGCGTACACTTTATCGCCATATTCGAGCCTTTGAACTTTTTCCAGACCGTCCACGGTTAGTGCTTTCTCTGACTGCGGACCACTGTCGTCAACGTTTGAACTGGAGCAGAGCGGCAACATTGGGAGACAGAATGGCATAATGTCATTTTCAGGCGTTAACGTTATGCTGTGGCCACTCAGTTCACTGGATTTAAATCCCATCGAACATGTGTGAGATTTGATGGGGAAGAGAGTATCCACTTTGCTGAGTATATCATTTTAACGTTGATTTGGTCTTCAAGGTCATACTGAAGGTCAAATTCAAGGCGACCATTAAATAGCAGGGGGAACTAAACAAAAAATGGTATCGTATCTTGCAGTTTAATCATCACTCGTCAAATTTAATTAAAACCTTATTTCAGGGGGCGCTATTTTGATAAATAACAACAAAGTCGATGAGGTGACCCAAAAAATCAACAATTCATGCTACGATGTTAAATCAATTTCTACCATATATGTGTATTACTTACGATTAAAACTGCGTTTGTAGAATAGTTCTCAAAAACTCACCTAGAACAAAAAAAAATATGTTAGGGTCGCATTCATTCATGTTTCTTGTGGAAACGATGACAACACCGTTGACGTTTGTTACACGGTGGTGCCATCTACTTGCGTGGAGTTCTAAGGAACTGTTAAAAGTGTGCCAGGGGATTTCGTTTGTTCATCATTTGAAATCTGCTGAAAATGATACTTCCGATACTGAAGGATTACTTCATGAACGTAGATTCAAAATATCTTCCCAATAAGGGTAATAGCTCTTTCGGCAGTTTTGCTGGAAACAAATCTCAGGATGATAAATTCAAAAGCGAATTATTATGCACAAAATTCATTTATTTCCAACAATCACATGCTTTTAACATTTTTTTTTTTTTGGAATGGTATAAAAATCGTATCACATGAAAGTATAGAAAAAGAAGACGAAGAACTTTATTGGTATTTTTGATCATAATGTATAAGACAAGTCAAAAAATTAACACACATTCACGAAAATTGTAAAAGTATGCTCAAAACTGCAGCACTCCTAGTCGTTGTTGCATTTTCTATATATATAGATATATATATATATATAGATATATGCATATGTACATTCATTTCAGGCCTGATGAAGCCAACCAGCAGAAATACGTATCGCTCGGGTTACCTATCCTATTTTCTGCTCGAAACCACTTTCCTTCTTTTTGCGAATTTTGCCCATTATTTTCCAATTTTTTGTTATATACCTTATCCGCATGATAAGTTTCTCTTTATATATATATATATATATATATATATATATATATATATATATATATATATAAACACAGATAACAATCATTACATTTAAATTTATGAAGATATTGACTGAGTTATTTTATATTTTACATTTATTTTTAACGAAACATCTCTGGAAGCATCAGCGTTGAGAAGTTAACCAAAACAAGCGACATATCAGATCAATGTTTGCATTTAGATAAAGATATAGGTAAAACAGTTTCCTAGATTTGGCTTTGGCGTTATCACTTCGCCCATACGATCCAGCACGTTTGCGGATATATCATCAGTGATAGCTCTAAGCGAACCGCACTACGGCAGTAGCTCAGCATTACAGAGAATCTATAACGACATCGACCCCCGAGAGATGAACCGAGATGGATTTCGAGTCAACTTGATTTCATCCTGTGTGTACAGACTGCTAGCGAATGCACCGCCGGCTAGATCCAATTTGCAATCAGGATAAAGTTGCTGAGAATTGCATTCGCCACTGCATAGCAGGAAGGTTCCTTTTATCGTTGCCATCGAGTCTTTGGCTTTGCTGCGGATATGCAGGTTTGAAGTTTCATCCGGTTAGGGAAATTTTCGGAATTCAAGATGGAAATATCATTGAACTTCATTTATTGGACGTATCTGGGGTCATTTTCGGAAAAAAAATTGTACAGGCTGAAACATTTTCACTATCTAGTCAAGATTTAACGATATAAATACGGCTCTTCTATCCACCTTTAATCTTGATCTTTAATTGAATTATAATGTCATTGTTCGGTTATCTAGTGACCTACATCACTGTCGTTTTGCACTTTATTTTTTTAATTTCTGGCCTGTTTCTACAACAATATGCAAAGACTTCACAGAAGAGATCTATTTGAAATACGAGTTATTTTAGTGCCGGAAAGCCCGCTTGTAGACCCTGATCCTTTTCATCAACCAACTCTTTATTCAAAAACAAGTCGCATGTTTTTCATGAATCAATCATTTTATTTTGTCACATACCTACACATAGTAGGCACTGTAAACAAATGCGAATTTCAGTAAAGGCCGACTTTGACTTCGCAGTGAAAAATGTCCTTTGTTTTGTTGGCAAACGGAAAGAGAGCAAAAGCAGCAACAACAATTCATCTTGTTTAACTTTTTACAGGAGGGCCTCGACCGGATCGTTAGGCAATTGTTTAGCGTTTTGCATATTTTCCGGGAAAAAATCCGAGCGAGATAAAAGTAGCATTATGGGAAGGGAAAACTCATCAATCTTTCTCACCGAGCATCACAGAGAGTCCCTGGCAAAGAAACAGAGAGACAAAGATTAGCCGTGGATTTATCGCGGGGACTTAATTACCAACTCGCTTCAACGTTTTGGTCGATTCAGACGAAAGTATACAGACTGCGACTAGTAGGGACGTATTGCAACTGTCAGATTGCCCGAGTCGGCACGGGTAAATATATATATACAGGGTGACTTCGAAGTTGAGTCATCTATTTTAACAGTGTGTAGATCTGATCAAAAGAAATGTTTTTTTCCTTTACCATTTTTCTGGTAAAATTAAAGTAACAAAGTTATAGCCCTTTGGAAGTTTGAGTACCGCCCTGTCTCAATAATATCATGTGTTCGTGTTTGGCAACAACGGTTCATCGCATCGGAAACAAAAAAGCGAAAGAATTTGGAACGATGTTTTTACGATTACAATTCAGTTCAGTTATACATACAGTCAGTTTCAGTCGCGTGTGTCTGTTGCGTGGCTCAAACGAAATAAAAAATGGCACATGTTTATGCGGATCGGTTTCCCAATCGAGTGCAAGCAACCCCTCGTGCCTTTGTTAATGTAGTACAACGGGCTCGTGAATCAGGTGACTTAAGACCTCACAGGGGACCTCACGATCAAATACAGGTCCGCACTGAAATACTTGTCGGGAGGATACTTTATAAAACAATGTAAATTTTTTTTTTTATTTTTTTTTTATTTTTACACACATATTTTGGTTTATCTTCCTTCTACAATCATTATCTGAAAATTAATGACTCAACTTCAAAGTCACCCTGTATATATATATATACTTTATAAAATGCAGGTTCAACTGGCGGTGGACTAGGAGGGAGTATATTCACGACTACACTACCCGCGGCTAAGGTGGAATCCACAAACAGTGGCAACCATGTAGTTCTGTAGTTTCATTCATAGGTCAATGTGGTATCTATATACTCTTTGAGTGTACCGTTCAATTGAATTATTTCCTAGCAATAAGATAGACATCGTTTTAGAAAGGCGCCACAATCTGACTTTCTCTCACTCTAGCGAGTTAGAATAAAGTTTAAGGAATATATATATATATATATATATATATACATATTATATTTACATATACATACCTTATAAAATGCAGGTTCAACTGGCATCCGGGGACAAGTGGCATCCGTGTATCGGTTGCCATTTGACCAAAGCTTGTTCAATGACATATTATAATTGGGCGAGTTCGGAAAACGAAAAATTAGAAGCAGGTTAATTGACACCGAAATTAGATCTTCAATGTGTATTTTAGCGCTAGAGTGTATAGCCTAGGTGGCGGTGGAATAGGAGGCTAATGTGGAATCCACAAACAGTGGCAACCATGTAGTTCTCTGTAGTTTCATTCATAGGTCAATATGGTATATATACTCTTTGCGTGTACCGTTCAATTGAATTACTCCTAAGCAATATAATAGTCATCGTTTTAGAAAGGCGCCACAATCTGACTTTCTCTAACTCCAGCGAGTTGGAATCAAGTTTAATATAATTTAATAATAAAATATATATATATATATATAAAGCGATACGTATCGCTCGGGTTACCTATCCTATTTTCTGCTCTTCTGACAAGTATACAGGGTTATCCAAATTAAGTGTCCACCATTAGTAACTTTGTTATTAGTGAAAATACAAAGTTGTTTGAATTAGCAAACTAGTAGCATTTTTAACGCTGGTAAAAATGAGAAATAAAAAAAAACAATTGAGAGTCGTTATTTTGATTTTTTTCAGTAAAATAACATTTTTTTAAATGGAAACCCCTGTATATTATATTTTTTTCTGTTAAAGCATCAAATTTTAAACAAAAAAGCTTACAATAACTTTTCTCCTAGGTTACAAATTGTTGAAGTTATGGCCTCCAATCTGAAACAATTAAATTGTATCGACAAACTTTATTTTCAACATCAACTTATAATCTTACAAAATACAATAACAATTTTTTTTAAAGAAGATGCTCGAAAACACCACCTTGTTCTTCAATACATTTTTAGCACGTTTTTCAACTGCTCGAACTGTCTTAAGTATGGTCCTACCATCTATCTGGGTTATCTTTTCCCTAACTGCAGTCTTCAACGCGTCAAGGTTATCGTACCTTCGCTTGTAAATTTGGTTCTTTAAGTAACCCCACAAGAAGTAATCAAGTGGGTTTAGATCTGGTGATCTGGGAGGCCACTGTATTGGGCCATTTGTTCCTATCCACTGATCATTAAAAGTAGTACTTAGAAAATGATAAGTACCTCTGGAGTTGTGGGCAGGTGCGCCATCTTGCTGAAAATGCAGATGATGTCTACTTATAAGATCCAATTCGTGTAAGAAATTAGTCAGAATTTCTGACATAAATTCCACATATCTTTCACCAGTTAGGGTTCCCTCATAAAAGAACGGGCCAACAATTTTTGAACCAATTATACCGCACCAAACGTTGAAACTGAAACGGACTTGTGGGCCTCTTGGATGTACTAACAAAAGATTTTCTCTTGACCAATAATGGCGGTTTTTTCTATTAAACATTCCAGAATTTGAAAAATTTGATTCATCTGTCCATAAAAGGTAACGAAAGTTATTTACATTTTGGCGACAGAAGCTAAGATACCAATGGCAAAAAACAAGTCTTCTCTCTGGATCCCCTGCCAAAAGCGTTTGAACTGGTCGGTACTTATACGGAATAAATTTGTATTTTTTTAAAATCCTTTGAACAGTACCATAACTGAAATTAGAGTCCTTGAGAATATCTGCTATTGAATTCTCACGATAAGCTTCAAAATATCCAATAACTGCAATTTCCGTGGCCTCGCTTATTATGAATTCTTTTTTTGCCCTTGTTTTAGCAAAAACATTTTCGTTGCCCCTAAATTTTCGATAAAGTCTCAGAAAATATCGTTCATACGGTTGAATGCGAGCGGGATATAATTCACTTGCTCTCAAGGAGGATTTTCTGCACACTAAATAGCATTCTAACATATCACACTTTTCTTCATGGGAGAACATTTTTCTTTAAATTAATGACACAATAAAGCTTATAAACAAGTATTTACACTAATGTTTGACATTATTTGATTTTATCATTGTTTTCCAAAGCCTTCTAGTTGCGAGTATGTCCAGTTTAACAATTTGTCGCTTATCTTAATGCTGTCAAATCGCGAACGCCATGTTGTTTTCATAGCGGTCTTAATATTATAATACTGCAAATAATTAAAAATATTTATCGTTATTTTGACTTTATTTTTGATTTTAGCGGAAAAGTCATTATGAACTTTTTTGTTTAAAATTTGATGCTTTAACAGAAAAAAATATAATATACAGGGGTTTCCATTTAAAAAAATGTTATTTTACTGAAAAAAATCAAAATAACGACTCTCAATTGTTTTTTTTTTATTTCTCATTTTTACCAGCGTTAAAAATGCTACTAGTTTGCTAATTCAAACAACTTTGTATTTTCACTAATAACAAAGTTACTAATGATGGACACTTAATTTGGATAACCCTGTATATAGAATGTAGATAGACTATATATATATAGAGGCAAAGTAAAATTGGATTGAAGTCGAATTGTCGGCGAGTTGCTTTGGGTGAAAACAGAGAACAGTCGAGTGGGTTTACTTTTGATAGTCTGTATATTTTGGATCGGACTGGTTTCAGGACATTTTAGATAAAACTTGCCACGTGGGCGAGCATTTACAATGTTTTCGAAGTGAATGTTGGGTTGAGGAGCGTTGCTCTGCGTCCGGAGATTTATTCAATCTGTTCGCTCTAAAGGTGCTCGCTTGGTAGATTTATTTGAGATGCTCACCTACCATGCAGTTTTCATAAATCACAGCGGGTTTAGTTGAAATTTTCGATGACAATATACGGCAAACTGCAAAAATCGATTCTCGTAGCAAGTCAGAAAGCTCGAATTTCAATTACGTAATGTGAAACGTATTTGAGATTGATGAATAATTCAATAGTTTAACGAGCTTATGTGAAAAAGCGTGTTTACGTAAAAACAAATTTTACATGGAGCTTAATGCCATTAAAGTGATGTTTAATCCCTGTTGTGCATTACCACGGGTCGGATTATGCTAATTTAATACCTGCATAATTCTGATAACGCCATAGCTGTTCTACTTCGACGATATTATATAACATAGGAACAGCCAAACAAATAGTGACAGAATTAGTATATGATTGATGCGGGTCTATTTGGACGAAGGGTGTCAGTAGGAGTCGAACCCAGAACTTTGATTTTTCATTTCTAACGCCACCTGTGAGCCAGTAGCAGAACCAAACACCATAACGATCTTCAAAGTGGATTTCAAAATGGATGTTATCGACATCACCGAGGGCGATGAGATATTGATGATTATTATTGATCTCTCTGGTTATTTATTTCTCTTGGAATCATTTGTTTTACCAGAAAATTAAGGGAAATATGAAAAACCGCTTTTTGGCAGATTTTCTTCAATTTTTGAAATACCTTTTAAACGCAGGACATCATAAACTGGCTAGGTTAAAAGCTCAGCGAATGTATGTGTTTGTGTCCATTCTTTCAGAACTTACTCTCAAAATCCAGATTTAGGTACCTTTGGGGCAATTTTTATATGTAGTTTCGTCAGACCAAAAATTCGAAAATATAAATAATTTTTTTTTTCGAAGCTATGTTTCACCAATCCATAAAAAAATCACGCTCATTATTTATTAAAAATACGTTTTTGAAGTTATGGGCCCCTAGGGGCAACCTATCGATCTGAACATTTTACGATATGCTTTAATTTGGATCAATTCAGATTTGGATACATTTGGGGGCAATTTTTATATGTCAGACCAAAAATTCTAAAATGAAAATAATTTTCTTTTCGAAGCTATGTTTCACAAATATATAAAAAATCACGCTCATTTAGGGTATAACAATGTAGTATGTATCGGTTTTATTTTATCAAAATACATAAGATTGTTTTTGGAAAAATACGTTTTTGAAATTACGGGCCCCTAGGGGCAACCTATCGATCTGAACATTTTACGATATGCTTTAATTTGGATCAATTCAGATTTGGATACCTTTGGGGGAAATTTTTATATATAGTTTCGTCAAACCTAAAATTCGAAAAAATAAAAAAATTGTTTTCTATGAGTTTCACAAATCTAAAAAAAAATCGTGCATAGTTAGGATATAATAATGTATTATCGTTTTTTTTTTTTCATTCTCGAAAAACTACGTTTATGACGTTAGGGGTCCCTTGGAGTAACCCATCGAGCTGAAAATTTGGCAATATGCCTTAATTTGGATAGATCCAGATTTTTATACATTTGTAAGCAATTTCCAAAAATACCAAAAAAATGCAATTTTTTTCACCAAATCTATAAAAAACGCCCATTTAGGATAGCGCCCGTGAAAAATAATTTTCGAAAAAATACGTTTTTTGATTTTGATTTGATTTGATTTTAATACGCATATTGATCAGTCGAATTAAATGATACGCACGTTTTTCGGTCGGTAACACCCATTTTTGTGTTCTGATACTGTCTCACAGATGGCGTTAGTATCTTTTAGACGTCGGAGTACAGTATATGGTTCTCGATCTTCAAGTAGAAAATATCGTTGATAATTTATCATCACGAATTTTATTATAATTATAGCAGACAAATTAGTTTCGCCCATTACACAAATTAGGGCATGTTGCGCCAACGTTATCAATATTAACATCAATTACAATTTATAACTGCATTGTTTCGTCTGGTGTAAATAAATCAATCAAAATTAGTGTTAGAGTTTAGAACGAAACCTATCAGTGTAGTAATCAAATTGGACAAGCCAGAATCGGATTCCGACTGACGAGTGGAAAACAGCTAATTTACATCCATTAACACGAAAATTAAGGCGAGCTCCGAAATAAACTCTGACAAGAGTTAATTACTCATCGCCGACCTATCTTTGGAATTTTCACTAAGCTGGCGCTGTGCGTCTAGCGCTTCTTTTGTTATCGACAAAGCGACGTCTAAGCCGTCTCGGATGCTTTTTGTGTATTCACCTTGACGGCGATGATCGAGCTAAATAAAAGATGCCAGATAAACATTCGAATCGAACAAATAATAATAATAGACGTCTTTATTAACATTTGCTACAATTACACCTGACCTCAACATGCGTCACCAAAATTTCTGAAATAAAAAAATCACAATTTCGACTTCTACCATACTGCCAGAATCGTTAGCCTTCAGAGTTCGGCTACCAAAGGCGAACTGAGATCTTCACAGTTCCAATCAATAGACACGTTGTATTTATGGTAGACGTATAAACGTCGGCGCAAACAAACGAAAAGTCGTAGCGCATATAATTAAAGGTAGGCTCGCCCTAATTGCCCGTCGGGTCGCGAGTAAAGAGTCAAAAAACGCTGCATTGAACATCGCGCCGCGCCGGTTAAATCGACCGTTACCGAGATAAAACAGGCGGACGGATCGGAGCGCAGTTGATTTTTTACTTAATTAATTAAAGTATCAATTTACAAACGTCGACGGGCTATCGCGGCGTCGGGATATCGAACCACCTGGTTGATGGACGTACGATGCAACATGCATCAGTGTCAACGAACCGAAAGGCGAACATAGCAGTGAATAGACACATCAAAGATCAATAATCCCGCATGTCCGCCTAGCCGAATCAAACAACATAGAAAATTCAAAATTCTTGCTAAACCGAACCAAATAAGATAAGACACAACAACAGTGAAATAATATAAAATTTGCCCACATTCCAGATCGTTCTAGAATGATGATTCTTCGTTCAAAGAATAACCTGATATCTAGATATGATAGGGCAGATAATGTCCGTATTTCTTTCTTTTGTGCCCTCAAAAGGAGAGATCGTTTATTGTCAGCTTTCAATAAACACCCATCGATATCCAATATCTCTCTTCACGAAAGCAAAGGACGAAAGGAAAATTGTCGCTGGTCGTGAGCGAGGATAAGAACACACAAAGAGACAGCTTTCCGATGATGATGACGATAGCCGTCCAAAAACAGTAACGTAGATCAAGGATCCGCTTGTAGAGAAAACGGAGTTGGCACTTAGAAATGAAACTTTGAATTTAAAAATTGAAGCTGGGAAATGTTAACCAAGTGATAAGAGCTGCCAGCCACAACCAGTGCACTCTGTATACCGTAGGTTTATTTGGAAGAGGCGGAGCTGTATGAGAAAAAGGTACTATCGGAGCTATATTCAAATCAACCAACTCACTAAGATCCTTACACACAAAAAATCGATGTACACGACCTAAAGATCTTGTAACATATACACCAATAATACCAAAACGTTAATCTTTGCAAAATAAATGAAACCTCAACAAAACCTAATTCGGTCCTGCGCCTCGATCAGATCGAACGTGAACACGTACGAGGCAATATCGTCCGTATTATTTCAATTTACGGTGAGAGTCTTCTAAGTGCTACCGAGGCTTCGCGAGTACATGCAGATCGTTTTCAAAGATCCTTTTTTGTTTAGGGCGAAGTGAAACGTTGGTGTATAAAACTGGATCGGAGGGTTTTTCCTTTCATATTTTTTTATGCTAATGCTTCGACGTTTGGCTTCGCCATCTCAAGGCCAAACTATCGTGTCCTGTATTATTTCCTCACAAGACAAACAACGTGGTTCCCTTGATGTGTCGAAGTACCATTTCTCATATTTCTCGGTTATCGGAGGACTTTTGGCGTTTGTCGGAAAATGAGCGAGGTACATCCATAACTTCATACTCGATTGTCACTTTGGGAACGATAATGTCTACCCCAGATGGTCCTGGGCTTTGTCATCAGTTTAACTGTTCAATATTCCTACTGAAAAACTACCTCTACCTCCGCCATTGCTCCCCCATCCTTTCTACCGGATCAGAGCCATCGCGATATTTTTATCGCGGGACGGGGTTCGTAATAGAAACGCTGATGATCAATTTCCTGAAAACTGTAAATCAGCTGTTGTGGCGTATCGAAAGTCACCCGAACCGCCATTATTCAACAGAGAGATACAACACAACGAGGCAGGGACACACCAGAAGACTCCTGTTACATATAAAATGCAACACCCAGAATTGTTTATTGAATATTTTGAATGAAACTTGCATACATATTTGCTACCATGGAAGTATACGAGCCGTATTTTTGGTAAAGGCTTTTTTGTCATATCAGGTTGCGAACAATATGAACATGTATACCGCCATCTTGCGGTCGTGGACATATTTGATTTGAAATGACGCGACACTGCTTATTGTGTTTCTCTCAAGACCTTTCGTCTGATGCCCATATTATAGAGGTGGCTATGGAAATTATAAATCGCCAAATTGCTGCTTCCGTCATAATGGATTTAGAACGAAGCCAGTTTGCTTATTGTGTTTCTCCCATTAAGTCCTTTCATTTGATACCCATATCATATACTTCATGCTCATCATATCCGCCATTTTTTGTGGAGGTAACAGTGTTGTCAATTTGTGGTTTGGTAACACCGCATACTCCCATATGAGTTGACTGCCCATGGTTGAAGCCAGCATTTCCGAACCGAAAAAAACGAAATCGGTAGATAGCATCGTTGAAATTCGATAGATTCAAGAACAAAATCTGTAGGGGCTTTCGCAAGATGAACAACTTTGAGTCGTGCAGCGCCTTCTATGAAAAAAGTATGTCTGTGCATCTACTCCTTAAAAAATCTCAACTTCTTCTACAACTTTCTTTCCGACGAGCTACGGTTTTCTTAGTGCTGTCTGATAATGCGATAGTGAGTGAATCTGGAAATATCTGAATTATTTTAAGAAATCGTGGAGAATGCGGACGTTTTCGGTATTTCTGTAAATAAGGTCTCATTTCTTTAGTAATGCCGAAAAATAAGTAGGTTTGGCAACACTGAACTGAAAACGAGAGCGGACTGACAGCGCGCCGTTGTCAGACAGCTTACAGTGTTGCCAGTCGTTACTTTTCTGAAACGCCTCGTTTCTTGATAGATCCGATCACCAAGAACTTTTCACCCCAGCCTCGTAAACCGAAATCCCCAGAGTCTGCCTGAGCATTTTGTTTTACTCTTTCTGTTCCTTTTTCAACTCTACCAGCTGCCGAAGGTGAGAGCGCGAAAATGCGGCAAGCCCCATCAGATGGAAGCACCTTTGTTCCTAAAACGTCTCCTCATCTTATCGCATTATTCCCTAATTGCACTTGACTCTTTTTCTCCCTCCGGTGCAGGAGTCATTTTGAGCCGTTTCAAGAGGGCCTCTTTGCATTACACCATCGAGCAGTGGATCTATTAAGGGCGCACTTAACGACGGGAGGGTTGATGCACTCAGCACCGATACCTTGTCTGCTTGTTAATTTCGCTGTACAGCCAGATGCTGCGGGTAAATTTTTGTTTAACTATTTAATCTATTAAAAAAAGACCGCTTGTAATGAATCTGTATGTTTAGAAGCTCGGAATTATTGTAATTTTTTTCAAACAATATATTTTAGTTGCTTCTTTGCTATGGATTTCACGTCGAAAAAAAGCGTAGAAAAATGGCGACTATGGAGAGAAACAGCTTAAAGATCAACGTTTTCAATGGTGAATTCGTTTTTCAAATAAAAAATCCCTGAAAATCATATGGGAACCTTTTTTTTTTAATAACCCTCGTAGGTCTTTTACTGACACCAAATATGCAAGAATTTATAATCATCTACAGCTCCCAGCCTTCTTGGGATTTTGTTAATGTATGCGTAAAGAATATTCAGGAAGTTCGGTAACAGTAAGAAATTCTGCTCTTTTGAAATTATTTTTCAGAGTCGAAAATGGCATATTTCGCTGATGTCTCAAAAACTATCAACTTTAGGGAGAAGTTCTTGAGTACTTTTCTTGTTAAGGATGTCCTAAAAAACCCTGAAATAAATATTTAACTAGAGCAAAAAGACCATTTTCGAAATTTGTTTAACAAAGTTGTCGGACAAATTTTTGACGCAAATTTCAGCCAAGCAACGTGAAGTTTCGTTAAAAGGGGTCCTTTTTTGTTAATACCTTGCAGAAAATCGGAATCAGAATATTTATCGAAAGTACATTCATACATACGTATACATACAAACATACATAGACTCATACGTTCATACATATACACAAACATACATACACTCATACATACATTCATACATGCATTCACAGATACATACATCCATGCATACATTCATTCACACATACATTCATACATACACTCATACATTCATTCATATATACAGACAGACATAAACTCATAGTCATTCATACATACAAACATACATACGCTCATGCATACATTCATACTGACAAACATACATACACTAATACATACGTTTATTCATACACACACTCATATATACAAACATCCATACTCATACATTCATTCATTCATAAACACACTCATACATATAAACATACATACACTCATGCATTCATTCATACATACAAACGTATATACATTCATACATACATACAAACGTATATACATTCATACATACATACATACACTAATACATACATTCATCCATACATACATTTATTCATACAAACATATATACATACACTAATACATTCATTCATTCATACATACCTGTACACATGAGTATATACAAACATACATACACTCATACATTCGTGCATACATACAAACGTACATATATTACTACATGCATTCACACATACATACATTCATTCGTACATGCAAACATACATACACCCATTCATACATACAAACATACATACACTCATCCATTCGTACATACATTCATACATGCATTCACACATACATACATTCATTCATACATGCAAACATACATACACCCATACATATATACAAGTATACATACACTAATACATTCATTCATACATACAAACATGCATACACTAATACATACATTCGTTCATACATACAAACATACATACATTCACACAAGCATACATACATTCATTCATATATAGAAATATACATACATTCATTCATACATAGATACATGCATACATATATTCATACACATATAGATATACACATATGCGTGAAATACATATCCCCTTTAAGGCAGTCGGGTAAAAAGGAGAAAAATCGTAAATGCAGTACTTATAAAAATATTTTCTCGTCCTGCGCCATAATGATATTTGACGAGACAGTCCAGAAAAATCCTCGGAAAAATCATAACCATTACTTTGCCGAGAGATAGAATTCTAGTTGTTTTCCGGATTATATTTAATCCGAGAAACTCTCCCTCTAATATCCTGTGGTTAATTGAATTTTCCCGTTAAATATTGCATCGTCGCGAGTTCCAGTGAGATATTTTTAAATCAGTTGGATTTATTAAAATAGCAGGTTTGAGAACAGCGCAATATTTTTTTAAAACTATTAGTGAAATTTGTAGCCGTAAAGGTGAAGCTTTAATATCGGAGTACCAGTTCTGATATTACACAAAAAGTTAAGGAGTTGGTTAGAATTTTAGACTCGTTAAGACAGACATCACCTCTTTTTTTTTGAAGAATTCACATCAGACATCAGTTATTTACGCGTAGTTCAGAAAGTTTTTTTTTATACCTAAGCAGCCTAATTACTAGGGGCACCGTTTAAAGACCTTGTCAATTTTTAGCTGTCTGAGATTGGTAGATCTCCTAGGGACAAAGGAGTGATCGTATCGGCCAGTTCTTGATGTACGAAATTGGACACAATTAAGATGGGAGGCTCCTCGCACGGCTGCATCGTGAAGAAGAGTTGACATAGCGATAAGAGAGAGCTAGATCCATGACTGTCCGTTAGAAAAGAGACAGGCATTATCGAGCATAAATAATCTAGTCGGGGCGGCCTCACCCCAAAAATGTGAACAGCACTCGAAGCTGGGTCTCAGCTAGGTCTGGTATAGAATGAGGAGGAGGTTTTGAGGAGAAGATTTTCCGGTACGATTCCCTAGTTACGTGACGCTACTATCTTTGAGTCCGTATACTTTGCTTTACCTCGCGCGAAAGAAATTTCCATCCTCCCAGGGATTCAATTAAACCATGAAAATTTCTCATCGTTTCTCAGCCGCTTTCATGTATCCGGTTTTTTCTGTCCGCTCAATAGAAATTAAGGACATCGTCGCTGGGAATCGAAGCCAGCGCCTTTACGTCAAGGTATTCATTAAATTTTTCTTTGAGGCCGCGTTCAAACGAACAAGCGGGCTTCTAAGCACCCAAACGCCACTCCTCTGATGTCTATCATTAGAGAAATTGAATTCTACGCAATTTAGGCATTTTGAGCAATCACAAAAAGGCTTCTCAACAGGCTAGACGAAACTTAACATTCAACTGACGAAAACCGAATGCTTCTCTATCACCGAATACCATTCAATGAACGAATGGCGGTGGGGACTAACATCGTGCATCTCTTGACATTTTTCCATCGGTGTTCAATGCCGAAGCGATAATTCTCAGTAGAGACTGCAATGCGGAGACAGACAACAATCAGAGCGAGGTAATTCAAAGAGGCGACATACATAAAAACCCATATAGTATTATCGAGCTGCAGCCCCGCTTGCAAGCGTACAGGCACTTCCTTGATGCAATAAAAGTTAACAGTGAGATGTTTGTGAGGCATTTCGCTGGAGAGCGGCGTTGCCAAGTATACCGATTTTTCGGCAGATATAAAAAGGTTTCAAATCCTTAAATAATGTACGTCAGATAAAATTCAGCGAACACAAAAATACAACACTTCGGTGCGTCCATTTTAGTTTTATCCGTTTTTGGCATTTTCAGAAACTACAAAGCTTTTTTGTCCTTGATATAGCAGCAAGTGTGTGTGGAAATTTCATCCAAAACCGATCAGTACTTTCCAAGTGGTAGACGAAGAGAGTAGAGGACAGACAGATCGTAATATCCAAAAAACAAAATATCTCATTTTCATTGCAATACTTCCTCGCCAGCAGGTGACAGAAATAAAATCATTCGCAGAAATATCTCGTCGTGTCGGTGTACATTCCTGTTCATTCACAATTAAATTACAAAAGGACATGCCCTGCAGCTGAGTTGGAATAAAATACAAGGAACACGTCGAGAAAATACGCACCAGGCACTCGGTTGAATTATACATAGTTTCCTATTTCTACTCGAATCGCTTCAGGATATGCTGCATTGCTACATTTTCCAACGATTTACCTTGCACAATGTTGGAACAAAAATTGTTATCGTAAATGAAGTTACTGTTGGGCCTTTTTAAATTGTTAACTTTATTATACAGGGTGTAAAAGTCAAAAGTCGATAGATTTTTGTCTAAATGGTTTACAACTTTAAGTGCTTGATATCGACCACAATCTTACTAATTTTTATAATCTAACCTAAAACGTTTTTAAATTGGGTGATTAACAAATACATGGCATTTAGCCGGAATTTGTAGTCAGTAAGTAAGTTTCATTAAATTAAATATTTAAAACACAAATGACAACAGCGCGGCGGTCATCATCACTCTTATCGAACCGGCAATCGATCGCAAACGGTAACAGTGGTTAGTTATTGTTCGCGTACGTCGTCGTGTTTATTTACAATGCTCTCGAATTAAGAGTTCGCCGGGTAATCTTGACGATCAGGTAATTGACCCTTTCGAGTTACCCTCAAAGTTGGCGGGAGAAGGATACCTTAGCTTTCTAGCCAATAACCTACCAGAACTTTTGGAACAGACCTTATACAACATGCCATTACAATGGAGACAGAATTTGTGGTTTCTTCATGACGGGGCACCACCACACGTTTTTAGAGGCGTCATTCAGTATTTGAATGAACATTATCCAAATCGCTGGATCGGTCGAAATGCTCCCGATCCTCGAAAATGGCCAGCAAGATCTGCTGACCTCAATCCGATGGATTTCTGGTATTGGGGAGAACTTAAAGGGATGGTTTATGGGGCTGGTCCAATAACAACTTCGCGAAACAATTTTTAATGCAGCTGAAATAATAAAAGGACAACTTCGAGGACCTAGAGTAAGAAGAAACTGAGTTCGTCGTAATGAAGCTTGTGTGGAGGACGATATTTTGAACACCTTAATAAATACAAAAAAGTACAGTGAGGGTTTTAAAAAGAAAAACAATGTATGTATCAAAATTGTGTTCCCTATTTATAAGTGGATTTTTTAATACGTTCAATATTAAATTATCAAATAATGAAATAATACCTAAGAGCCAAAAATAACAAACTTCATCTTTATTTACACTGCGTTCCGTCGTAATTTGCCTCTGGCATTGCGGCGTTGTCAGATTTCATTTTACTTTGAAGTCACTTTTCTCTAAAAAAATGCCGTTTTGATCCCCATGCTATATGAAACTTTCTGCTTCTTTATCACCCATTTAAATAATGACTATCATAACGTTTACACCCTGTATGTTCTTCGTTGGGACTATGTCCACTGAAGATTTATCAAGATTACAAATACACATTATTTATAAGCGTTCCTCAACAGTATGCTTTTAACCCTTAAAGTTCCTTCAGGTCATAGGATCGGAGTCCATTTTGGAATATTTGTCGTTTAAGGATTTTAAGGGGATGACCCTGGGGGCAGAGGGTGAAAGGGCGTGCCGTAGTTTTTGGTTAAAAAGTTGTCCCCTTGAGAAATCTGTAGACGTGTATCGGGATTTTGTCTTTTAATCAGTGAACAAATGAACACCCTATATATTATTATAATTTAAACGCAAAAATGTAATAGATTTCGATTCTTCAATACCCTCATTATTTCTAATTCACATTTTTTTTTCTTTTCATTACATAAAATATACGTTATGCCAGGACTATATCGATTTTACAGAGAACTTCTAGCAAGATTTTCCGCATCGTAGTCTGATCAGCGCTAACGATAACCAAGAAGCTCCTGCAGATAAAAATTGTGTAAAAAGTGGAAAATCCTTCCTTCTGTCCGATACAGAAGAACTTCGAGAGTAATGGCGTTACAGCTACAAACGAACCGATCTTGTTACGATATAGATCAGGAAAAATAGTCGCCGAGGGTCTAAGAGAATGTAAGGAGTCAGTCGTTGGATATAAGCAGTTCTAAAAAAATGTTTCAATATACGAGGACTTTTAAAATAAATTGTAAAATTTGAAATCAAGTATTGTCGGAATCATGTGTGAATGATGAGATTAATGTGTTTTTAATATACATTTGCGTAAATTCATCATATTTTAAGTAACAGTTCAGACTACATATTTAAAAAATGATATTCAAATAATACACCATAAAATCGAGCTACTCATTTGTTGTTCTACTAGAGTCCAAGCGTAGCAATAGCCGTAAATTTTTTGTGCAATGTTTGGCTACTTTTAAAAGGCTAACAACTGTTTGTGAAGATGTAAGGCGTGGACTTGCAGCATGGCATTTGATAGAAGTAAAGAGTACCGAATCGGTGCGAGATATCGGACCGAAACACAGAAGCGGGCATAGAGGCACATACACGGCAGTACAAACGTACACCATACATCTATATAACATCCCGGACGTTGCAATCATGCATATTAACGACCCTGATTGGACGGTTACCGCACTCAATAGATTCTATCCGGTTTCAATACCGATGCATACACAACTATACTCACTCATTTTGGACATATTATACTATAAGAAATATAAGTTTATGTCAAAACCGCCGAGATGTAAGGAACAGTCGATGGATCTATGCAAAGTGTCTGAAGAGATGGTTTCCTCGGAGATAGCGCAGTCTTTTTAGTAAAAAGAAAGTAACGGACACTTCAGAAGTGGGATTGGAAACAGTTGTTTTCAACTTACGATTCTTTTGTCATCTAACTAAACAAGTAGAAACGAATTAAGCTAGTATGGAACAATGGCGTCAAGTAGGTTGACTCTACAGTTCCCCAGCAACGCGGTCATCAGCTTATAAACATGTATGACAAAGAAGATAAATTGAACTGATCAAATCAAAAATCAATACAATTAATCCATAGACAGAATTTTCCTGTCTACCGGTAGTACCGCGGCAGTAACGGTAGAGCATTTATCGAGACTGGCACGTACTTCAGAAGTGGGATTGGAAACAGTTGTTTTCAACTTACGATTCTTTTGTCATCTAACTAAACAAGTAGAAACGAATTAAGCTAGTATGGAACAATGGCGTCAAGTAGGTTGACTCTACAGTTCCCCAGCAACGCGGTCATCAGCTTATAAACATGTATGACAAAGAAGATAAATTGAACTGATCAAATCAAAAATCAATACAATTAATCCATAGACAGAATTTTCCTGTCTACCGGTAGTACCGCGGCAGTAACGGTAGAGCATTTATCGAGACTGGCACGTACTTCAGAAGTGGGATTGAATCAGTTTTAATCGGGATTTCAAGATTAAAATCGTCAGCCTCGCAACGAAAATGGAGCCGTTGGAAGTGTAGTGCGTGTTACCATGGCGACAGGAACGACATGACACAGCGTAAAAAAGTCGTCTGTCACAATGTGGTGGCGCCAAAGCTAGCAGATAACTGGAACAAAACGCCGAGCGCCATGAATTAAGCTCCGCCGCCGTTTTCATGCTGTGTTACCGATAAAAAACGCTTTGTCATCGCACCAGACTCGGGACACAGCGGCGGATTAATTTTTTCGTTATCCTTATGAACCGTTCATATTATCTGCTGCAGCCGAGTAGATCGATTCAATGAAAGGGTCGGAGACGTAAGGTCTTTACGGGAAAAACTCCGATGAAAAATTAAAAAGTTCGTACAGCAGACAACAATTTTCACGCCAAAGGGTGGAAAAATCTATCTTTGCGGTTAAGCTGGAGGAAATAAGTGGCTGGTCGGACTCCAACTTTATCTAGCACGTATACAAATATAGCAGAGCTATGCAGCTTCCGTATTAAGAATATTACCTCATGACCTGTTTATTAGAATTCAAGAATTTTTTACGTATCGATTTATCTTGCCATGAACAACAAGTGATAAAATGGTCAGGTTTGTCTGACTTCAGCAGCTCTTGCTCACGAAGCACTATGCCCAAGCGTGTATAAGAAATCGTGGATCCTCGACACATTGTTGAACCAGCTTCTGCAGTCAATTGAAGCTGTTTCCGGGAACGCCGGCGTTTAATTATTTATTTATATTCAATGGACGCACCGGGCGCCGTGTACATCGTACCGTTAAAGCCACTATATAACAATTATATTGTATTTGCGATACGTGCCTCATTTAGATAAACTAAATTCGCATGGATAAAGTGTCGGTGCGCCGGTATCGGCATTGAAATATGTTGTTTATTTACATTGTGTGACATGACATGAGAATTTATGCACGCGTGAGGTGTACGCGACGCCCGGCATACAAACAGACAGACAGAACTGGTTGTTGATGAGTAAGGAAAATATGGAAAGCGATGTAAAGTACCGGCACTGTTACAAACAAGTTTTACAGACAGAACAAATTAAATATACATTTCATTCCTCTTCCTGTGGTGATCGTCATTGACACGCAAGTGGGTATAACGGTCGATTCTAAAATCAAGTAGTGCGCGTTGTGTACCAAATTGCAGCGTTACTGTGTAGTGTTTTCATTACCTGTAAGGCGATTAATCACTGAGTATTTACTTTGTTCCTCATGGGTTTCTAACCATAATACTTCATTATCATGAATGTCTTAAGCCATATTTTAATTTATGGCTATTTATTGTGACCGAATATCCGCAGGTGGGACGCCTCCACTTTGAGGACTCTCTGAATATACAGGGTGTTTCAGTTTATTGTTGCATAACTTTAAGATTCGATAGAACTTTTAAAATTAATGCATAAAGTCTATATAAACATGGGTCGAAAAATGCGTGGCTTCTGAAATACAGGGTGTTTAAATTTACTTTCTAAAATAGTTTTTTTTAAATATTTCGAACAATATTTGATGTATAACAGTGAAAATTGGTATACAAGGGTTTTTTGGTACGACAAAACGAAGCATGGGCATAGTTTTACTGTAGCCGCTAGAGGGCGCTCTCTACTGTACCTGTAATGTATTAAAATGACCGAAATTTTTTTCTTAGTGCAACTTGTTGCTTTTTGAATAAAAAAACTGATTCTTCGCACTTTTCATCATAAAAAAGCTCTCTTGTGAATTTTCGTTGTAGTTAGCCGTTTTTGAGATATTTCGATTTTTAAGGTTCGATGCATTTTTAATTATTTATGATAAAATAACGTTAAAAAGTCAGTATCTCGATAATTGTTAGAAGTAGGCTGTGCCTGCAAATATTTTTGAAATTGAAAGCAGAATAAGGTTAAACGTCAATCAGTTGACAGTTAGTTTTGTTGTCTGTTGAAACCTGAAACGTTTTTTTGCAATTGTGAATGCACGAAATTTAATTTCTTTTACCTGTTTTTTTTTTGTAAGTTTTATAAAAATCAACATATTTGGTCGCATGAAAATCCGTATCCAGTTCGGGAAAGAAATGTTCAGCATGAATTTAGTGTGATTTAGATTTCTTTGTGTGGAGATTTCTAAAAGAAAAAGTGTACCAGACTCCCGTTACCACAAGAGATATGCTAATAGACAGAATCAGGAATGCATGTGATGAAATAAGGCCTTATTTGAATAATGCTATACCACGTTCGATCATTCGTAGATGTGAATTGTGTATTGAACAATTGGGTTTACATTTCGAGCAACTACTTTAGATTTTGTATGTTTGTCCTAACTATCCAATAGCATTTTAGTTGTAAATAATTAATTTAATTTGTTAAAAATAATATTGTAAAATTAAACAAATTAATATTCTGTTGTTTTGTGTTTATTTGGAGTTAGTAATTATTGCTGTGTTTAAAAACACAATCTAAACGATCATCTTAATTACTTGTAATGCCCAAATCGAAAATGTAAAAAAACATATTATTTTCCCATAAATAATTAAAAATGCATCGAACCTTAAAAATCGAAATATCTCAAAATCGAATCTTAAAGTTATGCAACAATAAACTGAAACACCCTGTATATAATAAAACTCTGTGAATATGGAAGGAATATCAAAAGCAAAACGTAACTAAATTCATATCTTTTACTCAGAAAGAATATATTCCAAAAACCTGTTCGTCATCTCTCCTATAATAGGCTTTTCTTTTCTGGAGAGCACTTGAGCTGCACGAAACCTAATTTCGCGCGCTACTAAACATGCAGTCAAATTCTGCGGATGGCAAACTGAAATGTCGTGTTGTTCGCCGATAAAGGTATATAAGGAAAAGGACATCACGATTTTTCAGAGGTTTAGTTTCGCCCTAGCTGGTATTCAGAAAAGAGATCGCAGAAGGTTGACTTCACATATAAACAGTTGGCAGATAAACACCGCACGATGTTGGAATTATGATTTTACTTCCTGCGCCTCTGGCGAAGACATATGTAATATATAATAAGATAAGAGGTTTAAAATCATTATGCCTTCTGGCCTCCTTGATTTCCATAGTTTTCTACTGTTCCATGTCAGCGCTCTATTTTGAGGTTATGTCACAAATTACTATTTGCATCAAATGGTGCATGCTTTTGATTTATATCATCTGGTATATCAGCCCCAAATTTTCTATAATTCACGACGCTGAAACCGAACAGTATAAATCTGGAAATACACCAGCCTTTCTAAATGAGAGAAAATACTATGAAATTCAAGGAGGCCATAAAGGCGTCCTACAACTGTAGGAACGACTTACGACACGGTCATTAGATTGGCCTGAGCTTGACTGATACTGTTAAAAAGCAAATGTTATGTCATATTTTTTAGAAAAAAAAATACGTTAAGCATAATAAACATTCGTAACTATTTACACGGGGAATTTTAAAACACTCGTGGTTCTGCCGCACCTGAATATACCCGTCAAATCGCTTCGGCTTCCAACACAAACAAAAGAATTTCACGGATAACAGGCGTGTAAAAATGACCGAGAGAGCAGAGATGAGAACCAGTCCAAATATTTGTCTAACTAAAAAGATCGGTTGACAGACTTTTAGCAAACGTGACTAAAGGCACAATGCAACGACTGGTAGGAACAACTCATTTTACCTGTTCCTCGCACGTCTCCGGCTATTAAAATGCATACTATACAGGGTCGGATCTAGGATATAGACCTTGCTTCAAATTGGACTCGCCGAATGTTCCCAAAATCTTTTTATTTTTACCTAAACTCCACGCTTCTTAATGCCACTTTTTCTTCTCCGCAAGGCAGCATAACTATAATTTAAAACTTTATTTTTTCTTATAAACGCCACACTAGATAAATATTTGCACAGGTGTATAGACTATTCGTTCTGATTCCAAAAATTATTGTTCACTATCGATTGAAGGTTGTTTCTCAGAAGCGTATTTAAAGGACACTTACACCTTTAGTTTCGATAACATGATGCCTAAGCCCCTCCCTTAGATATGTATATAACTATTATTTGAATATAAGATATGTGCATAGGTTTAGGTATGACAGATTCGAAAGTTTTCAGACTGCGACATCGTCAAAATTTTTTTTAGGTCTACCTTATTTCCATCATTCTTTTAGAATCATACCTATCGTTTTCAAGGTTTTCATTATTCAAGTCAAGCGTACGATTTGTTTGTACAAAAAATCTCAATCCGTAGTCAGGATGAAAGTGCATACTACAAGTTAAATTTTTGACAGTTCTGTCATTAGATTCGTATTTTGGGGTTATTGTTTTGAAAGTGCGAGTGATTGCAGATAATTTCAACACATGGTACTTCTTGCAAAATTTGCAAAGAGCGTTACAAGCTTAATGAAGGTAGATCTTTACAGCGGTAAGTATTATTATGTTACTTTGGTAGGCAGTGGTAGTCAAATGACCCAAAGGTATACGATAAAGCTGCGCAATTTTGACGGCAAACAAGCAATGTAAACTTATAAGCATTGTTACAGTTTCTTTTTATGGTTGATTAAAAATTAATATATCTTGATAGAGTAAATTATGACAACTTTTTTCTTATGTAGAGTAAAATATAACAGTTCTTAAAAATATTGAATTTTATTTTTATCGCAATACACTTCTCTTGTTCTAATGGTTCTGTGGTGGAGGATCGTACTACTCTCCTCTTTAAAGGTCATTGCCGCGATGTGGTTGATGTTTCTGTTCAACAATAGAGGGCGTGCAGTAGTAGGTCAACGCATGGATGGCCACGGAACTGAAACTGTTTCGTTATAGAATTGACGTTGTGATGTTAAAGCTCATATTTTTTGTAAATACGACAGCTGAACGTGCGTGCCTTGGTCCGATTTTCGGTGCTCTCGTGTAGCAGTTCTGCGGCCAAAACCTGCGTTAGTGAAACAATTTCACACCCAGGTGTGGGATTTCCGGGTTGTGGAAATTTTGATAGAAATCGGCCTCCATTGGTGAATTTTGTTGACGGTGCCCTTTTCTCACCATCTTGGGGATTTAGTCGTTGTTGCAGCAACGCCTAAGCCAAGGAAGATTACTTCTTAGATATTTGAAGCTTTTTTATTCCTTATACTATTCAATAAACATGGAAAGAGCAACAAGCACATACACATTCTCTGAAATTGTTTTACGACTAATGTTCATTTTTCATTGTTTAGAAATCTAGTCATTACCGAGTTTGACCGCTTGCCCCAACAACTGAAACCTATGGTACGTCTCTGTGTGCAAAGGAATTTTAAGTAGGTGTATCATTGTCAAAACGCAATATAGTAATAAATTCATAGCGAAATTATTCTAGTGTCATTCTAATGAGTTTACTGAACCATTGAACATAGAAGGTCCTTTAGTATTATTTTGGCCCCCCAGAACTCGACTGTTTTTCGAGTAAACATAAAAGCTTTGTATTCGAGGCTTGTCGCTTCGTGAAATACGCCGTTTGGCCTGAGCACGTATTTATTTTCTTTTGAGGTTTTAGAGGGATGAAAACGACATAAAAATAAAAGACAAGTGATATAAACAACAATTTTAATGTTTGAGGTTCAGGTGAAAGTCCAAAATTCCGGGCTCGATAACGACTCGCGATGACCGATTTGTAACCATCGCGAGCGGATCCAACTCACGCCATCCACACAGGAGCTTAACCTCAGCAGCTTCAAGTCTTTCCGAAATTTACATATAATTCTCAACTTCCAGAAGTACAACAGAATAACTGGCGCTTTGGGCCAAACAATTAAGCTTAGATCGAAGACATACTTGTCATTTCCGTGCCGTACCTACTTTCTTTGTAAATGTCTTTTTGTCATATCAAGAACATGTTTCATTGTTGTTTCATTGCATTATCATGCCTAGAGATCGCGTCAAAGACATACTACAGAGCGACAGGATCGTTATTTGAAGTAACCAGCACTTAGAAATCGATTTTCCACAACAAGGGCAGTTGCGAACCAGTCGTTTGTCGCTATCGGAAGGACAATAACAATCGCCGAATAAGGTCTTTTAGACTGTTTTCACACGGTCCCCATTGTACTGACGCCACAGCATCGTCGGCAACGATTGATATGGAGTAGGGAGAGACTTGAGTGGATATGGAATGGAACGCTGTCGTCTTCAGCGACGAGTCCAGATTCTGTTTGGACACACATAATGGCCGTGCAAGAATAAGGAGACGTGGGGAATGACGGAAAGACGGTCCAATAATCCATCGAACGCCATATTCATTGCACTATGGGTCTCCGGACATGATGGGAATAAGGTTGCACCCTCCACAAACATTGGAGGCTCTACGACACCAAATTCAGATGGCTTGGGTCACAATACACCAAGAAGACATCAATCCCGCGACGACTTAACGTCAAAATATTAATCACTTTCTATTTATCAGTAGGCCTAAAACTTGTTGAGCATGCTCAAAATTACAACACTCCTAGTAGATGTTGCATTTTTTATGTCATTTCGTATATTATAATCCAAACATCAATACAGTCACTTTCCAATAATTTCCGAATTACAGAAGCGCACTTCGGTGTCCAGAGAGGACACTGGCTCAAACAAACTTCGTCACCAGGTAATCCTCATCGAAAACCTTCCAACTGACCTGCTGGACAACTGCACTCAGCCGTCGTTTCCCTGGCGGTTCTGGAGACCTCCTGGTCATTCTGATGCAAGTCCCTAGTCACTCTCGTGTTCAATCTGTACACCGCCTCCCTCCGGTACCTTCGCACCAGGTTATCCACATTCTGGGCCGCTTTCAACTCGAGATAGGCCACGCGGTCCTCCAGGAAGACCAGCCTGGAGTTCAGGTCCACTTCGCGCCACAAGGAAGTCGTAACACTCACCACACACACCAAGCACACGATCACGTTCAAACCGGCATTGAGGGTTTTGCAATTTGTTGAGTTGCCCTCCCCCCGCGTTTGAGGAGGTTTCGAGCAGGGTTTCCCCTCCATTTCAGAGGCACATCTCCACCGATAGGCACCCGACGAACGTATGCGCGAATAGTGCGGTGATCTGGCAACGTTGCGCGAGATGCTTTCGCCACGGCGGCGGTGACTCGACTGAGCCGGCGACAGGACGGACGAAACACGAAACGCAAAGGGACATAGAGGGGGGGGTCAGGGTACCGGCGGTCTGTCGATCGGAATCGGACGGTGCATCGTCGCTACAAGGGACAGGGAAGTGTCGCTGCAGTTACTCTCATAATCTGATAATGGAGGATGATTAAATGGACGTTAATGGGTAATAAACCAATCTGAAGAAAACGGAAAAGACAAACAATGTTATGGAGTGTTGAATAAGCTTCAATTAATTAATTGAAATTTCCATCCTATGGCTTTGCAGATGAGTGGCTCATTTTCCCTCTGACCGCAAGATATGCATCGTAATTGACGGATTACATAAAATGAAATTTATGTAAACCTTCCTTTCCGCAAAAAGTCCAGAAAAGATGGAATGCAATGAAGATTCCAACTTTTCTGCACAATCACAGAAAGGGGGTTACCATTAGCTTCCGGTAGCTCAGTCGGTGGCATGAAGACATCTACAGGCGTGTAGCTGTGTGTCGACCATGGCATGGCTAGAGGATAGAAGAACAAACATAACACAAAAATTTAACAGATTTTATTTAATTAGAAAAACATTTTCATTACATTTGAAACATTGTTGAAATTTTAAAGAAAAAAATAAAAGATTTAAATCTTTGGCGCTGTTACAAAATTATCCACTTATCTTTCGCTAAGCTGGTCCATTTTGACTGGACTGAAGCGAGGATGGCCAAGGGATTCAAGTGGAGGTCCCAGTTATGAGGGGTGACCTCATATTTAGTGACTTCAAAACTAGATGTAGGCGAAGGATGCAGTGAAGTTGAACTTAAACGTGATCTTCATCAAGGATGAAGCTGTAAGTGATGGCGCTGCCAAGGCACATGCATGGGTGAAGGCATGGCAAAGTGATAGGCCAAGCAATAGGTAAGCCAAAGTCAAAGACAAAGGAAGGCAAAGTCAAAGACAAAGGGGGTGGTCCCAATCATTTTATCCCATTTGGACACACATTTTACAAAATGCTAGCACATGGTGCTATATGACCTCATGCTACAGAGAACAAAATTCTCAGCTGTTGTTAGATCGGCGGCTGAAGTGAAAAGGAAGCGCGAGGAAGATCACAGATCAGGAACTCCGCATCAAGCGCGCTCCAAGCGGAAATGTTTCCAAGTAAAAAAGCTAGAGATGGGATAAGCTAGAGATGGGATAAGCTAGAGATGGGATAAGCTAGAGATGGGATTAATGAGTTGCGATTCTGAAATGAAAATCGAGAAGTGATTTAATAAATCAATCGGACGGTGAAACCGTTACAATATTATATTGACCTCCTGCCAGTTGACGATACTTTTTTGTCATATTGTATAATAGATTATGATCAATTTTAGAAACAGGACAGATTTGAACAACTTCTTTGAAATTGGAGTTGAAGCTTGAAATCATAAACACACAGGCTGTTGTAGCTAATGAAGTATTATTAATTGACGTTCCAACAATATTACCCCCTTTGAAATCTAAATATGGCTGAATGTGTATTTCATCCATCGATCAAATCATGTACTCCTCACCAGGTTTCACAAATCTGAAAAGGTTTTTTGCATAGCCTAAAAAATTATATCTCTCATCGGGAACTGGATCGACCATCAATGTATTACATATTGACTTCAGAGTATTTTATAAGTGCTCCATGGCTCCTAATAAATCTATATGAATGTGGACTGATTGTATACAACATAGAGCAAAACACTATTGTTTCTGATGAGTAACTGTGTCTGTTCTTCTGACTAATAGCAAGCTTTAGTTGCTCACAAATAAATTGAATGACAGTGCGGGTCTCTTCATCGGTGAATAGTTCTGTGATATTTAAAATATTGTAAGCATGGTTGATAGTGACTCTGAACTGGTCTTTACCTGAATATTCCCTCGAAGCATCTGCATTCTCAGAAAGAACATGCAGAACATCATCCAAGTGGTGTATATTAGATAATAAAAATGAGTTTTAATATTACCTGAGTTGAGTAACAATTCTTGGGAGTACATATACGTTTTTAGATTAAGATCTTTATCAACAATTACAGAGTGAGTTATGATGAGTGCTGGTTTATATTCTAACTTAAACAAAGTAACTTTATCCTGAACAATTTTATGCAAATTCGCCCACAGAGAGGTACAACTAATTAGTAGAGATTTCGATACTTCTATATCAAACCTAGATATGACAACACCCCAGAGAAATGGTGACGCGGTTCTCTTGCCAGCCATTCATCGCGAAACTCCATAAGAACATGCATAGGCCTACTATGCGTGACGTCACAGACTTTTCGGAGCCCAGTTGTTTGGCCTTGTACTCTCGGTGGTAACGTGCTGATAGCTCTCTACATACAGACGGGAGACCTGGAGGTTATTACTGCTCGGGGGAACTCAATGTTGCCATCAAAGTTCAAACGATAATGCTTCATTTCCGAAATTTTCGCGATTATAGTAAGTCCTTGCCGGTGGCGTGGGAGGTAAAATAAGAATCAGCTTTTTTTTATTTTTATTAGTAACGACCATCCTAATAAAATTTTGATCTACTTTGAATAACTCGTCAGGTATGCGCATAAAATGGTGAATGCCTGCATATTTCAAGATTCTATAAAATGGTGAAAGAGACATACAAGATTCTTACAGTGAACATGCTGCGAAAACAGCCAATCATGGAGAGCTGTATCGTGCTTTTTGGAAACTAATCATCATGGTCGAAGTAAAATGACATATTGGGTCCCTTATAGAGATAAACTAAAAGGCATTACTAGACAAATATATAATAATCACAGTAAACATAAATACAGAGTATCTTAATCATAGTCATAAACAGTTGCTATGGCAGATGACAGCCTCCTGGTTCCTCATTGTTAGTCAATTTTAACAACAGTAGAAACAAAGGAAAACAAAAACTGATCAAGCATGCAAAATCAAAAACAAAATTTAATAGTGACAACGACAACAAAGTACAAAACATCAAAAAGCAACAAAACATTGAGACACATAGGCGTTTTAGAATGACCTTTCACTATGATATTCATATTCAGATCCCAAAATTACCTTATTTGCTCTCATATTTCACACAAAGCAAAAAGCACGCGGAAAACCAGCTGATCTGAGGCAACAAACAGATGATTTTCAGGCTTTCTTTTATTGGTTGAATCGTGGACGACAACGACAGAACATTAAATCCTCGTCGCGTCAAGCGACAAAATTTATAAATCGACCTTAAGTGCTTAGTATGAACCTACTCAGCAAGGCAAAAAAGATGCGGAAAATACAGCTGATCTAAGGCAACAAACACATAATTTGCATTCACTCTTTTATTGTTTGAATGGACAGAAAGTTAAAACCTCGTCAAATCTAACGTCAGCATTGCGGACGAGCATTGTGGAATTCCTGTTTATAAACAGTTTAACGTCAAGCGCATGATCCAAGTTCTGCGTTGCGGAACGTGAGAGCTTATAAATCGACCTTAAGTCCTTAGTATAAACCTACTCAGCATCGCTACGACTTCAGGCAGAAGCTCAGGGCCTCGTTTGCTGTCACATGTCAAACAAGTCGAAAAGGATGCGGAAAAACCAGCTGATCTAAGGCAACAAACACATAATTTGCATTCTCTCTTTTATTGTTTGAATGGTCAGAAAGTTAAAACCTTGTCAACTCTAGCGTCAGCATTGCGGGCGAACATTGTGGTATTCCTGTTTAAAAACAGTTTAACGTCAAGCCAATGATCCAAGTTCTGCGTTGCGGAACGTGAGAGCTTATAAATCGACCTTAAGTCCTTAGTATAAACCTACTCAGCATCGCTGCGACTTCAGGCAGAAGCTCAGGGCCTCGTTGGCTGTCACATGTCAAACAAGTCAAAAAGGATGTAGAAAACCAGCTGATCTAAGGCAACAAACACATAATTTGCATTCTCTCTTTTATTGTTTGAATGGGCAGAAAGTTAAAATCTCGTCAAGTCTAGCGTCAGCATTGCAGACAAACATTGTGTAATTCCTGTTTATAAACAGTTTAACGTCAAGCGCATGAACCAAGTTCTGCGTTGCGGAACGTGAGAGCTTATAAATCGACCTTAAGTCCTTAGTATAAGCCTACTCAGCATCGCTGCGACTTCAGGCAGAAGCTCAGGGCCTCGTTTGCTGTCACATGTCAAACAAGTCAAAAAGGATGTGGAAAACCAGCTGATCTAAGGCAACAAACACATAATTTGCATTCTCTCTTTTATTGTTTGAATGGTCAGAAAGTTAAAACCTTGTCAACTCTAGCGTCAGCATTGCGGGCGAACATTGTGGTATTCCTGTTTAAAAACAGTTTAACGTCAAGCGCATGATCCAACTTCTGCGTTGCAGAACGTGAGAGCTTATAAATCGACCTTAAGTCCTTAGTATAAGCCTACTCAGCATCGCTGCGACTTCAGGCAGAAGCTCAGGGCCTCGTTGGCTGTCACATGTCAAACAAGTCAAAAAGGATGTAGAAAACCAGCTGATCTAAGGCAACAAACACATAATTTGCATTCTCTCTTTTATTGTTTGAATGGGCAGAAAGTTAAAACCTTGTCATCTCTAGCGTCAGCATTGCGGGCGAACATTGTGGTATTCCTGTTTAAAAACAGTTTAACGTCAAGCGCATGATCCAACTTCTGCGTTGCGGAACGTGAGAGCTTATAAATCGACCTTAAGTCCTTAGTATAAACCTACTCAGCATCGCTGCGACTTCAGGCAGAAGCTCAGGGCCTCGTTTGCTGTCACATGTCAAACAAGTCAAAAAGGATGTGGAAAACCAGCTGATCTAAGACAACAAACACATAATTTGCATTCTCTCTTTTATTGTTTGAATGGACAGAAAGTTAAAACCTCGTCAAATCTAACGTCAGCATTGCGGACGAGCATTGTGGAATTCCTGTTTATAAACAGTTTAACGTCAAGCGCATGATCCAAGTTCTGCGTTGCGGAACGTGAGAGCTTATAAATCGACCTTAAGTCCTTAGTATAAACCTACTCAGCATCGCTGCGACTTCAGGCAGAAGCTCAGGGCCTCGTTGGCTGTCACATGTCAAACAAGTCAAAAAGGATGTAGAAAACCAGCTGATCTAAGGCAACAAACACATAATTTGCATTCTCTCTTTTATTGTTTGAATGGGCAGAAAGTTAAAATCTCGTCAAGTCTAGCGTCAGCATTGCAGACAAACATTGTGTAATTCCTGTTTATAAACAGTTTAACGTCAAGCGCATGAACCAAGTTCTGCGTTGCGGAACGTGAGAGCTTATAAATCGACCTTAAGTCCTTAGTATAAGCCTACTCAGCATCGCTGCGACTTCAGGCAGAAGCTCAGGGCCTCGTTTGCTGTCACATGTCAAACAAGTCAAAAAGGATGTGGAAAACCAGCTGATCTAAGGCAACAAACACATAATTTGCATTCTCTCTTTTATTGTTTGAATGGTCAGAAAGTTAAAACCTTGTCAACTCTAGCGTCAGCATTGCGGGCGAACATTGTGGTATTCCTGTTTAAAAACAGTTTAACGTCAAGCGCATGATCCAAGTTCTGCGTTGCGGAACGTGAGAGCTTATAAATCGACCTTAAGTCCTTAGTATAAACCTACTCAGCATCGCTACGACTTCAGGCAGAAGCTCAGGGCCTCGTTTGCTGTCACATGTCAAACAAGTCAAAAAGGATGCGGAAAAACCAGCTGATCTAAGGCAACAAACACATAATTTGCATTCTGTATTTTATTGTTTGAATGGACAGAAAGTTAAAACCTCGTCAAGTCTAGCGTCAGCATTGCGGACGAACATTGTGGAATTCCTGTTTATAAACAGTTTAACGTCAAGCGCATGATCCAACTTCTGCGTTGCAGAACGTGAGAGCTTATAAATCGACCTTAAGTCCTTAGTATAAGCCTACTCAGCATCGCTGCGACTTCAGGCAGAAGCTCAGGGCCTCGTTGGCTGTCACATGTCAAACAAGTCAAAAAGGATGTAGAAAACCAGCTGATCTAAGGCAACAAACACATAATTTGCATTCTCTCTTTTATTGTTTGAATGGGCAGAAAGTTAAAATCTCGTCAAGTCTAGCGTCAGCATTGCAGACAAACATTGTGTAATTCCTGTTTATAAACAGTTTAACGTCAAGCGCATGAACCAAGTTCTGCGTTGCGGAACGTGAGAGCTTATAAATCGACCTTAAGTCCTTAGTATAAGCCTACTCAGCATCGCTGCGACTTCAGGCAGAAGCTCAGGGCCTCGTTTGCTGTCACATGTCAAACAAGTCAAAAAGGATGTGGAAAACCAGCTGATCTAAGGCAACAAACACATAATTTGCATTCTCTCTTTTATTGTTTGAATGGTCAGAAAGTTAAAACCTTGTCAACTCTAGCGTCAGCATTGCGGGCGAACATTGTGGTATTCCTGTTTAAAAACAGTTTAACGTCAAGCGCATGATCCAAGTTCTGCGTTGCGGAACGTGAGAGCTTATAAATCGACCTTAAGTCCTTAGTATAAACCTACTCAGCATCGCTACGACTTCAGGCAGAAGCTCAGGGCCTCGTTTGCTGTCACATGTCAAACAAGTCAAAAAGGATGCGGAAAAACCAGCTGATCTAAGGCAACAAACACATAATTTGCATTCTCTCTTTTATTGTTTGAATGGGCAGAAAGTTAAAATCTCGTCAAGTCTAGCGTCAGCATTGCAGACAAACATTGTGTAATTCCTGTTTATAAACAGTTTAACGTCAAGCGCATGAACCAAGTTCTGCGTTGCGGAACGTGAGAGCTTATAAATCGACCTTAAGTCCTTAGTATAAGCCTACTCAGCATCGCTGCGACTTCAGGCAGAAGCTCAGGGCCTCGTTTGCTGTCACATGTCAAACAAGTCAAAAAGGATGTGGAAAACCAGCTGATCTAAGGCAACAAACACATAATTTGCATTCTCTCTTTTATTGTTTGAATGGTCAGAAAGTTAAAACCTTGTCAACTCTAGCGTCAGCATTGCGGGCGAACATTGTGGTATTCCTGTTTAAAAACAGTTTAACGTCAAGCGCATGATCCAAGTTCTGCGTTGCGGAACGTGAGAGCTTATAAATCGACCTTAAGTCCTTAGTATAAACCTACTCAGCATCGCTGCGACTTCAGGCAGAATCTCAGGGCCTCGTTTGCTGTCACATGTCAAACAAGTCAAAAAGGATGCGAAAAAAACAGCTGATCTAAGGCAACAAACACATAATTTGCATTGTCTCTTTTATTGTTTGAATAGACAAAAAGTTGAAACTTCGTCTAACATTGTGGAATTCCTGTTTATGAACAGTTTAAAGTCAAGCGCATGATCCAAGTTCTGCGTTGCGGAACGTGAGAGCTTATAAATCGACCTTAAGTCCTTAGTATAAACCTACTCAGCATCGCTACGACTTCAGGCAGAAGCTCAGGGCCTCGTTTGCTGTCACATGTCAAACAAGTCAAAAAGGATGCGGAAAAACCAGCTGATCTAAGGCAACAAACACATAATTTGCATTCTGTATTTTATTGTTTGAATGGACAGAAAGTTAAAACCTCGTCAAGTCTAGCGTCAGCATTGCGGACGAACATTGTGGAATTCCTGTTTATAAACAGTTTAACGTCAAGCGCATGATCCAACTTCTGCGTTGCAGAACGTGAGAGCTTATAAATCGACCTTAAGTCCTTAGTATAAGCCTACTCAGCATCGCTGCGACTTCAGGCAGAAGCTCAGGGCCTCGTTGGCTGTCACATGTCAAACAAGTCAAAAAGGATGTAGAAAACCAGCTGATCTAAGGCAACAAACACATAATTTGCATTCTCTCTTTTATTGTTTGAATGGGCAGAAAGTTAAAATCTCGTCAAGTCTAGCGTCAGCATTGCAGACAAACATTGTGTAATTCCTGTTTATAAACAGTTTAACGTCAAGCGCATGAACCAAGTTCTGCGTTGCGGAACGTGAGAGCTTATAAATCGACCTTAAGTCCTTAGTATAAGCCTACTCAGCATCGCTGCGACTTCAGGCAGAAGCTCAGGGCCTCGTTTGCTGTCACATGTCAAACAAGTCAAAAAGGATGTGGAAAACCAGCTGATCTAAGGCAACAAACACATAATTTGCATTCTCTCTTTTATTGTTTGAATGGTCAGAAAGTTAAAACCTTGTCAACTCTAGCGTCAGCATTGCGGGCGAACATTGTGGTATTCCTGTTTAAAAACAGTTTAACGTCAAGCGCATGATCCAAGTTCTGCGTTGCGGAACGTGAGAGCTTATAAATCGACCTTAAGTCCTTAGTATAAACCTACTCAGCATCGCTACGACTTCAGGCAGAAGCTCAGGGCCTCGTTTGCTGTCACATGTCAAACAAGTCAAAAAGGATGCGGAAAAACCAGCTGATCTAAGGCAACAAACACATAATTTGCATTCTCTCTTTTATTGTTTGAATGGGCAGAAAGTTAAAATCTCGTCAAGTCTAGCGTCAGCATTGCAGACAAACATTGTGTAATTCCTGTTTATAAACAGTTTAACGTCAAGCGCATGAACCAAGTTCTGCGTTGCGGAACGTGAGAGCTTATAAATCGACCTTAAGTCCTTAGTATAAGCCTACTCAGCATCGCTGCGACTTCAGGCAGAAGCTCAGGGCCTCGTTTGCTGTCACATGTCAAACAAGTCAAAAAGGATGTGGAAAACCAGCTGATCTAAGGCAACAAACACATAATTTGCATTCTCTCTTTTATTGTTTGAATGGTCAGAAAGTTAAAACCTTGTCAACTCTAGCGTCAGCATTGCGGGCGAACATTGTGGTATTCCTGTTTAAAAACAGTTTAACGTCAAGCGCATGATCCAAGTTCTGCGTTGCGGAACGTGAGAGCTTATAAATCGACCTTAAGTCCTTAGTATAAACCTACTCAGCATCGCTACGTCTTCAGGCAGAAGCTCAGGGCCTCGTTTGCTGTCACATGTCAAACAAGTCGAAAAGGATGCGGAAAAACCAGCTGATCTAAGGCAACAAACACATAATTTGCATTCTCTCTTTTATTGTTTGAATAGACAAAAAGTTGAAACTTCGTCTAACATTGTGGAATTCCTGTTTATGAACAGTTTAAAGTCAAGCGCATGATACAAGTTCTGCGTTGCGGAACGTCAAAGTTTATAAATCGACCTTTAGTTCTTAGCATAAACCTGCACAGCATTGCGGCGACTTCAGGCAGAAGCTCAGAGTCGCATTTGCTCGTATCTTTCCCAAGTCATTATAATTCTTTTGGCGATGCGGTGTGCGGTGTCCGATCATAATGCCGCTTTGCCCGTCCGCAGAGGAAAGAAGGTAAATCGACTGGACGTGCGAAAACGACTGCGGTAGAGTTTCCTTTTTTTCTTTCATCGAACTCCGGTGAAGGGGTTCATCCCCAGGGAAACATATGCCGTGCATCGGCCGGAATAGTGTCGACAGATATTTCACGAACTGCAATTTACACTACGGAAAGGCAATGAACGCCCAAATTATAAACCAAGCAACTGTATTTTTGAAACGCGTTCAATTTTTTCGGTTATGCTGGCCCAAAATCTTTGTTCCCCAAAATATGAACCTATTGTAGCTTCAACCGATGTTAAACAAGAAAAATGATTTGACGATTTACAAAAAACTTTTTTCGAAATGAAGTCAGTGTAAGTTAGGTACCCCTTTAACCCTATGGTTATGTTATAAAAAAAATTCTATGCCCTACCGACGTTACCGATCATCTGACAACGTTGCTGTGACTAAGCTCGTCCATTTGCCAGTGGGAAGCAAAATATGGCGTTGGCCCAGCTCGTCATCAGGTCATAAAGGATTAGATTAAGTTTTTTACGTGTCTTGAAAAGTGACATTGTGTCGATTTTCTTTGACATTGTACGGGTTTTTTGTGACATTATGTTAACAAGATGTTAACTTAGCACTATCTGATGATATTTTGCTCTTCAACCAACTTTGTTCTCAGAGATAAACACTACAGACTACTCTGCTTTACAAAACATATGCAACCAACAATGCGTGTAGTTGAGTCATTCCTTCGTATACGGACGCTCACAACGATCCTAGTGAACAAACGTGTAATGGCTGTTTGCAGCCTAAAAACTACCTAGTCTGCAAGATGACATTTTATAGGTTTTTTACATAATACCCGTGCGGGAGAAATTAAACTATCTGAGAAAAAAGTAGTTACGAACATGTACAACAGAGAAATTAAATGGATCAAGTAAGTCAATTAGTCCATCTAGCAACGTAGCGTCATGCCAGTACGCCGGGCGGTGAGTCCAGGTAACAAAAGGAGGCGCGTTCGAAAACATTTCTCTATTATTCTATTAAAGGCAAATGTACCATATATGTATGAAAATGTGTGAAATATGTCTAATAGGGGAGTTACCAATATCAAAAACTCCCCATTTTAACCCCTACATTTTTTTTGGAAATGATCAGGAGCCTCTAAAACGTCAAAATACGAAGTTCGTGTTTTTTTTCGTGTTTCTACCTCTACCTCCATGTCACTGTATCGATTTTCAAAACGTACAAACTTCGGGAGATGCGTCGAAATCGCGCCATACAAATCGAGAGTAAAATGAGAAACAGCTAGAATTTTTGTGTTGGCGCCCGAAATCTGTGCATAAAGTTAATTTTACCGTCTAGTCAAAATAGGAATATGATATTCTTCTGTATGGATATACCCAAAACAATCATGATGAAGTGTTGGACATGTTGGGTTTTAAGGCATTTTTTCACACTTGACTGTAGGTACCAATTCATCCAGTTTGATGATCTGAGAAAGGCGACTTCCATTAGGCATTGGAAACATATTTTTTGATCGGTAGCATTCTCGGTATTTCATAACTTAAATTATTTTTCTCAAATAAAAGGAACATACTAGTTTCAATCTTATGCAACACACATCGCACGTGTGTACCAGCCAAGAAGAAAATTTCACAGAGCCAGTATAAACGGTAGAGACTAGTTATCCATCCTGCTAACAGATAGCGCCTCGATTGACTTTCGTAGAAATTGTAATTATCACAATTCGATTTATGATAGATTTTAGTTCAATAGAACTGATTATTCAAAAACGCAAGTTCCTAACAACTCAATGTCTACATGTGTATTAGAACGCAACGTGTAATTTTGTCGTTCGAGCAAAACGTCATATTTTCAGACGGACATAGCCTTTTGCGGTACTGTTTTACTTTACTGTCTTTACCATTTTTCCAAAATCTGATTGCATGAAATAATCAAGAAATGTGAAATACAAGACTATAGTTTCTGTTATTTTGTCACTCCAATCCGAAGAGATACCAATATCCGTGAGCAAGAAAACTAATTGAAATACGACAGCATCTATTGAACCTGTCCTACAAACCACATATAGATACCACAGCAAATACTGATCGTGTATTCGCCTTAACGAAAAGTTCTTGCCATTTGTCTGCAAAACAATATTCAATTGCAATTATCTGTGCAAATATTAAAAATAAAATCGGTCAAGTGAGGCATTTTTATTCTGATATCTTTAGTCATAGTAGAATTTCATCAACAGTCTGTTTGCTTTACGGTGTACTCGGTTTTTTAACCATCGTAAAGGAAGAGCAGATTAAGATAGATATCCCTTTCAAGACAAGCTCTTGTTAAAACACAAAGAAAGAGAAAGTTTACAACTTTATATACCGAAATAAAAGGTACATCGTTTTCCACTTAAGTTTAACACCCAATTCAATCGGATTCGATATAAAACATCACATTACAGTTTGAAATGAGGCACTTTCAATTTTACTGTTCAGAATGAAAGAGGTAAAGATTGATTCGTTTTGAATTTGCTTAATATTGTTTATTTTCTATTGATCTTGTGTCATCGTTAATAATCGATTACGAGAAATGTAAAGAGCGTTGATAATAGATAAATTGGATTTCTGAAAATGTCTATATGTTAATTGAAAAAAAATGCAGTGCAGTGCGAGTTTATCATTTTCTAATTGTAGGTGGCGCTCATAATAGTGATAAGCGTGTACAGAATATACGCAGTGAAAGTGGAAGAAAGGGAAGTTGGTGAAGCTAGTGATTCGGTGGGCTACAAATATCCAATACCAGTTTATTCTCCTGATCTCAGTAAATATAATGGTAAATATTAAAAAAAAATTGTGATATAGATGAAAGCTATCCTATGTATCCTGGATACCACAGGCCGACAAAGGTGAGCCCAAATACCTCAATTGGCTCTGTACCCTATTTTGCGAGTACACATCAAGCTTTGACGTCTACTAAGGTGAACAGCTGATCAGCAACGGACATTTCTGTATTATACAACGTTGGCAATAATGGATCGGGTATAAATCTAGTGGAGTTTTGTTTTTTGTATGCAAATTAACTTTTCTAAATAGAAAGTACAAAATGAATCTAGCGTACAAAAAGCAAAACAAAATACGGCTCTGTCTAACTGGCGTTGACGGATCTGTCAGAATTATGTGTCCCGTGCCGATATGGGGAATTTTATTACTAGATAATCAGCTGTCATTATACCGTGGTGGACACTCGTGAAATAGGGTATATTTTTACCTATATTTGAGGTTATGTGGAATGCCGATTTTTTTGTTAAAAAACGATGGACGTCATCTTAAAGTTCAATCCTTGCCCTTTCAAATGCCGTAGTTGACTTACATATATTTTTCTTTCGCTGAAATATGACACTTTGAAGATTTCCCTTTTTATAACTTGATATTTCTATCAAAATGTAAAGCAAGAACGTTAATCTCGGCCTCAATAAGGTAGGGAAGATTGTCGGCTTGTAGTTTTAGATATTTTGAGTTTCATGGAATTTTCTCTTCTTCAGAAAGAATGGGATATTTCTCGATTTCTACTGTTGAAAACTTCAAAGCGCCTTATCGAAAAAAAGAGATATTAAAGTAAATTCAATGCCACTTGAAAGGGTATATCTGGTATTTTGAGATATTTACGGTTTTTTTTAAAGTGCTACATAATCTCAAATATATAGGCAGAAATCGCTACGTTTGCACCTTTAGTTTAGGATATCTCAGAAACTAGCGCTATAAATTTCGAGGTAGGATACTCTGGTTTCTGGTTTGTCGGCCTGTGTAATTTTTTTTAGTAGATACGAATATATTTTGTCAATTCGGAGGAGTGAGTGCCAATAAGGTTCGATCGAAATTTCGGCCAACATATACTTGAAATTCGTCTTCAAGACGCATCAGGATCTTTTGACACATACTCAGCGTAATCAGCGCCAAAAATTACCTAAACTGAATCCAAATTCAAGATGAGATGTAAATAATAACAGTTAGCGCGTGATCTCTCGGTAACAGGTGGGGACAACGCCTCTTATTGGTCAATTCGCCATTAAATTTCAAGCGGTCGCCTGGCGGAATAATGCGCGGGGCAGGGGCAGGGCAGGCAGAGTTGCACTCAGGCCACCGTCCGTCGCGTGTATCACTGCGTGCTCGTGTTTTCGTATTCACCTTGCTTGGTTGTTGCTGTTGTTAAGTGTATCTGATTAATTTGTTAAGTTTCTGTTAAATACTGTCATCTTTGTTTTACGACACGTTGGTGGTAGTCCATCATTCGGAGGTAGCCCTGAATGCGGCCCTGTACGCCGTCCTTGCTTTTGGCAATCACGCATCCATTCTATCTTGGGTGTAAATACACTACAGATGTAACGAAAACATAGTTTTTACTTACGAGGGCGTTACTTTTTTATTTATTTATAAAAGAATAAGATAGATGGTTTTTCATTTCAGGCATTCTGCACCCATCTGATCCCGCTGGCAAAAACACGAACCTGATCGCCTCAGCGTTGGTGCTGAGCTCGATCTTGGGTCTGCAACCACCCAGCAAAAACGGCTACAACCATCCAGAGTTGCCGCCTTTGAATCCTTACATCCAGCTTTTGCTCTCACACTACGGGCGTTATTTGGGACACACCCAAGGCAAACATGAAGGTTTTGGCAGTGCCAGGGGACTTTATGGATATACAGCTGTTAATAATATACATAATAACAAGCCTTTTGGGGCGTACAAAATCTACGAAGATGCCGACTAATTTAATCGAGGTGTAAAAATAAAAATTGAAGAAAATATAAAATAGTAACGGGGTACATACCCCCGGCCGCTATGTCGGTTCCAAAAATAGGTGGATAATCTGTAGAAGCCAAAAATGAAACAAAATGAATATAAAAGAGGAAAATGTATTTATTCAAATGACGCTTACACACACAAGTATAATTAATTGAGAACATGTTAACTTTTTCCTTCCACACCTATGCCTTTAATCCTAAGATGGGTTCCTAAGGAGAGAAAAACATAATCAGTATAAAAATAAAAGACAAATAAATAGCGAGCCCCAATTTTTTTGTTTGAGTACGAAAATCCTGATGTAGAACTCAACAATACTCGACACCTTAATTTGAGTATCACATTAATTTATGCTTGAAAATGAAATAGTTTTCAAAATAATGTTGAAACATCTTATTTGCCTTGCTGACATGTGTGAAACTAAATCATTTAATGCAACAGTTTGAAGGTGCTTATAATTTTATAACACGATAAAAACTGCGGTAAAGAAATGAGGATAACGAGAATACAAACTACTTTAAAAATATAACGTAAACGCTACCAAGGGCGCCCGCAGGGGGCACCAGGGGGCCGTGGTTCTTACAATTTGCATATTTGTTGTGATTTAGTGTACAGTTCTGGGGATTGTTAAAAGAATTTACTACTTTCGGCTCTTGAAAAAGTTTCATTTTCATATTTGGTGATCATCTGCCCCCTAAGAAAAATTCATGCGGACGCCCATGGAGACTATTTTTGTATAATTAGTGCATGTATTTTTTCCAATTAGGAAACAAAACCGAAAAATAAAAACAATTTGGCGGTAGCTGTACATTTTTCTGTGTAAAACGGGGGCCTGGAAAGGTGCGACGCGCATTTTCTAAAAAATGTCCTCGATATCAAGTCGTGCGAACTTTTGAAGGGTGTTTTCACATGGTTGAGGCTTTCAAATTGTCTTTTTAGTTAACTTACCTAACACCAACCCCTATCTCTCTCCCTCATCAACCATTTTCTTTTCGACTTTCAAGTATTTTTCAATCAACACAGTGCCGCTACCATGAGAATTTACGAAAAGGTAAGAAAATAAGTTACAAAAATTAAAACAGCAATAAACACGGGTGCTGGCGGCCCAAGGCATGAATCTAAGTGAGAAAAGTGAGATTTTCAAAAAAGATAGTGAGAAATAGTGAATTTATACATAAAAAATGAGTTTTTTCTTCTGAGAATTCGATGATCTTAATGAAAAATTTATACGGATAATATTTATAAGAATGTGTGAAAAAACTTTTTTCAACTAGTAGTAGAAAGTATAAGTCCTAATTAAAAAAAGCAACGGCACTGGATTATCCACAAAATGGTGGATTGAATATCAATATAAGTGTAACCATTATATCGATGTTTTTCCAGTCACCCAAAGATATTTATGTCTGTTTATTTAGCGATGTTCCGAATTTATTGATTTCCCATCGTAACACAATAAGTTTCTAGTTGCGACCAGAAATATTGGAATATGAACGATTTATTTTGCGTTGTACGAAATTATATTGTACTTCTTTTATTTTTCCGATATCACATAAGTAGAAATGGAGTGCCATTCATTTTGTAAATAGAAAAATTGACACCTTATGTTGGAAAGTGATATCATACACTTACACGTGTAATTTCCTGAAAATTTATCTGTAAACGAAATCAACGGCACTTAATTTCTAGTCGACGTAATATCGCAAAAGTATTATAACCAAAACCCAATACGTATATTGCGAAATATTTTCTTGAAAGAAGAAAAATAAATCGTTCATATTCCTATCTTTCTGGTCCACAAACGGAAACACATTGCGACAATAAATTCGGAACAACTCTAAATCAACAGACATGAATAAAATCTGATAGAAAAACATCATTGCACTTTTCAATGTAACTATGTTTACCATCTTTGCAAGTGATTTTTACAAGGACAGATTTCCGACTAGCCTCTGCAAGAATGAAAAGATCAGGTTATATCACCAGATATGTCGGCGACATGGTAAGACTTTATACATGGCACAAAGGACGGATGTTTTTGAAATGGCTAGTACTCTCCCCCTATTCGGGCGAGTGCCGTTTTACTTGGCCGTTCCTAGCATTTTTACCAGTAGACATTATGAAGCAGTGGACGGTTCAGCACCACGTTTTCGCATCTGACATAATGAGTATATCACAGCGGTACAGTTTCGTCACATATTCAACGGAATCGAGCTGTTCCATCTCGAAACACCATCTTTCGTTGGGTTCAGTCACTTCGCACACGTGGTGTACTGATCAACAGGAGCTCCAAGGCTCGATCTGCTCGGCAACCCGGAGATTACGGACAACGGTGAACGTGAGATGGAAGCGCTTATCCAGCAAGCTCACTTTCATCTTAATGGCAAGGTTAACCAACAGAATTGCCGTTATTGGGCCAATGAAAATCCGCGACAGTTACGCCTTTCTGGACGAGAGAAAATACTATGAAAATCAAAGAGGCCAAAAGCCGTCCTACAATTGCAGGAGCGACTGACGACACGGCCCTAACAGACCTATTCTCCGGTGACTATGACGTTAATCGACATACCCGGTGATATAACCTGACATTTACACCGAAGCTCCGGCATCCGATCCCTGTATAAATCGCTCTATTTTTCAAAAACGCCGTGCAGCTTCAACAGCATATCTTTGTGTCCGCGAGTGTGTGTGAAGCGCCAACCAATCAAACCCCTTGGCAGCAACACAGCTACAGTTGCGCAGTCGAGTCGGCAGCTGCTGCACCGCTCTGCACTGCTTTTGCACCGTTCTGCACCGTCTTAAAACCCCATCTCTAACACCACTCTGACCGCTCTCTAACACCGCTACACACGCCCCGTACATTTGCTGAGCACAGCTACAGCTACACACGAGTGTCAGCTACACCGCCACATCTGCCGCATTTTGTCAGCAACGCTCTTTCTTTCTCTCTATCTCTCTTTTTCACAACAGCTACACGCCTCCTGCGCTGTGCATCAAAGTTTTGCATCAGAAATGTTTTCTTTTTCAATTTTTCTTATTACTTATAACACTAATGTGAACATTGATCGTAAAACAATTTTATGGGAAAATGCTAATGCGATGAGGTAAAAGACAAGCACGCGTGCTTTTGACTGTCGGTGCGTTTTGCATTGCCTGTCACTTGAATATTCAGGTTGCTTAATGCATTTGGTTAATGATAAAAGTCGCACATCCCTTTTCTTCAACGTCTTTTTTAAGGATTGTTCTTAATATTTTTCGTCTGATTCGAATAACATCATTAAACAACGTGTAACGATAAAAAGTCAGATTTCATTTGTAATGAGGTAGGTATACCACAGGGCACTGTGATAGGTCCCTTATTATTTGTCATATAGCTTTACTCATTAGCGACAAAGGCACTACTGGATTGGACATAATGGTCAGCAGCAAGGAAATGGTTGGCAATGGATAAACTTGTACTAAATAAGAACAAAACTGATTTAACAATATTTAGAACAAAGCAATCACAGTTTGTTATACTACAAAATATCGCACTTTCTGATAGTAATATCCAAATCAGCAGATTACAGTGTTAGGAATTCCTTTAGACGAATTTTTATCTTGAACTATATGCATAAATTGAACTGCTTGTGTTTGTGTTGTCTAGGTATGTAAATTAAGAATATTTGAAATTGTGCAAATTTTGAATCGATGTTACATAATGGAAACTCAGAACTGTCGTTAATGAAATATGTAGATGCGTTTTTAGGTTAAGCAGTATAAAATAGAAACGATTTTCACACGCAAAATGACCATACATACGGTACAGGAGCTCTGAATGTGTTGCTAGCATAGCTGACAGTAATTATTTAAAAAACTGTAAATGCACAAAATTGTATAACTACCTACTCATTTCAAAGTGATGAAAAGTACAGCAACCTTCAAAAAAAAAACTGAAACAGGTTTTAATTTAGTTAGATCCTTATAGTATTTCCAAATACATGAATGCTTCGTTTTAGTTTTTGCACAGGTATCACGTTAATTTCAACATTTATGTCGTTTGTATGTATTATGTATTTCTGATTCTAGATTTGGAATAAAGATAATATTATTATGGGAATATTACACAGCTGTAGTGGATTTGAGCAATAACTTTTTTCTAATATTTTTTTTCTTCAAAAAGCTTTGCATTTTTTGCCATCTTTGCTGCAAAAGTTTTAAAGAGAAAAGCAAAGCTTTTTTGAAGAAAAATGACAAGAAAAAAATAATTAATCAAATCTAGTATAATTTGTAGGACATTCTCATACAATTTCAAAGGAGCACTATCATTTGATAACTAGTTGTGATTGTAGAAAAAATGTAAAAATTATGCATTTTTTAACTGCATAAACAATGTTTTTCAGTCCATGAAACAGTCAGACGAAAATTATTAAACAGACTGTTGAAAAAAGGGAATGTGCGACCTTGACGTCACAAGGCAACAAAAACTGTAAAATCTCTGTATGCATGCATCGATTGTTACAGAAGTTAAGCTTCAGCTATCATGGAGGCTAAACTTGTTCCAACAGGAAAACTCAGCATAAACGTAAAGAATTAAAAAAAAATAAATGACTCCCCACTTCCCCTGACAAAAATTCCTACGGGCGCACATGACGGTGGCTATGACTAATCCCGCGTGGATGACGATATTGACTTTTTTTTGTACCCAAAAAAGGTTTCCAAAAATGATCAGGAGCCTCTGAAACGTCAAACAACGAAGTTTTTGATACATCTTTGATAGACTAATGCAAAATTGAGCGCGGATTTTTCAATTTTCCTGGCAGCCATCAACATGTGAATGTTTCTATAAACTTCAGATTTTATCAAATCATTAGTATGCATATAAGAAGTGTCTACAAAATTAATTTTCGCAAATTATCATAGAACAAACATCAAAGATGACTACCAGTGAAAACCTTCCAACATGTTCCACGTTAGCCTAAAATGCAACCGAATATAAAATGAATTAATCTTCATTGGTTTTGTAAGATTAATAAACTGATTCAAAGAGGAATTCCAACATTTTTTTTTTCAAAAACATAAACGTATGTTCCATGAAAATGACTCATAGTGATCGCAGATTATACAAAAAAAAAACACATACATGCACGCACACATGGATATGAGTATACGGATAAATCGCAAAGTAAAAATGTTGAAAATAAGCAAGGTGAGACTAAATATTATAGTAATAGATACCTTTAAATGAAGAGACACGCTGCGAGACAAATTTCAGCCCGTGTTGGAAATCTGAAATCATGATTTCATGTTAATAATTTTCAGAATTTTGTACAATTTTTCCGAAATATCAAGAAAATGTACTGTAGTAATTTCAAATGTCAGCGGTAGACCATACAGTGGCGAAGTTAAGTTCGGGTTTTTCTTATAGGAAATTCACGAGGTGATTTTATATTTTTTAGTATTCTAATTAATTTTAACTCGTCGAGTGAAAAGATTACAACTTTTATAGATATTTTCTAACTTCACAACTTGAAAAAAAGTGTATAAAGTTTTTGTTCTACCATTAACTTTGACAATAGCATAACTGTGCTGTTTTGAAGGAAGAATGTTTAATAAAAAGTAAATATGGACCATTTTTTCAATCCCATGGACTGAAAACAAGGCAAAAAATGTTCTTGCAATATCTGCTAAAATTGCATAAAACTGTTGCTCCTAAAAAGTTTCTGCTAACAAACCTGAAAACTGGAATCACAAAGCTTCAAAATGTTTTTTTAAAGTCAAGATACGATCATTTTTTAAAGAAATACAGCCTGTAAAAAATCACCGAAAAATTTCTTGCTCCCGAATTTTTTTGAATAGTGTATTATTATTGTATGCGTCCTGACCTTTGCTTAAGATCTGGACCTGGACCGTCCGTTCTCCCTGGACGCTGATCTCGACCTTCCCCGGCTGCTCTTGCTGTCAGATCTGCTGCGACTTCTGGAAGGCGAACGTCTTTTGCTGCTTCGGCGTCCTCGCGGAGACCGAGAACGTGACCTGCACCAAAATAAAACGAAATATTTAACCCACCTGAGCGCCCGAGTCAGGCCACTTGACACCTACCTTCTACGACCGCCGCCTCCACGATAGCGGTTGCGTGGTGATGTGGGCCTTCCGTAACGGGCCATCTGCACTCTCAACTCCCTGCCGTCCAAGATGCGTCCGTCCATGGCGTCTAGCGCGTCTTCGGCGTCCCTCTTGTCATAGAATCTGCAAAAACAGAAAACACATTATGTAAAGTAAACAGCACTTTTGAAAGATGTCACAGTTTCTTTTGAATACGAGAGCTGAACGTGACGATGCTATTTCCGGTGCTCTTGTGTGGTAGTTCAGCGGCCGCAACCTGTGTTAGTGAAGCAATTTCACACCCAGGTGTGGGATTTTCGGGTTGTGGAAATTTTGATATAAATCGGCCTCCATTGGTGTATTTCGTTGTCGGGTCCATTTTCTCACCCTCTTGGGGATTTAGTCATCATTGCAGCTTCACCTAAACCATCGATAAAAAAGATGGAGAGTAGGGTATGATTTTCTACCACAAAATTATTAGATTGAGAGAAGAATTTTGTTATAAAAATAAAATTCGTTATGTTTAAGAACTGCTATAAAATTATTATTCTGAATAAAAACAAACATAATTTACTTTATCTAGATGTAATTAATTTTTATTTGACCTTAAACAGAAACTATAACTAACTTTTTTAATTTTCTCTGCAGTAATAAAAATTCGATAACACTCAATTCCTCCCTTGTTCAAAATACAAAAATTTTATCAAAGTTATAAATTTATATTATTGATGTAAATAATGAAAATCGGCGCGATCAAGGGGAGGAAATTGTGGGTACTGTTGCGTCTTGTGAAACTTCGGATTTTACTGTTTTCTCACTTGAAACTTATAGAGGGTTGTCTGATAAATTATTTTGCATCATAAAAAGTGTGGATGAATCACGCTTTTCATTAATTTTTTTTTTCCCAAAAGACTGTATTTTTTAGCAGAGATTTTCCCATTTCCACCGACATCTACCATATGACGCTGACATCTGTGGATATGTCGTATATGAGAGGCGCTTGCCTGCGGCGTTGCCGGATTGGGCTCCGTATTTAGGGAAAAATATGAAAAGTGGAATATAAATATTAATGAAACACAAAAACAAAAAACTGAAACAAACAACTGTAGTAAAATTAAAAGTTATTCTTACTAACATATAAAACAAAAAATAACAAACAGCAGTAAAATAAAGAGCAATTCTAAGTGATTATAAAAGACACAAATAAAACAGTAGTAAAACAAAAAACAATTCCATTTAATTATAAAAAATCAAAACATAAACAGTAAATTAAAAAGCAACTTGGATGGAATGAAATTGTTCTTTGTTTTACTGTTTTCACTTTTTGTTTTGTGTTGTCACTTAAAATTGCTTTTTATTCAACATGAATTTGTTTTTTTTTGTTTTACTGTTTTTATTTTTTGTTTTTTATAATAACTTAGAATTGCTTTTTATTTTACTGCTGTTTGTTATTTTTTGATTTTTATAATTACATGGAATTAGTTTTTGTTTTACTACTGTTTTTATTTTTTGTTTTTATAATTTTTTATAATTATCATTTTTTAGCTTACTACTGTAATTTTTTAATTATACTTATTAGGAATCACCTTTTATTTTGCTACTGTTGTTTGATTCAGTTTTTCGTTTTTGTGATTCATTAATTAATATACATGTATATAAATTTTCAACTTTCCATATTTTACCCTAAGTGCGAAGCCCAATCCGGCAACACCGCAGGCAAGCGCGTCTCGTATATGACATATGCACAGACGTCTACGACATATGGCAGATAGATGGCGGTGGAAATAATGATGGAAACAGCCAAAAATACAATGTTTTCATGAAAAGCGTGCTTCATCCACACTTTTTTTGTTTCTAAATAATTTATCAGACTACCCTCTAAAAGTTTTAAGAGAAAACACAGTCAAATCGGAAGTTCTACAAGACCCAACAGCTACAAAGTCTGGAATGAAAAGACAGGTGCTAGGCATAGTTTCTTACTACAACTAAACATTTAAACTACCACCCTAATGCCAAAAAGTGCATAGATTGTCGTATCTCTATATACACTTTTTGTCGGAGCTCTAAACACTTCTTTCAGAAATGTCAATCTCAGAACTACAAATATGGCCGTCAGATGTTTTGTGTTAACATTTTAAAAACATCATTTATTGAGTCAAAGAAAATTAGAAAAACTGAAAATCTCGATATCATCCGTACCTCAATCGTTTCTTAGCGCCCCACAAACTATGTTTCAACAGTTTTTAAGTAATCAAAATTTCTATAAAACCCGACTCGAGCCCCTATTCTACGGCCGCTACCGGTGAATGACCCCTCACCTTTCATCATGTACAGTTTTGCTGATGCAGAAATTAATGTGTAATTCGAAAATACATTGAAAGACTTGGACGATAAACCCTAGACGCTTCAGCATCCCTCTGAAAAGAATTCGTTTACTGCAAAACCCAAGCAAAAAATCTCTCACCTGACGAAAGCAAATCCTCTGCTCTCCCTGGTAAACCTGTCCCTGGGGATGTAGATGTCCCCGACTTCGCCGCAACGCTCGAAGACTCTCCTCAAGTCGTCCGGGGTGGTTCGGTACGTAAGGTTGTCCACTTTCAACGATACCATGCCCTCTATGCGAGGCGGTGGCCTACCGTAACTCATTTTCCGTAGCTGATTCTGCTACTTTACCGCTGGCTAACAGGTAATGCTTTTGGACGATCAAAATGCGAAGATATTTACTATGAATTGCGCTGGAAATGCAAACACAATATGGCGAATCGGCTATCGGGAAAAGAGGGAGAAGACGAGCACGGAACATGAAGAATAGGAGAAGGTTGATGACGCCAAGCTAAGAATGGAACATCAATAACGACTAGTGTTGGGGTTGGGATAGATTTGTACTAGGTGACAGAAGAATAAGTAAATGTGGATATAGCTAAGTGTAGGGTTCTATGATAATAGCCCGGTTTGTTGAAAATTACGGAATAAAAATGACGAATAGGTACATCCTTGTTTCTGTGAGCCTCTGACACTGACAGATTTCAAGCGATTATATTTAATTTTGATCCATAACTGCTCCAAGTAGCCATGTGTCGTTCGCGGACGAGTCGTTCAAAATGAACGAAATGAGCGATGAATGAACGACTCTTTTGTTACATATAGCTCGTTCAATTGTGCAGTATGCAGCAAATGAACTGCGTACTGACAACACACACACTATCTAGGGAACAAAAATTGTTTTGTTTTGAGATATCTCATTAAATTATACTGTAGCGTTTTTCTGGGTTCTTTTGGGTGTGGATTAAAACACTGGATTCCACAAACAGAAATGCACTGATTCATTTAACTTGATAAAACATTTATATACACCACTATTTATGTCTGACTAATTCTTATGTCACCACTGACTGCACTATACCTCACTCCGCTCTGCTACTCTACCGTATTCCGTACTCTGCCTCCATCTCTCGTCCGCCGAGTTATATATAGTCCCAATTACCGCTTCGAGAAAGATCACAAAGCGACATCTAAAATGTTTGAGATCACTTCGCGTGGATCTAGTCGGTCCTCACAGACGCCGCCAGACGGCTTGTGCGGTCGTGTAAAAGCAGAGGTCGGCAATTAAGCTCTAGCGAGTAGAAGACTCGCCCAACAGATGGCGCTATTTATCACAATACGTTGAAATGATGGGATTTGAGAGCAAAAATTGTATTTTGATTCAGAATTCGGTAATTCCTCAAAACTGGACGACATTATCCCTTCTTTTTTCGGAAGACAGTATACATTCCTTATTTTCAATTTCTACCAAAAATATTAATAATTATACTTAATACTATAAATACGATAACACCAGCAACCCAACCGTTCATTTCATTTTCATAGTATGATGTATAATTCTCTGACTCAGTGAGTCGTTACTATAGGCAACACAATACTCTCGTCAGCTTCGAGGCCGGTCGGTAATCGTATCGTTCAGATGAACGACTCCGAACGAACGACTCACTAAAGAGAGATGCACGGAAAGCGCGAGCTCAGAGAAAAGAGTCGTATGTCTCAACCCTAGCTCCAAGCACTGGTAATCGTTAACCGCCACATCAAGAGGCTCTACATTAAAAAAAGTTTGACATAAATGCCAATCCCAACATCACGTGATCCTCTGTGTTTACAGATGAAATTATAAGCTAGCGATGCTGACAGTTGACAGACTCCGAAGGAATGAGACGATCTGTAAGCTAAGTTTCACTGTTCATTCTTATTTGTATTTTTGGTTGCGGTTTTTACATTTTGGCTGCCACTTGTGCCATTTTATTTCTAAATTATTTCCCATAGCAGAAAAATGGATGAGGTTGGGTTCCAGGCAATAGAGTCTGACACCAAGCTATTTGAACTTGATAACACCTCTTGGAAACTCAGTTTCAAATGTGAGACCGATGAAAACACAAACAACGCAGTTTTGGATGGGTATGGCAGTCTTTATTTTATGTATATTTTGTATATATCCCTATATTTATCTGGTACATACTTTCAAAAAATAATACTAATGCTTATTTCAGAATTCCAGTTCCAGAAATTACAGATCAAATAAAAATTAAACAAGAGACTGATGATTATTTTGTAGACGAACTAGCTTCTAGGTAAATCCTCTTTCCTATTATTTGCTTTGGAAAAATAGATAATGCCTAGACTCTTGGGTGCCCTTAGGAATCTTCTCCAAGGGATAGTTGAGGGGTAATATGTTTTCTTTCTGCTAAGCAAATTATTGTGATTCTGCTCAGCAACACATCTGGGATGATGGGAATTGCATATGAATATTCAGATATGAAGTAGTGTTGAATGCATTTTGGAGATTATATTAATTGTAACTATCTATGTTATGTACTTTTTAATCAGTCAAAAATGTTTTAGGACTGCAATATCTATGTGTACAGTTAACGAGCACAATTATGGTAAGGTTTGGATCAAAAGTGAGGAGGAAGAGATGCAGGACGAACATTGTCTTGATGACAGCAACAATTACCCAGTTATGGAAATAACAGAGGAAATCATCATCAAGGATGAGTGTAATGATGATAATATTTTCTTAGATGCTACAGTTTCTAATAGGTAACTAATTTTTCTCAGTTGTTTGCCTGTCTTATTAATGATTTTGCTAAAAATTTCTGTCCTGGGTCTGATCGTTAAATATGCCTTAGTAAAATGTTGTCCGTTAATAAGATGCAAGGTGTTGAAGATTAATTTTCATATTTCCTTTTTCCATATAACTCACTCTGTGTTTATGTATCGTTATGAAAATTGGGAATCTGAGGTTGTGAGGATGAAGAATAAAAATGGTTATATTGGAATTATTCCGTTTTAGAAGCGGTAGTGAATATAGTGTTGATAGTGGCGAAAATGTCAAAATATCGCTAAATGAGTATTTCAGGCTTTTTTGGGGCGCAAGAAATTTCACCAAAAAAAATTTTTTTTAGGTATAAGATTCGGTAGTTTGAGTTATAGCCAACTTTCGAAAAATTTGAGAAATCACTATTTTTAGGATAGTCCAAAGATCAAAAAGACGCATCAAAAAATTTCTAAGATCAAAAATTGAGAATCTGACAGCCCCAAACTTTGCCAAAAAACCTGGCTTCCTTTGTTCACCCTGTATAAGTGGGTAAATAAGAGAAATATGCCGGTCGAACTCCATACGTATTCTCAAAGAGATGTTCAAGAACCTCCCGACAACCGCAAGTCGATATCTCTTTCCGGTCCAAAAATATAAATATTTGAATTTGGGTAAATTTTTTCATGTTGCAAAGCAACTGTCCACCAGTTTATTGGCCAGTTATAAGCCCCGAGTTCGAGATACTTGATAATCCCTTTCCAAAAATGATAATAGTAATATTTTCTTTCAGTGCTTTAAATCAGGAATTCCCAATGAAGCAACGAGCTGGGGTTGACAAAAAACCAAACTCTGATTCGTTTTTTTGTCAAAATTGCAATTATTCTGCCAAATATAAATATCTTCTGATTAGTCATATGAAAGAACATAGAAATCAGAATCGTAAAAACATGCACGGTTCTAGCTATAAACGTTGTAAGCATTGTGAGGCAAAGTTCAGAACCAAAGCAAGTCTAGATGATCACATGATTAGAAAACATGCTAATTTTGTTGCATCCGTTTCTAATAAAATATATGAATGTACATATTGTGAACATAAAACAACCCATAAAAGTAACCTTTATGCACATATGTCAAAGCACTCAGATTTAATAGATAATTATAAATTCAGTATATGTATTTACTGTAATGCAAAACTCAAAAGCACTCAGAGATTGAATGATCATATAGTCAGGAAACATCCTGAGTTTATTGCCTCCGTTTCTGCTAAAATACATGAATGTAAACATTGTAAATTTAAAACAACGACGAAAACTGATTGGGTTAGACATATCATGTTGAAACATTCAGAGACAGTAGATGATTATAAATTCAATGTATGTATTCACTGTAATGCGAAATTTAAAAGCGCAAGGCCATTGAATGATCATATAGTCAAGAAACATCCTGAGTTTATTGCGTCCGTTTCTGCTAAAATACTTGAATGTAAACATTGTGAATATAAAACAACTATAAACGCCAGTTGGGATAGACATAAGTTGACACATCCAGAGACAGTAGATACTTCTAAATTCCTCATATGCGTTCACTGTGAGGCAACATTCAAAGATAAAACAGGACTGAACAATCATATAATCAGCAAACATCCCGACTTTATTGCATCCGTTTCTAGTAAAATATATGAATGTACATATTGTGAATATAAAACTACCAAAAAAAGTAAGATCGATAGACATATGTCAAAGCACTCTAAATTAGTAGATAATTATAAATACAGAATATGTATTCACTGTAATGCGAAACTCAAAAGCCCAATGACATTGAATGATCATATAGTCAGGAAACATCCCGAGTTTATTGCATCCGTTTCTGCTAAAATACATGAATGTACATGTTGTGCATTTAAAACAGTGAAAAAAACTGATCTTGCTACACATATGATGAAGAAACATGGTATGGATAGAAGAAAAGCGGGCCTGAATGATCATATAGTCGAGAAACATCCTGAGTTCAACAACATTGATAGACATATATCAAAGCACTCAAAATTAGTTCATAATTCTAAATTCACTAAATGTATTCACTGTAATGTGAAACTCAAAAGCCCAATGACACTGAATGATCATATAATTAAGAAACATCCTGATTTTATTGCATCTGTTTCTGCTAGAATTTATGAGTGTACACATTGCGCATATAGAACAACCATCAAGGCACAGTTTTCTGAACATATGTCAAAACATCCAGAGTCAGTAGATACTCCTAAATTCTTCATATGCATTTGCTGTAAGGCAAAATTCAAAGGTAAAACAGGATTAAATGAACATTTAATCAACAGACACCCTGACTTTATTGCATGTGTTTCTAGCAAAATACATGAATGTACACATTGTGCATATAAAACTACCAAAAAAAGCAGGATCGATAGACATATGTCAAAGCACGCAAACTTAGTTGATAATTATAAGTTCAGTATATGTATTCACTGTAACGCGAAACTCAAAAGCAAATGGACGCTGAATAATCATATAGCTACGAAACATCCAGATTTTATTGCATCCGTTTCTGCTAAAATACATGAATGTACATATTGTTCATATAAAACAGTCATAAAAACTAATCTTGCTACACATATGAAGAGGAACCATCGTATGTGCTAATTATAAATCTGTCACTGCGTCAAGTGCCTACAAGGTATGGTTCAATATAATGTGAAATGCAAAAGATTTTATTGTTTTTAGTCAAATACACATTACGCTTATAAAACAAAAAACGGTGGGGTGTTTTGCCAATGTAACCAACAAAGATGAGTCGATTTCCGATGTTGGGACCAGTGGTGTCAAATATGCATTATCTGCCCAGAGAGGGAATGCAAGATAAAGGGATGAGGACGGGAAATGGCGATGTTGTTGACAGTAACCGCATATTTTTTTTTCAAATAAATAGCTATATAAGCTATAGTGTGCTCAGAATCTGATAAGCTGTCTCGTTCGGTACCTGAATGGTTAATGCTCATAGGACCAAAACATCATAAACTTAGTAAAGGATCTGACCGCGAACGACAACTTGTCATACAATATATCGGCCCACCTTTTCTGGTTTCTGTGATACTTTTAAGGCCCTTACCGTTTCCCCTCTTGCATCCTGTTGCTGGGCAGGTAATCGTACTATTTATAGTGCTGAGGTTCTTCAATTCAAAAAATATGATTTTGTGTTTGTTTTATTTACTTGTTTATTTTTGTATATAATAATAAATAATCTTTATTTCAAAATAACAGTGCTCAATTACAACGTAATGTCCGCTGTCTGGTGAAATATACGTCACATAATGCCATAATAGCAAACAAATGCAAGAAACAAAAATAGTGTCTAAATATTACACAATGTTTGTTTCACATTTCTAGATATTCATCGAGCCCGTATGGCTCTAGATTCATTAGTAACTTGTGGATACATTTCTTGAACTCCTTTATATTCGACAACTTTTTAACTTCCTGGGCTAACTTATTGTGAAGCGTTGCACAACTGTAATGTACGTTTTTTTCGGTAACAGTTAGATGATGAATTGGGTACAAAAGAGTTATATCTCTGTTCCTTGTATTGTAATTGCTTGGGATTCTTATAAAGTACGCAATATTTTTAAATGTAAAAATCAATATTTCCTGAATATATATTGCCACTATGGTGAGTATTTTATTCCCTTTAAATTTTTCTCTACATGTTTCTCTACGCGGAATTTTTAACATGCATCTCAATTCTCGTTTCTGTACCCGAAAGAGCCTGTTTATCTGGCTACTGTGTCCTTAAAAAAATATTCAAAAACGTGCAATGGACTCAAAGTTGGCATGGTAAACAATACCAGATCCTTAATAAAAGGATCTGACCGCGAACGACAGCTTGTCATACAATATATCGCCCCACCTTTTCTGGTTTCTGTGATACTCTTACGACCCTTACCGTTCCCCTCTTGCATCCTTTTGTTGGGCAGGTAATAGTACTATTGATAGTGCTGAGGTACTTACTTAATATCCTAATACTATAACAAGTGCTGTTTAACCGTTTTTTTAGATGATTTCTAGATTAATTTTCATATTTCTTTTTTCAATATAACTCACTCTGTGTTTGTGTATCGTTATGAAAATTGGGAATTTGAGGAGTGGGGATAAAGAATAAAAATGGTTATATTGGATTTATTCCGTTTTAGAAGCGGTAGTGAATATAGTGTGGATAATGGCAAACATCTCAAAATAACGTTCAATGAAAATTTCAGTCTTTTTTGGGGCGCAAGAAATTTCACAAAAAAAAATTTATTTAGGTATAAAATTCAGTAGTTTGAGTTATAGGCAACTTTCAAAAAATTTGAGAAATCACTATTTTTATGATAGTCGTAAGATCAAAAAGATGCATAAAAAAATTTCTAAGATCATAAATTGAGAAACTGACATAGCCCCAAACTTTGCCAAAAAACCTGGCTTTCTTTGTTCACCCTATATAAGTGGGTAAATAAAAGAAATATACTTCTCAAAGAAATGGTCAAGAACCTCCCGACTACCGCAAGTCGATATCTCTTTCCGGTCCGAAAATATCAATATTTGGATTTGGGTAAGATTTTTCCATGTTGCACCAGTTTATTGGCCAGTTACAAGCCTCGAGTCCGAGATACTTGAAAATCCCTTTTTAAAAATGATAATAGTAATATTTTCTTTCAGTGCTTTAAATCAGAAATTCCCGATGAAGCAACGAGCTGTGGTTGACAAAAAACCAAACTCCGAGTCGTTTTTTTGTAAAAATTGCAATTATTCAGCCAAATATGAATATCTTCTGATTAGTCATATGAAAGAACATAGAAATCAGAATCGTAAAAACATGCACGGTTCTAGCTATAAACGTTGTAAGCATTGTGAGGCAAATTTCAGAACCAAAGCAAGTCTAGATGATCACGTGATTAGAAAACATGCTAATTTTGTTGCATCCGTTTCTAATAAAATATATGAATGTCCATATTGTGAACATAAAACAACCCATAAAAGTAACCTTTATGCACATTTGTCAAAACACTCAGAATTATTATTCAGTATATGTATTCACTGTAATGCGAAACTCAAAAGCACTCAGAGATTGAATGATCATATAGTCAGGAAACATCCTGAGTTTATTGCCTCCGTTTCTGCTAAAATACATGAATGTAAACATTGTAAATTTAAAACAACTATGAAATCTGATTGGGTTAGACATATTATATTGAAACATTCAGAGACAGTAGATGATTATAAATTCAACGTATGTATTCACTGTAATGCGAAATTTAAAAGCGCAAGGCCATTGAATGACCATATAGTCAAGAAACATCCTGAGTTTATTGCGTCCGTTCCTGCCAAAAATACATCAATGTAAACATTGTGAATATCAAACAACTATAAACGCCAGTTGGGCTAGACATAAGTTGACACATCCAGAGACAGTTCCTCATATGCATTCACTGTGAAGCAACATTCAAACATAAAACAGGACTGAACAACCATATAATCAGGAAACATCCCGACTTTATTGCATCCGTTTCTAGTAAAATACATGCATATAAAACTACCAAAAAAGCAGGATCTATAGACATATGTCAAAGCACGCAAACTTAGTTGATAATTATAAATTTAGTATATGTATTCACTGTAACGCGAAATTCAAAAGCAAATGGACCCTGAATAATCATATAGCCACGAAACATAAAGATTTTATTGCATCTGTTTCTGCTAAAATACATGAATGTACATGGTGTCAAATATGCATTATCTGCCCAGAGAGGGAATGCAAGATAAAGGGATGCGGGCGGGAAATGGCGATGTACGAAATTTTGCATGGAATATTAGTTGTTGGGCTATAACTTGAAATATTGTAAATTCGTTGAAAATATTATTGAGCGCACGAAAGCATTCTTTTCGAAACGTAAACAGTGACCGCATATTTTTTTCAAATAAATAGCTATATAAGCTAAAGTTATGAAAATGCTCAGAATCTGATAAGCTGTCTCGTTTGGCAACACTGTTGAGTAAACGGTACCTAAAGGGAACTTAAATCAAATTCAAGCGAATAACCAAAATTTCTGTGTTATGTGCCGCGGTTATAATATGGTTCAAGATGACACACGGGTTGATGACGTCAGTTACACGAATCGCTTGAACGCGTTGGTTTTAACCGCGGTTTTGTTGCAGGTTGTTTATTTTAGAAAAGCGCGTATATAATCTCTGATTATTTTTATTATCACTTAATAGTCGGTGCTTTTTCGTCTACAACTGCATATGGAAAGCTTAAATAAGAAACCTTTCATAATATTCATGGGAGAAATGTTTTTTTCAGATTTTTTTTTAATGATGGAACCATGGCTTTGTAGCTATGATAACTTTCAATTCTCTAAATTTTTCCGCATGTCAAAGAAAACATTTATTGATTCAGCAGAAATTTTGAAAAAAGAAATTAGCAAAACCGTATACAGGTGGATATCATCTAGTGAGTTTATATGGCCATATTTTAATATTCTTGTATATGGCTACACAGGATACTTTGTTAAGCATAGGAACTACATTTAAAGTGTCCCCAACAACCGTAATGAGTATTACTAATAAGGTGCTCCACTTTATGGTAAAACTGAAGTCAGCCTGTATCAATTTTCTCAAAAATGAAGCTGAAGTACAGTAACAATATCCAATACCCGGCAAAATTCTAACTTGTCACATTTCAAATAATAACCAGAAATATAAAACTACTCTTGAGTTGGGTAAATACCACAATTTTGCGGTGATAACTATGACATATAACAGCTGATTCGTGACGTCACGGATCTTATAACCAAACTGATAACTACACTCGCTTGAACGGATTGGTAAATACCAACCCAAAATGGTAAATACCATTTCCATTTGGTTATCCGCTTGAATTTGATTTTAATAAAAGGATCTGACCGCGAACGACAGCTTGTCATACAATATATCGCCCCACCTTTCCTGGTTTCTGTGATACTATTACGAGCTTACGACCCTTACCGTTCCCCTCTTGCATCCTTTTGTTGGGCAGGTAATAGTACTATTTATAGTGCTGAGGATCTTCATTCTCAAAAATGTTATTTCGTGTATGTTTTATTTGTTTATTTTTGTATATATAGTTTAATAAAATATTTTTACTACTTGTTACACTTTATTTTGCATGCCAAATTGTTACAATTTTGGTGATAACTATAACTGAATTACGCTGAAAGATACAAATGAAAGGCGTTGTAAAGTAAATGCTTATTAATTCCGCATGCAAACATATAAAACTAAAACCATTCTGATGCAATAGTTGCCACAACTTTACGTATTTCCACCAACATATTCACTTTTAATCGGATGTACTGGACAGTAGCAAGTTGCTTACTTTAGGGTTTGGCATATTTTGTGTTGTTATCACCTAACATCAATCCACCCTTTGGGGTCACACCCCTTTCCTCATTTTTCTCTCGAGGTCGCGCCTCTTTTTCTATTACGAGTCGCTCAACTATTTGAGATGGGCTTTCATGAAACTAAATTTTGTTACTTTGCGATTTCTGTTATGGGTTATGTAAAAATAATATAATCTAAAATAGCACAAGTGGCAGCCAAGAATGTGAAAACCGGGGCAAAAGAAATCATTCAGAAGATCATGCACATATTACTTCGGGTTTTGGGGAGTTATTGCATGTTACGGTATGTGTGCGATCACCAGGCGAGGAAGCAGCTTTATTCAACAACTCTGTCAAAGAACTTCCAAATACTCCACACTGTTGTGGTTAAAAGAGATGCCGAGAAAATTCTTAAAAAAATCAATTTTTAATCGTGGTAGTATCTAGTACATTTGTAACGGTTCGCCCAACTCTATAATAAAAACTTGACGTACAATTATATGACAAACTTCATTTATTTGTGTTCTGTAAAGTGTTTTTTATTTCTAAAACCTTTAAAATAAACATAGACATAGAAGCAGTTATTATTAATGAAAATACTTCGGTGTTCGGTCAATTCATTGTATTTGTCACTACAATAAGGTTATGTATAATTTACTAGTGCCACAGCTTAGACAGATGTGAAACTCTCCTGTCAGTGCCAGAAACCGCCGTCATTTCGGCGGAGAAAGTCGAATATAAATTCCCCCAGTACAACGACGAAAGAGGTTTTAGCCAGTCTTGTGTTTTTTTATTTTAGTGCTCAGCAGCAGCCGGCGCTGCCTCCTGTCATGCCACCGGCTGCACATATTATTTGCAAGCTTAAAATGATAATATTTCGATATGATAATGTACCAGCTGCTGCTGGGCACAAAAAACTTTCGTATTTATACTGGGGCAATTTACATTGTACTTTCTCCGCCGACATGGCTGTCGTTTTTGACACTGACAGGAGAGTTTGATAGCTGAAGCTGATTTTTATTTAAGCTATGCTAGTGATATGTTAAAGTGGAAACTTCTGAATAGAATTTTAACATTTCAATCAGAGTTATTAACGAACCGGCCCCTTGTGCATATGAGTATAGTCAATCATGGATGCTGAGGTGCTAGCTACTGAAGAGATCGTGAAGATAGAAATGGAGGATGTAGAGGCAGACACCAAGCTGTTTGAACTTTATAATGCCTCTTGGAACTTGAGTTTTAAACGTGAAACGGATGAAAACACAAAAAATGCAGTTTCGGTTAGGTAAACCATTCAAATGTAGTTTCTGGGTGTTTTGTTATTTTATACTTTATATTCATATGGTTCCTACTTTCAAGGATTATGTTTGCATGTTTCAGAATTCCAGTTCCAGAAATTACAGATCAAATAAACTTTAAAAGTGAGCCTGAAGAAGAAGTGAAGGTTGAAAGCTGTCTTGACAACAGTGAAAAGTACTCTGTTTTGGAAATAATGGAGGAATTTGTAATCAAAAATGAGTGTAATGATGATGACATGTTCTTTAATACAACTACAGAAGCAGTTTCGAATAGGTAACTATTTTTTGACAATTCTTCGTACTTCTACTTGTGTAAAATTTTAAAAATATGCCAGATGTTTTTGTTGGTCTCACAATAATTTGGAAAGTATGTCAGGTTCTGATGAAATTTTGACACAATGGTACAACTATGACATGCAAGAAAAACCATTTAGTTTTTATCTTGATCCAGTGGTGTTGGAGTTACTGGCAAAAAAATTATGTACCCTTCCATTTTTTGACATTTCAGAGACTACTGATCATTTTCAGAAAAAAATTGTGAATGCAAAAATTGTGCTTTTTTTTGGTTATGCAGGGTGTGGCAGAAAGACTTCTCCTATTTGGAGAACTGATCAAGATATAGAAAAAATACTTTATTTTTTTATAAGCATATTCAGTATCGGACAAAATAAGAGAGACTAATGATGACTTTTATGAAATACAGAAATATATTGAAATTTTGTAATTAAGCTAAAAGATTTATGTCATTAAGTAGTTTCAAATGAAATTCTATTTATTTACATTAAGTTGCTCTTTTATTAATTTTTGCGAGCAACCTGATTTATAAGCTTCTATAATTTTCTCTTTTTAATCTATGGAGCAATGTTTTCCACAATGCATTGCTACTAAGTTCCTCTGTTGTTTCAATCCATTACTTGACCAACTGCACCGTAGCAAAACTAAATACAAAACGTGTCTCTCTAATTCTGTCACAGGTATTTCTTTATAGATACAAAAAAAAATTCAAATACCATCAGCTACACAACTGTTGAAAATGAAATTCTTTTGGTCACCGATAATACACTGCTTAACAAAAATTAATATTCGATAAGAATATCAGACAACTGGAATGGACAAATAGCACGGACTCTCTAATTTTGTCTGATACTGTAGTTTCTGGGTGTTTTGTATTTTATACCCTATATTTATATGGTACCTACTTTCAATGATTATGTTTGCCTGTTCAGAATTCCAGTTCCAGAAATTACAGATTTCCTTAAAAGTGAGCCTGAAGTAGTGAAGGTTGAAAGCTGTCTTGACAACAGTGAAAAGTACTCTGTTCTGGAAATAAAGGAGGAATTCATCATCAAAGATGAGTATAATGATGATGACATGTTCGTTGATACATCTATAGAAACAGTTTCCAATAGGTAACTATTTTTTGTCAGTTGTTTATAATTCCACTTGTGTAAAATGTTGAAAATGTTCAGGTTGTTTCGTTGGTCTATCTGCTAATTGTTGGTCTCATAATGTGGAAAGTACATGTCAGGTTTTGATAAAATTTTGACACAATGCTACAACTATGCCACAGCAGTTTATCAACTGGCCTTCATTTTAGAGACTGCTTATCATTTTCTGAAAAAATTGTAAATATTAAAAATTGGGTCTTTTTTTGTTATGCAGAGTGTGGCAGCAATTTAATGTCATTTTGAGTCAATGTATTTTGAAAATGACATCACTCAAGTGTGCGCCTTCATTGAGTAAGCCTTTCCCAAAGGAAAAAAAATTACATGGGGTCAAATCCGGTGAGTACGGAGGTCACCCGATGTCGCCGCTCAAAGAAACAACGTGTCCAGGAAACGTTTCTCGTAAAAGTGCCATTGAATGAAGTGCTGTGTGGACTTGTTGAAACCGTACATGTTCTCTGGTCCACGCTCATCGACAAGAGTAGCCACTCTGGGCCACAGAAAGGTCTCTAGCATCACACAATACCGATCTGCGCTTACTGTAACAGTAACAGCGCTTTTTCTAAAAAAAGTATGGGCTCGGATAAATAAGTTGGCAGGGGTTACTGAGAACCTCATTGGAACTTTTGATCGCCATGTTGAAAATAATCACCGCTACGAAATTTCAACCAATTTAGTGGAAAGCCATGTTCCATAAGAAAACTGTTTTTGTTTTGGTATGAACAATTTTTTTTGTAACTTGTTTCCACAACATTATTTCTGTTAATATTGCTAATTTCAACTCCATAAATGAGTGAGTGAATCGTGAAATTAGAGGCATTCTGGCCACCATAAGGAGCCCTACACTGAGTTCCCGTGCCTAACGGAGATGTCTGGAGATACGTCTCCATTTCTGAGAGTGTTGCCTTGCAATCCACGTCTCCATTTTCCTTCTTCTCCTAGGCCCGCCGTCCTCCAGAAAGCGAGTTACACAAGCCAGAATCGCAAAGATTTCCGCCTGGAAAATAGAGTGTACGAGGGTGGTCCCAGAAGTACCCGACCCGATGAAGAAAATTTTTTTGTAAAAAATGTATTTATTTTTCAACATAATCTCCGTTGAGAGCTCTATACACTTTTCCCAGCGATGTTCAATAAGTTCGATACCCTTTTTATAATAAGACCTGTCTTGCTCCTCAAAATAGCCATTAACTGCCGACATCACTTCTTCATCGTTGGAAAATCTTTGACCACTGAGTCATTTTTTCAAGTTTGGAAACAGAAAATAATCCGTGGGGGCTAAATCTGGTGAATAGGGTGCATGAGGTAGCAATTCAAACTTTAATTCGTTAATTTTGGCCATTGCAATAACGGATTTGTGAGCTGGTGCATTGTCATGATGAAACAACACTTTCTTCTTAACCAAATGCGGCCGTTTTTGCTTGATTTTATCGCTCAAACGTGGCAATAAGTTCGCATAATACTCGCCGTTGATAGTTTTACCTTTTTCAAGATAGTCAATGAAAATTATCCCACGCGCATCCCAAAAAACCGACGCCATAACCTTGCCTGCAGATAAAACGATCTTCGCCTTCTTTGGAGCCGGTTGTCTCTTTTGAGTCCGTTGTTTTGATTGTTCTTTTGTCTCGGGAGTGAAGTGATGGTCCCATGTTTCATCCATGGTTATGAAACGACGCAAAAATTCTTCTTTGTTGCCGTGAAACTTCGCTAAACACTCAATTGAAACATCTTCACCTCATTTGGTCGACCACTGCGATGCTCGTCTTGGCAGCTCATACGGCCTCGTTTAAACTCTGCTACCCAATATTTTACTGTTGTAAACGAAGGAGCAGACTCACCCAGAGTAGAATCCAACTCAGCTTTTATATTGGTTGGACTGAAGCCTTTGAAATAAAAGTATTGTACCACATAACGATGACCAATTTTCTCCATTTTCACAAATTCACTGAAAACGTTCAGTATTGATGGCTGCCAAACAAATACTAAACAACGTGGCGTCTTCAAACTTGACGCATATGCTTTATAGATTGCGTACTTTCTAATACAATTATATTTTTCAAACAACTATCACCATCTCTAGGTCAGGCCGGGTACTTCTCGGATCACCCTCGTAGTTCTAGGTCCAGTGCCGTCACTCCATAAAACTTGAATATTATTGTCTGAAATAATGATAGTTTGTTTTGTTACAGTGTGTTGAAACAGCAGCCTGTAGAGTGTAAAAAATTGAGCAGAAATTTAGTTTATTGTCATATTTGTGATTATTCTGCTAGATATAAGTATATTCTGGTTAGGCATATGAAAGAACATAGAAATTTAAATGAACATGGTTCTAGCTATAAACATAACACGTGTATACACTGTAATGCAAAGTTCAGATCCAAAAGGAGTCTAGATGATCACGTCATTAAACAACATTCTGATCTTGTCGAGTCCGTTTCTAGTAAAACTCATAAATGTTCGCATTGCGCGTATAAATCAACCAATAACGGTAATTATAGGAGACATATGCTGAAACATTCTAAGACAGCAAGAGCAAGTAACTACAAATTCGGCATATTCATATGTACTCACTGTAATGCGAAATTCAAAAGGAAATGTACACTGTATGATCATATAATTAGGGAACACCCTGATTTTATTTCGTCCTTGTCTTGTAAATTACATCATTGCACACGTTGCGCTTACACAACAACCATCAAGTCTCGTTTAGCTAGACATATGTTATTTAAACATTCAGAGTCAGTAACTATAAATTAATCATATGTATTCACTGCAATGCAAAATTTAAAACTAAAATGGTGCTAGATAATCATATAATCAAGGAACATCCTGACTGTATTGCATCCGTTTCTTCTAGAATTTTTGAATGTGAATATTGTGAATATAAAACGACTATGAAGAATCATTTGGCAAGCCACACATTGAAACATCCGGAATCAGTATGTAAATTCAGCATATGTATTCACTGTAATGCGAAATTTAAATTTAAACATAGACTAAATAATCATATAATCAAGGAACATCCTGAGTTTATTGCATCCATTTCTGCTAGAATTCATGAATGCACACATTGTGCATATAAAACAACCTTCAAGACAAGGTTTTCTGAACATATGTTAAAACATCCAGAGACAGCAGATAATTATAAATTCAAAATATGTATTCATTGTAATGCAAAACTCAAGAGCACAAGGATATTGAATGATCATATAGTCAGGAGACATCCTGAGTTTATTGCAACTGTTTCTGCTGAAATACATGAATGTTCACATTGCTCATATAAAACAACCATCAAGGCACAGTTTTCTGAGCATATGTTAAAACATCCAGAGACAGTAGATAATTTTAAATTCCTCGTATGCATTCACTGTAAGGCAACATTCAAAGATAAAACAGGACTGGATAATCATTTAATTAAGAAACACCCTGACTTTATTGCTTCCGTTTCTAGTAAAATCCACGAATGTAAACATTGTGAATATAAAACAATTTTCAAGACCAATTTGACTAGACATGTGATGAAACATCCAGAAACAGTAGATAATTCTAAATTCCTCATATGCAATCACTGTAAGGCAACGTTCAAATGCAAAAGAGGACTGAATAATCATTTAATCAACAAACATCCCGACTTTATCGCATCCGTTTCTTGTAAAATACACGAATGTACACATTGTGCATATAAAACTATCCAAAAAAGCGTGATCGATAAACATATGTCAAAGCACTCAAAATTAGTCGATAATTATAAATTCAAAATATGTATTCATTGTAATGCAAAACTCAAGAGCACAAGGACATTGAATGATCATATAGTCAGGAGACATCCTGAGTTTATTGCATCCGTTTCTGCTAAAATACATGAATGTGCGTGTTGTGCATACAAAACAGTCATAAAAGCTAATCTTGTTAAACATATGAAGAAGAAACATGGTACGTATAGAAAAAAATCGGACATGAATGATCATATAGTCGAGAAACATCCTGAGTTTGTTGCATCCCTTTCTGATAGAATTCATGAATGTACACATTGCGCATATAAAACAACCGACGAGGCCCAGTTTTCTGAACACATGTTAAATCATCTAGAGACAGTTGATAAGTCTAAATCCGGCATATGCATTCACTGTAAGGCAAAATTCCAAGGTAAAACAAGACTGGATAATCATTTAATCAAGAAACACCCCGACTTTATCGCATCCGTTTCTAGTAAAATACATGAATGTAAACATTGCGAATATAAAACAACCATCAAGACCGATTTGACTAGGCACATGATGAAACATCCAGAGACAGTAGATCCTTCTAAATTCCTCATTTGCGTTCACTGTAAGGCAACATTCAAATGCAAAAGAGGACTGAATAATCATTTAATCAACAAACACCCTGACTCTATCGCATCCGTTTCTAGTAAAATACATGAATGTTTAAATTGCGCATACAAAACAATTTTCAAGAGTAGTATAGCAAAACATGTGTTAGAACATTCAGAGTCAGAAGGTGATAGTAAATTCGATACATGTATTCACTGTAGCGCAGCATTCAAAAGCAAACATGGACTGAATAATCATATAATCAAAAAACACCCCGAGTTCATTTCATCGGTTTCTAGTAAAATATATGAATGTACACATTGTTCGTATAAAACAACCTTCAAGAGTCTTTTAGCTAGGCATATGTTGCAGCATCCAGAATTAGTAGATAACTATAAATTCAGCATATGCATTCACTGTAATGCTAAATTCAGAAGCAAAGTAACACTGAACGATCATTTAATCAAGAAACACCCTGACTTTATTGCATCCGTTTCTAGTAAAATATATGAATGTACATATTGTGCACATAAAACAACCCATAAAAGTAACCTTGATAGACATATGTCAAAGCACTCAGAATTAGTAGATGATGATAAATTCGGCGTATGTATTCACTGTAATGCGAAACTCAAAAGCACAAGGACGTTGAATGATCATATAGTCAAGAAACATCCTGAGTTTATTGCATCCGTTTCTGCTAAAATACATGAATGTACATGTTGCGCATATAAAACAGTCATTAAAGCTGAACTTGCTAAACATATGAAGACGAAACATCATACGTAGGGTAAAGCGGGTGAATCGCGCCCCCCTAAGGAAAATGTCGAGTTGTTTAGTCATTTTAGGAAGTTATAACAGGATTAACAATTTTTTTTAAAAACATATTTAAAAAAACTGTCGCTGGCTGGTATTACCCGTACCATGAGTATGGGTATCACGAGTATCCATCACGCTTTGAGGTGAACAGCCGATCACAAAAGCGACATCTTTGTGTTAATTTGTAACGTTGGCAATAATGAATTTCGGGACCGCATTCAGAGCTATTGTTCACATATCAGGATCATATTTTTGAGTGGGTGGGAAAAGTGACAATAAAATGTACAAGTTTATTAGAAAATTATTATAATACATCTGGGATTTACTGATTACCTGATTGCGTAGTATATTCCAGAAGCTGTAAATTTACCTGTAAAAATGATATAGTCACGTATTTCTGGTTTATTGTCCGTCATCAGTGTAACGTAATTCAATTACAGATTAAGTATGTGTATATAATAAATATAGCCTGTTTAAAATATTACACTGATGTAAAACGAATTGGTGTCCTTTCACAGTACAAAGAACCACAACAAAATACGGGTTTGTCTACCTGGAGTTCATCGATCCCTCAGACTTAATTATGTGTTCTGTGCCGATATGGGGAATTTTGAAATATTACCAGATAACTAGCTGTCATTGTCGCGTAATGAATACTCGTGAAATATTGTGTATGCACTATCTGCAATGCAAGGTAAAGTGATGCGGGCGGGAAATGGCGGTGTTATTATTTATTTGAATATTGTTGAGCGCACGAAAAGCATTATTTTCGCGACGTACACAATGACTGTATATTTTTTTTATTTGAATCAATAGCTATGAGCTAAAGTTATGAAAATGCTGAGAATCTAATAAGCTGTCTTGTTTGGACACTGTTGACTGAACGGTACCTGAATAGTTAATGTTGATAGAAGCGCTGTCATTAGGTGTTATTTAATATCTCATATGAGCAAATCATCATCACTTAGTAAGAGCGTACGACAGCTTGTCAGATGATATATCGGCCCGCCTATCCAGGTTTCTGTGATATCCTCCTTACCGTTCCCCTCTTGCATTTTTTTGCTGGGCAGATAATTGTAGTATAGTCCTGAGGTTCTTCAATCTCAAAAAATGTGATATGGTTTTTTTTTATTTATTTTGGTATATATCGTTTAAAATTGAATAAAATATTTTTTACTGGTTACACTTTATTTTCCCAGTGTCCTACAATTTTGTGGTGCTTGGTTCAATAGTCCTAAATCAAAATTTCTTTTCGAAGTTTATTAAGAGTTTGTGTATTTCTATTTTTAGGGATAAAAAAGAAGTAAAAACCTCAACAAATTGCGAAAATTCATTTTCTTTTTTAATGATAGATGCCTCACATACAAGATGATCAAGCTAATTGTGTGCTCGATTTATCGGTGTAAGGCTCATTTTTAGAAAAAATCGTGCGGGGATTAAATCTGATGATCTTGAGCGTTAGATTACATCGCTTAATGGGGAGAGATTTAAACGTATCAGAATCGATCTTTTTTGTCTGTGGCGTTGCCGTCATTGTGGCTCTCAAACTTATAAAAATGAACCTGCAAAAAGTGCGGTTCCTGTAGGACTGAGCAATGTTTCACACATACAGAGAAAATAAATCTTTTGTAGTGATAAAAAACCTGATAAAAAGGCCGAGATTCGTATGACTTTTAGAAATGGGCATATGGATGTCATTTTGTATACAAAGCACCCATTCCTTATTATGTTTACATCCAGAAAATTCTTACTCTCTGTTGGTATTTTTTTTAATGTAATAGAAAAACTTTTGGATTCAGAAATTTTTACAATTTTGAAAATAGCTATAGCTGAATTACGCTCAAAGATTCAAATGTAAGGCTTTATAAAGTGGATGCTATATTCCTAATATATAATATAAAACTAAAACCATTCTGATGCAATAGTGTATAATTCACAAAACTGATAAATCAAGCAGCCAAATCCTTAGGTATTTCCTGCAACTTAAAACAACGGTAGCGTAGGTGGATCTACAAGAAAATAAAGTAATTTGCTTATTTTAGCGCGCTTGGGTTGTATAGTATATGTGAGTGATAACACCTAATAACGCTCCACCTTTTGAAATCACGCCCCTCTAATACGCTACACCTCTCTTCATTTTTCTCTCGAGGTCACGCCTCTTTTTCTATTACTATTTGAGATGGGCTTTCATGGAACTTAATTTTATTTTTGCGATTTCTGTTATGGGTTATGTGAAAATAATTCAAACTTAAAATGGCACAAGTTGCAGTCAAAAATGTAAAAACCGCGTCCAATAATTCGGAAAATCGAGCACATACCATTACTTCGGATTTCGTGTGTGTGTCCCTCTTTTGAGGCTGGCGAGAAGTACATTAGCAAATCGATATTATTTCGTGTTTGTCTATTTCAGAAAATCGATTTTTTTCGTTTTTCACGTTGAGGCAAATTGTAGCGGCGAATCTAAAATTGGCACTATTGGTAGTGTGTGGTGGCAGAAAAGGAAGTTGTTCTGCGTATCGATGCTTAGTGTTGGGTTGTGATGTCGTCTAGTATTTTTTTGAAAAATGCGAGGAAGCTGCCTTATTCAATTGTATATTCAACGACTCTACCAAGGAACTTCCAAATATTCGACACTATTCAAGCTAAAAAATGCCGAGAATGTTCGGGTTTTTACTTTTACTGTTTCTAGAAGAAAAACTACTGCACTTTTTCAGTGAACTTTTATTCGTTCTCAAACACAATGACAACTCCTTAGCAACTACTTTTGTCCATCTTTCAGACACCCGAATACTCGAAGTTACATCGAGTACACTAGATCTAAACTTCGTAATTTCTTATTTTGTAATTATTCTCAACAGAGAATGTTCTTGCAAAAATCAATTTTAAATCGTGACAGCATCTAGTACAATTGTAATGCTTGCCCAACTCTATAACCAAAACTTGACATACAATAAATATGACAAACTTCATTTATTTGTGTTCTGTAAAATGTTTTTATTTTCAAAGTCTTTCAAAAATTATTAATGAAAATGGTTGTATTGGTCACTACAATAAGATAATGTACTAGCACAGATTATAGATATGTGACACCTGCTGTCGGTCCCTTTGATCGTGTCCCCCAACTGCTTACCACATTTCCCTTTTATGTTCATTAGCGACCGGATGATTTTTCCTAGGGGTTGTTACGCATTAGATATTTTTTCGCGAGATCCCGTAGTGAACCGGAGCGGGAACAGTTGTTGTGTATTATCAATCATGGATATGGATGACGAAGCGCTAGTTACCGAAGACATCGTGAAGATAGAAATGGAGGAGGTTGGATTCCAGGCAGTAGAGACAGACAGCAAGCTATTTGAACATTCTAATGCCTCTGGGAATTTGATTTTTAAATGCGATACGAATGAAAACACAAAAAATACAGTCTCGGATAGGTTAGCCATTCAAATATAGTTTCTGGGTGCTTTGTATTTTATACCCTATAGTTATTTTTGCCTGTTTCAGAGTTCCAGTTCCTGAAATTACAGATCAAATAAACATTAAAATTGAGCCTGAAGAAGTGAAGGTTGAAAGCTGTCTTGACAACAGTGAAAAGTACTCTGTTTTGGAAATAATGGAGGAATTCGTAATCAAAGATGAGTGTAATGATGATGACATGTTCTTAGGTACAACTACAGAAACAGTTTCCAATAGGTAACTATTTTTTGTCAGTTATTTCTACTTCTAACTGTGTAAAATTTTGAAAATGACTCAAGTGTCTTCATTGGCCTGTCTGCTAATTGTTGGCCTCACTATAATTTGATGAAATTTTAACACAAGACAACAACTATGGAAGAAAAACCTTTATAGTTTTTATCGTGATCCAGTCGCATAGGAGTTACTGGCAAAAAATAATGCTGTTTAATTTTTAACATTTCAGAGACTGCTGATCATTTTCAAAAAAAAATAATACTAAAAATTGGGTTTTTGTTTTGTTATGCAGGGTGGGTCAGAAAGACTTCCCCGATTTGGAGAGCCAATAAAAACTGGGCTGAGCGAGACTCTCCCGATAATTTTCCATCATGTCACGCGGAATAGCAGCAATTTTCTGGATTATGGTCTCCTCGAGAGAGTCTGGAGTTTGGGGGTGATGTTGGTACACTTTTTCCTTCACGTAGCCCAACAAAAAAGTTACATGGGGTTAAATCTGATTTGTACGGAGGCCACCCGATATCGCCACGCAAAGAAACAACGTGTCTAGAAAACATTTCACGCAGAAATGCCATTAGAACGACGAGTTGTGTGGACTATTGCTGCATCTTGTTAAAACCATTCATGTTCTTGTCCATACTCATCGACAAGAGCAGCTACTCTGGGCTGTAGAAAGTTATCTAGCATCACACAATATTGATCTTTGTTCACTGTAATAGTAACACCATTCTCTTTAAAAAAATATGGACCCCACAAATGGGCCTCGTCACTGACGATCAAACACGTCCATGCGATTAACATTGCGCAGTTTTTGGCACAAAATGGTACGAGTTTCACGGTCTTTTTCATGCAACTGCTGTAGAATGGCAATTTTATAGGATGCAGAATTCTCCGAGTTAACAATGGCAAAGCAGTTCCGTGCTTACATGCAGAGCGCGTCAAAGATTGCTGAATTGACGCTGCCACAACTGCTACATTTGCTGGTCCTGTCGCTGTTCGAGGTCGACCAGGAGATTTGGTTTTTAATGCAGATCCTGTTTTTCGAAAGTTTTACACTCATTTAACAATTGTCTTTCTATCGAGAACTAGTTCAGGTCGCAGGAGCTGGAATTGAATCTGAAAGGCACGCTGAGCGATTATCGGTGTACCTCCGTTTCGAATAAACTCTTCCACGACGAGAGCGCGGTGCGGTCCTGAGCCAGCCACGATTTATACTAAAAATGGTAGGAATAGACGCGTCGAATGATGTATCCCCCACTGCGCTATCCCCCTCATTGGCGTAGCTAGACAGTTTCCAAATCGGGTAGGTCGTTCTGCTCTACCCTGTACATGCTTGTGACTATGTTTTAAATGTAATTATCAAGCTTAAAGAGGAGGTTAGTATTTATTCTATTTTAGAAGCGGTAGTGAATATAATTTATCTGACCTTTACCTAAACCCCCAAGGTCACTATCAAGGGTAAATCCATGATCATCATTGGCCAATATGAGGCAAATCGTAACAACAGTATGTTTTATTTATTCTTTGATAATATTACTGTAAAACTTGTCTGTGTGGGGGATGGGTTCCGAAAGTGGTGGGGGGAGGGTGCTCTTTGGAACTTTTGATCGCCATGTTGAAAACCACCTCTATACAAAGTTTCAACCAATTTAGCTGAAAGCCAGTTTACGTAAGGAAACCGTTTTTGTTTTGATATTAATAGGTTGTTTTCTGTAACTTGTTTCCACAACACTATTTCTGTTAAATATTGCCAATTTCAAGTTTCGACTCTGTAAAACTTAAATATTATTGTATGAAATAATAATTGTTTTGTTACAGTACGTTGAAACAGAAAACTATGGTGAAGCAGCAGTCTGTAGCATGTAAAAAATTGAGCAAAAATTTAGTTTATTGTCATAGTTGTAATTATTCTGCTAGATCTAAGTATATTCTGGTTAGTCATATGAAAGAACATAGAGACCTAAAGAAACATAACAACGTACAAGGTTCTAGCTATAAACATAACACGTGTATACACTGTAATGCAAAGTACAGTTGCAAAATGACTCTAGATAATCACGTCATGAGAAAACATTCTGATCTTGTTGCGTCCGTTTCTAGTAAAACTCATGAATGTTCACATTGCGCGTATAAAACAACCATTAAGAGTAGTTATAGGAAACATATGCTAAAACATTCAAAGACAGCAAGTAAATACAAATCCGACATATGTACTCACTGTAATGCGGAATTCAAAAGCAAACGGACACTGTATGAACATATAATTAGGGAACACCCTGACTTTATTACGTCCTTGCCTTGTAAATTATATCATTGCACACGTTGCAGTTACAAAACAACCATCAAGTATCACTTACCTAGACATATGTTATATAAACATTCAGAGTCAGTAGGTAACTATAAATTCAGCATATGTATTCACTGCAATGCAAAATTTAAAACTAAAAATTTGCTAGATAATCATATACTCAAGCAGCATCCTGACTTTATTGCATCCGTTTCTTCTAGAATTCATGAATGTAAACATTGTGAATATAAAACAACTATAAAGAATTGTTTAGCAAGCCACGCATTGAAACATCCAGAGTCAGTAGATAATTATAAATTCACCATATGTATTCACTGTAAGGCTAAATTCAAATGTATGCCAGCACTGAATGATCATTTAATCAAGAAACACCCTCACTTTATTCCATTATCCGTTTCTAGTAAAATGCATGAATGTACACATTGTGCATATAAAAGTTTATTTAAAAGTAAACTTGATAGACATATGTCAAAACACTCAAAATTGCCGGATAATCATAAATTCATTATATGTATTCACTGTGATGCGAAACTCAAAAGCACACAGACATTGAATGATCATATAGTCAGGAGACATCCTGATTTTATTGCATCCATTTCTGCTAAAATACATGAATGTGCATGTTGTGCATATAAAACAGTGAAAAAATCTGATCTTGCTACCCATATGAAGAAGAAACATTCTAAGTTTATTGCAGCCGTTATTTTTTAACATATGTTAAATCATCTAGAGACAGTAGATAAGTCTAAATCCGGCATATGCATTCACTGTAAGGCAAAATTCAAAGGTAAGACAAGACTGGATAATCATTTAATCAAGAAACATGAATGTTCAAATTGCGCATATGAACCAACATTTAAGAGTCATATAATCAATGAACATCCTGGCTTTATTGCATCGGTTTTTAGTAAAATATGTGAATGTAAACGTTGTGCATATAAAAGTCATGTTGATATGAAGACGAAACATCGCAGGTATAGACGGTATAAATCTGTCACTACAAGGTGTGGTCCAATATAAAAACTAAAATGTGATTTATTGACTTGTTTATTTTTGTATACATTGTTTGAAGAAAAATAGAATATTTTTAATACAGTAGAACTCCAATTTTCCGAATTAATGGGGACCGGGACCCATTCGGATAATCAAATATTCGGATAATCGGATTTTTTTTTTAAAAATTGCCATTGGAGAGAAAAATGCTACGTTTTGATATTGCACTATTTTTTTTATTGAATTAAATGAAAGAAACATGATATTTTCACATGTTTTAAATATAAATACATACATAAAATACATAAAATGTATGTACGTACATACATATGTACAAGTTTAGAAATAAAAATCATTGTTTTTTAAACATCTCCGTCAATGTAAGCTGTTTTGCGTTCTTCATCCGTTTTCGGGCAGCCAGGTCACGCATTCGCTTGACGGTGAGCAGTTGCAAGTGGTCACACTCGGGCTGACGCTCCATCCACTTCAAAGCAGTCTCGAGGCCGGCAAATGCTTCACTAGCTGATGGTCCAGCGTCTACTTCAACATCAGCAGAAAGTTCTTCTCCCACTTCCACTTCAACATCTTCTCTCACACTTTCAACAATTTCATCGTCATTGAGAATTTGAAAACCAGGGTCAGACGTGTCACAAGCCATCCACTCTCCTACATCTTCAGCACTTACTTCTGTACAACCAGGAATTTTTACAATCATTTTTCTTATTTCCTCTAGTGACAACGCATCTTCATCATCTTCATCCTCTCCATTTTCTTGTTTCTCATTTTCTTCAGATTCTTTTTTTTTGTTCTTCTCAGACGGTAGGCCTTTCAGTTTATTCCACGCACGTCTTAGCGTCACTGCCGTAACCAAACTCCAAGCTTCCGCTACCATGTAACAGCAGTCCTTTAAATTTATTTTGCTATGATTTGCCAAAACCAATTCTTCATCTTCAGCACCTTCGATCAGCAGTTTTCTCAGCAGTTGCCTTCTGTAATGGCGCTTCATTGTTTCAATAACAGACTGGTCCATGGGTTGCAGCAAACTTGTAACATTGGGAGGCAAAAACGTCGTTTTAAACTGCCCTTTCTCTCTTTCCAACAGTTCTGCTGTAGGATGAGTGGGTGCGTTATCAACAATTAAAAGCACCTTACTGCCTTCTTTTCCCACCGATTTTTGGTGCTTTTTCACTTCAGGAATAAACACTTCATCATACCATTCGGTAAACAAAGCTGCAGTCATCCAGGCCTTGGGTTGACTTTTGTAGAAGAGTGGAAGTTTTTTTACGTTTTTAAATGCTCTTGGATTTTTTGATTGTCCTATCAAAAGAAGTGGTAGTTTATGATTTCCAGTGGAGTTGGCACAGTTAAGCACTGTAACACGTTCTTTACTGACCTTATGTCCAGGGGCACTAGATTCCCTTTTAGAAGCCAAAGTGGTTTTTGGTAATGCTTTCCAAACAAGGCCAGTTTCATCGGCATTATAAACAAACTCCGGATCATAGGATTCTGCTGCAGTTTTAAATTTTTCAATAAAATTTTCAGCAGCTGCAGAGTCTGCTGAAAGCTTCTCACCAGCCAAATCTAACTCGCGTACACCATGCCTGAATTTAAAGTTCCTTAGCCAGCCGTTACTAGCCTTAAAAGATGAATAACCAAGCTTTTCTGCTAAGATTTTGGCTTTTTCACAAAGGATTGGACCTGAAATCGGATTTCCCATAGAACGTTGCTGCAAAAACCATTTAAACACGGCATCTTCCAAATTTTTGTTGGTTGCTGTCTTCATTGTTTTCCTGGAGGAACTTCCATCTTCATTTTCAAGCACCGAAACAAAGTTTAAAAGTGTTGACTTACTGTTTTTAATGTCACAAATTGTTGCTTGTCCAACACCATAAATCTCAGACAACTTCTTACCCGTTACACCTTTATCGAGTTGCTCTATAATTTTCAGTTTGTCCGCTAACGATAGCACAACACGTTTTCTTTTCGAAGCCATGGTGAAAAACAATACAGTACAATAGTATTGTAAGCCGTAGCGAAAGAGTAGCGTCCTCGAGCAAGGTCAATAGCACACTGACTATATTGGTGCGCCGTGACTGCAATGTGCCGGAACTGGAGTGGGGACTCATACCACGTGTTGTTGTGCCTACACTGACGCCGCGGACTTTGGACAAATTTAAAGTGATTCGGATAATCGGCGATTCAGATAGTCGGAGTTCGGATAATTGGAGTTCTACTGTAATTGTTAAACTTTATTACCATAGTTCCCTAAAATGTGGTACTTGGTTTGATAGTTCAACATCAAAATTATTTTTCGAAGTTTGTTAAAGTTATCGTTTTTCTATTTTTAGGGGATGAAAAATCACTACAAATCTATGGAAATTGACATTATTTTCTCAATTCAAAGTGTAAACAAATAAATTGAGCACTTACCAAACCCTTAGCAAGCCTTGTCGTGCCTCCAAATGTATCCAATAGGTAACATAACACCACAGAATCACACTACACGATGAAACAATCTAACATCACATTCGAAACAACCGCGGATGTTTCTTTGTTTGTACCCGACGCGCGCGACGTGTTACCTCGGCGAGATCCAAAGATCGACTGACCAGCAGCTGTCCGTTGTGCGCCGGCCGTACCGAAACTCTCTCGATCACGTCACAGTCACATGTCCGTTTATCTCTGCCAATCGCATCTTAGGCGGAAAGTGGGGTGCGCGGTGGACCGCCATCAACTTGAAGCTACTCCATTTGAAAGCGATAGGTGTAGCTTCGCCCACCTTGCACCCCACTTTCCGCCTAAGATGCGATTGGCAGAGAGAAACGGGCATCTGACTGTGACGTAATCGAGAGCGTTCCTGTACGGACGGCCGGCGCACAGCGCCCTGCTGCTGTTCAGTCGATCTTCGGATCTCGCCGCGGCAACACGTTGCGCGCGTCGTGCACAAACAAAGGAACATCCGCGGTTTTGAATGTGATGTTAGATCGTTTCATCGTGTAGTGTGCCGATTTGCAGTGATTCTGTGGTGTTATGTTACCTATTGGATACGTTTGGAGACACGACAAGGCTTGCTTGGGGTTTGGTAAGTTCTGAATTCATTTGTTTACACTTTGAATTGAAAGAATAATGTCAATTTCCATAGATTAGTAGTGATTTTACATCCCCTAAAAATAGAAAAACGAAAACTTTAACAAACTATAAAATAATTTTGATGTTGAACTATCAAACCAAGTACCACATTTTAGAGGACTATGGCAATACAGTGTAACAAGTATTAATTGTATTTTATTTTTCCTCAAACAATGTATACAAAAATAAACAAGTCAATAAATCACATTCCAGTTTTTATATTCAACCATAACTTGTAGATACTTGACGCAGTGACAGATTCATACCGTGTATACCTACGATGTTTCGTCTTCATATGTGCAACAAAATTAGTTTTGTCGTATTTTACTAGAAACGGATGGATTATATTTTTTTTTTTTTGAAATAATTTATTTAAACACAATAATACAAAATGTATAACCAGTTTTAACAATAATTCCCCAATCAGTGCTTGCCAACACTGGCCCCGAGAATAACAAAACAATAATCAATATGTATGAAGTATAGGTACACTGCAATGTTGCTCATAATTTCAACAAATAAATTCATTAACATTTTTAAAATCATTCAACTCTCTAACAAAACCTCTATAGTTATTTGAATCTTTTATACAATGAGGTAAATTATTAAATTTCTTAAATGCGTCTGTGATTGGATTTTTAAACCTATATTAGTTCTTGTGGAAATTTGATAAACATTATTTAGTGATCTTGTCTGGTGATCATGCACGTTATGGTAGAACCTAATATTTATGTTACTTTTTAGTAGATTATTTATAATTTTATAAACAAGTTTACATTGTTCCACCTCCAATAAGACTCTAATTTGTTTAAATTTGAATAAAGTGTATTAGAACTTGTAAGCCAATCAAAATTAAACAATATTTTCAGAATTTTATTTTGTAAAACTTGAGCTTTATTAAAATTAACTTAACGACACATACCCCATACTGGCAAGAGGTATCTAAAATGTGTGATTCCATTTAAGTCAAGGGACCAATTTAAACTTTCATCTATTAGTAATCCCAAATATTTAATACTTGACACTTTTTCTAGCGCTATATTATTTATGTTAATATTTAGATCTTTGTTTAAATATAATGTATTTTGTTCTTTCAATGTTAATTTTTAATCTATTCGAAAACAGCCATTTAAGATAACTATTCAGGTCATCATTAATAAGATTCGTTAAAGCAATTTCGTCTGTTCCAGTATATACCAGTACAGTGTCATCTGCAAACGTAAAATATCTTCCCGATATCATTGCGAAAGATTTTTTGGTGAGTACACGCGTTTTAATGGGATAAATCCGCGATTCCGCTTACGTCTTACATTAGACTGAAGGAGATTTGTTCCGGAGAAAAGGAATGAAATAGTTTACTAATAGATATGTTTTATTAATTTAACATTTCAATACAGCAATATACAGCGTGTCCCAGAAGCCGACGTCGAGCTGGAAACGGGCCAAGTAATAGTTAAAAGAAACATATAAAAAAATGTAAGCCCTGTACTTTTCAAATTATGTTCCCATACATACAATTGGAAATTACTGAAACGAGAAAAATCTATTAAAAAATAAATGTTCGCCGGTGCCGCTGACTTTTATCAGAGCCAATGTACAATACTGTAGGCACTCAAGGGCACAAATTAGTAAAACGTGATTTAGATGGTAAAAAACAAGTATCCAGAAAAAGGCGCAAGTCTTGTAGCAAGAAGGAAATCCGTACCCAAACTATGTACGAATATAGAATATGCCCTGATGTTCCAGGATTCTGCTTGGGCATTATTCACAAATAATTTTTTGCACTAAAAATAGTCTGTATTGTTTAATTTTTTATTAGATTTTATCACATTAGATGTATTATTTACCGGAAAAGTTTTTGTTATACTTTTATATTCTCTACTGTTTTGAGTTACAAAAATTATTTTTAATATTTTATTTTTGTTAACGGTCGATAATAAATGTTTTTTTTTGCTTTTAGTTTATTTCTATTATAAAAAACAAATAATTATCCTCCGACTCTCATAAGCGCCAGCTGGCACACAGGAAACCGATTTGTAAGTCAGTGCCGTCGGCTCTTAGAAGAGCCACAAAAAATCTTCTAATTAAAAAAACATTTTACGAAAATACTTCAATAACTGATTTTAGGAAGTTGTACTACCAAAATAACAAATTAACCATTATGCAACTAACTGGCTCCTGGGTAAAACCAACCGAAAAAAGGTGGGCAGTCAACGTGTTAAGGGAAACATGTACAGGACAACTAACAGCGTCTAAAAACTTATACATGGGGCCTATTTTTAATACAATAAAAAACAAATGGAAATATTCTCTAGATAACATTCTTACATTTTGATCTTACAGGGTGTTCGTTGTTAAAACATATGAAAACAAGTTCCGCTAACCACGGGTCCGGAAATGCAGAGTTTTCAATATACAGGGTGATAAATTACAAGAAATCACCGTATAAAATATCTCCGTCTAAGTTCCGAACACCCTGTATAGACCAGCCAAAATATTCTGATTCGGATTTTTTGTACGAGTATAATCTTATTCACTGTCGAATTTGCATGTTGTCAGGCCCAAATTTACGTCACATTTTTTTTTTAATTCCAAAAATTTCAGAACTTGATGTTTTTCGTCATATAGCGGTACAATATTTGAAACCATGCGAAATATGACTCGATCGCGAAACAACATGAAAAAACAAAAATTACAATGTTCCTAAATTTTCTTCAAACATCCACTGACAAAATACTGAACCATTTGAAGAAGTATCGTTACTGTATTTTTTTTAATTATTAACCAATGCGACACCACCTCCAGACATGTTTTGGGATTTTGGGTGTTTCAAGAATATTCATTTTTGGGGTAGAAAATAGCATATTTCGCACGTTTTTAAAATCTGTATCGCTATGTCTGGAAAACTATCAACTTTAGAGAAAACATGCGAAATATGACAATTTCGATCGCGAAACAACATGAAAAAACAAAAATTTCAATGTTCCTAAATTTTATTCAAACTCAAACTTACAAATTAAAAACAACCTTCAGTACAATTTAAATAAAAAAACAGTTTCAAAAATACATGCTCTTGCTACCCTGAATAACCGAGATTGCAACAGAAATCTAAGCAAAGACACAAGCATCAGATCTAGAACAAGCATATGATAAAATTATGAAAATTCTGTATACTTTCGTAAAGGGTAAATGTCTGAATCTTGTCGTCCCAAATCCTAAATTACGTGTCTGAAAAAACAAATCTAAAATTCATAACAATAGTACAGAAGCATACTAAAAACACTCAGAAGTATAAATATAGAGTACATAAAATATGAATATCTGAAATATGATAATATAGGAAGATTTTGAGTTAGGTCAAACTATGTTGTTTAAACAATAAACATTTTGCGTAAAGGTTAAGCAGAGAAACAAGAGTACTACAATTTACTACAAAAGAATAGACACCTAAGCTATAAGCTTGTGTGTGTCAAATATTCTTCAAACATCCACTGACAAAATACTGAACTATTTCAGGAAGTATTGTTATTGTAATTTTTTTAATTATTAACCAATGCGAGAGAGATGCAATAACAATACCTCCAGACATGTTTTTGGATTTTGGGAAGTATTTCAAGCATATTTAGTAACATTTTTATTTATTTTTTTTTCATTTTCGGGGTAGAAAATAGCATATTTCGCACTTTTTCAAAAACCGTATCGCTATGTCTGGATAACTATCAACTTTAGAGAAAAGTTCTGTACTTTTTTGTTCAAGAGCTCCCAAAAAACGTAAAAACAATTTTCGGAATCTCTTTAAAAAAAATTTGTTTTGCATGCAGATTCGTTAAAAGAAGCCCTTTATGTAACAAATCCGAATCAGAATATTTTTCCCATATGATGCGAAGATATTGCCTGAACTAAAATGCATTTTTTAACTAGTAAACATTAATTTTTTGGTCGTGACTTTATAATTCCTACGAAGCTAAGAAAAACTGCTCAACTCTTGTTCAAAAAACTATCAAATTGCTTTTGTTTAAAAAAAAAACAAAGTTTCCATTATTATTTTGAGGAGATATGTCAGATAAATTGGTTAGCGAACAACTATTTGCATGCATGAGAATGATACGAGGGCCATTTTTAAAGTAAAAATCGACTACGCTTCATGTCTCAGTCGGTGCTGCTTTTGAGATTATGATTATTATTATTATTATTATTATTATTATGATTATTGAGATGAGCAGAGTACACAGTACTATAAGCTCATGCAGTAAATATAGTGTACGGACACGTAACACAAATACATCAAATAGAAAAAAATAAAAAAAGACAGTTCATAGCTATAAAGTTTGTACACTCCTCCAGCTATCATACTGCACTTTGAAGCTATTAACTGAAGTAGCACCAACCACACTTTCAGGTAAACTATTCCAGGTGTTGAGTATGCGGTTGGGAAGAAACCACTGTCGGACTGCTATGATATTATATATATATATATACTGATTATGCTGTTTTGTCTGTCACTACGTCACAGTAAAGGCGGAGACCAAAACCTCAGATTCAATCATTTTAGTTTCCCAAATTACGAGGCGAAAATGTTCATATTTTGGTTTGTGATACAATCTACTCATAATACCTCACCTTACCCAAAATATATGTATTTAAAAGGCATGTTATTATTGATAAAGCTGCTCCGACTCCATGACAAAACGGTTCATACTTAAAAAATGACCCCCGCAAACATTTTGTCTTTGATTATGAGGTTTAGCGACTAATTAGTCCCCTGTAGTTTTATTGAAAAAAAATCAATTTGATTTATTCATTATATAATTTGCAGACTGGGCGGCTGGATCCCATCAATGGCAAGCAAGTTTACAGACTTTTCAGGTCTTTAAAATTTTGCAGTAGGTACTTTCAAAGTAGTCGAGCAAAAATCACAGCTCATGTTTTTGATTTTCTACGATAAATTCTCGGTCCATATCCTGTTTTTTATTGCTTTTTTAAAATCAACAAAGAAGGTTATTCCTGTTTTCGGAAGTACCCCTACACATTTTCTGTGCATTCACTGGTCAGTGGATCCTTTTTCATTCAAGGTCGGATATATCCGCGCCAAGCGATCGTATCGAAATTAAAAAAAAAAAGGATATTGAAGCTGAAAAAAAACGGGTGATCGGATCGGAAAAATGTGCCTCGAGTCCGTGCGCTTTTTTGCGAGTTTTGCAAAAAATTTCCCTTGCGATATCTCTTAGAATTGCACGAGAACCGTTGCTCCTGAAAATTTTCGGCTGAAACATCTAAAAACTGGAATCTTGAAGCTTCAAAATGCTTTTTTTTAGAAACTGGATACGACCATCTTCACCGACAGACAGCGCCGAAAAATTTGGATTTTTTCTTGCTCCCTTAACTTTTTCGAGCAGATTAGAGGTTTGGGTCAAGTGGAAGATCGAATGTGCATCACTTTAGCTTCGCCAAAGAACTTTTTTTTCAATTGTAAGTTTTATTTGTTCTGTTGTTCGACAAATAAAGATAATTCTTGTTAATATTACACAAAAACGTTCGGACATTATCTAAGAGTCTGTTTATTTTTGTAAGGTTGAAAATTAATTGTTCTTTTATAAACAATGAAATATATTATTTAGACATCATATTCGACGTTTCGATTTAAGAAGCATCTCTGTGAATAAACTGCAACTTGATTATTAGGTTTTTATATCATGGTATAAATAATGCATTGGAACTTTTAAAAATAAATCTCGAAAACTCTTAGCTTTAGATACTCCGAACAAGTGAACCTTTTTTTTGTGGCAACACGAGAAAATAAGATTTTTCGGCCAGTTGTATACAAAAAAGTTATGTTATTTACCGAAATAGCGCTTTAGAAGTTTGACCATAAAATTTAATGGATTATTGTTTCTCATACGGAGTTTTATGCCAAAATCTGAAATACTTTTCAAGCAACAAGGAAAAATAGAAAATGAAATTGTAACTTTGACGCAAACTATCAACTTTTGGACTGAGGTGAATCCACATATTTTGGTCTGTAGTATCTCCAGTTTCGAGATTTCCGAACCTTTCGCAATATAAAACAATAAACAAACTTTAGTTTAAAATTAGATAATGTCCGAACTATTGCTTGTACAGACAATAATTGTTATTATGAAGTTGTTGAATTCCTGATATCTGAATGCTAAGAGTCTGATAAAAAAACGTTATTTTGGGCGCCCAGTCTACGTGAGGATCCCACCCAATTCTGCATCGTTTTTGCATCACAGCGCTTTTCTGTGGTATTCAGGCGGCGCGTTGCTATAATCTTGCAGACTGAACAACTGCGCGCTATTTTTGATCAAGTACTTCAGGAAATCCTGGATATTTTGCAGCAGCAGCTGTATGCTTCTCTCGTCCAACGGCGTGTAAGCTAACATGGCGCCGAGCTTTACGAACAGCCTCAACAGATGGATGGCTCCGTATATCTCGGACATCGGTTTTTCCGGGTAGTTATGGAGTATCTCCGCATATTGCGGTCGCTCGAATTTGTAAAGTAACTGGGTGCCGAGCATTACGTTGAAGTATTCTTTTATACCTGAAGGATAAAGGGAGCGTTTTTGAATGATCTAGTTTCATCGTCTACAGGGTGGGCTATCGAAAAGGTCGCACCACCATTTGTGACTCTCCTGGTATGTTTTGGGGAAAACGTCAATTTTGATTTCTAGATGGACGTCTTCTCGTCTTTACCCGCACAATACAGGGTGTCCGCAAAGTTGGGGTTTTCCTTTACACGACGTGTAGATCTTGAAAACATAAGCAATTTTTCTTAGTACCATATACACCAATGTCTTAAGGGAACCGAGATAAAGGGCTCTGCAACATCAAAAATATCTGAATACCGTCCTGTAGCCGCGACATCACCGACTGGTACAAGGTCACTGGCTCAACCCGACGGCAGAGCTGGGTCGGGGTCAGTGTGTCAGGTCAGTATGCAACCTTCAACCGACGGTTACGGTCACGCGTGTAGAGGTAATCGCGTAGACGAGAATCCCTCAACAAGCACTAGAGAAGTGCAAGTATCAAAAACTAAAGTGTGGCAAACGCTGCGTGAAGAGGGGCTGTATCCGTTTCACGTCCAACGTGTACAAGCCCTTCAACCTGACGATTTTCCAGCAAGAGTGCGGTTTTGTGAGTGGTTGTTGCATCAACATGACAATAATCCGGACTTTTTGAAGTGCATATTGGTGACAGACGAATCTACGTTCACGCGTAATGGGGTGAATAACTTTCGCAACACTCATGTTTGGTCAGTAGAAAATCCGCACGCTGTCCGTCGGGCACATTTTCAACAAACATTTTCGGTGAATGTTTGGGCTGGCATGGTGAACGGTATGCTCATTGGACCACCATTTATTCTACCAAATCGATTGGACGGGATGCAATACCTAGACTTTTTACGCAACATTTTGGCTTCCTTGTTAAAAGATGTGCCAGTGTAAGACAATCAATGTGGTTTCTGCGTCTGCTCGGTAGCGCATCAGCTGATTTCATTTTCTGTTGGAGCGGTATGATTTCGGGCAGAGACGTACTTAGCCCTTCTCGTCAACTGGAGAGTGAGTACTTTTTCCTTTATTTTTTTGTACTTGGTCGCCCTCGTTTCACTACACATTACCTTTGTTATTTCAAGAGTAGTTGTTTCTGAAAAGGAAAACCCCAACTTTGCGGACACCCTGAATAGACAAATATGAATATTTACCTAAATACATTTAGAAAACGAATTCATACTTCATTGCTCCATAAACAAATGCGTTATTAGTAGAAAAGAAAAAAAAAGAAAAACCAAATTCCTTGTTTTTACATTATCTGCAATGAATATATGCACTTTTTTATGAGGGGAAAAAATATGTAGATAGATTAAACTAAGATCATTGAGTTATACAAAGATGGTCAACATCAAGTCGACATTGGCAAAAATTTGAAGCTGAAGCTTAAAGCAGTTTGGGCAATATTGAACAAATATAAACAAAATGGTATCTTGGAAGCCTCTAAGAGGTTGGCCTAGAAAACTAAATGCTAGATATATAATCTACCAATCAGTCTGAAATTTGTTGTGCCGGCGTTTGATAGATGGCAGCACATGATGATAAGACCAATTTTCCCCAGGAACGCCCTGTCGTTCAACACGGGTTCTTATTTAGCCTCATATAGTTGACTTTACTTTTAAAATTAGACATAAGTCTAATTTAAATTAAAGTAAAAATTACTTTGCTATAAAGAGGTAGATCAATGTGGTAATAAGTGCTGAAAGTGGGGTCCATGCAATGATAAAGATTTTGTTAGAATCTATCCCTCACAGTTTCAAGCATGTCTGACAAAGATCTTGAATGGAATCTGGCTTTGTACTAAAAACTTTACTTTTCAAATGCCCCCAAAGAAAGTAATCTAAAGGACTTAGTCCGGAGATTTTGGCGGCTTGTTAACAAATAAACGTACAGCTCTGAAATTGTGTGTGGATATTCCTCTTTTATGGTAGAATGAAACGAGTGATTACTTTTGTTCCTATCACTTTTCCTTTTCGTAACATCTTTGCTTTTCTTGAAAATTCAACTTGTTGCGAGACGAGGCTTCAAGAAAATCAAAGATTTTTCGAAAAGGGAAAGTTATAAGAGCAAAAGTAATCAAACGTTTCATTCTCCCATAAAAGAGGAATATTCACAAACAATTTCAGAGCTGTACTTTTATTTGTTAACAAGTTCCGGTTGAAGAAAAAATGCACAACAAAATGCATTTTTGGCTATTTCTACCCTTTCTTGAATTGAACAAGTCATTGTTCAATATGAATCACAACGAGGTAGGTAACTTAACAATTTGAAATGAAAGTCGAAGTTTTTCTATGGCATACGATGGCACTGACTAATGCTAAACTTGCTGGTATCCGTGATTATTCGAGTCGAATTTTATTATAAACTCAAATAGCTTGACAACGATTAGAGATAGGTATAAGCTTATACAAAATTTACTTCATTTAAAAACGTAACGCAACATCTGATTTCGTGATCAAATCAAAATTGACGTATCAGAGCGTTTTCCCAAAAGAGAGTCACAAATCGGGGTCCGACCTTTTCGTTGGGCCTCCTTTGTATATCAATGTTTTCACAATTTCTCTTAAATGTCATCAAATAACGTCTATTATGAAAACTCAACGAAAGCATTAACAAGTATTTACCTTTGACAATTTCAATAGTAGCAGATTCCTTATTAGAATTATTTGATTTGATGGACTTTTTGTAGGTCAAATAATTGTCCAGGATTTGCTCCACACTCACTTTGGCTGGAAGATTTAGTAGCTTTCTTTGTCTTGATATGATGTCCCAGTCATCAACTAACCATGGTTTCAGTTCGTCAGGCATCTTGACCTTAATTTCAACCTAAAATGGCATAATTATTGGTCGGATATTCTGCAGAAACAGCAACCCAAATGGCGGTGGAAGACTGGAGAAAACTGCGGATGAGAACGGTGTTTTTAATTTTCAAAAGGGGCATTCGAAAAAAGAGAAAAGTGTCAGTTGAATTACATAACTATGATTTTGATGGATCAGTATAGTCAAAAAACTTAAATTGGGAATATGTCAAATGTTCTATCAAAAAGATTACAAAATATAACTCTATTTTCTAAAACTCTTCAACTATTTACCGGCACTTGTGAAAAAGATTGTAAAACTAAATGCATTTAAAAAAATATCTAAAATATTAAATCTAGAGCCATATACAACTCATGAATTTTTCAAGACAGATTTGAGTAATATGTTATAGAGCAAGATTTTATTGTTACTTTTGTTTGGTATCACAAACAGCAGTAAAATAAAAAGGAATTCTAAGTGATTATAAAAAACAACAAATAAAAACAGTAGTAAAACAAAAAAAAAACAATTCCATGTTGAATAAAGAGCAATTCTAAGTGACAACACAAAACAAAAAGTAAAAACAGTAGTAAAACGAAGAACAATTTCATTCTATTCAAATTGCCTTTTATTTTACTGTTTATTTTTTTATAATTAAATGGCATTGCTTTTTATTTTACAGCTGTTTGTTTTTTTTTTGTTTTATACTTAGTAAGAACAACTTTTAATTTTACTACTGTTGTTTGTTTTTGTGTTTCATTAATATAAATGTATATAAATTTTCCACTTTTCATATTTTTCCCTAAATACGGAGCTCAATCCGGCAACGCTGCAGGTAAGTGCCTCTCATATATGACATATCCACAGACGTCAGCGTCATATGGTAGCTGCTAAAAAATACAGTGGTTTGGTAAAAAAATTTAATGAAAAGCATGCTTCATCGACACTTTCTATGATGTAAAATGATTTATCAGACTACCTTCTATAAGTTTCAAGTGAAAGATTACTGTTATTGTTATGTGGAAGAACAAACCTTGCTCAAAAATTGCTCCTCAGCTTCTACTGACGGATCCAAACGTCCTCTTTTCTTTCTAGGAACATCAGAACTCGAGTCTTGCCCACTAGATGGAGTGGCAATTTCCTTCCTCTTAGTACCCTTAGATATCTCTGTAACTGGGGTACTAGCTCTTGAATCACTCTCCTTTGCAGAATCTCCTTTTGTTGCTACTTTTTTGGTGACCTTCTTTGATTTGCTAGGCTGAGTAGAGTGTGCTTTTTGGACTTCTTTTTGTCTTGCAACGTTCGCCTCATTATATTTCAGGACTCTGCTCTCTGGTACCCATTCATCCCAACTGTAGAAAGAGCACACATTTATTTAATTTCTGTTTATTATACAACATTTCAGCCACCATGGTCCTTTTTATATACAATGACGATTGTTGTCACCTTTTTTGTCATTCAGTATGTTTGTAAACAAAATACCTAGATAAATATTTATTGATATCATCCAGGAGCTTTTTAGAACGCTTATGAGCTCTGTCAGCATAACCCTTATCATGAAATTATTCAATCTGATAAGACGTAACAGTGGACATCTAGTAGGAATTTTGACCCATATTAAAAAAGTACTTACTTTTTGTTCCACCCGGCGTAGTGTATAAAGTATTTAACTTGTTTTTCTTTAGTTATTGTAGACTTTAAGCATTTTGCTTCGTAAATTAGGGGTCCGTGGAAGCAAAGGACTTTCTCGCCTGAAACCGAAAACCTTAGCTTTGCAAACTGATAAAAATGTAAACGTACCATCTGAGAACTTCAATTTTGCTGGAGGCTCTTCCGCATTGCTCTTATTTGTATTTTTGGCGGCGGTTTTTACGTTTTTCGTAGCGACTTGCGCCATTTTGGGGTTAAAATGTATGTAATTTATATGTTTTCACATAACCCGTAAGAAAATAACAACAAACAATTCGGGTTCATGGAACACGAATTTCTGAGGATGTGTCGAATAGAAGAGCGATTTACGGTAGGAAAATAGGCGCGGCCTAGAGGAAAAAAGGATGGTGTCAGAGGTGTGGCCAATAAAGAGGGGCGTGGCCTCAGAAGGGGGATTGATGTTAGGTGTTTACACTCAGATTAAATTTCAAACGAACAAGATACACAAAGTTTTTGATAATTTATCAATACACAATGAAATGGCTGTTGTTTTATATTTTATTAGAGGCAATTAGAATACAATTTATAAGGAGTTTCATTTGAACCGTTCCATAGTTGTTTTATATTCACAATGTTTACATTCATGAATTTTAGCAGAAACAGAGGCAATAAAGTCAGGATGTTCTTTGACTATATGATTATCTAGCATATATTTATATTTAAATTTTGCAGTGCAGTGAACACATATGAAGAATTTATAGTTACCTACTGACTCTGAATGTTTGAAAAACATATGTTTAGCTAAACCAGAATTAAACGTTGTTTTGTAAGTGCAACGTGTGCAATGATATAATTTACAAGACAAGGAAGAAATAAAGTCAGGGTGTTCCCTAATTATATGTTCATACAGTGTCCACTTGCTTTTGAATTTCGCATTACAGTTGTAACGGTTTCACCGTCCGATCGTATTTATTAAATCACTTCTCGATTATCATTTCATTAATCCCATCTCTAGCTTTTTTGCTTGGAAAATTTTCCGCTTGGAGCGCTTGATGCGGAGTTCCTGATCTGCGATCTTCCTCGCGCTTCCTTTTCACCTGAGCCGCCGATCGAACAACGGCTAGAAATTTCTTCTCAGTAGCACAAGGTTATATAGCACCATGTGCTAGATTTCTAGAATGTGTGTCCGTATAGGACAAAAATGATTGGGGCCACCCCCTTTCTCTTTCCCTTTCACTTTGCCTAGCCTTGGCCAATATTTTCACCCATGCATGTGCCTTGGCAGCGCCATCGCCTTTAACTTCGCCTACAACTGGTTGTGAAGCCACTATATGGAGGTCACCCCTCATAACTGGGACCTCCCCTTCACGCCCCTGGCCATCCTGGCTTCAGTCGAGTCAAAATGGACCAGCAAAAGATAAGTCGATAGCGTTAAAAACTTATTTTGTTATTTTTGTAAAATTCTAATGTAATGAAAATGCCTTTTTTTTTTGTTAAATAAAATCTGTTAAATTTTTGTGTTCTGTTTGTTCTTCTATCCTCTAGCCATGCCATGGTCGACACACAGCTACACGCCTGTAGATGTCTTCATGCCACCGACTGAGCTACCGGAAGCTAATGTTAACCCCCTTTCTGTGATTGTGCAGAAAAGTTGGAATCTTCATTGCATTCCATCTTTTCTGGACTTTTTGCGGAAAGGAAGCGTTACATAAATTGGCGCCCAACGTGGGGCTTCGATAGGTGTTTGGCTTTGTCGACAAGTGGTTTGCTAGTGGAAGATTGGCAGACAGAACATAGTTTTCAAAATTCTTTACAATCTTTGGCAGCATTTCTATTTTTAATTGCTTTTGGTACTCAAATTTCTAATTCCTTAATCATCCTTACTTTTTGCTTAATGTTTAAAATTTTTATCAAAAGATTAAAATTTTTCCACCTGTTTATTTCATAGGCATACTATGCTCTATTAACTTTTAAATTGTCTTGTTTAGTAGTCAGCGAGATCATTGCCAGAATTTTTTTTTTTTATCACATACTACTATAGTTTTTATTTACTGCTGGGGACAGTTATAACTTTTTTCTCATTGTACTTTTGAGATTGATGATATTTTGATATTTTTTTTTGTTGTTGAATATTGATAGTCTGGGGACTTTAGGTTTCCCAGCATTTTTGTCGAATATCATCAAACTTTTGATTGAGGTTGTGACTATTGTTGTTGATAGTTTACATATTCTTATATGCTTTTCATTTTTGATCACTAACCTCTTAGTTTTTGAAAGTATTTCTTCATGTGCAGTTTTTTTGATTTCTTGAGACTTTTCATGTATGCATATATAGCCTAATTGTTGGATCTCTGGTGTACTGATATAGCTCTCATGATGTTTGGTACGTAGGAAATTTACTTTCAAAATTATTTTTGCCTTCCCCAAATGTATTTACTTTTTGAATTTTTGACTGTACTTGAACTTTTGATCATTTGTTTTCATTCTGATGGCAATAATCTACTGACTAGAGTTATCTGGAGTAAATCATTTTGCGATTTATCCATTTTTCTGAATTATATGAAATTGATATTCATAATTTTTCGTATACTTTGGCGGTTTACCTTTTTTTCAAGTATTGACACTTGGACATAGTACCTTGATACTTACCTTTCTTTTGTTTCAAGAAACAAATGATGTTTTTCTTGACTATATTTTTGCTACTTTTCAATGAGGGGGTGACTCCTAAATCATTTTTACCTATACAAAGACACACATACTCATTTATGATAATTAAACTTCAACTTGTTGTTGAAATAGTATACGTTCCTCAGTAACTATTGTAGTAATTTTGTCTCTTGTTTGGAGCAAGAGTTTTCATAATTTTAATGTTTTATAGTTTTATCTGGCATATTCTTTGGGGGAAATTAGAACATTAGTGTCTGATTTTCCATTGGATTAACAGGACTTGAACGTCTCTGTACTCTTTTCGGCTGCTCCTGTTTTTGTATTGAAACTTTTTGTTTGTATTGTTAGTTTTTTATAGTGTTTTAGATCCTTGTCATTTCTTGACGTATTCAGGTTTTTAACTTTAATTTTTTTCTTTCAAGTGTTTCTTTGAGGTTTATTTCTCAATCATGGTTCAGTCTAGACTAAGCCCAAATGACTTATTAAGTCATGAACTCCACTACGAGATTCATATCAGAGGTTTGGAAGTCCCTAATACCGTGGAGGATAAACGTAAAGTTTTACGTGGCTTATTAGCACAGGAATTTCAAGGGCGTAGTTTCTCAGAAACTTCTGTGACTATTCCTTTTGATGAGGATGAGACTGAGATAAGACTCTCATTCAATAAACTCACTGAGATGATCTCTAGATTTACTGGTGCATTTGATTCTGTTGAACATCGCAGAATTTGTGTGCGCTTATTGCATCTATCTGGTAGGATAGATCGAATGTCTCCTACTTGTGATGAGGAGATAAGTACAAAATCTAGATTAAAGACACAACTTGTTGTGTGTGAATCGGATCTTTTAGAGAAGCTTGAGATGCCATCTGCTCAATCATCTCCTCCATCAGTTCCATCTCGTCCTATTCCATTAGCATCAAATCCGCCTGTGACTGTTGCTAATCCTCAAGTATTTCCTCCAGTACATACACAGCCACTCTCTCCTATAAATTTTGCTCCACATAAAAAGATACCAGTTTTCAAATGGGGAATCAAAAAATTTTCTGGAAATAGCTCAGTTATTGAATTTCTAGAAATTGTCGAATCTCTAATGTCTTCCCGTGGTTGCAATGAGATGGATCTCTTTGCATCTGCAGGTGATCTCTTTGAAGATGTAGCCTGGACATGGTGGCATAATGGCCATCTAAGAAATAGCTTTCATGATTGGCAGGACTTGATTAAACAACTCAAGGATGCTTTCCTACGTGACAATTATGATATGAACCTAATTGATGAGATTCGTAGACGCAAACAAGGTCAGCACGAACATGTTACGATCTTCATTTCGTTCATGGAATCACAATTCAATAGATTAACCTACAATACATTTACAGAAAAGGACATGGTCAATATTGTCCGTAGAAATTTATTGCCTGACTTCATAAAGTCACTTGCTCTTCATGAAATTTCCACTTTTCCTGAACTAACATCACTTTGTAGGAAATTAGAGGATTCCTTCTTGACTTGTCAACCCCACAATAGACTTTCCACTTCCAGCTTGGTTACTTCTGATAGTACTCCATCGTCTCACAGAAAAGCTCCTGTATGTTGGAATTGCGAGAAGCTAGGACATTCTGTTCGAGACTGTAGAGCTCCTAAGGCTGTTTATTGCTATACCTGTGGTATGAAAAATGTCACACGCTCTAATTGTCCTTCCTGTTCAAAAAACGTGAGGCAAGAAGTTTCCAATCCGACTCCCGGAACTTCTTACGCCCAGACTCGAGGAGTCATAGACGTAAAGGGCAAAGCAACTCCAGGTCTCATTCTGAAGTCCAACAAATAGCCAAGTTAAGACAACCTTCAGCAATTAATCCCGATTTTGACATTAATCATTCACAACTTGCAGGTATGCCATCAAATGATCATTCAGAACCATTTATTCAAAAACCAAATGACAATCGTCCACATCTTTCAATATCCATTGGTGATGAAAACATTTTAGCTTTGCTTGATACTGGAAGCAATGCCAACATTCTAGGTTCATCTGGCTTATACTTATTACGTAAATTAAATCTCAACATCGATTACAGTAGTACCTTGCAAATAACAACTGCTGATGGCCAGATGCAAGATACTTTAGGTTTTGTTTTGCTACCAGTAGGTTTTAATGGCAAAGTTCATGTCATTAAATTCATAATAGTTCCTTCCATTACACACACATTACTTTTAGGCATGGATTTCATCCTAAAATTCAATTTCAACCTTGATTTTCATACTTTTTCATATCAATCTTGTGCTGTAAATTGTATTCAAGGTATGGAGAAGCTATCTAATATGGAAAAGGAACAATTATTTGAAATTGTTGAACTTTTTAATAGCATTGCACCTACTGATAGTATTGGTTGTACACATTTATATACACATCACATTGACACAGGTGATGCAAAGCCCATCAGGCAAAGACAATATCCGCTTTCTCATGTAATGGAAAAAGCTCTTATTAAGCAAGTTGATGAAATGTTGGACATGGGTATTATAGAACCTTGCAGCAGTGCCTGGTGTTCAGCGCTCTGGCTGGTTTCCAAGAAAGACGGTTCATATAGAGTTTGTTTTGATGGTAGAAAACTAAATTCAGTAACAATTCCTGACGCGTATCCTCCTCCTTTAATAGACTCTGTAATTTCTAAAATCAGAGATGCCAGATATCTGTCATCCATTGATTTAAAATCAGCATTTTTCCAGATTCCACTTGATGAAGAATCTAAATTAAAAACAGCTTTCATAGTTCGTGGTAAAGGAATGTATTGCTTTCGAAGACTTCCTTTTGGCCTTTCTAATAGTTCAAGTGCGATGTGTCGATTATTAGACATGGTTATCGGTCCTGATCTGGAACCATATGTTTTTTATTATCTGGATGATATAATTGTGGCAACTCCTGATTTTGAAACTCACCTAAGGATACTGAAAGAAGTTTATAATCGATTGAAAGATGCTAACTTGACTGTAAATTTTGATAAATGTCATTTTGCTCGCTCATCTTTGACTTTCTTAGGCTATGTTGTTGATGAGAAAGGACTTAGAACAAACCCCGAAAAAGTATCTGCACTCTTATCATATCCTCAACCAACTAATACTACTCAGATTCGAAGGTTGATTGGAATGTTTGGATATTATCGTCGTTTCCTTAACAATTTTAGTGGTGTATGTTCTCCAATTTCAGACTTGCTTAAAAATCGGAAGAAGGGTGAACTTATCACTTGGACTCCTGATGCTGACAATGCTTTTAAGGAAATTAAGAATTTGCTAACCAGCGCTCCAATTCTTGCTAGTCCAGACTTCTCCAAGCCCTTCTATATTTGTTGTGACAGCTCAAATACTGGTGTGGGAGGCACTCTTTATCAAGAAGAAAATGGTTTGGAACATCCCATAGCTTATTTCAGTAAATCTCTCAACAAGTGCCAAAGAAAATACTCTACAACTGAAAAAGAACTGCTTGCAGTCATTCTTAGTATTGAACATTTCCGTTGTTACATAGAGCACACACATTTTTTCGTTATTTCTGATCATTCAAGTTTGCAGTGGTTGAGATCTCAAAAAACACCTTCACCTAGACTATACAGATGGTTATGTCGTCTCTCCCCTTATGATTTTAAAATTATTCATCGTAAAGGCAAAGATATACCTGTAGCAGATGTTCTTTCGCGTTTGCATGAAAATGAGGTTAATGTGTCAGTTTTAGATCTTGCGGAATTATCTCCTGACAAGTGGTATCGTAAAATGATACGTAAGGTTGAAAACAACCCTGAATTGTATCCATCTTTTAAAGTAGAAAATAATATTCTATACAAACATATTCTTTCTGATAATCCACTTGCAGAAACTTATACTGACTGGAAAATCGTTGTTCCAGCTCCAAATAGATCTAAATTGCTCAAAATGTATCATGATGATCCTACTTCTGGTCATTTAGGAGTATTTAAAACACTATCTCGCATATCAGCTATTTATTATTGGCCTAAAATGAAGCAATCTGTTCAGTTCTATGTACACTCTTGCAAAGTTTGCTCACAATGCAAACCTAGTAATTTACCTCAAGCTGGTTTAATGGGTAAATATAGAGACATCAAGTATCCATTTCAAATGATTTCAGCAGATCTTTTAGGACCATATCCTCGTTCTAAAAAAGGAAATCGTTTTCTTTTAGTAGTTTGTGACTGGTTCACTAAACTTGTACTAGTCCATCCAATGCCTAAGGCAACTTCAAGCTCAATTGTAAAATTTTTAGAAAATCAAGTTTTCCTTATATTTGGAGTTCCTCAAATCATCGTTGTAGATAATGGTCCACAGTTCATTTCTAAAGAATTTAAAGCGCTTGCAGATTCATATAAAGTGCAGAAGATCTGGTATTCAGCAAGATACACCCCTCAGGTAAATCCTACTGAGCGAGTTAACAGAACCATCGTTACTGCAATTAGGTCCTATATCAAAGACTCTCATAAAACTTGGGATGAGTCTATTCATCAAATAGCTCAAGCAATCAGACTTGCTAAACATGAAGTCACAGGATACTCGCCCAGCTTTCTAAATTTTTACAGAAATGTACCAGTTGATGGGTCATTCTATGGAAAGATTGCACCTGTTGCCAATAATCCAGTCAATATCGACCAGAACGTCATAGATCCAAATTTTGTTCAGCAAATTCCAGAATTTTACCTTAAAGTCCAGCACAGAATGCGGCATTCCTATGAAGTTAATAGAAATAGGTATAATCTGCGTAGACGACATCTGCAATTTAATAAAGGTGATAGAGTTCTCAAACGCAATTTCTTTCAATCAAGTGCTGCAGACAACTTTTGTGCCAAACTAAGTCCAAAATTCCTTCCTTGTATTATTCATATAGTAAAATCTCCGTTAGTATACACATTGAAAGATCTCCATGGTAATATCTTGGGAGATTTTCATGTTAAAGACTTGAAACCTGATAATACGTTGAATGTTGATCATGGCAATGGTATTGATGTTTTGCGTAATGATGTAATGAGTGAGAGTTCTGATTCGGACAGCGATTAACTTTTGCTTTTGTGTATTATTATGCTTTATATACTCTCATATTCTAAAATTCAGATAAATTATTCTTGCTTAATCATTATCATTTGTAATAATACTCATATTACCGCTCAATCGAAGGGGGCGAGTTTTTCGATCTGTACATTGGAGCGAGTAGGTTTTCCTATATTTATTTCCTAGTACAGATGCGAACGGAGAAGAATTTCCTTTGATAATGAATAAACTTATTTGCTGTAAGAGGCAGCTGAATGTTTACTCTGGACATTTAACATCGTTGATCCTTCAACCTTTTGAAATATTACAATCAGTCCAATACTCATAATTCCGCTCAATCGAAGGGGGCGAGTTTTTCGATCTGTACATTGGAGCGAGTAGGTTTTCCTATATTTATTTCCTAGTACAGATGCGAACGGAGAAGAATTTCCTTTGATAATGATTAAACTTATTTGCTGTAAGAGGCAGCTGAATGTTTACTTTGGACATTAGTCATCGTTGTTCTTTCAACCTTTTGAACCATTACGTCAGTCCACCATGTACAAAATTTACAAGTAATCATTATTTTTCTGATTCCAATTTAATGTGTATACTTCATCTTTTGAATATTTCATTTTTCTGAGTGTACTCAAAATTTAAATTGCATTCCCGATCTAAATCATGTGACAAATACTGTGTATAATATTTTATAATGTTTTTATGCGTATATTTTCTGAATTTCCTTTACATACTTACGTACTTCTATTTTTGAAGTCTATTACTTTTGAAGTTTTTGATAGTATCCTCTTTTTGAATTCATTATAACTTTCTTCGAGAGCACAGACTTACATTGATTTTTGGTTCAAACTTTTGATATTTGTTTACATATTTTTGAGTGGTTTTGAACTTTGACAGTATTTTGTAGTCTGGATAGTTACATAGATTCGTTGCGATGTATGCCTTGAGGGTCTTGTACTATCCACAGTTTTCTTTAATTGAAAGTGTTTTCTTCATATGCATTTTATTTTCTTCTTGAGACTTGTCATATATGCTTTCCGCCTAGTTGCAAATCTGTGCGTATTGATAAACTCTTGAAACCTCTGACGTATAAGTAAAACTCACTTTTGATATAGTTATTTATGTCTCAGTTCAATTCAATCAGTTCAATTTGATTTGAAGTAATTGTCAATTCCTTCTTGAGATTTTTCATATATGCTTTCAGCCTTTGTGCACATTTGTGCGTATTGCTAAGTCTTGAGCTTGGTTGCGACATTGCTTTCATGTTTCGCTATAGATTTTGAAACATCTGGTGATTTTGCTTTTGCATTATTGCATTTGTTTTGATAGTCTGCTCTCATAGTTTTTTTTTCGACTTCTTATTTCTTTCAATTTTTGTCGTGACTTGAAGTAATCGCCCATTCTTATAGATTCAGTATAGTAATTCTCTTCTCATACTTTACACTGGTAAATTATTATAGTTTTTCTAATCTTGTAATATTTCATATTTGAACTTAACTTTCATTTTACAATGATATGGTTATTCTCAGTGTAGACTTTGAAGTGCGCTGATGATATCAGTGATCTACATGAGAATATTCCATAGACTATAGACATTCTTGTCTAGGGCTTTGGAATGCACCTATGGTGACCCTAGAAAGTTGTATTTCTCTCATATTTTTGCTTTAAATCAAAATTCGAATTCTTACCTATCATATTTATTTCTATTTCTTGTTCACTAGATTGTTTTTTTTTATAACTCCAATTTTGCACCTACATATATCGTAGTCTTTTGCATACAATTTTTGCTTGCGGCATTACTCTCATGTATCATGATTTAATAAAATATCTTGTGATTTTCGTTTCGCTATTTTGCATTTTACATATGCTCACTTCGTTTCTCATTTATTACTCATGAAACTTTTAATATTTTGCTTACTTTTAAATTTTTTTGAGAATTCTTTAGAAAATCATGCTCATATAGCTTTGATATTTCCTTTCACTTTATGATTTTAACACTATTAGATTTACAGTTGCACTTGTGTTGCACTTAGTTTTTTTGAAATTTATTTTGCTCTTTTCTATATTGAACTTCAGAATTTTTTTTTAGTCTGGTTCTTATGTTGTCACATGACCCGATAATCTTAATTGAACTTACTCTTGAATTTTAGTTCATTGATTGAACTTAAGCTATATTTTGACTTCGAAAATCTTACTTCAATATTTCATGAATGTCTCTTATATACTTCAATTCTCTGAAAACATTTCGAATTATTTTGTAGTCTTACAGACTGCTGGCGCCCGACAATTTTTTTTTGGAATCAGAACTGCACTTACTTAACATCTTTTTTGATTAAAATACCTTCGTGATCAAGTTTTCATTGGTTTAGTACTTGTAAATTGTTTTGTTATATGACTTGAATTCCTAATGGAATTTGTTAATTTCTTTTGATTTTCATATTTTGAAAATAGTAATGCACTTTTTTTATATTGGATATTGGTTTAAAATATCACTGTAGATGATATTCTTTTTGGGTTTGGAGTATTGCGAGATAATCTGGCAATTATTGTTTTGAGAAAAATTATTATTATTTTTTTTAATACCTCTTATGGTTTAGGTACTTACTTAGTTTTGAAGTTTTTAGTAGTCAGTCGTGCATTTTGGATGCCATTGTGATTCGTGCTTGGACTACTGCTGAAACTTTTGGTTTATTATTTTTCTCGTCTTAGGTATGACGATGTTTTATGTTTTGGGTTTTTCATCATATGATGATAGTTTTTTTTTAAGTGCAACTTCACTGTACTTTTCAGCGAGTTGGTGCTATAACCATCCCTCTTGTTTGGTAGACTTGAGGCTATCCCTTTTTCTTCCAATTCTCTTCTAACATTTTTGTTTCTACCTTACTTTTACTACTTGTTATCTGGTCGAATGGTTGTACATTTGTCCTTCCGTGATAACTTTCAATTTCCTAGTAAAAAAAAAATTCTTAAATGCTTCTTCGATTTTTTTTTTGGTTAAGTTGGGGCGAGTGTAACGGTTTCACCGTCCGATCGTATTTATTAAATCACTTCTCGATTATCATTTCATTAATCCCATCTCTAGCTTTTTTGCTTGGAAAATTTTCCGCTTGGAGCGCTTGATGCGGAGTTCCTGATCTGCGATCTTCCTCGCGCTTCCTTTTCACCTGAGCCGCCGATCGAACAACGGCTAGAAATTTCTTCTCAGTAGCACAAGGTTATATAGCACCATGTGCTAGATTTCTAGAATGTGTGTCCGTATAGGACAAAAATGATTGGGGCCACCCCCTTTCTCTTTCCCTTTCACTTTGCCTAGCCTTGGCCAATATTTTCACCCATGCATGTGCCTTGGCAGCGCCATCGCCTTTAACTTCGCCTACAACTGGTTGTGAAGCCACTATATGGAGGTCACCCCTCATAACTGGGACCTCCCCTTCACGCCCCTGGCCATCCTGGCTTCAGTCGAGTCAAAATGGACCAGCAAAAGATAAGTCGATAGCGTTAAAAACTTATTTTGTTATTTTTGTAAAATTCTAATGTAATGAAAATGCCTTTTTTTTTTGTTAAATAAAATCTGTTAAATTTTTGTGTTCTGTTTGTTCTTCTATCCTCTAGCCATGCCATGGTCGACACACAGCTACACGCCTGTAGATGTCTTCATGCCACCGACTGAGCTACCGGAAGCTAATGTTAACCCCCTTTCTGTGATTGTGCAGAAAAGTTGGAATCTTCATTGCATTCCATCTTTTCTGGACTTTTTGCGGAAAGGAAGCGTTACACAGTGAGTACATATGCCGAATTTGTATTTACTTGCTGTCTTTGAATGTTTTAGCATATGTTTCCTATAACTACCCTGATTGGTTGTTTTATACGCGCAATGTGAACATTGGTGAGTTTTACTAGAAACGGACGCAACAAGATCAGAATGTTGTTTAAGGACGTGATCATCTAGACTCCTTTTGGATCTGAACTTTGTATTACAGTGTATACACGTGATATGTTTATAGCTAGAACGCTGTTCGTTTTTATGTTTCTTTAGATCTCTATGTTCTGTCATATGACTAACCAGAATATACTTAGATCTAGCAGAATAATTACAACTATTACAATAAACTAAATTTCTGCTCAATTTTTTACATGGTACAGACTGCTGCTTCACTATAGTTTTCTGTTTCAACGCACTGTAACAAAACAAACTATTTCAGACAATAATAGTCAAGTTTTACGGAATCGAGACTTGAAATTGCTAGTATTAACAGAAATAGTGTTGTGGAAACGAGTTACAGAAAATAACGTGTTAATATCAAAACAAAATGAGGTGCCAGAACCCCTGCCGACCACTTACTGAACCCATCCTCCAGACACAGACATAAGTTTCAAAGTAATATTCTCAAAAAAAAAAAGGAGCGGTACATGTCTATCAACAGCAAATTTAATATTACGCCGTTCTCCACGGCGGCGACTTATCCTTCTACGACAATCGTGCGTACCTAGACAGAATCGCGATTTATTGTTGAAGATGACATTATGCGATTCTGCCTCCCAATGTTGCGTTCTCTGCTCCAATTCAAGCGTTGACGACAGTGGTCCGCAGTCAGAGGAAGCATCAACCGTGGACAGTATGAAAAAAGTCCGAAGGCTCGAATGCCGAAATTCTTTTATATGTTAAATTTTCCCAATTACAAACCATGAATACAGACCACATATAATCACTTGAGAATTAAATAAAATTTTGTTTAATTTAGGTTTTGTTTTTATTTAAAATATAAATTATGCAGTAGGTTGCACATATAACTGCAAGAAATTTAAATAAGAATCCTTTTCTCACATGCAAAAATAAGCGTAAACGTTATTTCAACTGAATATACATAACGAGCTACAATTACCTTTTTGGCAGAAGATCCACATTAACTTTTTCATTGAGTTGATGAGTGTATGTATTTCGAGAATGTTTTATTTTTTTATTTTTTATTATCAGCTCCTTCATTTTGCGCCTTTCTCCAGTAGCGGTAAGATTTTGGCTGTTAGTAACATTACATTCACTACCGCTTCTAAAATAGAATAAATACAATATAATCGTGTTAATCGTCTTCGTTACCTCCGAATCAAAATTTTCATGATATCACAAAAACAAGTTATAGTGGAAAAATAAAATTTAAAATCAAACTTTGACACCATCTGGTTGATGGACATCATTTTAATAAAGCATATATGGCTTAATGAGTTCAGGATTCCTTTTTGGCGCATTCATTACTGTTTATTCAAACTCCCCCTTACAGCTTGATAATTACATAGTGTCAAGTAGGTTGACTCTGCATATCACACACAACACTATAATCAGTTCATAGAAGATTATGTTCTGAGAAAAAAGTTAGTCACAAACCATGGCATAACAAAAAAAAACAGTGTTTAATATTCAAATTCAACTAGATCAAGATAAAAAACTATAAATGTTTTTTTCCATGGCATAGTTGTAGCGTTGTGTCAAAATATCACCTCAATCTGACATGCACTTTCCAAATTATAGTGAGTCCAACAATTAGCAGACAGACCAACAAAATCACTGAGACATTTTCAAAATTTCACACAAGTAGAAGTAGAAACAACTCACAAAAAATAGTTACCTATTGGAAGCTGTTTCTGGATTTGCATCTAAGAACATATCATCATCATTACACTCATCTTTGATGATGAATTCCTCCGTTATTTCTAAAACTGAGTACTTTTCGCTGCTGTCAAGAGAACTTTCAACCTTCAGTTCTTCTTCAGGCTCACTTTTTATCCAAGCCTTAGCATAATTGTGCTCCTTAGTTATCCACAAACATGTTGCAGTCCTAAAACATTTACAACTGATTGAAGAGCATATAATTTATACTGTCCCCAAAACGATGCCCAACCCTATGGTTATATACAGGGTGTTGGGCAAGTAGAATCACAGTATTTCCCTTAGAACATCAAAACAGAATACCCCTTAACTGTTCTTGACCCAGTCCCCAGAGAAAAATTCTAGTGGACGCCCATGAGTCCAGGAATCATCCGTTTTTCCTAAGCAAATACCAGCAAACAGGATTTACCTAGAAGCTAGATCATCTACAAAATAATCATCAGGCTCATGTTTAATGTTCATTTGATCTATAATTTCTGGTACTGGACCTCTGAAACAGGCAAAAAAATCCTTGTAAGTAGGTATCATATGGATATATGGTATAGAATACTTTGCTACTCTTACTTTACCTATCAGAAACTGCATTTTTTGAGTCTTTATTCGTATCACATTTAAAACACAAATTCCAAGAGGCATTATAAAGTTCAAACGGCTTGGTGTCTGTCTCTACTGCCTGGAATCCAACCCCTTCCATTTCTATCTTCATGATGTCTTCAGTAGTTAGCACTTGAGCATCCATGATTAAACTATACACATATGTACAAGGGGCCCGGTTTCTTTAACAACCCTGATTCGAATGTTAAAATTCTATTTTCAAGTCTCTACTTAGCATAGGACTAGTACATTATACAGGGTGACTTCGAAGTTGAGTCATTTATTTTAACAGTGAGTAGATCTGATCAAAAGAAATGTTTTTTTCCTTTACCATTTTTCTGGTAAAATTAAAGTAACAAAGTTATAGCCCTTTGGAAGTTTGAGTACCGCCCTGTTCAATAATACTCGTAATATCATGTGCTCGTGTTTGGCAACAACGGATATAATCCGCCTCGGTTCATCGCATCGGAAACAAAAAAGCGAAAGAATTTGGAACGATGTTTTACAATTATTTTCTTCAGTTCAGTTATACATACACTCAGTGTCAGTCGGTAAGGCGTGTGAATAGTGCCTGTTGCGTGGCTCAAACGAAATAAAAAATGGCACATGTTTATGCGGATCGGTTTCCCAATCGAGTGCAACCAACCCCTCGTGTCTTTGTTAATGTAGTACAACGGGCTCGTGAATCAAGTGACTTAAGACCTCACAGGGGATCTCACGATCAAATACAGGTCCGCACTGAAATACTTGTCGGGAGGATACTTTATAAAACAAGGTAAAAATTTTTTTTTAATTTTTTTTTTATTTTTACACACATATTTTGGTTTATCTTCCTTCTACAATCATTATCTGAAAATTAATGACTCAACTTCAAAGTCACCCTGTATATATTGTAGTGAGAAATACAACTGATGGACTGAAACATTTTCATTAATAATTCCTGTATGCCTATGTTTATTTGAAAGACTTTGAAAATAGAAACTCTTTATAAGACACAAGTAAACCTAGTAAATGAAGTTTGTCATATTTATTGTATGCAAGTTTGGATTATAGAGTTGGGCAAAGCATTACGATTGTACTAGATTCTATCACGATTCATAATTGATTTTTACAAGAACATTCTCCGCATCTCTTTTCACCACAACAGTGTCGAATATTTGGAAGTCCTTTGGCAGACTTGTTAAACTTTAGCTGCTTCCTCGTATTTTTCAAGAAGAGTACTAGACTCCAAATGACAACTCAACACTAAGCTTGGACACCGAACAACTTCCTTTTCTGCCTATACACACTACAATTAGTGCCAATTTTAGATCTGCCGTTACGATTTGCCTCAACTTGAAAAACGAAATGGACAAACACGAAATAATATCGATTTGCTAGCGTAATTCTCGCCAGCCTCAAAAGACGTGGAATCATACTGCAAAGGCATGTTCGCCGAAGTAAATAATGCTGCTTTTCTAAGTGGTCATCTGTTAAATGTTTTATATTCTTAGCCCAGAATTAAGCGCAATGAGTCACCGTCAAAAACTGAGATCAAATTCTGCAAAGTCCACCAACTGTTCTGATCGGCAAGGTGAACGAGCAGTACTGCTTGCCCCCGCCTTATATCGCCTTGTGATCGCGCGCAAAGCATATCATGCAATAACCCCCCAATTCCGAAGTAATGTAATAAGCTCGATCTACTAAATTGTTCGTATTTGTATTTTTAGTCTCGGTTTTTACATTTTGGCTTCTACTTGTGCCATTTTATGTTTTATTTTTCCATAACCCGTAACAGAAATCGTAAAAATACAACATAGGGTATCATGAAAGGCCATCTCAAGTAGTAGAGCGACTCTTAATAGAAAAAGAGGCGTGGCCTCGAAAGAGAAAAGTGAGGAAAGGGATGCAGCCTATCAGAGGCGTGGCCCCGACAGATCGATAGATGTTAAACTCTCACAAATATGCCCAGGGTAAAATAAGCAACTTGCTATACTTTCTGGTATATCCGCTTACGCTACCGTTGTTTAAAAGTTTAGTGGAGATGTTTTTTTTTGCGTGAGGAATTAACGTCCATTTTACAAGGCCCCACATTTGAATGTTTAAGCGTAATTCAGCTATTATAAAATTTGGAAAATAGCTATAAATAAAATAAAGTGTGCCAAATATTAAAAATATTTTATTTTTCTTCAAACTATATACACAAAAATAAACAAGTATATAAAACAAATACAAAATCACATTTTTTGAGATTGGAGAACCTCAGGATTATACTACTATTAACTGCCAAGCAAAAGGATGCAAGAGAGAAAACGGTAAGGAGAGTATTGCCGAAAGCATATATCGTCTGACAAGCTGTCGTCCATATGAGATATTGGGGAGTTATTGAACGTCCAATAGTCAGCCACTATAATAATTCCTAGCCGGATTTAACATCTGAGAGGGGCAATAAATCAAAAACAAGACTTGGAATTAATAAAGTTAGTGCCTGCTACTATTACAGGACGCTTAAAATCGTGGCACCGCCAAGACTATCATTTTCTTCCTTTTTGTGCGATAACCCCACTTTTTATATTAGTTTTCGCAGATAAAGAAATTATATACGGAAAGCAGTTTCTTTTGCAATGTTCTCGCTATTATTTTGTACTCGGCAGTAACAGTGGATGGCAGTATTTCAATACCTCCCCATTCAATATCAACTAATGACAGCCGTTCGATCAGCATTAACCATTCAGGTGCCGTTTACTCAACAGTGTTGCCAAACGAGACAGCTTATCATTTTCATTACTTATAGCTTATAGCTATTGATTCTAATAAAAAAATACATAATTGTTTACGTCGCCAAAAGCGCTCAATGATACTCAAATATTTAAAAAATAACATCACCAATTCCCGTCCGCATCTCTTTACGTTGCATTCCCTTGCTGGACAGATAGTGCATTTTTGACACCACTGGTCACATCATTGGAAATCGACTCAATTTTGTTTGTCAAATAGGCAAAACACCCTACCGTTTTTTATTTGTTTTATAAGCGCAATGTGTATTTTACTAAACACAATAAAATCAGTATGTTTTCAGGTTTTACGAGTATTCAAATACTTTTGAATTTCACATTATATTGAACAGTGCCTTGTAGGTACTTGACGCAGGGACAGATTTATAATTAGCACATACGATGTTTCGTCTTCATATGTGTAACAGCATCATTTTTTTTCACTGTTTTATATGCACAACGTGTACATATATATATTTTAGCAGAAACGGATGCAATAAACTCAGGATGTTTTCTGACTATATGATCATTCAATGTCCGTGTGCCTTTGAGTTTCGCATTACAGTGAATACACATGCTGAATTTATGATTCTCTTCTAATTTTGAGTGTTTTGACATATGTCTATCAAGTTTACTTTTAAATACACTTTTATATGCACAATGTGTACATTCATGTATTTTACTAGAAACGGATGCAGTAAAGTCTGGGTGTTTCTGGACTAAATGATCATTCAGTGCTGAAATAGTTTTGAATTTTGCCTTACAGTGAATACATATTCTGAATTTATAATTATCTACTCTCTCTCGATGTTTCAACATATGTCTAGAAAAACCGGTCTTCATAGTTGTTTTATATTCACAATGTTTACATTCATAAATTCTAGCAGTAATGGATGCAATAAATCCAGGATGTTCCTTGATTATATGATTGTCTAGCATATGTTTAAATTTAAATTTCTCATTACAGTGAATACATATGATGAATTTATAATTATCTACCGTCTCTCGATGTTTCCATACATGGCTTGCCAAACAATTCTTCATAGTTGTTTTATATTCACAATGTTTACATTCATGAATTTTAGCAGAAACAGAAGCAATAAAGTCAGGATGTTCCTTAATTATATGATTATCTAGCATATGTTTAAATTTAAATTTCGCATTACAGTGAATACATATGTTGAATTTATAATTATCTTCTGTCTCTGGATGTTCCAACATATGTCTATTCCAACTGGTCTCCATAGTTGTTTTATATTCACAATGTTTACATTCATGAATTTTAGCAGAAACAGAAGCAATAAAGTCAGGATGTTCTTTGACTATATGATTATCCAGCATATGTTTATATTTAAATTTTGCAGTGCAGTGAACACACATGAAGAATTTATAGTTACCTACTGACTCTGAATGTTTGAAAAACATATGTTTAGCTAAACGAGACTTAAATGTTGTTTTGTAAGCGCAACATGTGCAATGATATAATTTACAAGACAAGGACGTAATAAAGTCAGGGTGTTCCCGAATTATATGTTCATACAGTGTCCACTTGCTTTTGAATTTCGCATTACAGTGAGTACATATGCCGAATTTGTATTTACTTGCTGTCTCTGAATGTTTTAGCATATGTATCCTATAACTACTCTTATAGGTTGTTTTATACGCGCAATGTGAACATTTGTGAGTTTTACTAGAAACGGACGCAACAAGATCAGAATGTTGTTTAAGGACGTGATCATCTAGACTCCTTTTGGATCTGAACTTTGCATTACAGTGTATACACGTGATATGTTTATAGCTAGAACGCGGTTCGTTTTTATGTTTCTTTAGATTTCTATGTTCTTTCATATGACGAATCAGAATATACTTAGATCTAGCAGAATAATTACAACTATTACAATAAACTAAATTTCTGCTCAATTTTTTACATGCTATAGACTGCTGCTTCACCATAGTTTTCTGTTTCAATGCACTGTAACAAAACAAACTATTTCAGACAATAATATTCAAGTTTTACGGAGTCGAGACTTGAAATTGGCATTATTAACAGAAATAGTGTTGTGGAAACAAGTTACAGAAAATAACCTGTTAATACCAAAGTTTACGGAAAATGGCTTTTAGCTAAATTGGTTGAAATTTTGTGTATGAAAAGTTCTAATGAGATCCCAGAACCCCTGCCGACCACTTACTGAACCCATCCTCCAGACACAGACATAAGTTTCAAAGTAATATTTTCAACACAGCAGTAAAGTGGTTTGTAGGACATCATCAACATAATGCGCGGCACTCACATTTTCTTGAACAAAGAAAAGAGGTGATCGGCCACCATAAGCAATAGCCCCCCAAACCATTACTCCAACAGTAGTATATACATTTTTTTTTATACGGAAGCAGCCGCGCAGAGGCCTAAATGCCGGGACACCGCGGATTTTTGAATTGCCTAAGCTTAGTAGTACTGGGAAAAGCTTCATCTTGTAGATTGTTCGACAACCTCGACACCCTCGCGACAAAGGAGCGGTACATATCTATCAACAGCAAATCTAATATTACGCCGTTCCAAACGGCGGCGACTAATCGTTCTAAGACAATCGTGCCTACCTAGACAGAATCGCGATTTGTTGTTGAAGATGACATTATGCCATTCTGCCTCCCAATGTTGCGTTCTCTGCTCCAGTTCAAACGTTGACGACAGTGGTCCGCAGTCAGAGGAAGCAAAACCGTGGACAGTATGAAAAAAGTCCAAAGGCTCGAATGCCGAAATTCTTTTATATGTTAAATTTTCCCAATTACAAACCATGAACACACACCACATATAAATCACTGAAGAATTAAATAAGACTTTGTTTAATTTAGGTTTTTAGTTTTTATTTAAAATATAAATTATGCAGTAGGTTGCGCATATAACTGCAAGAAATTTAAATAAGAATCTTTTTCTCACACGCAAAAATAAGCATAAACGTTATTTCAACTCAATATACATAACGAGCTACAATTACCTTTTTTGCAGAAGATCCACTTTTGCTTTTTCACTGAGTTGATGAGTGTCTGTATTTTGAGAATGTTTTATTTTTTTGATAAGTTCAAGATTCATCCTTTCAACGTTTATTATCAGCTCCTTCATTTTGCGCCTTTCTCCAGTAGCGGTAAGATTTTGGCCGTTAGTAACGTTACATTCACTACTGCTTCTAAAATAGAATAAATACAATATGCTCGTGTTAATCGTCTTCGTTACCTCCGAACCCCAATTTTCATGATATCACAAAAACAAGTTATAGTGGAAAAATAAAATTTAAAATCAAACTTTGACACCATCTGGTTGATGGACTTCATTTTAATAAGGCATATTTGGCTTAATGAGTTCAGGATTCCTTTTTGGCGCATTCATTACTGTATATTCAAACTTCCTCTTATAGCTTGATAATTACATAGTGTCAAGTAGGTTGACTCTGCATATCACACACAACACTATAATCAGTTCATAGAAGGTTATGTTCTGAGAAAAAAGTTAGTCACAAACCATGGCATAACAAAAAAAACAATGTTTAATATTCAAATTCAACTAGATCAAGATAAAAAACTATAAATGTTTTTTTCCATGGCATAGTTGTAGCGTTGTGTCAAAATATCACCTCAATCTGACATGCACTTTCCAAATTATAGTGAGGCCAACAATTAGCAGACAGACCAACAAAATCACCGAGACATTTTCAAAATTTCACACAAGTAGAAGTAGAAACAACTCTCAAAAAATAGTTACCTATTGGAAGCTGTTTCTGGATTTGCATCTAAGAACTTATCATCATCATTACACTCATCTTTGATGATGAATTCCTCCGTTATTTCTAAAACTGAGTACTTTTCGCTGCTGTCAAGAGAACTTTCAACCTTCAGTTCTTCTTCAGGCTCACTTTTTATCCAAACCTTAGCATAATTGTGCTCCTTAGTTATCCACAAACATATTGCAGTCCTAAAATATTTACAACTGATTGAAGAGCATATAATTTATACTGTCCCCAAAAATATGCCCAACCCTATGGCCATATACAGGTTGTTAATCAAGTATGTACCATAGCAGATGATTCTTTGAGTAATTTAGAGAGAGAAAGTTCATATAAACAAAGGTCTGCAATTTTGATTGTTTTTGCATTCATTAAATAGAAATACAACTTTTTTGCCTCTTGAATTTTTTTTGTATCTTGCTTGGGTTAAGAGAAAAAATTGCATATCTCTGTACCACACAAGGAATATGGAGAAAAGTTTCTTTTGCAATAAACAGTCATTAAATTACATCTAAACTAATGAATTTTACTAAGCTAAGGACAATTTTCCCCATATTCCTTGTATGGTCCAGTGATATGGAATTAAGTAAACTTTTTTTCTAGAAAACTAAGTAAGATACAATAGAAAATTCAAGAGACAAAAAAGTTGTAGGTATTTCTATTTGCTTAATCGAAAGAACATAATAAAAATTGCATGAAAGGCAGTGGCATACATTTTTTGTCACAAATTTTCATTCAGATCCCGCTCAAGAAGCCACTGGACTTCATAAATTTGATATAAATTAGCTCCTTATTGTTATAAATACCACCGCCAAATTGTAATAAAATTAGGTAAATGGTATTTAAGAAATGTACGAAAAACCATTTCCTTGTTAACATTTATCACCCTGGATCTTGAATATAAACAATTTGCAGACTTAACACTCTCTATGAATATTCATATACAATTTCCATTGTCACAGCTATGTTGTGTAAGTAGAATCACAGTATTTCCCTTAGAACATTAAAACAGAAATTCTAATGGACGTCCATGAATTATCCGTTTTTCCTAAGCAAATACTAGCAAAGAGGATTTACCTAGAAGCTAGATCATCTACAAAATAATCATCAGGCTCATGTATAATGTTTATTTGATCTGTAATTTCTGGAACTGGACCTCTGAAACAGGCAAAAAAATCCTTGAAAGCAGGTATCATATGGATATATGGTATAGAATAGTTTACTACTACTACTTTACCTATCAGAAACTGCATTTTTTGAGTCTTTATTCATATCACATTTAAAACACAAATTCCAAGAGGCATTATAAAGTTCAAACGGCTTGGTGTCTGTCTGTACTGCCTGGAATCCAACCCCCTCCATTTCTATCTTCATGATATCTTCAGTAGCTAGCACCTGAGCATCCATGATTAACTATAAATATATGTACAAGGGGCCCGGTTTCTTTAACAACCCTGATTCGAATGTTAAAATTCTATTTACAAGTCTCTACTTAAGCATAGGACTAGTACATTATATATATTGTAGTGAGAAATACAACTGATGGACTGAAACATTTTCATTAATAATTCCTGTATGCGTATGTTTATTTGAAAGACTTTGAAAATAGAAACTCTTTACAAGACACAAGTAAACCTAGTAAATGAAGTTTGTCATGCGAGTTTGTCATATTTATTGTATGCAAGTTTGGATTATAGAGTTGGGCAAAGCATTACGATTGTACTAGATTCTATCACGATTCATAATTTATTTTTACAAGAACATTCTCGGCAACTCTTTTCACCACAACAGTGTCGAATATTTGGAAGTCCTTTGGCAGACTTGTTGAACTTTAGCTGCTTCCTCGTATTTTTCAAGAATAGTACTAGACTCCAAATGACAACTCAACACTAAGCTTGGACACAGAACAACTTCCTTTTCTACCTATACACACTACAATTAGTGCCAATTTTATATCTACCGTTACGATTTGCCTCAATTTGAAAAACGAAATAATATCGATTTGCTAGCGTAATTCTCGCCAGCCTCAAATGACGTGGAATCCGTACTGCGCAGGCATGTTTGCCAAAGTAAATAATGCTATTTTTCCAAGTGGTCATCTATTAAATGTGTTATATTTTTAGCCCAGAATAAAACGCAATGAGTCACCTACGTCCAAAACTGAGATCAAGTTCTGCAACTAATCGGCAAGGTGAACGAGCAGTACTATTGAGACATAACCCAGTTGCTTGCCCCCGCGTTATATCGCTTGGTGAATGCGCGCAAAGCATAACATGCAATAATCCCCCAATTCCGAAGTAATGTAATATGGTCGATCTACTAAATTGTTCTTATTTGTATTTCTGGTCGCGGTTTTTACATTTTGGCCGCTACTTGTGCCGTTTTATGTTTTATTTTCCCATAACCCATAACAAAAATCGTAAAAACACAAAATAGAGTTTCATGAAAGCCCATCTCAAGTAGTGGAGAGACTCGTAATAGAAAAAGAGGCGTAGCCTCGAAAGAGAAAAATCAGGAAAGAGATGCATTTAGCGAAGATGTTGTAGAAAATACGTAAAGTTTTGGCTAGTTGATTTGTCAGTTTTCCGAATTGTCATACATGCATCAGAATGGTTTTAGTTTTATATTTTTGCGTGAGGAATTAGCGTCCATTTTACAAGGCCCCACATTTGAATCTTTGAGCGTAATCCAGCTATAGCTATTTTCAAAATTGTTAAAATTTGGAAAATAGCTATAAATAAAATAAAGTGTGCCAAATATTAAAAATATTTTATTTTTCTTCAAACTATATACACAAATATAAACAAGCAGATAAGACAAACACAAAATCACATTTTTTGAGATTGGAGAACCTCAGGATTATTCTACTATTAACTGCCAAGCAAAAGGATGCAAGAGGGAAAACGGTAAGGAGAGTATTGCAGAAACCAGAATAGGTGAGCCGATATATCGTCTGACAAGCTGTCGTTCACTTTTGATGATTTTCTCATATGAGATATTAAGGAGTTATTGAACGTCCTAGTCAGCCACTAATAATTCCTAGCCGGATTTGACATCTGAGAGGGGCAATAAATCAAAAATAAGACTTGGAATTAATAAAGTCAGTGCCTGTCACTTTTACAGGATGCTTAAAATCGGCACAGCCAAGACTATCATTTTCTCCCTTTTTGTGCGATAACCTCACTTTTTATATTAGTTTTCGCAGATAAAAGAAATTGTATTTAGCAGATTCCTTTGCAATGTTCTCGCGATTATTTTGTACTCGGCAGTAATAGTGGATGGCAGTATTTCAATAACTCCCCATTCAATATCAACTAATGACACCCGTTCGATTAGCATTAACCATTCAGGTACCGTTTACCGCGTTTACTCAACAGTGCTGCCAAACGAGACAGCTTATCATTTTCATTACTTTAGCTTATAGCTATTGATTCTAATAAAAAATACAGTCATTGTTTACGTCGCCAAAAGCATGCTTTTCGTGCGCTCAATGATACTCAAATATTTAAAAAATAACATCACCAATTCCCGTCCGCATCTCTTTACCTTGCAGATAGTGCAATTTTGACACCATTGGTCACATCATCCGAAATCGACTCAATTTTGTTTGTCAAATTGGCAAAACACCCTACCGTTTTTTATTTGTTTTATAAGCGCAGTGTGTATTTTACTAATCACAATAAAATCAATACGTTTTCAGGTTTTACGAGTATTCAAATACTTTTGAATTTCACATTATATTGAACCATGCCTTGTAGGTACTTGACGCAGGGACAGATTTATAATTAGCAGATACGATGTTTCGTCTTCATATGTGTAGCAACATCAATTTTTCTCACTGTTTTATATGCACAACTTGTACATTCATATATTTTAGCAGAAACGGATGCAATAAACTCAGGATGTTTCCTGACTATATGATCATTCAATGCCCTTGTGCCTTTGAGTTTCGCATTACAGTGAATACACATGTTGAATTTACAATTATCTTCTAATTTTGAGTGTTTTGACATATGTCTATCAAGTTTACTTTTAAATACACTTTTAAATGCACAATGTGTACATTCATGTATTTTACTAGAAACGGATGCAATAAAGTCGGGATGTTTCCTGATTAAATGATCATTCAGTACTGAAATCCTTGAGAATGTTGCCTTACAGTGAATACATATTCTGAATTTACAATTATCTACTAATTTTGAGTGCTTTAACATATGTCTATCGATCTTGCTTTTATGGGTAGTTTTATATGTACAATGTGTACATTCATGTATTTTACTAGAAACGGATGCAATAAAGTCGGGATGTTTCCTGATTAAATGATCATTCAGTGCTGAAATCCTTGAGAATGTTGCCTTACAGTGAATACATATGCTGAATTTATAATTATCTACTAATTTTGAGTGCTTTGACATATGTCTATCGATCATGCTTTTTTGGGTAGTTTTATATGTACAATGTGCACATTCATGTATTTTACTAGAAACGGATGCAATAAAGTCGGGATGTTTCCTGATTAAATGATCATTCAGTGCTGGAATACCTGTGAATGTTGCCTTACAGTGAATACATATTCTGAATTTATAATTATTTAACAATTTTGAGTGCTGTGTCGTATGTCTATTTATCTTGCTTTTATGGGTAGTTTTATATTCACAATGTGTACATTCATGTATTTTACTAGAAACGGATGCAATACAGTCAGGATTTTGACAAAAAAACGACCCAGAGTCTGGTCTTTTGACAACCACATCTTGCTTCAACGGGAATTCCTGATTTATAGCACTGAAAAAAAATATTACTATTAGAATTTTTAGAAAATAGTTATCAAATATCTCGCAGTTGATGCTTGTTATTGGGAAAATATAACAAATATTACGGACACGTATGTTACAAGAAATAAGCTGGTAATATACAGAATGTTAGCAAAATATCATTAATATCAAGTTTTAAGAGTAGGTGAACATTTGTACAGAATGTCATCTTTCTTTTGTGCGGTTATATCTATTCATTCCAACCTTTACATACCCTATTTCACGAGTATCCATCTCGCTTTGACGTCTACTGAGGTGAACAGCTGATCAGCAAGTGACATTTTTGTGTTAGTCTGCAACGTTGGCAATAATGGATCGGGTATAAATCTAGTAAAACTTGTTTGTGGCGTTTTGTTTATGTATGCAAATGAATTGTTCTAAATAAAAGAGCTGTTAGCAAGTGCAACATTAATCTGAAGCGTACAAAAAACCGAAACAAAATACGGCTATGTCTACCTGCCGTTGACGGTTCCATCAGAATTATGTGTCCTGTGCCGTATATACCTTATTTCAGGAGTATCCATCACGGTATAATGACAGCTGATTATCTAGTAATATCTCAAAATTCCCCTTATCGGCACAGGACACATAATTCTGACGGATCCGTCAACGTCAGGTAGTCAGTGCCGTATCTTATTTTGGTGTTTTGTATGAAACAGATTCGTTTGGAACTTGCTAACATCTTTTTTATTTAGAAAAGTTCATTTGCTTACAAAAAACAAAACGCCACAAACAAGTCTTTCTAGATTTACATCAGAGTCCTTCTTGCCAACGTTGCAGAATAACACAAAAATGTCACTTGCTGATCAGCTGTTCACCTCAGTAGACGTCAAAGCGTGATGGATACTCGAGAAATAGGGTGTAGCTGGAGCTGGGTATTTTCATATTTTCAATTATCATTAGGAAACATATTTATTAAATTATATGGTCACCAGAATCTGCTACACTTCTGCAGCGCCAGACAAATATCGAGCCCCCGAAACCACAGGATAAGTTTCAGGAAATATAGTAGGCCGCGCGGATCGAACGTCAGTACTGAATCTTAAACTCAAACTCAAAAAATGTGTACAGCATTGTTAGTGGTGATGAATCGTGGATTTACTGTTATGAACCAGAAAATAAACGACAGTCGGCTGTTTGTGTGTTCCAAGGTGAAGGAAAGCCAACAACAGTCATCTGTTCATGAAGTGTTTCGAAAAAGATGGTCGCGACATTTATGTCAAAAGCGGGTCATATCGCAACAATTCCTCTTAATGAGCAAAGAACTGTTACTGCGGATTGGTATATCACCATTTGTTTGCCAAAAGTCATCACCGAGCTTCGAAAAATCAACCATGAAGGAAGAATCATCCTCCACCAAGACAATGCAAGCTTGCACACCGCCCAAAAAACAAGGTAGTATTTGACGGAAGAAAACGTGGAATTATTGGACCATCCTCCATATAGTCCCGATCTAACTCCTAACGATTTATTTACTTTCCCGAAAATGATAAACAGACTGTGTGGTCAAAGGTTCCGGTCACCAGAAGAAGCAGTTGACGCATTCAAAAATGCCGTTTTGGATCTGCCAGCAAACGAGTGGAATAAGTGCTTCGAAAATTGGTTCGAGCGCATGCAGATGTGTATTAATCTTCGTGGAGAATACTTCGAAAAACAATAAAGTCATTTAAGACTACCTACCGTGTTGTTTTATTTCCATATGCAAAACTTAAGAGACATCCCTCGTAGCTATTGATTCTAATAAAAAAATACAGTCATGGTTTACGTCGCCAAAAGCATGCTTTTCGTGCGCTCAATAATACTCAAATATTTAAAAAATAACATCACCAATTCCCGTCCGCATCTCTTTGCCTTGCACCCTTGCAGAAAGTGCAAGTTTGACACCATTGCTCACATCATCCGACATTGACTCAATTTTGTTGGTCAAATTGGCAAAACACAATACCGTTTTTTATTGGTTTTAAAAGCGCAATGTGTATTTTACTAAACACAATAAAATCGGTATGTTTTCAGGTTTTACGAGTATTCAAATACTTCTGAATTTCACATTATATTGAACCATGCCTTGTAAGTACCTTGACGCAGGGACAGATTTATAATTAGAACATACTATGTTTCGTCTTCATATGTGTAGCAACATCATTTTTTTTCACTGATTTATATGCACAACATGTACATTCATATATTTTAGCAGAAACGGATGCAATAAACTCAGGATGTTTCCTGACTATATGATCATTCAATGCCCTTGTGCCTTTGAGTTTCGCATTACAGTGAATACACATGTTGAATTTATCATTATCTTCTAATTTTGAGTGTTTTGACATATGTCTATCAAGTTTACTTTTAAATACACTTTTATATGCACAATGTGTACATTCATGTATTTTACTAGAAACGGATGCAATAAAGTCCGGATGTTTCCTGATTAAATGATCATTCAGTGCTGGAATCCTTGTGAATGTTGCTTTACAGTGAATACATATTCTGAATTTACAATTATCTACTAATTTTGAGTGCTTTAACATATGTCTATCGATCTTGCTTTTTTGGGTAGTTTTATATGTACAATGTGCACATTCATGTATTTTACTAGCAACGGATGCAATGAAGTCAGGATGTTTCCTGATTAAATGATTATCCAGTGATGAAATTCTTGTGAATGTTGCCTTACAGTGAATACATATGCTGAATTTATAATTATCTACTAATTCTGAGTGCTTTGACATATGTCTACCCATCTTACTTTTTTGGGTAGTTTTATATGCACAATGTGTACATTCATGTATTTTACTAGAAATGGATGCAATAAAGTCGGGATGTTTCCTGATTAAATGATCATTCAGTGATGGAATACTTGTGAATGTTGCCTTACAGTGAATACATATTCTGAATTTATAATTATTCAATAATTTTGAGTGTTGTGTCATATGTCTATTTATCTTGCTTTTATGGGTAGTTTTATATTCACAATGTGTACATTCATGTATTTTACTAGAAACGGATGCAATAAAGTCAGGATGTTTCCTGATTAAATGATTATTCAGTGCTGAAATACTTGTGAATGCTGCTTTACAGTGAATACATATTGTGAAATTATAATTATCTACTAATTTTGAGTGCTTTGACATATGTCTATCCATCTTACATTTTTGGGTAGTTTTAAATGCACAATGTGTACATTCACGTATTTTACTAGAAATGGATGCAATAAAGTCGGGATGTTTCCTGATTAAATGATCATTCAGTGATGGAATACTTGTGAATGTTGCCTTACAGTGAATACATATTCTGAATTTATAATTATTTAATAATTTTGAGTGTGTTGTCATATGTTTATTGATCTTGCCTTTTTGTGTAGTTTTATATGCACAATGTGTACATTCATGGATTTTACTAGAAACGGATGTAATAGAGTCGGGATGTTTCCTAATTAAATGATCATTCAGTGCTGAAGTACTTTTGAAAATTGCCTTACAGTGAACGCATATGACGAATTTAGAAGCATCTGGATGTTTGTTCATATGTCTGGCAAAATTGGACTTTATAGTTGTTTTATATTCACAATATGTACATTCATGTATTCTACTAGAAACAGATGCAATAAACTCTGGATGTTTCTTGATTATATGATCATTCAGTGTCCATGTGCTTTTGAATTTCACATTACAGTGAATACATATGCTGAAATTATAGTTAGATACCGACTCAGGATGTCTCAACATATGTCTGCCAATACTAGTTTTAGAGGTTGTTCTGAATGCGCAATATGAGCATTTATGGATTTTACTAGAAACGGACCCAACAAAATTAGCATGTTTTCTAATCACGTGATCATCTAGGCTTGTTTTGGTTCTGAACTTCGCCTCACAATGCTTACACTTGTAATGTTCTTTCATATGACTAATCAGAAGATACCTAGATCTAGCCGAATAATTACAATTATGACAAAAAAACGACCCAGAGTCTGGTCTTTTGACAACCACATCTTGCTTCAACGGGAATTCCTGATTTATAGCACTGAAAAAAAATATTACTATTAGAATTTTTAGAAAATAGTTATCAAATATCTCGCAGTTGATGCTTGTTATTGGGAAAATATAACAAATATTACGGACACGTATGTTACAAGAAATAAGCTGGTAATATACAGAATGTTAGCAAAATATCATCAATATCAAGTTTTAAGAGTAGGTGAACATTTGTACAGAATGTCACCTTTCTTTTGTGCGGTTATATCTATTCATTCCAACTTATATACCCTATTTCACGAGTATCCGTCATGCTTTGACGTCTACTGAGCTGAACAGCTGATCAGTATGTATAGGCTGGAATGAATAGATATAACCGCACAAAAGAAAGGTGACATTCTGTACAAATGTTCACCTACTCTTAAAACTTGATATTGATGATATTTTGCTAACATTCTGCATAACAGATTTTGGTGACCATGTAATTTAATGAATGTTTCCAAATGATAATTGAAAATATGAAAATACCCAGTTCCAACTACACCCTATTTCTCGAGTATCCATCACGCTTTGACGTCTACTGAGCTGAACAGCTGATCAGCAAGTGACATTTTTGTGTTATTCTGCAACGTTGGCAAGAATGAGCGGGGTATAAATCTAGTATGACGTGTTTGTGGCATTTTGTTTTTTGTAAGAAAATGAATTTTTCTAAATAAAAGAGATGTTAGCAGGCACAAAATTAATCTGTAGCATACAAACAACCAAGACAAAATAAGGCTCTGACTACCTGATGTTGACGGATCCGTCAGAATTATGTGTTCTATGGTGATATGGGGAATTTAGAGATATTACTAAATAATCAGTTGCCATGCGATCCTGTCCAAAGAGAAATCTTTCTCTTGGCTATGGATAATTACATTTAAAACATAGTGTCAAGTAGGTTGACTCTGCATGTCACACACGACATTATGATCAGTTCATAAATGTTCACATATTATCCGTTCAGAGAAAAAAGTTAGTCATAAGCATGTATAACAAAAAAAAGCCAATTTTTGATATTCACAAATTTTTTATGGAAATGATCAGCAGTCTCTGAAGTGTCAAAAAATGATAAGGCATTATTTTTTGCCAGTAACTCCAATGCCACTGGATCAAGATAAAAACTATAAAGGTTTTTCTTCCATGGCAGAGTTGTAGCGTTGTGGCAAAATTTCATCAAAACCTGACACGTACTTTCCAAATTATAGTGAGGCCAACAATTAGCAGACAAACCAACAAAGACACCTGGGACATTTTGAAAATTTCACACAAGTACAAGTAGAAACAACTGACAAAAAATAGTTACCTGTTGGAAACTGTTTCTGGATTTGTATCTAAGAACATATCATCATCATTACACTCATCTTTGATGATGAATTCTTCTATCATTTCCAAAACTGAGTCCTTTTCGCTGTTGGCAAGACCACTTTCAACCTTCACTTCCTCAGGCTCACTTTTTATCCAAGCCTTAGCAGAATTGTGCTCCTCATTTACCAACAAACGTATTGCAGTCCTAAAACATTTACAACTGATTAAAGAGCATATAATTTATACTGTCCCCAACAAGATGCCTAACCCTATGGTCATATACAGGGTGTTAATAAAGTATGTACCAATTTTATGATACATACCTAATTAACACCCTGTATGAACATTCACATACATTTCCATTGTCACAGCCATGTTGGTCAAATAGAATTAGAGTATTTCCCTTAGAAGAATAAAACAAATTACCCCTTAACAACTTGACCCCCAGAGAAAAATTCTTGTGGGCATCCCTGAGTCCAGGCATTATATGTTTTTCCTAAGCAAATAATAGCAAAGAGGAATTACCTAGAAGCTAGATCATCTACAAAATAATCATCAGTCTCATGTTTAATGTTTATTTGATCTATAATTTCTGGACCTGGACTTCTGAAACAGGCAAAAACAATAATTTTGAGTATCATATGAATATAGGGTTATTTCATACCCTTCAAAACACTTACAAAATGTATTTGAATGGCTTACCTATCTAAAACTGCATTTTTTGTGTTTTCATTTGTATCACATTTAAAACTCAAATTCCTAGAGGCATTATAAAGTTCAAATAGCTTGGCGTCTGCCTCTACTGCCTGGAATCCACCCTCCTCCATTTCTATCTTCATGATGTCTCCAGTAGCTAACACTTGAGCATCCATGGTTAAACTATACACGTATGCACAAGGATCCGGTTCGTTAATAACTCTGACTGAAATGTTAAAATTCTATTTACAAGTTTCTACTTTAGCATACGACTACTAGTAGTACATTATGCGTTACCTTGGTGTAGTGACAAATGGCACAAATACAATGATTTGACTTTCTGTAATAAAAGCACATTACAGAACAAGTATAAATGAAGTTTGTCATAATATGTCAAGTCAAGTTTTGATTATAGAGTTGGGCAAATCGTTACAAATGTACTAGATGTCATCACGATCTAAAATTGATTTTTACAAGAACATTCTCCGCATCTCTTTTAACCACGACCACGTCGAATATTTGGAAGTTCCTTGGCAGAGTCGTTGAATATTGAATACAGCTGCTTCATCGCATTTTTCAAAAAAGTACCAGACTCGAAATGCCAACCCAACACTAAGCTTGGACACACAGAACAACCTTTTCCGCCACGAGATCAGCTTGATAAATAAAGAAAACCTTCTGCAAACTCTTGATCTTTAATAAAACTTAAAAAGTATAATCGAGTATAAAAGAGATTCGAGATTTTTTCTGTCAGAATCGCGTTGTTTTTGATACCTCAAAGTAGAAATAGCGGTTCTCCAAGAAACACGAACATTTAAACAATAAAACGCCGGTTAAAAGAAATAATACAAAAATATTTATTCAAAACAAAATCAACAAGAGAAACTCAACAAGTAATAAATATGTACAACAAAACAATGTCCGATAGGCTAGTGATAACCTCCTAGACTCCCAGCCCAATCTCCTCCTCCACCCGCCAGAGCCGCCTCATAGCTTCCACTACCTCCTCCTCCATGCTCACTGGCCCCTAAGACTCCGCTGTAATGGCCGGCGAACCCGGTACCGCTGTCATGTTCGTTGACGTCATAACCGTGGTGACCTCCCGAACTGCCTCCGTTCTCGTGCTCCGGAGCGCTGTATTTGCTGGATGCCACAAAGGAACCTCCAAAGGAGCCGCCGTGACCATGATCACCTCCTGGAGAAAGAAAAACGGATTATTATATTGATCTAAATACATGTGTTTTATTATCGTGGAAGACGCCAGGTGGTCATTCTGTCAATGAAGAAAAGTTCAGTTTCACGCACGAACGTGTGAAGACTTCAATTTTCCTTCAAAAATAATATGGTCCGACGAGAGTATGGCCACTTATAGGTAATGATATCTTTAACCGCCGCAACATTCATTACTGGGGACAATAACATCGACGGGATAAAAAAGTATCCAAACATCAAGCACGTTTTGAAAATACACAACAACGAACTTTTTCTTTGACTTGACACTCACCGTGATTAGTCAAATCGAAGATATGCCCCTTATTACCACCTCCTATCCCCACCACGCTGACTCCGTGATGAAAATCCCCTCCAATGTAGTCACTTCCGTCTTCGTGTCCCCCTCCACCGCCTCCCCCTCCACCTTCATGGACTGCGTAGTGGCCGATGTCCCCGCCCCCTTCGCCATACAGAGCGTTGCTCTGCCAGTCGGCGCCGCCTCCATCATGGTCGCCTCCGCCTCCTAAGTGAAGAACTCCTGGAAAAGGAAATTATGTACATTAACGGCTTAATCTCGCGTCTTGTGATGTTTCATTTTCGGAATTGTTATCGATCCCTTCCAGAGCGACAATGTACGAGGTTTGTTCAATTGAAACCCAGCTTTGGTCTAGAAAAAATTTATATCTACAAACAATTACTACTACAATTAAGACATATCCCATTGTTTCACGAATCGATGTATACCCTTCTTAAAGAATTCTCAAATTGAATGACCGCACGCTCATTATACTGTTAACAACAAGCGCCATTTTTAGGTCACAATACTTAAAAACGCAGTCAAATACAAATGACAGGAACGGATCAGCGCGACGTTAACAAACACAACTAACATTGCAAAACGTCAGTTAAGTGATTAGAATTGTTTCCAAGGCTGGCCTGACCAAGGATGGGTGTCAACTGAACAAGCCTCGTACGATAGATTTGCTCAATAAATACAGGGTGCGGCAGAGAGGATGGACGGTTTTAAAAAAATCATAAAATAGTTAATTTTTACTCGAAAACAAATTTATTGATGGAATCAGGTTCACAAGGAAATAACATTTGAGATAGTCAAGTGTGGAAAAACACATCAGGCATGTGGTGTCCGAAATCGTTGATGCAGTGCTGGAGGCGTTCTTGGAAGTTCGCGTAGACTCTCTCCAACATCGCTCTCTCAACTTGGGCGACTTCCACGCGAATTTCGCCCTTCAATTCGTTCAGAGTTCGGGGCTTGTTCGCGTATACTCTAGCCTTGAGGTGTCCCCATAAGAAAAAATCGCATATGGATAAATCTGGGTACCGAGGAGGCCAATGAACATCGCCAAACCTGGAAATAAGGCGACCAGGGAAGAGAGGGCGATTAACGTCCACGGGTGCTCGGCCTGTATGGGCGGTCGCCTCGTCCTGCTGAAACCACACACGTCGGATTGGAACACGTCGCCGTCGTAATTAAGGGAGAAAGAAGTTGGTGATCATGTCGACGTAGCGCTCAGAGTTCACGGTAACATCACGACCATTACCGTCTTCGAAGAAGTAAGGGCCAATGATGCAAGTTTGCGATACAGCGCATCCCAACAACGTCCGTCCTCTCTGCCGCACCCTGTATAATATAGTTTGATATGCAGATGTTGTAGATTAATCGTACCTAATCACGATTGGATTCCGCCTAGACTAATCTCTTGTCTTTGAAATCTCCAGCTAAGGCATAGGAAACTATAGAGTCAATATACTTGACGTCATTTCTTTAACTTTCTTAATCGAACTAATTATAGGATATATTGACGTCGATACATATTTGTGGTAAATAGTTATCCCATCAAAGTACCAATTACATCGCAATCGAAAATACGAAAGACAATGTGATGAAACCGTTTTTGTTCCGCCTAGTTAAATCACATTGAACAAAAAAAAATTGACATCAATTGGACTGTAGGTACATGCAATTCGCAAGGCAAATATCAGGAGAAAGTAATAGTAAACGAGACACAATCGTCGGTACTTTTACCTTTTATCAACTAATCTATATAAATAACATTTTTTATGAAATAACCAAGACACGTTCACTTTCAAATCGTCATCAATGAAAGGCTAATTACTTTTTTCAATAATTAAAACATCGCGATCGCTTTCAAATGATTTCCGTTTTCGGAAGAGCTCAAATGGTTGGTTGGGTTTGTCCGACATCACATCGTATGCTTAGTTGATTCTCGTTTGGAGTTAACAAGATGGTATATCTAAGATTAACTCATAATATTTTTTTACTTCCTATCTAATCACGACTCGATCTCGCCGAACGAAGATTCAATCTATTTGACGCCATCTGTCTTCAGTTTTTACACGTATGTTTGCCCTTAATAGTTGTCTTAGTTATAAAAGGCCAAGCATTAACGGGCAGACCATATGGAAATGAGTGTCATGATTTACATGTCTTGTAATAAATCCTCTGACAAAGAAACTTTAGTAAGGATCCACCTACACATTAACAGAGTATTCGTATCTATACGTATTATCTATTTTTTGCGAGCGCGGATCTTATTGGTCGACCAATCCGATGCTGGAAGCTAAGTATTTGTGTGGCTGATTCTTTTTACGAGGCGTTGCTGCACGTTCATACGTCCCGAGTTTTTTGCGCAAAAAGATAAATGAAAACTGGTTCGGATTGTTCGAACAACAGCGTTTCAAGGAGTACCTTAAATTTCTCGTCGTACGTATCCATACACGTCGTTAATATCATTAATATGGTCTTCAAAATTTAGAACTGTATTTACGTGGATCATCTTAATAACCCAGGTGATTTAGGTATCATATAGGAATTACATTTTTTATATTGTTTTCGGGTTGAAAGACCCGATAAAGTTTCGAACATAATAACTGGCTGAGCCTTTGATTTTGGTGTCAATAACCATTTGAGAACTATCCTACCAATCACTATAGGAATGCGAGGGGATTTTTCCAAGATGGGTACATAACAAAAATACGAATGTGTTCCGAGATCATTTGAAAAGCAAGAAGTAGCGTTTTTATAAGAAATTATTAGATACATTACACTCCAAAAACGTTTTTTGAAAAATGAGTTTTTTTTTGTATCTGAACCAGGTGATTTATGCAATATTTCTTGACGTAATATGGGAATTAATGACACATCGTATACAAACCGTACATTTTTTCTCTATGAGGGTGGTCCCAGAAGTACCCGGCCTGAGAGATGGCGATAGTTATTGTACTAGAAAGTATGCAACCTATAAAGCATATGTGTCAACTTTGAAGACGCCACGTTGTTTAGTATTTGTCTGGCAGCCATCAATATTGAACGTTTTCAGTGAATTTGTGAAAATGGAGAAAATTGGTCATCGTTATGTGGTACAATACTTTTATTTCGAAGGCTTCAGCCCAACCAATATAGAAGCTGAACTGGGTTCTACTCTGGGTGCGTCTGCTCCTTCGTTTACAACAGTAAAATATTGTGCAGCAGAGTTTGCACGAGGTCGTATGAGCTGCCAAGACAAGCATCGCAGTGGTCGACCAAATGAGGTGACGACTCCACAAATAGTGAAGAAAATTCACAAAGTGGTACTGAATGATCGTCGACTGAAAGTGCGCGAGCTAGCAGACATAGTAGGCATTTCAAAAAGTGCGGTTCATCGCAAATTATCCGAATATTTGTACATGAGAAAGCTGTGTGCAAGATGGGTGCCGCGATTGCTCACAATCGACCAAAAACAGTGTCGTGAGTGTTTAGCGAAGTTTCACAGAACAGAATTTTTGCGTCGTTTCATAACCATGGATGAAACATGAGTCCATCACTTCACACCGGAGACAAAAGAACAATCAAAACAATTGACTCAAAAGGGACAACCGGCTCCAAAGAAGGCGAAGACAGTTTCATCTGCAGGCAAGGTTATGGCGTCGTTTTTTTGGGATGCGCGTGGGATAATTTTTATTGATGATCTTGAAAGAGGTAAAACTATCAACGGCGAGTATTATGCGAACTTATTGCAACGTTTGATCGATGAAATCAAGCAAAAACGGCCGCATTTGGTTAAGAAGAAAGTGTTGTTTCATCAAGACAATGCACCAGCTCACAAATCCGTTATTGCAATGGCCAAAATGAACGAATTAAAGTTTGAATTGCTACCTGATGCACCCTATTCACCAGATTTAGCCCCCTCGGATTATTTTCTGTTTCCAAACTTGAAAAAATCGCTCAGTCGTCAAAGATTTTCCAACGATGAAGAAGTGATGTCGGCAGTTAATGACTATTTTGAGGAGCAAGGCAGTTCTTATTATAAAAAGGGTATCGAACTTATTGAACATCGCTGGGAAAAGTGTATAGAGCTCAAAGGAGATTATGTTGAAAAATAAATACATTTAAAAAAAAATTGTGTTTTCTTTTTCGGGTCGGGTACTTCTGGGACCACCCTCGTAGTTTAGAGATTGGATCTATTACTTGAAGAACGCCTTACGATTAAAGGCGCAAATTTTGGTTCCTGTGTGTCAATAGCAAAATCTGGCCTTACACTTTTTGAAAAGCGGGAAATCTTAATGATCGGTAGTTTTATGATTTCCAAAAGTTTTCTCATACTAGTTACATGTTAGATTAAATAATCTTAAGCTATTCCTGATGAGTAAAATAGCTCTGAAACACACAAGCATATTCTTAAAGCTTGATCTAGCTGTTAAAATTATTGCTAGAATACATTGCGCGCAATTTTTGATACACGCATTTCAGTAGGTGCCGCCGTAGTAGTTGTTTAAAGCACATGTGTCCAATTCATCATGGAGCTCTACACGATCCCACAGCGCGTCCGTATTGTTAAAACGTTTTAATGGAATAATGAGTCGATTTTTGCAACGATTCGGAAGCTACGACAAAATGAACGTATTTTATCTCATTTCACGAATATTCAAGATACAAGCCAGTCGTTGCATATCACAGTGACAGTGACAAAATCCTACAAAGTTCAACTACCCGATTTTTGGCAGGCTTTCGTCTCTGATAGTATTCTGAAGCTATTGTCGAAATCACGAAAGATGACGATTACGTCATCCATTTAGTCTGTAGTAAAGACAAACAACAGCGATTTGTGAATATTTTTAATGAAGTTTCAGATATGTTAGACAGTGACAAACAGAATTTTATTGTCTAAACAAACTGTATTGCTAATTTGCAGGTATACGACAAAGATAGACGATGTTTTCATGTTGCATGATCGATCATATTTGAAAGATGAATAGTTAGGTTATGTTAAAGCAGGTTAGGTTGTTTTCGAATAATACTTAGTCTTTGGTGTTCCTGTCTTATAAGGTATTCTACTCATAACTGTTTTTTTCCAAAACAAAAACTCCCCACTAAAATTATTATTAAGGTAGCACACAAAACCATGAACTAAAATAAAAATAATCAGTGAAATAACCTAACTTCGCAAAATCGTAATATAAATTTGTTGTCATAATGTTTCTGACATCGTGATTTTATCATCGACGTACGTCCATTGATTGCTTCAGTACAATTTATGGTATGACGGCTAATGGTCACTTTTCGTGATTTTGATTATATAACACAAGAACTAAGGTCTGATAATAGGTGTACACTTAAAAATATTTTGTCATTGACTATACGGGCAAACGGCAAATTGGGAATGTTTCAATCAAAAAATCGTGAAGCCTGAATCCTACTATTCGTCATTTATTTGTCTGGGCGGTCCGTAGGACCTTTGCCCATTAGTCACTGTCTGATGTACGTTAGTCGAATCTGTTAGTCCTGGTTGCCCAGAAACCAGACAAAGTCAAGGAAAAAGAGAAAGGGAAAGAGACGAAAAAAGGAGAAGAGCAAAGAAAAATAGATACGCGTAGTTTAAGAGGAAACACCTAGGCTTTTTGACTTGGTACACGGATTAATTTTGAGGTGAACTAAACAAATTTTTGATTCGGTTTTGTTAGGGTGTAATTTTGAGTTTACTAAAGATTCACGCTAACTTTTATAGAATAAAGAATTGGTCCTAGGACCGAACCCTGAGGAACACCGGCCCGTACTGGCCGTGTTGTTGACAAAACATTGTTAATTTTGATCCGAAACTTCCTTCCTTTAAGAAAGGATTTCAGTAATTTTAGAAAGCCTGAATCCTTTCGCCTTTCTCAGCAAACTTCAGCAGAAATTTAATTTATAAAAGTACTTACCGGCATCAAGGAAACCTGGTCTGCAGTAACCAAGGGATATGAGGGACGAGAACACTATGTACTGAAATAGAAATATGTATACTAAGTGACATATAAATCCGAACACCCAGTTTAAATGGTTTTATTTTAATAAAAGTTGGTGAATGTATTATTTATCTTACTGTAAATAACAAGTGAAAAAATTTTCAGCCTTATCAGTTGGACATTCCTGTTTTTATACTGCTTTTTTTTAATTCACTAACGCTCTAAAAATGAATATTTCAGCCGCAGTAAAGAATCAACGTTGGCGGATTTTGGTTCTTGACATCCTTTACGATCGGTTACGATGCCTAGAGTACGGAGACCTGTACGATTTCGTCAACTTAGTGAGTTTGATAGGGGCCGTATAGTGGGACTTCGGGAAGCTGGACTTTCTTTTCGGGCAATTGCAGTTAGAGTGCAAAGAAGTGTAGACACTGTGGTTAGGTGTTGTCAGGCATGGCTTCGAGAAGGCCGTATGCAAAGAGCAAGGGGCACTGGACGCCGCCGTACAACAACCGACCGTGAAGATCGCCGCCTAAGATTATTGGCCTTAAGGGACCGTTTCTCCACTACCAGGTCTATTGCAAATCAATGTTTTGCAGAACACGGAAGACCTATTGGCATGCGAAGTGTTTACCGACGAATGAGAAGTTTTGGCTTGTTTTCATACCGGCCACACTGGGTCCTCCCTTTAACTCGAGAACACCGACGTAATCGCCTTGAGTGGTGCAGACAACGGTCACTCTGGGATCAGGAATGGAACAGTATTGTCTTTAGTGACGAGTCTCGATTTTGTTTAGGCATGCACGATGGTCGTGCCAGGGTTAGAAGGCGACGTGGTGAAAGGAGGAATCCACAGTTTTTTGTTGAAAGACATGTTCATCACACTGTTGGAGTTATGGTTTGGGGTGCTATAGCTTATGGTTCCAGGTCACCTTTAATCTTCATCAGAGGTAACATGAACGCGCAGCGTTATATCCACGAAGTTCTAGAACCCCATCTTTTACCCTATCTTGACACCCTGGCAGATCCAACTTTTCAACAAGATAATGCCCGACCACATGTTGCAAGAGTCACAATAGACTTCTTTCAACATAATGATATCACATTGTTACCATGGTCACCAAGATCTCCCGACTTATCCCCAATTGAGCACGTGTGGGATATGATGGGTAGGAGATTGCTCAATTTGCAACGTCCTCTTCAGACTCTAGAAGCACTTCGAGAGGAGTTGGTGGTTGCCTGGAATGAGATACCACAGGAGGACATTGACCACCTGATCAGAAGCATGCCTAGGCGCGTTGGAGAATGCGTAGCACATCAGGGTGCATCCACACATTATTAAAGGTCAAAGGGCTTTAAAGCAGTGCAATCATTTTGAAATTTTTATCATTTACTTATTATGCTTCACTAAGTTCTTATACAAAATTTTATTAAAATAAAACCATTTAAACTGGGTGCTCGGATTTATATGTCACTTAGTATATAACTAATATTTATACAAACTATATATTGTTGTTAATATGGACGCAACACAAAAGACTTAACATTAGCGTCTTTTTATAAAAAAAAAGATACAGTTTGATGATAGCAAATCTGCGCGGAATATTATGGAATAACTCATAAATGACATATATTAAACTAAGCTTATTTTACATGTTTCTATCAAAATGAATAATGTGAAAACTACCCCCACCTCTACAAAAAGTATAGCAGAATTTTCCCGGTTATCTCCCAAAGACCCTGGTTGTTCAATTTACTTCATTTTTCTCTCTTATAAAAGCAGGACATCTCGCGTTTATCGTATTAAAAAACTTCATATTACATTACAATTGTAGGAACGTCTGACGATACGCCCCTAAATGATAAAGTCACTCACCTTGAGCATCGTCCCTAAACTAAGTGACCGCACAATATAAAATTGGGTGTTTAGACTGAAACGGTCCAGTCGAAATGACACTTTTATAGATGCACTGAATAGAATGAACGCTCGATGAGAGGGATAGGATTATTGCACGCCTGTCTTCTGATAGTGAGAGCGAAAGTTCTTTCTCTTTAGAAGCTGAGAGACGAGCGACGCCTTGCTGTCTGTAGAGATAGATACGAATTGGTTTTTTATTTCGATTAGAATGCCGATATTAGTTAACAGACAAGCGAGTTATTTAAGATACAAGTATCTGAAATACGGTTACAAGATACAGAATACGTATTTTTTATATCTAAAATACTTTTGTAAAATTGTGTTTTTACCTATACCTTTCGTTTGGTATCTAAGGCCCGTATCGTCAGTCGTCCCTACAATTCTAGGGCGCGTTTATGGCCTGCTTGATTGTCATACTCCTTTCTGTCATTCAAAAATTTCTAGATTATACTTGTCCCGTGTCAGCGTCAGCGCTCTCCTATTGTAAATATATGTTTTCTTTTTAAATTGTAGAAAATTTCAGGCTGATAAAACATGATACAACTCAAAAGCAAGCACAATTTGATGCAAATAGATGTTTGTGACATAACCTCAAAATAGAGCGCTGACACGGAGAAGTAGAAAACTATGACAATCAAGGAGGCCATAAAGGCACCCTATAATTGTAGGGACGACTGACGATACGGGCCTAAGTGTTTGGTTATACCTATGCATATGGAAGAAGTTATCCTGACTGAAACACGGAAAACTAATCGATCTGTCAAACAAAAGTCGGAGGCCTTTTAAAATATTGGAAGGGGCGTCAAGTAGATGGACTCTACACTTCCTACGATTTCTTTAGCGGTTTCATGGAAAAGGGATAAGTCAAACCGTTTCAAAATGCAAAATTGATAAATCCCAAATTCAACCTAATTGTTCCGGTTATTTTCAACGCTGCAATTGCCGATTATCGAATTCATAGTTATTGAGCCATAAAATATTGCACTTCAAACTTCAACATTTAATTGGCGTAAATAATCGTAGTTCCTCGCAGATCGCAGTCGAAATATTTCGTGGTTTGTTGTCTAAAATGAGTATGAAGTGTTACAATATTCCATAGTGGTACGGAAAATACCTAATTGCAACCATTTTCTAGAACTTCTGTTGCTAATACAGTGTTTCCGATGACAGGTATTTGAACAATATGTCAATATAGAGTTTTTTTGTCGATGATTTGATGAAAAACTTCTCTGAATTCGATAGGTTTCACCATTGTTTAACGCACATAGAGGACTACGTAGACTAGAGATGGGAGATTAAACTCATAGAAGTCAAAAATGTCGAACATGAAGTAAGTTGTTAGGTACACTGCGCAGGACATGAATATGTAGAGCTGCGCATTTGGCATCTCTCTCGTGTGTACACTGCGCAGAAAATGAATTTCAGATTCTACGCATATGCATTTGTTGTTGTAGACAATTTCGAGAGTTCGGACGACTTGCAAGCAGAAATATTGTAAGATATTAACAAACCACCAACTGATAAATCTACAAAGCATGGCAAAACGTGAGTAGAAGCTAAGAATTGTCATATGAACAAAATATGAGTGCATATATCGGTTGAGCTCTATATGTCTTTGAACTATTCATCCTAACCTCGTATCTTTGGGATCTGCCGTGGTTTCTAACGTCAAAATTGACGTTGGATTCAGAGTCTACGCGCCCGAAAAACGAGTTTTTGCATTTTGTTCATAAGAACCGTGAAATACATTGTGAGGTTAAACATCTCTATTTTCTTCTCTCATTGCTACATCAACAACTGGACGCGTTAAATTTAAAAACGAGAGTAAGAAATTCGTTGAAAGTTGTAGAATCTAACTTTATGTAGAAAATAAGCTAAACTGGAGCTGTTTGGCATAACGAACAAATTCTATAAACAACGGTAGACCGTGGGTAGACTTCCCCATTTTGCTTCTACTTTTATGTCGAAAAATAATATATTCTCTCAATTATGATTACATACGTATTTTTAATAAATTACACGTTTGATCGATTTATGCAAGCAACGCTATCTGTGCGGCGATTTATTGGAAATAAGATGAGGACTAAGGTGATGTTTTGATATTTTCTTCACTAAAACGAGAAAATATGCAATAAAATATAGGCCATTCGATTTGAAAAAATACAACTTTGATATGCGGCTGAAAATTGAGACACCGTGTATAATGCTAAATATTTTTAACATGTTTCCTTACATATGACATAATCCATAAAAACTCTTTTTGAGAGGTTTTCGTATAGGCACGCACCCTGTATGAAAAAGTGAGTAGCTTCCGATTATTAGACAAAATATATTTTCCAAAGATATCCATTTATTTCTTCTTTTCGACATATCGATTTATATTGAAAAAGGGAGTAACCGATTTTTGAATAATCATTTGTTTTTGATGATTGTCACATCCTTATTCCCTCGTCCCCGACTATTTTCATGATTCTCTCAATGAGACATTTAAATCGCACCACTATTCCTGGACTATGAACACGGAATTGCCCTGCCGTCCTTCGGGCGCCATCGGTGACGCTCGGCTGATCTTTCGCAGCCCAACCAAATCCGTCTGTCAGTTTGTTTATTGACGTGTTATTAAATATTTTCAGAAAATATCTACCAAAAGTGATTCTGGCTCAAACCGATAATGTGCACATGATGGTAGTGAAAAAGTGCTGTATGACATCTTGTGACAACACTTCCAAAAACGGAGATCCGAAAATTAGCTACTATCCGTTTCCAAAGGATTTTGATCTGTACGTATGTCTGTGCATCCATTTTTAGTAGTAGTGTAACCTAAAATTTGACGTATCTAGACCAGGATTTCTTTCGCTAGCTAAAAATAAAGCTTTAACGTGTATAATAATAGAACGAGATGGATATTGCTGGTTGCTTTCAGCAAATTTAGAATTTTTCGGGTGTATCTGTTGGTTTGTGTGTAGGTTTATCGGATTTTTCATGTGCGTCTCAGATGGTTTTTAATGGAGGACCTGCGATTCTCTCGATTTGTGACCATCAGATTTATACTATACTATTTCTGTTAAGCACTCATATTATTAGATTTGAGACTGTTGTTTTTATAAAAACTATTCTGAGAATTGAGATATATTGCGATATAATTTCTTTGCCTAAAATGAAGAAAACTAGCCAACTTGTATCCTCTAGTCTACACCACTGTCAATTAAATTGATATGGATGTGAAAGTAATAGAGATGGGACCTATAAAATACATAATGATGAGTAATCATTATATCAAAGGCGACTTATTTAAATTACGTTTATTGGAATCAGAGGTTATTATCTGGCAGTTCAATGTTCCAAATGTCAATAGCTTTTCGACTAAAATACGATGATACAGAATTTTGCTAAAATCAAAAACGGCTATTCCATGTCTACTTACAACAAAGTTTTCTGTACAGTGAAGATAGAATATATTCCAAAGCATACCTCTCTAAAGGCCAGTGAGACTGACATTATTTATTCCAATTCAGTTTGCTTTGCATAAGTTTATCGTTTTGGATAGTATGCTTTGCAGTGCCGTTTGTGGCACTTACAAAATCTGCCTTCAAGTGAAACCTAATATGTTAAAACCTAAATATCCGCCCCTGGGAATGTATCTCCATAATGAAACTTGAAAAAGCAGTATTCGAGTCTTCTAAATTTCTGAAGGTAATCGAATTTGCCCATCTCTACCGTGACATCCATGTTCCACGTGATTTAGGCAACCAGTATAGCAGCTATAGCTCAGTCAAACAAGTAAGCTTGAGTGAAAAAATATAAAGGACTAAACATAATCTTTTTCAGGTGTATGCAATGGGTGCAAAACAGCGGAAAACCCGAATATTTCGAACAATTCGCCTTTGAAGGCGCGTTGCCATTTTTGACCAAACATATGTGCTCTGAGCATTTTGGGGATAGTGATTTTCTTGATGTTACCAACAGAGATATAGGGTAATGATAAATTATTGCAGTAATATTAATATTTAATGATGAGTTCACCCATATTTTCAGATTGAAACCAAATGCAATACCGAGATTGAACCTAGTACTATGTCAAATTGAAGCAGAAGTTGACATAGGTGAACACCTGGAAAATATTGAAATAAAGCAAGAACCTTTGGATTCTGGTCAGTTTTTTTAAAACAAAATCATGTTATGACATGTTTTTAGTCAAGATAACACTTCTTGATTCATAAGATTTATAATTTGATATGCACTATTTTTACCTTGTTTCTGATTTTTTTTTCAGAATCATTGGACAACATGACAGATCAAAACCCCAATGAAGATCCTCTAAAAGTTCCAATGCCACCTTTAAAATTTGGCGATGAGGGGTTCTATGACAGTCTGCATCTATCAACAATGTTGAATGGAGATGGTAAGAAAAAAAATATCTATTTATATGAATAAATTTATGAATTTTTGATTTCAGGATCATATACCAGTAATGAGTCCTGTGACAGTAGTTCTCAAACTGATGAGGGAAGGGCACTGAGGTAAATAAAAAATATTTGATACGAAGTTTTTTTTTTGGTAACTAGTTTGTTGTATGCTTGTATATACTTGTATAAGACACTAACCTTTTCAAAGTATATAGTAAATAGCTGTGACAAATTCTCATAGATGGCGCCTTAGTATCTCAATTTATATCGGATAATTTTTTGGACCCACGTTAATCGAAGGTTATCGTTACCCAAGTTGAAAGTTGAATTGAGATTTAAATACCGCGCGTTAGTGATACTCATACTTATGAATCTATGATTTTTCAGAGATCTGTTCTTTGTTCGATACGAAACGGCGTTGGATACAGAAAATAAGAAGAGGAGAATGAATGAAACTGAAGATCAAAGGAAAGAAAGGTACTGGTATGTTTTCGAAGTGTTTCTGTTTGCGTATCAATTCATTATTTAAAGTCATAAAATCAAGGGAGCATTTGAATGTCATAAATCTTGTCTTATTAACATTGAATGTCAAGTATTGTGGTATCGTCAGCAAAAACTACGAATTTACCATTTACATTTAAGTCAATTAAATCATTGATTTAGGCTAAGAATAAGATCGGACCTAATACTGATCCTTGGGGTATCCCTGCGTTTATATTTAATGTATTTGAAATATGATACTCTTACAGTTTTGACTGATTATTTAAATACGTTTTAAATCAATTGAGTGAAGTACAGTACAACTACACTAGCTTAATTTTCTTAATAGTATATCATGATTTACAGTCAAACGCTTTGGAAAAATTATAAAAAAGTTCTATTGAAATTTTCTTATCGTTTACATTTGAGCACAGGCGAAAATAGCATTCACGGTAATTTTTTGTTGTGTTTAAAATCCAAGTTGGCTGTCAAATATAATTTTTCTTGCTTTAACAAAGTGTATTAATCTAAGTAGACGTATTTTTGTCTCATTTTTGCTATAACTTATTGGTCTATAAGTTTTCGGTGAATCGGTTGGACCTCCTCCATGCAGTTGAATCAGAAATTTGTGGTTGACAGGTTACAAAAAGCCGCATCAGAAGCTAAAAGAAAAAGAAACTCCGAATCCGAAGAAGAAAAGAAATTAAGACGGATGAAGAACGCACTGGCCACTGCTATACGAAGAAGAAGAGAAACGCCAGAACAAACGGCTGCGCGCAGAGAAAAAGGTAGAATCAGAGCGAGATTGAAGAGAGCGACAGAAACCGAAGAACAAACTAAAGCTAGAAGGTAGGTAGTATCTTCGAGAATTGCTTATCGTTGCAAAAGTTACATCAAATTTCACGAATAGTGACAGAAAGGTGTTGTTCGTAACATCACAGCATTTCAGAGCGTGTTTTACGAGCTATGAAGGATACTTACGTGAACTTAGAATAAGTGGAATCCCACTATAAAAATAATACGTATTGAAAAATTGCCTTTGTCGAAAAAATGCTTAGAAAAAAGTGGCGACTATGGAGACCAATAGCTTAAAGATCAACGTTTCCAATGGTGAATTCATTGTTTCAAATAAAAAAATCATCGTGCCTGAAATAAATGTGCGAACCCTCGATCGAACCTCATTTATTTCAAACGCCATACCAAATTTTTTTTGGAGCATCATACAAAAACTTTTGCGTGTGCAAGTTTGAATAACGCAAACGTTTTTAATGGATTTTGAAGGAATTCTGGCCGGTGGTGGCGAAATACGAACTTCGTCTAGATTGAATGAAGAAGTTGTTAGCCTAAAAAAACTGTTCTCTTTGTTTATGCTTTGTGTATATATTTGTAGAGAGAAAGGTCGTATTCGGGCTCGTTTGAAAAGAATGACTGAAACTGAGGAAGAATCTAGAGCTCGCAGGTAAGTAGCTGTATATTTCGGCAGGGCTATTACGTAAAGTAACGACAAAAAAAAACGACAAAATGTCTCTTTCAGAGGTGCGTAATACCCCTGCGGAGCAGCCTAAAAATAAAATGGCAAGAATCAACTCAAAATAATGCAATGTGTTGAATTATTCTTTGGCCCGCAAAGTTAGCAGTTCGTATACTTTTTTTGGAGATAAAACACTATAATATATAACTTTTTTCTTTATCCATTTTAGAATCTAGATCTTGCAACCACACTGTCATAATTTGGAGGCAGTTTTACAACGAATGTGTCGCATAGACGTCATATTAATACTGAATGGAAATCGTCTGGAGTCAGTCTACTTGACGCCATTTTTTGAGTTTCCGGATGAGTTATTTCAGCTTTTTGCGTCGGCAATTTGTTTTCACAACAATTTATAATTTGATTCAAACCACGATGAAAATTGGAAAAATCAATTGATTTAAATCATCATTTATATAATTTGATTTAAATCCTTGCAATCCTGTTAGAAATTATACCTACATCTATCAACGGAATATAAAAAAACTAACTTTGAACATAGATACCTACGCGGCGGGTGCTTTCAGATGGAAACGTGACTTAAGGCCTACAATTGTAGGACGCCTTTATGGCCTCCTTGATTTTCACAGTATTTTTCTCCTCAAGAAATGGTGTGGCATTTCTAAATTTCTACTGCTCCGTGTCAGCGTCTCTCATTGTGAGGCTATCTTTTCTTGTTGGATTGTAGGAAATTTTAGGCTGATGCAACGGATGATAAAAATCAAAAGCAAGAATAATTCGATGCAAATAGTTATTTGTAACATAACCTCAAATTAGAGGAACTGTATAAAACTATGAAAATCAAGAAGGCCACAAAGGCGTCCTATTTTTCTAAGGTTATTCCGATAGTAATCGAGGCTATTAACTTTGTGGGCGAAGTGTGAAAACGTCAAATGACATTTTTTCTGTGTTTATACTTAGAGAAAGAGGCCGTATGCGAGCCAGAATGAAAAGAATGGCTAAAAGTGAAGCTGTGCCTTCTAGCATAAGTACTAGTCATTTAGGTGGGTAACATCTTCTTAAGCTGCTTTGTCGGTTATACAAGGTTGCTGAAAAAAGGTTTTTATGCAAAAGCAGTGCATTCAGGAAGTTTTACGACGGTCCAAACATTTAACTGTATTGGCTAATGTACATGGTTGCTCAAAATATCGTAGCAAAAATATATCAATTCCGTCAACTGTTTCGTGTTAGAAAATTATATTATCGCATTGGAACACTATGAAACTGATCAATTTCTGACGTTTATACCTTCACTGCGACATTTTTAGCAACCTTGTATACATGCTTTTTAGATGTAATATGCATATTTTTAGCTTAATTCCAGCATGGTAGAATTATTTATACTGGTTTTGATGGTGTTGGACTCTATCCTTACAAGGTGATCCAAAAGTCCCACAATGACAATTTATTTAAAATTCATAAAACTAAAACAATAGAGGTCTAGGACATTCCCGTTGCTGTTTAGTGGTGACCTTGAATTTGGCCTCAAGTGCGTGATCTTGAATGTCAAGCCAAGGTCAATACGATTTTTTCAAATGAGACCCAGTACTTTTGATCTCGGAAATGGATAGAGCGGAGAATATTACGTTCAGATATGATCTTGGGTTAACATTATGTTGACCTTGACTGCCTCGGGCAAGGTTATCGTAAAAACATGCTTTGAAAATATTTGAGAGATCATTTTAAAGATAAAAGGCAGCAGAAGCTTCAATTTTGATCTGGCTGTTCACCGATGACCTTGACACTGAGTTTTGCTGTGACCTTGATGGTCAAATCGATGTCAAAACAATTTTCTTTAACGGTACTCTAGATTGTTGATCCCAAAAATTAATAGAATGGGAAATTCTACGTTTAGCTATGACCGTGGTGTGAAAAGTCGTCTAACCTTGAACGTCCTCGTCAAAGTCACCGTAAAAACCGTTTTATCGGGGATATTTATAAAGATAAAGCAAAAATAAGGACTCACTGGCAATAAGGACTTCAATTACCCTGGCTATTCGCTGGTAACCTTGAAACTGACCTTGATTATTACCTTGGCGGTCAAATCAAAGGTCTAGATGATTTTGTTGCATGGTACCTGATACGTTTGGTCCGGGAAAACCTATAGGCCGGAAGATTTTACTTTTAGACATGGCCTTGATCGGGGACGTTCAAGGTCAAACTAATTTTTGCCCAAGGTTATAACTAAACGAAAAAAGGTTCCGAGGCAGAGTATAGGGACCCATTTAAAAAACTCTCTTGACCTTAATTTGATCATCAAGGTCACTACTGAATATCTAGGGAAAAATCCTGAACTCTACTATTTTACTTTTGTCGACACCCCTTGAATATCTTGCCGATCACCCTGTATAAACGTCCATCTTGTCCATATTTCTTTTCACGGAGCGGATGCTCCATAGAAAAATGGGAAAACCGATTGTAAACGCAGATGTTCTTGTGGACACGAGTTGCATGCATTCACTCTCTCAAAATGCTCGAAGCTAATCCTGTCGCCAAGGAAGGCGTGGCTCTCGGAAATCTAGTGCGCTTAGAATATGGCCGAGAGCGTGTGATTCGTTGACAGTCATGATGACAGCAATAGAGAAAGACGCCACATAATCAGAAACTGAAATTAATTTCCTGCGCAGCGTACTCACACGATAGCCCCGCCTTTGTCGTCGACGTTTGGCTTCACACCCAATCTCTCTATCTCTACTCGTCATACTACTCTAGTATAGAAAGCGGTTGATCCACCGCTTCTTATCATGTTGGATACAATTTTAGTGAATAAAGACCTTAGCTCGTTGATGATTCAACTCAAGATCCTGAATAGTTTGTACATTGTCCACGTAATATCGATCTTGCACGACGTCCCATAAAAGGAAGCATCAAATTGCAGCTCTTCGTGTAATCGTTTTCTCAATGCTATTTTTTTTTTTCACAGGCTCCATGAGGCAATGAGGGTGGCAGAGCGCAGACGCAACGAAACTGCCGAGCAACGGGAGCGAAGACTCAAGCGCGAAGCGGAACGGGTACGGTGCAAACGTCGAAACGAATCGCCGGAACAAAAAGCGAAACGTAGAGCCAAGGATAGAGACCGGATGAACAAGAAAAGGATGCTGAAACGCATTCTGAAGCAGATCGACGAGATATATGATAGCACAACGACGAATAGGGCACGTGTCAAAGTAAAGGTCGAACCTTCCGATGAGGTTGTGGTGACATACGCGCCGGCCGAAGACTGGTTGACAATATCTCCGGAAGTGACTTACGGTGCAGCTGGAACCAGCAGGACTATAACCGTGGGTTATGCTGATCTAGTGGCTGCCAAGAGCGCTGGGACGATAAGGGTGAGCAACGACGAATCGTTGGGGACTGAGACCCTCTCGGAGCCTTGTTTTGTTGAAGCTGGAACCATAAGGGTTGCTTATGATGAGTTAGTGGGAAGGAGGAGCACTAGTACCCTCTCGGATCCTTCTGATGCTGGAACAATGAGTGACCATGACGAGTCGGTGGGGACCAACAGCACTGGGACCCCTGCGGAGCCTTGTTGTGGCGAAGCTGGGACCGTAAGGGTTGCATATGATGAGTTAGTGGGGAGCAGCACCACTGCGACCCGCTTGGAACATTGCGCTGAAGCTGGAACAATAAGGAGTGGCAATGAGGAGATGGTCGGGACCAACAGCGCTGGGTCGCATGCGGAGCCTTGTTGTGGCGAAACTGGAACCGCAAGGGTTGGATATGATGAGTTAGTGGGGAGTAGCAGCACTGGGACCCGTTTGGAACCTTGTGAAGCTGGAACCATGAGTGACCATGTCGAGTTGGTGGGGACCAAGAGCACTGGGACCCCTGCGGAGCCTTGTTGTGGCGAAGCTGGGACCGTAAGGGTTGGATATGATGAGTTAGTGGGGAGCAGCACCACTGCGACCCGCTTGGAACATTGCGCTGAAGCTGGAACAATAAGGAGTGGCAATGAGGAGATGGTCGGGACCAACAGCGCTGGGAACCCTTCGGAGCCTTGTTGTGGCGAAACTGGAACCGCAAGGGTTGGATATGATGAGTTAGTGGGGAGTAGCAGCACTGGGACCCGTTTGGAATCTTGTGAAGCTGGAACCATGAGTGACCATGTCGAGTTGGTGGGGACCAAGAGCACTGGGACCCCTGCGGAGCCTTGTTGTGGCGAAGCTGGAACCGTAAGGGTTGGATATGATGAGTTAGTGGGGAGCAGCACCACTGCGACCCGCTTGGAACATTGCGCCGAAGCTGGAACAATAAGGAGTGGCAATGAGGAGATGGTCGGGACCAACAGCGCTGGGAACCCTTCGGAGCCTTGTTGTGGCGAAGCTGGAACCGCCAGGGTTGGATATGATGAGTTAGTGGGGAGCAGCAGCACTGGGACCCGTTTGGAATCTTGTGAAGCTGGAACCATGAGTGACCATGTCGAGTTGGTGGGGACCAAGAGCACTGGGACCCCTGCGGAGCCGTGTTGTGGCGAAGCTGGAACCGAAAGTGTTGGATATGATGAGTTAGTGGGGAGCAGCAGCACTGCGACCCACTTGGAACATTGCGGTGAAGCTGGAACAATAAGGACTGGCAATGAGGAGATGGTGGGTACCAACTGCGCTGGGACCCCTTCAGAGCCTTGTTGTGGCGAAGCTGGAACTGTAAGTGTTGGATATGATAAGGTAGCGGGGAGCAGGAGCACTGGGACCCCTTGTTGTGGCGAAGCTGGAACCGTAAGGGTTGGATATGATGAGTTAGCGGGGAGCAGGAGCACTGGGACCCTTTCGGAATCTTGTGAAGCTGGAACAATGAGTGACCATGACGAGGTGGTGGGGACCAAGAGCTCTGGGACCTTTATGGAGCCTTATCGTGATGAAGCTGGGACTATAAGGGTGGGCTGTGATGCGGTAGAAGGGAGCAGGGGTTCTGGGACCCCCGTGGAGGTTTGTGAAGGGAGAAACAGTGTGATGAGTGATGTGAAAATGGGTGATAGCGAAACGGGTAGTAACCAAGTAGGGGGAAGTGAGATTAATAGCACTTCCGCGATTACTGGTGCAACGTAGTTGGAGGAGTGACTAGATTGTTAATTCCTAAAAATGTATCAGAATAACTTAAGTTTACGTGTTGTCAAAGCCCAAAGTTCGACCAAACTGAGGACATATCGCCGATGGCTTTGATCAAAATCTTGTGTCTCACGCCTCGATGTCTGTAAGAGCCGAATTTGAAACAGCTGTCATACCTATGTTTCACTGTTTTGCTATTTTCTACGCAAACTTTCTGCAGTTATTGCTGATACATTTTAATCTAAGAAATATAACTATTTTCCTAGTCATTTTCCTATGTACATTAATAGAAAATTCATGCTGGTGTACCATGTTTTTAGTACAATATTTGCACAATACTGATATCGAACTAAACTGGTGGACAGTTGCCTTGCAACATTGCAAATTTTACGCAAATTCAAATCTCGATATTTTGACCTACTCTTTGAGAACACGTAGAAGCTTCGACCGGTGTATTGCTTTTATTTTTCTGCCTATACATGGTGAGCAAAGGAAGTCAGTTTATTTAGCGCAGTTTGCGGCTGTGTATTCTGAATTTCTGATCTTGGAAATTTTTAATTATTCGCTAAACGGCCTTCTTCCAATGATCTTATACAATTCTCTCGTTCTTTTTTAAACAAACGAGGCATTTTTGAGAAAATAAAATTATACTGTCAAGTCTACAGTCAGTATTATTGTTACTTAGCAATTGCATGTTTTAGGTGCAATTATGTAGTTAGGATGATGAAAATTCGGTAATTTTAGTTATAGCCAAATTTCGAAAAATTTGAGATATCACCTTTTTTTAGGATAGTCCAAAGATCAAACGGATGCATAGAAAAAATTCCAAGATCAAAAATTGAGAAGCTAACATTTCTAAAATAACCTGATTTCCTATGCTCACCATTTATAGGTAGATAAATAAAAGAAATATACCTGTCGAACTCTGTACGTGTTCTCAAGAGTTGGTCAAGAACCTCCCGAATAACTCAACTTGATATCTTTGTTCCGAAAATATCGAGATTTGAATTTGGTAAAATTTTCAATGTTGCCCAGCAAATGTCCACTAGTTTATTACAACTTATATTTTTAGGTAGAATATAATATGTTGTTCTATTCTCCTTTTGGACTGGTACCATTGCTTAACCTACCTGAATATAGTCCATCATAATAGCGCCAAAAAAATTATCCTAGATGAAATGAGATACGGTAGGGTCATATATAATCACGATAAACAGTCTTTATTGATTTTCATAGACAAAGAAATTGCGCTTTGAAAAATACAATACAATCCCAGTGGCACAGTCTAGCTAATAGCTATTTTACTTAAACACTGGATGGCAGTGTCCAAATAAGAATACAATTAAAACTGGAATTAAGCCAAAGAATCGATGAAGATGACAAGAAAATAAATAGTAAATGAAGTTTACTAAAAGCATTCGCAAAGATACATGCATGTAGTGATTATGCTTTCAACTTTTTACTACCATACAGAATGTACGACAGGAGCAGTAAATTTTATTTGTTTACTCGAAAACGGTGCATCCGACCAAGAGGGTAAATTTATTGCAAAATAAATGACGATTTCAAAAACGAAAAAGCAGTGTCGTACCATATGTTTTTTACGCCACTGGTAGAAATATTAAACAATATTCTACATTAAAAAATGCCTTTTGGTGCTTAGTAGGTGCACGTCAAATTCCATGAAAATACCCAAAACAATATTAGAACACGAATTTTTTAGCTATCAATTAAATTACATCCTGTGTATGCCGTGTACGTTAATACATATTTTATTAATGGCCCCAGTATAGACCCTTGGGGCACCCCATGACGAGTGGCTACAGCGCCATCTATGAGACACTAACCTTTTCAAAGTATATTTAGTAAATAGGGAAACAGCTGTGACAAATTTTCATAGACGACGCTAGTACGCGACTGTATTTTCGCACTTTATTAATATAATAATTGTATTTTATTCTTTTTTGCTAGCTCATTACTTGTGGTCGATATTAATATCCGCTTTACACGATCTAATAAATTGAACAATTTTTTAAGCTTGCAGAACTTTGACCGTAAAAACTTTAAAATCGCTGTCAATTTTTGGGGGAATTCTAGTTACTTTTGGCCCTTTTTCCTAGATACCAACCTTGGTTATTCGACGCGTTGACGTTTTGTGATTTGAGAGTAAAATTATAGTCCTTACAGGTTGGCTTGGTTTTTTGGTTTTAATTTACGATTTGATATGGTGTTATAGGAAGTTACATGTATTCTTGACACAAATAAATTTGGTAATGCAATTTCGCTGCGGGTTACCTTGAAGAGAAACATCAATTTTTGAGACATTTATTCGTAAATTTATTTTACTGTGTAACAACCTTATCTCATTTCTCCAAGTTAGTAATTCTGTCCGAGTTTTTTTTGAAACAGAGTTTGAAGTTTTGACTACGCAATCTCATTTTATCTCGGTTATTTTTTCAGGTAGAATAAGTTACTTGTTCCAAATGCGTCCATTATAAAACTACCTATTATAATGTTATTTGATCAATATATATTTATCGCTTATTTGCAATATTGTCAGAGGTTATTCTAATAAATGTTTTCTAACTTATACCTGTACTCTTATTTGACTCCCTAGTGGTAAAATCGAGGTTTCTGTCATAAAGAAGATTTACGTCATTATACTACAATGGTCTTTTCACGGTTTTTGGCGGTTACGTTACAATATACGGGGTGGCCCAACGGATAGGTCGCTCCCCTACTGGTGACTCTCTCCTGGTATATTTTGGGAAAAACGTTCGGTCACGTCAATTTTGATTTCTAGTGGGACTTTTCATCGAAACAGTCCGAATATGCCTCGTTTTCGAGATACTTGGAAGAATTCCACTCAAAAATATCTAAAAACTGTTGCACGTCTCTGATCGAGATGGAAGCTAGTTTTCTAGGTAAACCGGGTGCGTAGATTCCGAATTTGATGTCAATAGGAAGGATTTACTGCTAGCCCCGAAAAAATAGTGTCAATTTTTTATGATAAATCCGGTCTGATGACAGTTTAGAATTGTTCCACTACAATATCCATATTCAGCGCCCCAAATTACCTCATTGTGCAAAGTTTCACTATTATGTAGCCATCGATAGTAAAAATGGATTTTTAGCACGTCAATATAGTAAAATTTTGACTGGAATAATTTAGCCACAGTGCAGAAAATGTTGAACAAAGCTAGAATGTAAAACAATGTTATTAGGTGACTGAAATTAAATAAAAAAGTATTGCATCAGAATGATTTGAAACATGGTACAGTATATAGACAACCGTAACTACCCCAATTTGTATTACGGGTTGCATAGACGTACGCTTCGTTAGTGATTGTGAATACGTATACAGGGTGTCCAAAAAAAGAACAACTTTCATTCGTGTAAAGGCTGTTATGAAAATTTAATGAATACAAAATTCTCGCGTTGATCTTTCGATCTACTGAAAGTCTAAGGAATTTTCAATTATGAAGCCTAGTAAGGCTTGTTTCAAATGTGGAAAAAGCATTGATTTTTTAATTTGTGCACATCATAAACTTTCGAGAAGAGGATATTTTTAACACGCTTATATTAGCTTGGCTGTAGGTATGTAGCGGAATCTTCGAGCATAATTTTCACCAATTTCCAGAAGTTTGATTAATTTGAAACTTCGCACACGTATCAAGGACCGATGACAATGCGATAATATGAAGTTTTCCATTATCCTTATTCATAAGTAAAATTCTGTAAAAAGCAGATATGTTAACAAAAAGCCACGGATTTCAAATGCCGCTTTACGAATACTGAACTTACAAGCTTCTGTAGCTCAAGTGGCGAAGTGCTGGTCTTGCAAACCAAGGGTCGTGAGTTCAATCCTCACAGGAGGCAGATTGTGGTATACCCTTTTTTTTAACACGCTTTTATTAGCTTGTATGCATGACAGAATCTTTGAGCAAAATTTTCACCAATTTACGACTGCCATGTCAATACGGATTTTGTTTGTTTGTATCTGAAAAGGAAAACCCCGACTTTGCGGACACTGTATAGATTGTCCCAGGGATACGCAGTAAAGTGCTTTTTATTTTTTATCTCGCAAACGAAGCAAGATATGAAACTCGGGAGATAAAAACGTTATATTTTTAGCTGCTTAATTAAAAAAAAAAAAAAAAATAGAAATTTCAGTGACCCACAGATTTTTTTGTCAAATATATTGGTTGGGGCGTTTTTCGGGACCCCACTGAACTTAATAATTTCAATTTAATTAGACCTAAATTAGCCCCTTGTTGCCCTTAATATCACTGCTGAATTTTAACAAAATCGACTGAAAGATATTCAGAAAAATCCCATTTTCCAAAAAAAGTATCTTGAAAATAAAGCATTTTTGGACCTATGTTTATATGAACTTTTCACTTTAACAGTACCCAAAGAATCTACTCCTGAAATTTGGCCATATACTTAAATAACTCCCTGTATAGAGGTAAAATAAGAACTTCGATCAATTTGTTAGAATTTTATAATTTGTATAAAAAGCAAGCGGTAGATAAAGAAAGCTCGTTAAGCGTTTGATAAATATTTCGTCCAATTTTCACCAGCGTTCCCGTCAGGGAGCACCCAGCCAATAGGAATGCTTGAACCCATCTCATTGGTCGGTGGAACCAAAAACGTGTCCCAGCTCCTCCTGAAACAAGGAAAATCCACCCATCAAAAGATATATTTGAAATTATTTAAGCCCTATTTCAAGGTATCCACATTTTGAGGTTAACAGCTGATAAAAACTTAGATACAAGATCGAACCACTCACATCAGGCCTCACAGATTCGGTAGGAAGAACCAGGCTTAATATTGTAGATAGATCCAAAAGTTCTATACCTTTGTGAAATATTCGAAAACGATTCATACCTTAATGCAATGAACGTTTCCATATCCCTTTCCGCAGCAGTCAATGCCCAATACATCGTATTTTCCGGAGAGATCGCTTCCATTGGTCCAAAGAAAACAGTATACCATTCATCCAGCAACTTGCGCTCCTTTGCTAACTGAATGCTTTTCGAATCTTCAACTGCTGTTTTCTCTAACATCAACTTCAATCGTTGTTCCTCCGTCATGTATGTCCTCGAGGAGTCCTCCCACATTTTTGACAATTTTTCTGCAAGGAAAAGTACTCATCGAACAACTAAGCATGCTACATCCCAAACAGCAACGTCTTTAAAGACGTCCATTTTATGCACTAATAGAAAATGATGAAAACATAGACCGCTTTAATGGCGAAAAATAAAGCTTCCGCCTTTTGTTGGGTATTTCGACAAAATTCAAGCAGAGGACTCCTTATACTTGTATTAATCTCTAGCTTTCAATGAACTTTGCCATCTTCATCAGGAGCTGTAATAACATTGAGAAGAAATAGCAACTATTGTGCAAAATGATTTTGAATTAACTTACAGTAGTATGTCAGGTTGTTGCTAAATGTTATTAACGTTTTGGGGATACACCCAGTAACCTGGTGAATGCTGGATACATGCTACATTTGTCAAAATTAATATAAACTATACAAACGGTGGAAGCTTTATTTTTCACCTAATTGGTCTTAACGACAATGATCACGTCTATATATATATATACATATTGACAGTAAACTAAAGTTTGGGGATCACTATGAATACATTATTTAAAAAATTGACCAACTATTTTTAAAGGGCTTCTCATAGTCTTAGTACATATTCCAAAACAAAAAAAAAACAGTTTATAATACAATTATTCTACCGCATTTACTGTATTGTTCACTGCCAATGAAGCTGTACTATCAAATTTACTGAATAGTCCTGCAAAATAAAGCTATGAGAATATTGAATAAAAATAAGTACACCAAAATAAAATCTATGTTAAAAAATATAATATAATGGTTCTTATTTTTATATTTAAAATAAAAAATTATCTTTTGCCACAACATTTAGAACACTACATAGAATTGAATAATCATTACTACAATTATTATACAAGAGGAAATATAGATTTTCACTTACAAAACTGCAATAGTAATATAACTAGCAAATCAATATTTCAGAAAGGATTACTTGAATTTAATAAGCTGAATAATGATATGAAGTCTACTTGTAATTTGAAGATGTTTAAAAGAAAATTAAAGGAATATTTCATAGACAGTGAAAATTCTTAGAGATGCACATTTTGTTTTTTCCAAATATCTGTATGTTATGTAATTGTTGAGTTTTTTAAAAGTACTATGCAATAATGTAATGTCCGAACGCCTGAGACATTGAAAAGCCGTTTTTAAGAATATCTTGACACCACAAAAAACAAACATCTTCAAGATGTTTTATTGCCTTTTAGAAGACGTGGTTGAGATTTTACGAATTTAGCAGAATTCGCAAAGGATATTTTCTTTCAAGTGTGTCTTGGACTTACCCATAGAGGTTCTGAAAACTTGTTTATCCTCCGCCGACATTTTTTCGCCTCTATGTGACGCCATCTGTTCCCTGACAGCTCGTAACTTTGTCAAAGCACCTATGAGCGTCAACTGTTTACGAGCATCAGACTTTTTCTTTGTCACTTCTCCCAATACACAATCTGCGTCTTTTTTCATGTTTTCGTCCTGAAACAATGTGACATACATATTTCATAGGTCTAGGATACTGTGCAGTGTATCAAGAAACGATAAAATTTTAGTCTTTGACGAAAATAAGCATAATAATCGTATATAATGAACCGCTTACTGTTTTACACTTCTCTACCTCCTCTTGCTTACTCCGCAACCACTCGTCAATCGCTTTATGCAATTTCACTCGGTTTATTAGCTTCTCCTCGATCTGTTGTTTTCTGAATTCCTTGGTTTTCTTCTTGTTCAACCGTTTCCTCTTCCTTTTGTCCAACATTTTCTTCAAGGCGAATATTCCTTCGCCGTTTTCGAATTTCGACATCAATTTAGTGAATCTATCTTTGAACGTCGCGATCTCCAAGGTTTTCTGTTTCCAATCCGTAGAAGGTATGTGGTCTACGTTTGCCAGCATGCCTTGTTGAATTTTGGAGAGTTTTTCCAGGAGGATCAGGCATTCTTTCAAAGAGTTTTGGGCTTCTCGTATCGATATACTGTCGGCTGTTGGAAAAACAGTATGTTTAGGATTTCTAACGGATTGTCAGGTTGATAGTTTTTCGACCAATCAAATAATCTCATTTTGAAATTAAAGGATCTGTCGCAAAGTAAATAGGACTTTTGAAAGGTATCCGATACAAGTAGCGCCATCTATTATCGGCGCTGGATAGATACACCTTTCATTGATGCCGTGTCAAAATTTCATGACGAGTTATCAATTACGAAAAACTGAGGAGAATTACGCGCAGGCGTTGTGTGTAATTACTGTTAGCATGTATACTAAGTGACATATAAATCCGAACACCAGTTTAAAAATGATTGCACTGCTTTAAAGCCCTTTGACCTTTAATAATGTGTGGATGCACCCTGATGTGCTACGCATTCTCCAACGCGCCTAAGCATGCTTCTGATCAGGTGGTCAATGTCCTCCTGTGGTATCTCACTCCAGGCAACCACCAACTCCTCTCGAAGTGCTTCTAGAGTCTGAGGAGGACGTTGCAAATTGAGCAATCTCCTACCCATCATATCCCACACGTGCTCAATTGGGGATAAGTCGGGAGATCTTGGTGGCCATGGTAACAATGTGACATCATCATGTTGAAAGAAGTCTATTGTGACTCTTGCAACATGTGGTCGGGCATTATCTTGTTGGAAAGTTGGATCTGCCAGGGTGTCAAGATAGGGCAAAAGATGGGGTTCTAGAACTTCGTGGATATAACGCTGCGCGTTCATGTTACCTCTGATGAAGATTAAAGGTGACCTGGAACCGTAAGCTATAACACCCCAAACCATAACTCCAACAACTCCAACAAAAAACTGTGGATTCCTCCTTTCACCACGTCGCCTTCTAACCCTGGCACGACCATCGTGCATGCCTAAACAAAATCGAGACTCGTCACTAAAGACAATACTGTTCCATTCCTGATCCCAGAGTGACCGTTGTCTGCACCACTCAAGGCGATTACGTCGGTGTTCTCGAGTTAAAGGGAGGACCCAGTGTGGCTGGTATGAAAACAAGCCAAAACTTCTCATTCGTCGGTAAACACTTCGCATGCCAATAGGTCTTCCGTATTCTGCAAACCATTCATTTGCAATGGACCTGGTAGTGGAGAAACGGTCCCTTAAGGCCAATAATCTTAGGCGGCGATCTTCACGGTCTGTTGTTCTACGGCGGCGTCCAGTGCCCCTTGCTCTTTGCGTACGGCCTTCTCGAAGCCATGCCTGACAACTCCTAACCACAGTGTCTACACTTCTTTGCACTCTAACTGCAATTGCCCGAAAAGAAAGTCCAGCTTCTCGAAGTCCCACTATACGGCACCTATTAAACTCACTAAGTTGACGAAATCGTACAGGTCTCCGTACTCTAGGCATCGTAACCGATCGTAAAGGACGTCAAGAACCAAAATCCGCCAACGTTGATTCTTTACTGCGGCTGAAATATTCATTTTTAGAGTGTTAGTGAATTAAAAAAAAGCAGTATAAAAACCGGAATGTCCAACTGATAAGGCTGAAAAATTTTTTACTTGTTATTTACAGTAAGATAAATACATTCACCAACTTTTATTAAAATAAAACCATTTAAACTGGGTGTTTGGATTTATATGTCACTTAGTATATTTCAAAGCTTGAATTTTTCTTTTTATCCAGTATTACTTCAAAATTGTAATTTAAGCATATTTTTCGTTATATCTCCTAAGATATTGATCTGCGGTTTTCGCTGTCTTATACGATTAATTTGCTCTTTCCGGCAGCCTTAAAAAAGCATATATTGTGTTTGAAATTTTCGATAAAATTAAAAATAAGTTTTTAAACATGCAGCAATTAATAATATCTAAAAAAGCACTTTCATAAGTTCAAACAAACATTTATCTAGGATCACTTCAATTGTGGAAAAATAGATCTTATCATATACCTCAATATACAACAACCTGTTATAGAATGTTTTGAGATACGAAATGCATTTGAAACAATGTATGCTAAAAAAATAGCAACAGATTAAATTATAGAGATAAAGCATTTCATGTTTTCCGAGAAATTATACACACTTGATGATCAAATATATTATACCAGGTATCTAAATAAAAGTGAATCATAATGATGAGTCATAACAATGAATGATATGAAAAAAGGTAGATGGTAGTTATATGATAAACATAATATCTAAAACTCACCATGAATCATTTAAAATCATAATTTTGTACGCTTGAACTATACATTAACCCTGAAAAACCTTACACCCTTTAGGGTAAATGAGATTTTGATCATATATATTAAATTAGAAAATACTGAAAAAGGATATTCAGCAATTTCAAAATATTTTAACAATGTTCTTCCACCAATTTCAAAACGTTTTTACAAAGCTCAAAAAAAGAAAGTACGAGTAAAATTGAGTTGCCAAAAAATGTAGAGTAAAAATAGTTAAAAAATAGTATCAAGGAGGTTGCCTCCCCACTTCCAATCAATTCATTACGGTCAGGATGAGTTAGTCCCCTCTGAGCTAGCTAAGAACATGTATAATAAGGCAATTAGATGGATCAAGTCAGCCAAACGCTCCAGCAGGAATGGGTATACCAGAGTAGAGCACAAAATGGCTCCTCTTAGTTGGGAACTGGCTGGTTTGATATTGCCTCATGGCCGATAAACGTTTGGAGAGTTTCAATTTTGAGTTTGCCGGAAACAATGAATATTTTGATAATATATAGTAGAAAACACCAACTTTATCACTCCCTAATCAAATTTGCAGCATAAAAATAACACATGTTGCAATTACAGCATATCAACCTATTTTCATTTCAATGCAAAATGAGTCTATAACGCATAGGTGGCCATGAAAAATAAAAGCCATGACAATTGTTTTCATTAATCACAGCTGTCAGAATACGTTTAAAATAGTTTTGGGTAGTTAAGGTTTTCAAAATGGGTAGATGAAAGGTTATTAGTGAGAAAATCCGGTTACTGACAATTAAATTTTTTAATTCTGGGAAATCAAACTCAGAAATATTGTTAGAAGATATAACGTAACTGGTTCAGTTAATATGAAAAAAAGTAATATCACAAATGCCGACCGAAGAGCATTAAGAAGAATAATCATGAAAAACAGGCGTGCCAATTATGTACAATTGTAGTGTGAAGTGACGCTGTTGGAAGGAGAATTTCGAGGTCCACAACACATAGAGAGGCCCACAAACTGGGATTTAGCACTTGCAAGGTAAGTTTTCCTATAAAAAAGAGTCTGGTTAAAACCCAAAAGTTGCACAACTTGTTTATAGGCCAAAGAAAAGCCACTATTAACTCCACTGCAAAAGAAAAATTGGCTTAGATGGGCTAAAGAACATAGACAATGGACACCTCAATAATGGTGTGCAATACAATGGAGTGATGAGGCCTGATTCGAAGTTCGTGTTGGTGACAGTCGCAGTAGAGTTATTCGCAAATAAATGTAGCTTTCCATGTTGACTGTCTGAAGAGAAAAGTGAAATTTCCAGCATCCATTATGGTCTGGGGCAGTATGTCATCAAAAGGAGTAGGAAAACTTCATTTTATTGATGGATACAAACAAATATTTGGCAATTTTAGACGAATCGCTTTTACCAGTGATTGAAGAATGTTTGACATCCAGCCAAGATTTTGTGTTTCAGCAAGATGGTTATAAAATGGATGGAAGAAAATAATGTACCACTTTTGAAATGGGTTTCTAGCAGTCCAGATCTGTCACCTATTGAAACTTTGTGGCACGAGATGAAAAAGGTTCCACGACAACATCCTGCTTGACAATCACCGAACTGAGACAAAAGCTTCAAGAAATATGGGATTGTTTTACTCCACATTTTTGCTAAAACTTGGTTAACACTATGCCCCAAAGAATTTCAGCCATAATAAAAAATAAAGGCGATGTTACCCAATGGTAATCTTTCAATTGTAGCTTTGTTAACTTCCCGCATTTATTCGCACATTGCTTATTGGTTCAGATGTTCTATTAGTTATAGGTCTAAGTAATTTTAAATATGTATTTTTTACGACTAGAGTGTATCTAAAATGTTTTTGAGAAAATAAATTGTTTTAGAAGTAAATAGTTTCGTCATGTTTAGTTTATAAAGGCATATTTTGGTACAAATCTTGAAGTGGGCCAACCGAAGTGGGAAGGGGCTCGTATTAGCAGTGCAAAATTCAGAGTTATATACAAAAATGCGGCCAATTAATGTACTGCCAGATGTCAAGAAACTCTTAGAGGAGATTGAATATATTGGAGAAAATAACATATAGACAAAATTATTCTAGTTAAAAAATCATACAATATCACTTAAAAAATTTTAAGAGATATGCTTACTTTTGCCGTCAATGGAAAGGGAGGTTATTAATTAAATCTGCTTAATTTCGTAAAGTACTTCAACTGTCCCTTATAAAGTTCTATATCTTGCTTTCCTATGCAAATAATTAAGCTTTTTTCACTCTACCATAAATACGTGAATAATTATAATATATGCTTACCTTTGTTAATCTTCACTTTCGGAATAGGCTTATAGACACTATTCTGCTGCAACCACGATTCTATCCAAATTTCATCATTGGACTGGCTATACAAAGTCTGTAAAATATTAGTCCTTGGGTCGGTAACTAAAGGCACTTCTATATTAACATTACGATTAGAAAAATTTTGGTATTTGAAAAAATTCATTTTCAAGTCTTTATAATAATACTCAAAACACAAAGACCTAACACATGTGCAGTTCGCCGGGCTTGGGTAATTGACTCTTAGCGTCTTCCAATACTTTCTGAGCCGCCAAATAATCTTCAGTATCTTTCAAATCTTGCTCAGTCTCCAAGATGTTCTTCAGCTCTTCGTAAGCTACTACTAGACGTCGTTGGCAATCCGGTACCATCATATAGCACTCATTCAGTACTTCTTCCTGCTTCTTGATGTTGTATTCGTCTTTTCCTTCGCTTTTCAGTTTTTCTATGCGAACCTTCTGTTGATCTGCTTCTCTTTCGTACACGGTTTTTTCCTTAGCTAACCTTCTTACAACACCTGTTTTTATTTTGATCGTTCTTATACGTGGATCAGCCATTACAATGTTACAGCGTTCGCGAGGGAAAAATTAGATCCTGAACTTTTGATAATTTAACATTAGGTAAATATTTCTTTTGTTTGGATGTGAATATATCAAAAAAATTGTCAGAACTCAAGAATCTACCACACACCACACACGAATAAACGAGACACGAGACAGAGAAATGTCAAAAAATACTCGTATCGATTGGTTTTGTCGCGCTTGTAGTGATGAGTACGGTACATCTTCGGTACTCAAATATTCGTTAATAGTGTTGGGCGTATGAAAATCGCAGTATTGAACCGATTCATTACTCAATATAGGTGGCGCAGCTATCGCTTTATTATAACAGATATTCTTCTATGGCGTATTGTTTGGGGGCTAAGATTATTCCTTCTAAAATATTCAGTTAGTTCCTCGAAGATGCAATTTGATCGACTTAGGTCTCACACTTCTTTATTTTATTAAAACCCTGTCTCCTCTTTCGCATTGCGGTTTTTGGATGCGAGCCATCTGTTGATCTGCTTCTCTTTCGTACACGGTTTTTCCTTAGCTAACCTTTTTACAACACCTCTTTTTATTTTGATCGTTCTGATACGTCGATCAGCCATTACAATGCTACAGCGTTCGCGAGGGAAAATTAGATCCTGAACTTTTGATAATTTACCATTAGGTAAATATTTCTTTTGTATGGATGTGAATATATCAAAAAAATTGTCAGAACTCAAGAATCTACCACACACACGAATAAACGAGACAGAGAAATGTCAAAAAATACTCGTATCGATTGGTTATGTCGCGCTTGTAGTGATGAGTACGGTACATCTTCGGTACTCGAATATTCGTTAATAGTGTTGAGCGTATGAAAATCGCAGAATTGAACAGATTCATTACTCAATATAGGTGGCGCAGCTATCGCTTTATTATAATAGATATTCTTCTATGGCGTATTGTTTGGGGGCTAAGATTATTCCTTCTAAAATATTCAGTTAGTTCCTCGAAGATGCAATTTGATCGACTTAGGTCTCACACTTCTTTATTTTATTAAAACCATGTCTCCTCTTTCGCATTGCGGTTTTTGGATGCTAGCCATCTGTTGATCTGCTTCTCTTTCGTACACGGTTTTTCCTTAGCTAACCTTTTTACAACACCTCTTTTTATTTTGATCGTTCTGATACGTCGATCAGCCATTACAATGCTACAGCGTTCGCGAGGGAAAATTAGATCATGAACTTTTGATAATTTACCATTAGGTAAATATTTCTTTTGTATGGATGTGAATATATCAAAAAAATTGTCAGAACTCAAGAATCTACTACACACACGAATAAACGAGACAGAGAAATGTCAAAAAATACTCGTATCGATTGGTTTTGTCGCGCTTGTAGTGATGAGTACGGTACATCTTCGGTACTCGAATATTCGTTCATAGTGTTGGGCGTATGAAAATCGCAGTATTGAACAGATTCATTACTCAATATAGGTGGCGCAGCTATCGCTTTATTATAACAGATATTCTTCTATGGCGTATTGTTTGGGGGGTAAGATTATTCCTTTTAAAATATTCAGTTAGTTCCTGCAAGGTGCAATGTGAGCGACACAGGTCTCACACTGTTTTTTACTTAAAAAAACCTTGTCTCTTCTTTAGTATTTCGTTTTTTCGATGCGAATCCTTTGTTGATCTGCCTCTCATTTGTACAAGTTTTTTTTACTAACGTTACAACGCTTGCGAGGTTAAAATTAGGTTATGACAATGTGAGAATTTATCATCAAATAAGTATTTGGTATATTTTAGGTGAAGAATAAACAATGATTAAATGTAGAAAACGCATGTTAAAATCTCAATGCCTGGCCAGCTTCATACAAAACATGAAATGCACAGAACACAGCAAAAGTTTATAAAAGTATTATTCCGGAATGAGAAAAATGTTCATGTTCAGGTTAGTTTCGACATTGACAGCATTTCTTGTTTTTCTTCCCGAGTCAATTTACCTTCAGTGTACCATGGAGTTAACATTGGAGCATCTGGAGATTAATAAAATAAAGATCTTATTAAAATCTAATACAGATGAAACAAAAATCAGGAAAAGATTACAGTATTTTCATATAAACATTTCCAATAATTACTTACCATCATCTGTATCATTATAGTGCGTCCTTTTATGAATGCTCAACAGTTTTTTGGACGTTATCCTGTATGTACATTTAGGACATTGATGTATTTTCAAATTTCCCGACTGGTGCAAAATCATATGTCTAGTTGCCCACCATTCCACCTTGGTGGTGAAGAAACACTCGCTACATCTGAAATCCTCTTCTAAGAGAATTTTAGGATGACTGGAAAGATGTAGATTTTATATAACAAAACTGCTTCATCTCGTCCAACCAACCGCGTATAGCTGTTCTCATGCTTATTGGCAATCCATCAACATGGTTTAAAATGGGACTTTTTTTCTGGGTCCGTTCATTTTCCCACCAAAGTCATGATGATGATTACCAAAAAGCATGAAAGGGATGTCTCGATAGGTTGGATTTGCAATTTTCTCAATACTGGCAAAATTAGACAGGGCGTCCGCAAAGTTGGGAATTTCTGTAGTCGGCGTATAGATCTTGATTTCTAGTATCATATACACCAAAGTCTCACGATCGGTTAGAAAAAACCAAAATAGCATACTCGTAGACAATATCGAACTTGTCGACACGATTTTAATTTATGGTGAGCGTCTTCAAGATGCTACCGAGGCTTCGCGAGTGAATGCAGATCGTTTTCCCACATGTCATTCAAGATCGCGTGAATTTGTTTACCGTCATTTACCAACCAGTTAGGAAAAAAATAAAATGGCACACTCTTAGATCAATATCGAACTTGTCGACATGATTTTAATTTATGGTGAGCGTCTTCAAAAGACTACCGAGGCTTCGCGAGTTGTACAGATCGCTTTTCCCAGACGTTATCATTCAAGGAAGCGTGAATTTGTTTATCTCATCTAACGTGATGAACAACTTCCAAAATACTCAAGTATGGTAATTGGATTTTCAACATTTCAAGTATTTGTACTGGCATGCTGCATGGATTTTCCCGAATCGGTGTACAGTACCTGCACTTTCTACAAAACATTTTAACAAGGGCGACAACTTTGAAAATGAACGGTAAGTACTTTTTCATTTATTTTTTAGTTTTGTTATTCCAAGCGTAATTGTTTCTGGAATGGAATGTCCCAGCTCTCACGACACCCTGTATATTTAAAATTATTTATTTTAACGAGTTTATATACCTAACTACGGGTTTTTTTGTATGTTTTTGCAATACGCTATACGTATGATCAGTTCCACATGCCCCTAGCGCTCGTTTCTGCACGGATAAGACATATGAACTGCTTGTAGCGATATCCATTCTATCCAATTGTGGTGGCGAATCGGCAGATTCCGTCTCGGAATCTGATGATGGTTCTACTTTTGGTTCGGGGAACCAGATTTCAATATCCATATCACATGGCGGCTCCTGCTTTATTACTATGGTGCTACACTCTCCTACAATAACAAAGTGCAAAAATCAACCTATAAGCGTCATTATATTTCAATAGAAGATACCCAACTCAATACGCTTGTGATGCAAATATTGGTAATTTATTTTTATTTACAGTCTATATTGCTACAGAAAGCTACTTTCAACATCATGTTACAAATGTGCGCTATAAAATTACGAGTATTAATTAGTAAAAAATGGGGAAAAGAAGCAAACATTTTTGTGAGTCTGCAATGTTGTCAATCATGCATCAGGTAAAAGTTATAAATAAAAGAGCTGTTAGCAAGTACAAAATGAGTCTGTAGCGTACAAAATAACCAAAACAAAATACGGCTCTGACGGATCCGTCAGAATTAGGTGTCCTGTGTCGATATGGGGAATTGAATGAGATAATACTAGATAATCAGCTGTCATTCTACCGTGATGGATGCTCGTGACCAATGCTTTGTCGCTGAAATTGTGTGTAAAGAATACGGGTTGACAAAAATTGACAGCAAATTGAATAAACATAGATTAAAATAGAAAACCATGACTCCATTAGATGTGATGTCACTGCAAAGCGCATGAAAAATGGTACCTTTTAATAATTGACAGCAAATCATGAATCAAATTAAACAAATATAGAAGAACATGAAAAATCATGACTCCATTAGTTGCGATGTCACACATAGAACAAAATACGGCGTTTAAATCAAGATCATTGGCGTTGCACTTTAAAATATTTCATTTAAAAAAAATGCAGAAATTGCCATAGATGGTATTCTATTAACATAAATAATCGACCGAAAATACAAAAAAATGCATATTCCCCATTGAAAGCTAAGGTAAGCAGCACTTCGGAGAACAAATATGTTTATCATAAGGGAGAGGGGGAGGTTGTGCTTGCAGCTCCCATGAAGCACTAAGGGTTGTATTGTCGGTAGTTCCTACAATGGTAGGACGACTTTATAGCCTCCCTGGTTTTCATAGGGTTTCCCCTCCTTCAGAAAGGCTGGGGTATTGCTAGATTTCTAATGTTTCGAGTCCTCTCTCCTAGTTATGTATTATTTTTAAAAATTTGTAGGAAATTTCAGGCTGATAAATCCCAAAAACATGAAAAGTATGATGCAAATAGATATTTATAACATAACCTCAAAATAGAGCGCCTTCTTGAGGGACAGGAAAAACTAAGAAAATCAAAGAGCGTCCTACAATTGTAGAACGCCTTTGAGAGTTTAGAGTCACATTGTGAAATATATGGAAAAAATGAAAAAAATGAGCATTCCAAGAGAAAAACGGTTAATTTTACATAAATTCTACATGAAGTTATTTACCTGTATTATCAGAGTTATCAGAAGCCTGGTTATATAATCTATCTGACTCTTCTGTAGCACTTTGTTGATTTAGTTGCATTTCCAATTTTTTTTTCACATCGTTCTTTATCCTGTCTATCACATTTTGTGGAATCAAACTTTTACTTAGTAGCCTATACTTTTCTACTCAACTGTAACTGTCCTTTGATTTTCCGTGTGATCGACCTCCAGTCAAAGGCAATATTTTCCCAATACCTATTCACGAAAATTCTTTATAGTCTTAACACTGATTCTACTTAAAAATGTCCAATTAAAATAGTCATTAGAGTCATGGATACTGTTTTTATTATTTCTAAGGGAATTACTGCAATGAACTGGTAGTTTATTAAATAAATAAATACATACCCAGTTGGAAAATCCGTTTCCAATTTCGTGTGGGTGTAGTATAACTGAAGAAGTATCAAATCCTCATTATTATAAACACGACCTGAAACAGAGCTTTACTTAGGGCAGTATCATCAGTCGTTCCTACAATTGTAGGACACCTTTATGGCCTCCTTGATTTTCATAGTTTTCTACTCTACCAAAAGTCAGGTCAATATCTCAGTTGTCAAAAAATGAAAGGTGAACTATCAAAGATGGACAAATCCTGACCTCTTCTATTATGGAAACAAAGCACCTTCATTTACCGATCGATTAGAAAAAACAAAAACAAAAAGGCAGATCAATATCGAACTTGTCGACATGATTTTAATTTATGGCGAGCATCTTCAAAATGCTACCGAGGCTTCACGAGTGTGTACAGATCGCTTTCCAAGACGTAATCATTCAAGGCTGCTTCCAGCTCAATTACTCACTTTTAATATCGGTAAACAGGCTGGTTCAAAAAAAAATTTTTATTTCAGTACCTTCAAGGGACAATTTTTAACTAGCATCAATCTGGCTTTATGATAATACTAATTTTTTTCACTAATTATAGACTATTTGGCAACACCTGTGATGTAGTTGCTGTAGTTTTTTTCAACATGTTCATGTCACACATTTGTGTGACATGAACAAAAGTCAATGAGACAAAAGACATGTCAATATCTCAGTTGTCAAAAAATGAAAAATGAACTATCATAGATGAACAAATCCTGACCTGAATTATGGAAGCAAGGCACCTTTTTTTTTATATTTCAACATGCTTATCGTGAAAAGATTCTGTAACACACCAACTCTTACTGATATCGTTGAACATACCATGGCCCAGTTGGTCATTTTCAAGCTCTCCTCTGTGATTGCTAGTTTGACTATTAGCAGATAGGGTCAATCTAGATTCCTCCCGAGTACTATTGTTTTCAGTCTCATGATTTGATTTCAGCTTGCAGTTTCTGTTCAGATATGACCTAGACTGACTCTTTTGACCTTTTCTTCTTCTCCTCCTCCTCTGATACACCGGATTAGGCACAATATCAGGAAGCCGTTCTAGCACAACTACTGCATTGCATTTTAACTTTGGATCTGACTCCGCAGAAATTTGTCTTGAACTATAATTGTGTTCCTCAAGTTGATACATCAAATCATTTCTCACTCTAACTTCTGGATCAGAAACAGTTGGCTCTTCGAAGCCATCTTCTATTGATTCTATACTTCCCTCAAAAGCTTCGGTTATAGTTTTTTTGAAATTGTAGGTTATTTGCAGTCTTTCGAAGCACTGCCTACATAGAACCGGGCGGTCTGACACCTCAAAATCCTACAAAATATCAGCCTAAGTATGCAAAAAATGAATAGAGTGCCAACAGGGGATCTGGTTTATCTTTTGGTAAAAAAAAAGAATTCAGACTAGATTTGTATGTCTCCAAAATTTGTGTGTAGTCAGAATGAAAGTGCATATTTGATTTTTGACAGTTCTGACCTTAAATTTGTACTTTCCCTTCTAATCTATTCAAATTTGTTGGTTCAAACTGGCATGCCCAGAGTAGAAACAATTGAAGTACATGAACAAAAAGGTTGCTATCATAGGCGGTTCTGAAACAAAAGACTACCACCCACATAAAACACATCAAATTCAGATTGCAATACATGAACAAAAAGGTTGCTATCATAGGCGGTTCTGAAACAAAAGATTGTCGCATAAAACACATACCAAATTCAGATTGCAGTATGTGAACATCTTTTTGAGTATTGAAAAATCAAGAATGTTCGTGTCGTTCTTGTAGAGATATATCCCAAGCCATTTGACCGGATTCAGGCATACTCTGCAGTGCTGACGCTTGTCTAACATGTTCGCCCCATCACAGATACTTTTGAGGTTAACCTTCTGGCAGGAGAGTTCTTTCAGCACAAATTCTATTTTCGATTCTGTTGCAACTACCATGTCGTGGAATTCTATGAAAGTGCTGAAATTCTGTAAACATAGCTCACAAGCGAACATGTGTTTTTGATGTGGTATGTTAGGCTGGAAAGTAACAGTTAAATATCGGTTCGTTACGAAAAGTGGAATTTGTTACCAGATAGTTGGAGAATTTAATGCAAGCACTCAGTCTTCTTGAGACTTCTGAGTCGACAAGTTGATATGTATTCTGCAGACATAAGTTACATGCATCCATTTTATGATTTGTAATGGGCCTAGTGAACACTATCCAGTTTCAATTATCACTCCTTTCCCTTAAAAGTCGTATTTTGAAAACTAGTGGCTTTTCACTTGTTTTCATAAACATTTCATCCTGTGTTGTTTTTGTGATAGATGCTAAAACTATGGCGATTTGTCATTTGTACCCATACTCAGTGGATTTATGACTTTTGAGGTTATGTTTGTTTTTGTTGTCACTTGTCACGCTGTCACAAACGTCGCGTCATGGACATCCATTTTTGGTAGACTCATAGCTGATTATATAGTAATTAGTAATTAATAATAACACATAATTCTGACGGTTCCATCAACGTCAGGTGGATAGAGCTGTACTTTGTTTTATTATTTAGAAAAGTTCATTTGCAAAACGATACAAGCAAGATTTATTAGATTTACAACCAATTCATTATTGCCAACGTTATGGACTAATACAAAGATGTCACTTGTTGATCAGCTGTTAACCTCAGTAGACGTCAAAACGTGATGGATATTCATGAAATAGGGCTTATGTATGCCTTACATAAGATATGTTCACGTGTACTTACTCATCAAATAATGGTTAGATTTACTTTGAATATTTTTGTGTGATAATACTTTAATATATGATGCTTCAAAATATTTACAAAATAACTAGAGTCAGTAGTTTAGGCCCGTATCGTCAGTCGTCCATACAAAATTGTAGGGTGCGTTTATGGCCTCCTTGATTGTCATACTCTTTTCTCTCTTTAAAAAATTTCTAAATTACGCTCGTTCCGTGTCAGCGTCAGCGCTCTCCTATTGTTAAGATATGTTTTCCTTTTAAATTGTAGGAAATTTCAGGCTGATAAAACATGATATAACTCAAAAGCAAGCACAATTTGATGCAAATAGATGTTTGTGACATAACCTCAAAATAGAGCTTTGACACGGAGAAGTAGAAAACTATGACAATCAAGGAGGCCATAAACGCGCCCTACAATAATTGTAGAGACGACTGACGATACGGGCCTTAACTGTTTAACATATGATATTGGTGACGTCAAACTAATTTTGTACGAAATTTTCACAAATTAGTATTATTGGAAATTGTGTACAGAAACTTTATGGGCAAATCATAGTAACATTCGAAATTGTGTGGAAAAACTGCATAGACAAACAGAACAGAACATTTAATCCCCCGAAAGTTGTCCAATGGACGCACAAATCCCACAAGTTTGGGGATAATCCTGCCAATATGGCAACGCTGCATGCTGGCCGCCCGGCTGCTGTTGCCAGGTAACGGTCAAAGCCACCTCAGTAATGTTCAAAAAAGCGCGGCAAATCTAGTAGGCTGTGGGGCACATCAGTCTGTAGGGTCGTCCGTGCAATATATGAACCTTGATATGATTTTTCATCGTTCTCGTCTTGGCGATCTTCGCCTTCTAGATGGAGAAGCTACAGGTCAGAGAGAGTATGCAGAATTTGGTATGCTTGACAGATGAACGCGTGGACGATAGTGTCACTGATAATTAAATAAAAATGCTTTGGGATACACTAAGTCAAAAATAGTCTTCGGGGCCTTGCAGGGAAGATTTGATCTTCAACTTAAGCACTTGACGACTTCAAAATGAATGATTTTCAACAGGGTTTTTAAGTATTGAAAATGCTCAGATAAATGTTTTCCGTTTAGCCACAAACTCTTCTCATAGACAGACAATGGATAAATCTCAAGATTCATCTATTCAATCTTTGGTATATCTAGCTAGGCAGTTCATATTGTAATTATTAGAAGTGTGTCCAAAAGTTTGCTCCTAATTTGTTATTGATTTGAAAATATGAGAAAAGTACGTACAAGTTATTTTAAAAGCGTGCGATATCTACTTTGTAACTTTTTTATACAACGAAGTAACTTTTTATTGCCTAGCAACGGTAACGCAGAAGGACGTGAAATCTGCGGCGTTGCCAATATGTTACAACAAAAAATGTTCGCACAGGCTTTATATCAAAAATTTAATTGTCGCGCTAGCTCAATTCAAGTAAGCCAGATTATCATCGTTCCTGCTTAATCCATATGGACCTGAAAGCATCACGTCGAACAAACGCTGGAGAGAAGTTCCCGAACCTTTGAACTTCGTCGAGCAAATAGCCAGAAAGCAAATCAAATAAATTATTTGGTTTGATACGCTCGCGGACGGGATGTCGTCGACCCGGTAGATAATAAAAACGTCTGGATTATCTGGTAAGAGGGAATCCAACTAATAGTCCGGCATGTTGAGAACACAATTCATAATAACGTTGTATGCGGTTGGTTATGGTTACAGACAAGTCAGCCTGGATCTATTTATGTAACAGTTTTGAATTTTCTGCAATCCGGCTCTTATTATGAAGTCAAGACAAGGATAAAACAGGATGCAACAGTAAAGCATCCCACAAACCGGCGCGAAATATTCGCTTTGGCTGCGAAAATTTCGCGGCGATGAATTCGCGATCAGATTAAAACGCGGCGGTTTACGGACAGGCTCAGACTTGTGCGAAGCGAATGCGATTGTTCCAGCGTTTTTATCGCGGCGTATTTCAGTTCGCCTTTGACCGCGTTTTTGACGCCGTTCTTCAAAAATTCGCAATGGCAAAAACGGAATTATTGATAGAAATAGTGAAAAAGTATCCTTGTTTGTATGATTTGTCGAACGATGAATACAGGAATGTGAGAAAGAAAGACAAGATTTGGATGGAAATAGGAAAAGAATTAAATACAAATGGTATGTACCTAATATTTTTTATTAACTTGTTAAATAATTTACAGTCTACACAAATGTGAAAACGAACATTCTATATATTGGGCATAGGCATATCAGAATTAAAATAATTTACGAATTTGTCAGGAGTAGAAAATGCTAGCCTTGCTGCCCGCCGAGGATCATTTGCTATATCAGTAAAAGCTCCAAGCACGGGTTCTGGGGGATCTAAGAATTGAAAATATTTGTCATCGCCACTTTTACTTCGTAAAAAATTATGTAAAACACATGCCGTACGTACAATTAGAATAGTAGTATCTACTTAAGTTTCTAATGGCCTGTAAAATATTCGCCATTTTTGAGACAAAATGCCAAACGCATTTTCCACGACCCTTCTAGCTCGACAAAGTCTTACATTGTATTTCTCTTTTCTGACGTCTGTTAAAGTCTGCTTATAAGGACATGGTCTCATAAGGTATGGTTTTAAAGCAAATGCTTCATCACCAATTAAGACGTACGAGCAGATTTCATTTTGCCCAGGGAGAAATCTAGGTGCAGGGACACTCATTAAATTTTTTTCAAATCGTTTTCCCATGTTTGAGGTTTCGAAAATACCCCCATCACTATTTTTTCCGAAACCACCAATATCAACACATAAATTTATAGTCCGGGCCAACAATGGCCATAAGTACTATTGAATATTTATGTAAATAGCACCAGTAATTGGAGCCACTGTTGTTAGGTCTCTTGATTGTTACATGTTTACCGTCCACGCTGCCAATGCAATTGGGAAATCCCCATCTATTTTCAAATTCTTCACATTTTTTCCATATATTCTCTGTTGGTTCTGGTAAATATATATGCTCCATATGTCTGCATATCGCTTCACAGACTTCGGTTACGATTGCACTCACTGTTGTAAAGCCAACTCGAAAGCTATGCCCAATGGTATAGAAGGTCTCACCAGTGGCAAGGAATCTATAAAAAACATCGTTTTTAGGTGATGAAGTAAAAAAAAGGTGGAAGAATATCAGAGACACATTTGCAAAATATATAAAATCTACCAAACCAAAGACCGGCCAAGCAGTGGGCAACATAAAGAAATGGCAGTGGGCTGACTACATGGAATTTTTCCGTCCTTTTTTGGCATTTGCCAAAACGTCGTCTATTGTGAAAGATATTGATGTCATAAATTATGAGACTGCCGAATTTAACTCAAATATATATCAGGAAAGGGATGGAAATGTAGAAACCGAAAATTTGGAAGACCGCGGCCATGGAGAAGATGAAAATGCTGATGTAGATGCAGAAGATCACAGAACGCCTCGGCAACACAGACAGCACCACTTTCTTCATTGAACACTACAGCAGTGACTACTCCAGGGCACACCTTTCCGCAGACTGCAACTACACCAAAATATAAAACGAGCAGAAAACGCTATGAACCACCATCTTCGTCTGTACAACAGCTCATTGATTATTTTGAAGGTAAAAAACCTAAAAAAGAGAACGAGGCCATTGATTCACTTTTCTTGGCACATGCACAGACTGTGAAAACACTTCCCTTAAAGCGTCAAGCCCGAATAAAACTAAAAATAGCCGAATTAATAGCGCACGAAGAATTTGAACATATTGAAGAAATGTCTTCAGCGTCTACCCAGAATTCTGCAAGTATGTATGATAGTAGTATGTCGTCCTTCCCAAGCGGCACTGGGTTTACTCCAATAATATACCCAACAGAGGAGGCAAATTCTGCCTCGAATTATTTAGCAACATTTAATCCTAGTGGCAACATGTAGTCCAATTATTACAATAAAATATTTATTTCACGATCCCTGAAGTTTTCGTATTCGATAAGCCTACTAATTTTAATACATACATAATTTTTTTACCTGAGTGTAATAGCAAGTCGTTCTTCTGGCGAAATAGCTTCACGATAATTTGTGTCAGATTTTCGTATTTCATCTTTCACCAAGTTCAATATTTCATCGAAACATTCTGGAGTCATTCTAAAATATACGTAAAAGCGCTGTTCATCCAGCCGAAGTTGTGGCATCAAGGTATGGTATTCCCCAAATTTATTTCGTTCCAAGTTAATATCATGTACCCACTTCCTTCGTTTCCTAAACAAAATTGAAAATATTTGTTTTATGTACTTCGTTAAACTTAATACATACCCAACTATCAAATGGCGTTAAATAAACATAACTTACCGTGCATTTTGTTCCTCTTCTAAAGCAAGAAATAGAAGTGCCTCCTCTTCTTCTGAAGACGAGCTCATTGCAAAAGGCAAAAATAAAATGTACGCAACCTGTCGAAACCTTCACGTTCGCGGAGCGAATAACACGCTTCGGTATGAATAAACAGGCGAAACAGATTGCGAATTTCGCTCTGAATTTCGTTGCGAATACTTCGCCGCGATTATTTCGCGCCGGTTTGTGGGATGCTTAAAGCAGCTTAGACAAGACCACACTCTACTAATTTCTGTCGAGTCTTGAAATTGAGGATAAAACGATTCGAATATAGGAGCCTCAAACTTGCATAATATGTAGCTTTTAATATACATATTACTTCTTGTACATCTGGCGAGAGAATACAAAAATACTGGATTAAAATAAAACCCAACTACTTTAATAGCAGCGTGGTGTTCTCTCGAACGGAAGAGCGGGCGCTATTTCGTAGAGATGAAAACTGCTCTGGCGGATGATAGACGCCCTTGTTGATTTGTTATCAAGTGAAAACGTTGTATAAAGTGTCTTGCACGCTCCAGACTTATCGAGATTTTCTCGAGTGATAGTTTAGCTGTGTGCTCAAGCAAAGACGGCTTTCAACTGGTTGTACGAGGGATGGAGAGGACCGATTTCCTTTTTTATGGTGATGCAGGCAGAAGCCTAAATGCCAGACTGTATATTTGTCTGTCTTTGGAAAAGGAGGGTTTCGCTTTCATGTTTACGGTACACTTCAAATGATCTGTTTTATGCTCCATTCATCTGTTTCTTATACAGCGTGTCGCATAGAAAAAGGCTCTAACAGAATCCGTAGGTTTTCGAGGAGGCAAAATAAAGGTGAACTTGACGGTGACTTTGTCCACGACCTTTGAGATTATTTTAAGGTCGATTAGACATTTTCAAATAGATCCCCCATTTATACTTCGAACTTGAAAAGAGAAAACCTCAAGTCCAAATATCGCTTTCGCCATGACCTTGACTATGGCTTTGAAGGTCAATCATTGGTTAGAAGGCATTGAAAACAATTTGCTGAAGCAAACATGCTTGACAGGACAGTTGTTGGGTATGTGGCGATTTTCAAAAGGTGACCCTGATCATGACCATGATATCGTGACCTTGACATTGGTAATGATCTTGACTAAGCCATTTAGCATGGCATTGACCTTGACCATGACATTGACATTGACAACGATCTTGGCCATAACCTCTAAGGACAAGCCAACATTTCTGAATGAAATATCTTATTTTTACACGGGAAATTATACTTCAGAATGCGACCTTGACCTTGAAGTCAAGTCAAGGTCATTTGAGGCCAATGTCACATTCTGACATAAAATTTCCTTCTTTTTATTTTTCCAGGATAAAAACGAGACTTTTAGAAATTTTGACTTGACTTTGAACATTAAGATCAAGGTCATCATCAAGGTCATATTTGGGTGATCTCCACAAACCTCACAACTGTGCTGTCGAATATTTTCGCTAGAGCAAATTGTTTTTCATATCTTCATTTCACCTTGAAATAACATTGAAGGACATAGTAAAGGTCATATTCCAGGTGATACTTTGACGTAAGACTTCCTTCGCTTTTTTATGCCGATGTGGAGAAGGTATTTCGTCTGAAAATCTTTACTTAACCTTGATCTCAAGATGACGTTATCTTTTAACCTAATCCTATTTAATCATATTTAAATACGAACCTGTATTTTCTCTTCAAACTTACTGAGTACAGAGAGGAAATATGTTATTTGAGGTCAAGGTCACATTCATGATTTTCCTTTTCCAGTACAAAAATGAGAGGTTTTCTTTCAAAACTTTGACCTGACCTTGAAGATTATGGTAAAAATCGTGATCACATTTGGGTGATTCCCATAAACCGCACAACTGTGTTGTCGAACATTTTTGCTAGAGCAAATTGTTTGCATTGTCCTGATTTGACCTTGGAATGACCTTGAAGGACGTAGTCAAGGTCATGTTCAAGGTAATATGTGGTCGTATGAGTTCCTCCGCTTTTCAACGCCGATGTGAAGAAGGTGATTCAACTGGAAATATCTACTTGGCCTTGAAACGACTCAAATGTCTGTCAAAAAGATGACGCTATCTTTCAACCTAATTCTCTCTAAATACGATACGAAACTGTATTTTCTCTTCAAAACTACAGAGTACAGAGAGGAAAACCATTTGTGCACTGGAAATGGAAGAAGCAGGAAATTATAAGTTAAGAAGTGACCATCATGACCTCAAAGTCAAGGACGAGTCAATGCTAAATGTTATTTGAGGTCAAGGTCACATATAGACGTAAAATTTCATGATTTTCATGGAAATTTTGGCTTGACCTTGAAGGTCATGATCATGATCAAGGTCACATTTAGGTGATCAGCACAAACCTCGCAACTGTGCTGGTGAAGATTTTTGCTAGAGCAAATTGTTTTCGATGTCTTGATTTGACCTTGGAATGACTTCGAAGGACAAAAGATGACGCTATCTTTCAACCTAATTCTCTCTAAATACGATACGAAACTGTATTTTCTCTTCAAAACTACAGAGTACAGAGAGGAAAACCATTTGTGCACTGGAAATGGAAGAAGCAGGAAATTATAAGTTAAGAAGTGACCATCATGACCTCAAAGTCAAGGACGAGTCAATGCTAAATGTTATTTGAGGTCAAGGTCACATTTAGACGTAAAATTTCATGATTTTCATGGAAATTTTGGCTTGACCTTGAAGGTCATGATCATGATCAAGGTCACATTTAGGTGATCAGCACAAACTTCGCAACTGTGCTGGTGAAGATTTTTGCTAGAGCAAATTGTTTTCGATGTCTTGATTTGACCTTGGAATGACTTCGAAGGACAAAAGATGACGTTATCTTTCAAAATACTCCTCTCTAAATACAATACGAGCCTGCATTTTCTCTTTAAAGTAACAGAATACAGATAGGGGTATTAATAACCAGAAAAAATGCAATATATCCTACATATTATCTCTTTTTCGTGGAAATTCCAAAATCTGCTCCTAATGGCCTCCTAACGAAGCTCATTTTTAACGGCGGAGCCTATATCGAATTTCGCAGAGTCATCGTGAAAATTAGCAAAATTTGCTCAAGTAATTCGATGCGAGAGTGAGCTCGTGGATTTTCGTTGTTGCAAATTGGAATACTCCAGAGGGAAATCTAATACGACACAAGAGGAAATAAGATCGCTGATATGGTTTTACCTTTACAGAGAAAGAAGTGCAGGGCAATTGAGAATTATTTAATGATCATAGGCGTAGAGAAGATCCAAAAATTCAAGGAGGAAAGATAATAGACATTTATTTACATTTATTTCAAACAGTCATGTACGCACCTAATAACAGTAAATGCTTAAAATCAATCGACAAAGGAAAAAAAAAACAACTAATTTTATATAAAGGTAAAAGTTACACATTAAATGTGATCGGCTAAATTGATTTGTAAACAAGCGAGAGCGAGTCAAAGCCGACTATGCGGAACGCAGCAAGTCTAGAAGGTTCTGAAATCTGTCGGTACGGTCGATATTCGCCTGGTCGGCAACGCATTAAGCCCCGTACAGACCGAAAATCCAACGACGAGCAAACAGATGCAAACACACATTTAAAAATTCCTCAATCAAGGAGCGAACGCCGACCTCGGAAAAGGGCTGGCTTATGTTGGCTAGTGCCGTGCACACCGATTCGAGCACCTCCAAATCTGTAATCACATGTGCCTTGGCTGGCGTTGGAATCTCGGTCTGTACGCGGCTTAACGAACCATACGAGTAGGGTTTGGAGACCAAGAAAAGGGAAATTTTGTATAAGAAAATTCCACAATTTTTGCGATGGCTATTTTTTTGGCGGTATCGCTGGATTATTGCTTTTTGATGAAGAGTTCAACTTGGCGTCATAATAGGGCGTTTTGATAAACGCGTTTGATCTGAAATCTCGGAAACCGTCCTACCTATGTAAAAAAGCAATAGGAACAATTTTGTAGACAATTAAATTATTCATCATTTTACTTTTATCAACAATTGTCGTATAGTCAATAGCTTACGAGACATTTAAGGGTAAATGCACATATTATGATAGTTCTGCTCATAATTGCTAAACTATGGATCTGAAAATATAAAACATTAATATCACATTCTGCGCACTATCCACATTGATGCACAATGAAATAACCGAAAGCCTATGGCGCACCCTTAAAACAAGGCGCTTGACAATGACGTAAGTCAATCGTGTTGTCTCGAATTCTATCTTCTTCAGTGTATATTGCATATTGCATAATGCGAACGTTTCTCAAGGAAGCACGTGTTGTTTGTTTAAAATCCCTCACGCGGCACGCAATCCTCAAGCAACGCGCATAAATGTGACCCACAGTCTCGCCCTTCCCCCTAATAGATGTCCACGTAACAAACTAATGTTTTCTCATGCAAAAGTTCCAGGGAAAAGCTGCGAACTTTGCTCCGTTTCCGAAAGTTTCTCCGCCTTAACAATATATTAAAAAGTTTAGAGAATGATGAGGTATTTAATTTAAGGGTCGTATATTTTTGTCGTTACGGCGTCTTCCTTTCTTCTTCTGTTTTCAAACACATTTGCGAGACGTAACAACCTCCGTAACAATATACATATACCAGAGTCGAGAAACTTACTGAAAATACTCTTTTTATTGCCAGACAAGTATGTACGTCTGATAAGAATTTCAGTAACACTCAGCCTTTATGGATTCCTAGCAACGTGCATCGAACGAATATGTTCTAGAACTTGTAGCTAAATTTCGGGAAACCGGGTCAGTCGCCAATAAAAAACGCAACATTGAAAATCCCATAAGGAACGAAGCAATAGAAGTGGTGGTTTTAGGGCAAGTTTATGTAGATCCTACGTTAAGTACCCGCAAATTGGAGACTATGTGTGGTGTTAGTCGACGTACCGTCCAACGGATTCTAAAGGCCCATAGTTTCCATCCGTATAACATTCACCTGGTACAAGAACTTAATGAAGACGATTTTGATCGCCGATTACAATTTTGTGAAGATATGAGTGAACGAATTATAAACGATGAACATTTTCTATTCAACACCTGCTTTTCCGACGAATGTTCCTTTTTCTTAAATGGCGTAGTAGATCGTCATAACTGCCAATATTGGTTCGATTCTAATCTCAGAATTTATCATGAGGTTCTTACACAGCAGCCACAAAAATTAAATGTTTGGACTGGTATTTTTGGCGATCATTTAGTTTGTCCTTTTTTCTTACCTGGAAATTTGACCGGTGAAATGTATTTGGAATCAGAATGATCGGCGGTACATTGCGAATAGGTTGATGTTCCAACAGGTGACCCACCACATTACGCATTACGTGTTCGACAATATTTAGATCAGACGTTTCCAGATCGATGGATTAGTAGAAGATGTGCCATTGAATGGCCCCCATGATCGCCAGATTTATCACCTTTGGATTTCTTTATGTGGGGTCATTTAAAAAGCAAAATCTATGTTACTCAGCCAACATCATTAGAAGACCTGCGACAAAGAATTGTGAATGAGTGCCTTCAAATTACTCCTCAAATATTGCAAAATGTGCGGCAACGTTTTGAACAAAATCTTGCATGGAGAGTCAAGGTGGCCGTTTTAAACATTTACTTGCCTAACGGGTCAGTTCATTTTTCATTTTTAAATTACTTTGCTGCCAAATGTATTGATCTCCACTAATAAGCTTTAAATCAATAAATGTTCAAAATTACTGAACTGAAGTACATTAATTTTATATCATTATAAAGGTAATGGAAAGACTTAAGAAATAAGGTATCACTCGACCCCTTTCCATTTAAGATTTTGGGGGTGGTGTCACCTCCGTTTCTAAATGATTGAATTACTTTGTCTCTTAAATATTTTGAAAATTCTTTTACTTTTGCCATTCTCACTGACGTTAATATTTACCGCACGCAATGTCAGAGTATCGCAGAACGAAATGTTTCCATACTTTTGTCGTTAGAAAAACTGTGGTATTGAAAAAAACGCGTGATTTTATTTTCAGAGAATTTGAATATCGATAAGATAAACCTTGTATTAGTACACTTAAATATTTACATTATCTGTCCTTTCACAATTTTGATTTAGGTACCTATATGAAATAGTTCAGAACAATGTTACTATTTGTTTCCAAACTTCGACGCAGACATCTTTAAGCTATACTAAGTAACATATGAATCCGAATACCCAGTTTAAATGGTTTTATTTTAATAAAAGTTGGTGAATGTATTTATCTTACTGTAAATAACAAGTGAAAAAATTTTCAGCCTTATCAGTTGGACATTCCGGTTTTTATACTGCTTTTTTTTAATTCACTAACGCTCTAAAAATGAATATTTCAGCCGCAGTAAAGAATCAACGTTTTGGTGGATTTTGGTTCTTGACATCCTTTACGATCGGTTACGATGCCTAGTGTACGGAGACCTGTACGATTTCGTCAACTTAGTGAGTTTGATAGGGGCCGTATAGTGGGACTTCGGGAAGCTGGACTTTCTTTTCGGGCAATTGCAGTTAGAGTGCAAAGAAGTGTAGACACTGTGGTTAGGTGTTGTCAGGCATGGCTTCGAGAAGGCCGTACGCAAAGAGCAAGGGGCACTGGACGCCGCCGTAGAACAACAGACCGTGAAGATTGCCGCCTAAGATTATTGGCCTTAAGGGACCGTTTCTCCACTACCAGGTCCATTGCAAATGAATGGTTTGCAGAGCACGGAAGACCTATTGGCATGCGAAGTGTTTACCGACGAATGAGAAGTTTTGGCTTGTTTTCATACCGGCCACACTGGGTCCTCCCTTTAACTCGAGAACACCGACGTAATCGCCTTGAGTGGTGCAGACAACGGTCACTCTGGGATCAGGAATGGGACAGTATTGTCTTTAGTAACGAGTCTCGATTTTGTTTAGGCATGCACGATGGTCGTGCCAGGGTTAGAAGGCGACGTGGTGAAAGGAGGAATCCACAGTTTTTTGTTGAAAGACATGTTCATCACACTGTTGGAGTTATAGTTTGGGGTGCTATAGCTTATGGTTGCAGGTCACCTTTAATCTTCATCACGCGCAGCGTTATATCCACGAAGTTCTAGAACCCCATCTTTTACCCTATCTTGACACCCTGGCAGATCCAACTTTCAAACAAGATAATGCCCGACCACATGTTGCAAGAGTCACAATAGACTTCTTTTAACATAATGATGTCACCTTGTTACCATGGCCACCAAGATCTCCCGACTTATCCCCAATTGAGCACGTGTGGGATATGATGGGTAGGAGATTGCTCAACTTGCAACGTCCTCCTCAGACTCTAGAAGCACTTCGAGAGGAGTTGGTGGTTGCCTGGAATGAGATACCACAGGAGGACATTGACCACCTGATCAGTAGCATGCCTAGGCGCGTTGGAAAATGCGTAGCACATCAGGCTGCATCCACACATTATTAAAGGTCAAAGAGCTTTAAAGCAGTGCAATCATTTTGAAATTTTTATCATTTACTTATTATGCTTCATTAAGTACTTATACAAAATTTTATTAAAATAAAACCATTTAAACTGGGTGTTCGGATTTATATGTCACTTAGTATATACAGGGTGTCCGCAAAGTTGGGGTTTTCCTTTTCAGAAACAACTACCCTTGAAATAACAAGGGTAATGTGTAGTGAAACGAGGGCGACCAAGTAAAATAAAAATAAAGGAAAAAGTACTCACTCTCCAGTTGACGAGAAGGGCTAAGTACGTCTCTGCCCGAAATCATACCGCTCCAACAGAAAATGAAATCAGCTGAAGCGCTACCGAGCAGACGCAGAAACCACATTGATTGTCTTACACTTAATGGCACATCTTCTAACAAGGAAGGCAAAATGTTGCGAATTGCGTGCGGATTTTCTACTGACCAAACATGAGTGTTGCGAAAGTTATTCACCCCATTACGCGTGAACGTAGATTCGTCTGTCACCAATATGCACTTCAAAAAGTTCGGATTATTGTCATGTTGATGCAACAACCACTCACAAAACCGCACTCTTGCTGGAAAATCGTCCGGTTGAAGGGCTTGTACACGTTGGACGTGAAACGGATACAGCCCCTCTTCACGCAGCGTTTGCCACACTTTAGTTTTTGATACTTGCCCTTCTCTAGCCATGTCTCTAGAGATTCTCGTCTACGCGATTACCTCTACATGCGTGACCGTAACCGTCGGTTGAAGGTTGCATACTGACCTGACACACTGACCCCGACCCGGTTCTGCCGTCGCGTTGAGACCTTGTACCAATCTGTGATGTCCCGGGTCGCGGCTACAGGACGTTATTCAGATATTTTTGATGTTGCAGAGACCTTTATCTCGGTTCCCTTAAGACATTGGTGTATATGGTACTAAGAAAAATTGCTTATGTTTTCAAGATCTACACGTCGTGTAAAGGAAAACCCCAACTTTGCGGACACCCTGTATAAAACTTGTGTTATCGTGAGTGTAATACTACCATCATATATTTTGAAAACTGATACAGACGCAGAGGAAATAAAATCTCCGGAACATGGTGTTACAACGTTTCAAAAAGTCAATCTAATTGACGCCATTCGTAGTGCCTCGACTCCAGTACACCGTGTGTGCATTAGCACAACAGATAAAGCATATAAATGGAATAAATGGATAACAGACTAACATCATTATCTCTTTTCAACGTTTGTGTCTGTGTGGGCGAGAACAGAGTAGAAAACTTTGAGGTCAGTTTATTGTTAGTTGGAAAGGGGACCGAGCTGGTGCAATTCACACAGCGGAGGAGGAGAATTATGTCAATTTGGGAGAACGAAAAAAGAAGTTATAATGAGGTGGTTGGCAAACGACTCGAGACGGGCGTTTGTGGTGAGTTTGGGGAGATTTCGTTACGGAGGGTGACAGGCTACGTGCGAAACACGGTGGACATAAAATGATGCTGTTGTACTTTGGATATCGATGTTCATATGCCCAAACGGGCTGATTAAAAGGGTCGTTTATGCATAATTGACTGATTTGTACATATAATAAGCTAGGCAAATATTCTGATTACACTAGCTTGCTGGAGAAGACGGTCGACATCAAAGAATACATACTTAAGTCCAGTGGTGGGTCGTGGCAAAATAAAACAGGTGTTCTGCAAATCCGAACTTCCTATTTTTTATATGTCAGTTCGTTCCTGCGCTCGTTCTTGGTAGCAAATTTGTCGATCACCTTCGCGTTGAAATTTTCCATGGTCGAAATAAATTCCTTTTCAATGGACAACATCGACAACGCTGTAAGGCGATCCTGGGTCATAGTATTACGAAGAAAAGTCTTGATTCTTTTCAATGTTGAAACTCTTTTCGGGATTCATATACTAAGTGACATATAAATCCGAACACCCAGTTTAAATGGTTTTATTTTAATAAAATTTCGTATAAGTACTTAATGAAGCATAATAAGTAAGTGATAAAAATTTCAAAATGATTGCACTGCTTTAAAGCCCTTTGACCTTTAATAATGTGTGGATGCACCCTGATGTGCTACGCATTCTCCAACGCGCCTAGGCATGCGTCTGATCAGGTGGTCAATGTCTTCCTGTGGTATCTCATTCCAGGCAACCACCAACTCCTCTCGAAGTGCTTCTAGAGTCTGAGGAGGACGTTGCAAATTGAGCAATCTCCTACCCATCATATCCCACACGTGCTCAATTGGGGATAAGTCGGGAGATCTTGGTGGCCATGGTAACAATGTGACATCATTATGTTGAAAGAAGTCTATTGTGACTCTTGCAACATGTGGTCGGACATTATCTTGTTGGAAAGTTGAATCTGCCAGGGTGTCAAGATAGGGTAAAAGATGGGGTTCTAGAACTTCGTGGTTATAACGCTGCGAATTCATGTTACCTCTGATGAAGATTAAAGGTGACCTGGAACCATAAGCTATAGCACCCCAAACCATAACTCCAACAGTGTGATGAACATGTCTTTCAACAAAAAACTGTGGATTCCTCCTTTCACCAAGTCGCCTTCTAACCCTGGCACGACCATCGTGCATGCTTAAACAAAATCGAGACTCGTCACTAAAGACAATACTGTTCCATTCCTGATCCCAGAGTGACCGTTGTCTGCACCACTCAAGTCGATTACGTCGGTGTTCTCGAGTTAAAGGGAGGACCCAGTGTGGCCGGTATGAAAACAAGCCAAAACTTCTCATTCGTCTGTAAACACTTCGCATGCCAATAGGTCTTCCGTGTTCTGCAAACCATTCATTTGCAATGGACCTGGTAGTGGAGAAACGGTCCCTTAAGGCCAATAATCTTAGGCGGCGATCTTCACGGTCTGTTGTTCTACGGCGGCGTCCAGTGCCCCTTGCTCTTTGCGTACGGCCTTCTCGAAGCCATGCCTGACAACACCTAACCACAGTGTCTACACTTCTTTGCACTCTAACTGCAATTGCCCGAAAAGAAAGTCCGGCTTCCCGAAGTCCCACTATACGGCCCCTATCAAACTCACTAAGTTAACGAAATCGTACAGGTCTCCGAACTCTAGACATCGTAACCGATCGTAAAAGATGTCAAGGACCAAAATCCGCCAACGTTGATTCTTTACTGCGGCTGAAATATTCATTTTTAGAGCGTTAGTGAATTAAAAAAAAGCAGTATAAAAACCGGAATGTCCAACTGATAAGGCTGAACATTTTTTCACTTGTTATTTACAGTAAGATAAATACATTCACCAACTTTTATTAAAATAAAACCATTTAAACTGGGTGTTCGGATTTATATGTCACTTAGTATATAATTCCAAAAACGTTCCACTGGTTCGTCGTTAAATATGTATCTGAAAATTGTTACCAGTTGGGTTTTCCCCGAAATGTCCGTTGTTTCATCTGCTATTATAGCCAAATGCAAGGCTCTTTTAATCTGTTTTATTATTTCTTCATGACACACTTCAAGAATAAAATCCAGTAGATCGTTTTGTATTTATTTCGAAGTTCCTTTAAATATTGAAGCATTTTTTATGTGTTCGCTTAAGGTCGTATCAAGCTCCGCAGAAAAATTAATCAGTAGTTTTGTATAGAGAGACAAAAGCAAGCGCGTGCGGCTTGTGTCGAAGTAGTGCACAGACCCTTTTCAAGTGGCCCATGAATAATGTTACGCTGCGGTCGCGACGAAAATGACAAGTACACAATTGGTCGATTATAATGATTTCTCAATACAAAACAGACTCGACGCTGTGTCTTGCGGGGGCAGCGTTGCCGGTATTGTTTCTATTTGTGTGATATCATAGAAAATCACAAAAGTTTTGGCAGTTCTGCAGCTCTGCAGAACTTAAGGGTCAGCCGCTCCTGCTTAAGTCATTAGCAAGGCATCAGAACACCATTTCCATTCTTTATTTTGCATCCAGGGACGCAGCATCATTATAGTGAATCTCCCTGTTTACATCCAATAGACACGCGACCGCCTTCTGATGGGATCGGATGTCGGCCATCGACTACCTGGGTGGTTATAGTGCAGGAAGTATCTTCGCATTTGCTTGGAAAAATATTTTAATTGTTTTCTCGCATAAATTCTTTCAAAGAGACCCCTTTTAGTGAATTTGCATTTTTCTATACCTAAAATTGTGTTAAAATTGTTTTTATGTTTTATTAAGGCTATGCAATAAACCATATCATAATATACAGGGTGACTTTGAAGTTGAGTCATTAATTTTCAGATAATGATTGTAGAAGGAAGATAAACCAAAATATGTGTGTAAAAATAAAAAAAAAATAAAAAAAAAATTTTACCTTGTTTTATAAAGTATCCTCCCGACAAGTATTTCAGTGCGGACCTGTATTTGATCGTGAGTTCTTGGAGCACCGGCATGCCGTCCATATGTGAGGTCTTAAGTCAAATGATTCACGAACCCGTTGTACTACATTAACAAAGGCACGAGGGGTTGGTTGCACTCGATTGGGAAACCGATCCGCATAAACATGTGCCATTTTTTATTTCGTTTGAGCCACGCAACAGACACCACTATCCACTACCGACTGACACTGACTGTATACAACTGAATGAAATAATTGTAAAAACATCGTTCCAAATTCTTTCGCTTTTTTGTTTCCGATGCGATGAACCGATAAGGCGAATTATATCCGTTGTCGCCAAACACGAGCACATAATATTATTATTGAGACAGAGCGGTACTCAAACTTCCAAAGGGCTATAACTTTGTTACTTTAATTTTACCAGAAAAATGGTAAAGGAAAAAAACATTTCTTTTGATCAGATCTACTCACTGTTAAAATAAATGACTCAACTTCGAAGTCACCCTGTATACTTCCTGGACTATTAGCGCATGGACTGACTATTCTATTGGTAACTCTGTATTCTTTGGTCGCCATCTACTAAAATAATCATCCAAACTAGTGACCTAGCTGAAAAATCTATATTTTTTTTAAAACCCCTCTGTTTGCGTGGCGTTGCCCTGGTCAAAAATCGGATAAACCAAAACCGATATAATAAAAATCTGATTGAAAAGTGGAAAGCGTACTTATACAACCCAAAGTTGTCCCTGAAAGATTTACAACGTTACTATCGAGCACGCAAAAACGCAGAAGGAATAAAAAAGTCATAAGGGAGTCGAAATAAAAGTTTAAGAAGCCCCTTTAAATGGAAAAGGCATTGGGAACATTTCATAGGTATATTTTTATGGGAAGCAATAAAATGCAGACAGAGGAAATGCCATCATCGAAGAGAAAACTGGAAAACCAGAAAGCAATAAATTAAAAAAAGAAACTGCACAGTGAGCGTAATCAAGTTTTCATTTCACGCTCATCTTAACACGAGCGAGGATCATGGGCGGGACAGGAGGACATAATCTTTAGAACGAATTTAAGCACATTAAAGTGTTTAAGAAAAAAGTCCTTGTGAAAAATTATGATGTACTCAAATTTACTCAAGCATCCCAGTGAATATAGTGACGTCATCATTTCGGCTTTTTTAGAGCGCCGACCAACAAAAATGACGTAGCAATGACGTCATTGTGACGGTCTAATGCCACACCCAACTGACGTCCTAGCATGTCATATAAAAGACCAAGTCGATATGACGTCTGTATAACGTCGATATGACGCCTATCTGATGTCTATGTGACGTCGATATGACGTACAGTCGATCGCAAAAACGATGCCCCACAAGCAGTGAATTCGGGAATGGTAGGAAGGCGCCGACATTTCTTAGTCAATTACGTTTCCGACCAAAAGTGACCTAATAATGACGTCATTTTGGCGTCATTATGTTCACTGGGATTATATAGGTAAAAAGAGAAACAGCATTCTTTACAGCATCTAGGATCTGCTTTTTGTTACAAGCTTTTATTTAACTTGGTTTGTTTGCTAGTATGTGTCTGTGGGCCAAATCTAGATGGCTTGATGAGAGAAACGCAATAAGCAAAATGTCGTCATCCTATATCCAATATGGCGGCTCCCGAAAATGACGATTCACATATTTCATCGCCAAACCTACGACATGGGTATCAAATCAAAGGGTTTGATGAGAGAAACACAATAAGTGAAGTGACGTCATTCTAATTCTAGCGTGGTGGCTGCCGAAAATAACGACTTACACATTTCATCGCCAACCCTACGACAAGGGTATCAAATCAAATGGTAAAGAGACGTCATTCGAAATCCAATATGGTGGTCGATGCAAAATGGCAATTTACATATTTCGCAGTCATCCCTACAACATGGGTATCAAATGGAAGGGCTTGGCGAGAGAAACACAATAAACAAAGCGACGTCATTCTACATCCAGCATGGCGGCTGTCAAAAATAGCGATTTACACATTTCATCGCCAACCCTACGACATGGGTACCGAATCAAAGGGTTTGATGAAACAAACATAGTAAGTGAAGAGACGTCATTTGATATCCAATATGGTGGTCACCGGAAAATGGCGACTTACATATTTTGTAGTCACCCCTACAACATGGGTATCAAATGGAAGGGCTTGGCGAGAGAAACACAATAAGCAAAGTGACGTCATTCTCAATTCAGCATGGCGGCTATCGAAAATGGCGATTTACACATTTCATCGCGAACCCTACGACATGGGTATCAAATCAAAGGGTTTGATGAAACAAACACAGTAAGTGAAGAGACGTCATTTGAAATCCAATATGGTGGTCGCTGCAAAATGGCGATTTACATATTTCGTAGTCATCCCTACAACATGGGTATCAAATGAAAGGGCTTGATGAGAGAAACACAATAAGCGAAGTGACGACATTCTAAATCCAGCATGGTGGCTACCGAAAATGGCGATTTACATATTTTGTAGTCACCCCTACAACATGGGTATCAAATGGAAGGGCTTGGCGAGAGAAACACAATAAGCAAAGTGACGACATTCTAAATTCAGCATGGCGGCTATCGAAAATGGCGATTTACACATTTCATCGCGAACCCTACGACATGGGTATTAAATCAAAGGGTTTGATGAAACAAACACAGTAAGTGAAGAGACGTCATTTGAAATCCAATATGGTGGTCGCTGCAAAATGGCGATTTACATATTTCGTAGTCATCCCTACAATATGGGTATCAAATGGAAGGGCTTGGCGAGAGAAAAACAATAAGCGAAGTGACGTCATTCTAAATCCAGCATGGTGGCTGTCAAAAATAGCGATTTACACATTTCATCGCGAACCCTACGACATGGGTATCGAATCAAAGGGTTTGATGAAAGAAACACAGTAAGTAAAGAGACGTCATTTGAAATCCAATTTGGTGGCTTACATATTTCATAGTCATCCCTACAACATGGGTATCAAATGTAAGGGCTTGATGAGAGAAACACAATAATTGAAGTGACGACATTCTAAATCCAGCATGGCGGTCACCGGAAAATGGCGACTTACATATTTTGTAGTCACCCCTACAACATGGGTATCAAATGGAAGGGCTTCGCGAGAGAAACACAATAAGCAAAGTGACGTCATTCTAAATTCAGCATGGCGGCTATCGAAAACGGCGATTTACACATTCCATCGCGAACCCTACGACATGGGTACCAAATCAAAGGGTTTGATGAAAGAAACACAGTAAGTAAAGAGACGTCATTTGAAATCCAATATGGTGGTCGCCGCAAAATGGCGATTTACATATTTCGTAGTCATCCCGACAAGATAGGCATCAAATGGAAGGGCTTGGCGAGAGAAACACAATAAGCGAAGTGACGTCATTCTAAATCCTGCATGGCGACTGCCCAAACTGACGATTTACATATTTTATCGCCACCCCTACAACACGGGCATCAAATGAAGGCGCTTGATGAGGAGAAAGGAGGGGGAAAATATTAAAATCCTCAAAATTGTACACAAAATCATGCTGAATATGCAAATTTCAAGGTCCAACCAGGTTCTCAAGGGAGACCGGTGCACCCCTTGGCCTCCCCTGCGAGTGCTTATGACGATGATGCAACAAAAAATTCACGGCTAGCGCCCCACTATAATGTCTTCTCTTGTCACTACTCTTGATGTACGTGAAACAACAAAATGGGGCTCCAATATCGGCGAATTTTCGCTACTTTCTCCACAAATGGCGTGGGGCGTAACTAATTGGACGCGCGCGTCGGTACGCTCATGACACAGCTAGTTGCAGTCTTTCCAATCCAAAAGTAGGTAAAACCCCTATGGCCCAATGGGCAAGAGCCATCGGAATAAACAAAAATAAATTCTTGCATAGAATATCGTGCGGTGGCAAATTTCAATAGGGCTAAACGGAATTTATGTATACGATCGTATAAATTTCGGGAACAACGACGGAAGGGCCCCGAAGAAACATACTCGACGGCGGTGAGGAGGTCGAAACCATAAAGGCAGTTTATCCGCCGTTCCGAATTTCCTTTGTGGTTTTTCATACTGTTGCCAATGATACGGCCCTTGAATGTCAATCTGATATGGGCGGGCGACCTTTTAAGGTATCGAAAGGGATATGATCATCATCGTTCGATTTAACTATGGAGACATCGGGCAAATTGGGTGAGGATATCGTCAGGTGGATACGGCGATATGCTTTTATACTTATTCCTACGCAGTGACCGGTGTTGCCGAACCTAAGAAGACGAAATCGGTAGATAGTGCCATTGAGAGAAAAAAAATGTTTTAAGAGCCTTTGGTCTGTGGTTGGATCATGTTTCTGTTCTAATGCGTCAAACAAATTGTTGACATTGGAACAATACAGGGTTTGTCCGGAAAGTAATAGGACTGAGTCGATTTAAAAAAATTTATTGAGCCAATCGTTACAATTCTTTAAAAACTTTCAAAATAGGCTCCTTATGCGTCGATGCAGCGCTGCCAGCGCGATTTCCAAGCATTGAAGGCGTCACGGAAGGCATTCTCCGGAATAGCCTTGAGAGCCGCGGTGCATGCTGCTTGGATCCCCTCTGTCGTCTCAAAATGCTTGCTTTTCATCAACCTGTTCAGGCGAGGAAACAAAAAAAAGTCCGGGGGGGCACATCTGGGCTGTAGCGCGGCTGCGAAGCGTTGGGATGCCGGCCTTGGTCAGGTAGCTGTTCACAAGAAAGGCGGTGTGAGCCGGAGCGTTGTCGTGGTGCAACTTCCAGTCGGCTGCTATGTCTTGTCGGACCCGACTGACCCTTCGTTTGAGTCTCCTGAGCACTTCCACGTAAAACTTGGCGTTGACGGTTTGTCCCGGAGGAACAAATTCATGGTGGACGATGTCTTTGATGTCAAAAAAGACAATGAGCATCGTTTCCACTTTGGATTTGCTCATTCTTCCCTTTTTTGGGCGAGGAGACGCCGTCGTGTGCCACTCGGAAGATTGCCTCTTTGTCTCAAAGATCCACGACTCGTCACCTGTGATTACGTTATTCAAAAATTGGGGGTCACTTTCACGCATGTTCAAATTTTCTTGGCACACTTCCACTCGCCGCAATTTCTGGTCGTCAGTGAGCACTTTTGGGACCATCTTCGCGCACACCTTGCGCATGTTCAAATGATGTGTCACAATGTCATGAACCACAGATGTTGGTAAATTTAACATCTGGGCAATCAAACGAATACTTAGTCGACGTCTGAGTTCAAAACTTTGCGCACACGAGTCACCTAGGAAAGCCTGCTTGATCAAACGTCTCTGTCGCAGATTTACCGAGTTTCACACAGAATTTAATCGCGTACCTTTGCTTTAACGAACGCTGCATTTTCGGCTTGCACCACTCACAGAAACACGTCGCGCGAAAATGCCTGTCCTGACTCTTCAAGTGCTTGGAGACAACTGACCAGCCGCTCATTCGATAGCTAGGAACGCCCTCTACCGAATCCAGTCGGTGCACGCATGCAAGTACAGTCATGGCGGAAGAAAATGAGTCCTATTACTTTCCGGACAAACCCTGTATATCAACTCCCTTTCTTGACGGAAACAATGTGCGAGGTCTTGTTGCCGTTGTCCGTAAAACGTAATGTTAACATCACCGTGGAGAAGATTCCATCCTTATGATCTTGACGCTAAAAGTTCTGACAGATTTAATTCTCGAACTAAGTCATTAAGTTCGCCCTTAAATGCGGCGCTGTTGAACATCCTGGCAGGTCAATCGAACGTTCGGACATTTTTACGCTTTCTGTACCATCACTTTCAGAATCGGTGGAGTCGACTTTTTCATCCAAAGACCAAGATTCTGGTGGAACTGGGACAGAAAGTTCATCACTATGCTTAACGGGCCGCAAAGCTGACGGTAAATTAAAATTACTTAACAGTATGTTTTGATTTTGGTCCAATACCTCTAATAGCAAAATTAGCAATCAGTAGTATGGGCTTTTCTCCAAAAATTATAAGATACATCCAAAAATTGTCAGGTCACAAATCCTGTGTTTATCAGTGATATTAGCAGTACCTTATCATAACTTTGATACTGTTCTATACTCTGGGCGCTGAAGAAAGACATTAAACGTAAACAGTGATCAGCACGTGAACAGATCACTCGAAAGCATCCACGGATATACTCCAGTCACTTTAGGTCTAAACATCCTCGGCAGTGTATTTCTAGTGAATCCACAGAGCCTTTTTCGTGTCATCTTGAGACTAGAAAAAGGATGACTGTTAAAATAAGTTACCTTGATCTTTCATGAGCTCCCAGTACAAAACATCATCGATATATTTTTGATGTAGGAACAACAAATTGGTTTAGAAAACATCCACTTTGAACCTAAATTGACTGGAGTAACATCGATCTACAGACAAATTCAAGGTCACTAGCAGTCGTCGGCGCTCTACGAATCTGCACAGGTTTGGACATCTAACAGTTAATTCACGCACAGGATTGCATTGCATACGCATTACGCATTCAGTAGCGTATACTCGTTTTTCGCGAGTGGAACGTTTTGTTTATATATTGCCTAAGATACGATGTCTGACACAGATACAGCCGACGAAGTGGTTGACATCAGCGCAACCCCACCCAAAAAAAGGGCTAAGAAGCTACATTTAAGTGCAAATGAAAAACAAATAATATTAAATATATACAAAAACCAAATTCAAGAAAAACCCGATTTGGTCGTGGACGAAGTTATATGTAAGGTAGCACATATTTCTGGAGTATGTCGGTCCAGTGTTTATAGGATCATTAAGGAATATAGGAGCACTCATTCACTTTCTGAGCCAAAACCGTATCCTGCAAGAAAAAGGATAACGGACGGAGTAGATGACTTTGACAGAACTGCCATCAGGAGGAAAGTGCATAATTTTTTCTTCCGAAATGAGATACCTACAGTAGATAAGATATTAAGATTAGTTAATGCTGATGAGGATCTTCCATCATTTAAAAGAACCACATTCCGAAAACTTTTGAAGGAACTTAATTTTCGATTCTTGAAACGGGGAAGAAACAGTATGTTAATACAGAAAGAAGAAATTGTTGTGTGGAGAAGGGAATACCTTAGGAAGATTCGGAAGTTTCGCGATGAAAAAAGAAAAATTTACTATTTGGACGAAACGTCGGTGAATGCTGGACATACTCAAGCGAAAGTTTGGGTCGACAAATCAGTAACATCATCAAGGCAGGCTTTTCTAGACGGTCTTTCGGCTGGATTGAAAAATCCTGCAGGTAAGTTCCTTCATCTATCCGGCAATTTAATTTTGATAAATTCGGGCAAATAATATGCTGTGATAGCAGATAATGTGTGATATTCTCCAAAAATGGTGCATTCGCAGTGTAGTCATTAGGAAAAAAACTTCGACCCTCTTTTAAGCGTTATTTTGAAATTTATTATCATTTCTGGGTGCAGTCAATTTGCTTTGATTGGGTTTTGAGAAGTTGCAAACTTCAATTTTCTACGTTTTTCAGTTTTTGATCAGCATTCCGTGACTCTTAAATTCAGCTAAATGAACAATTGCCGCATTCCTTCAAATTTAACGTAGGTAGTGAAGACGGCTTTGTTCCCGAAGCACTGTGGGCCTTTGAATCAAAAAAGACAGGGGACTATCATGAGGAGATGGACGGTAATTCCTTTGAAAATTGGTTCTCCAAAATGTTACTAAAGCTGGAGAATAACGCTGTTATTGTACTGGATAATGCCCCGTACCATTCTAGAAAAATAGAAAAAATTCCCACAATGGCAACTAAAAAAGCAAACATACAACAATGGCTGGCCTCAAAACAGATCGATTTTGATGAAACAATGGTCAAGGGTGAATTGATAAGTATAGTCAATAGACATAAATACAAGTACGATTTTAAAATGATCGACGAAATGGCCAAAAAACAAAATAAAACTGTCTTGAGACTGCCACCCTACCATTGTGAGCTGAACCCTATTGAGCTGATTTGGGCCAACATAAAGCAATACGTGGCGTCGAATAATAATACTTATAAATTTTCTGATGTTAAAAATCTCTTTCACATCGCAGTCAATAGAGTTACGGCAGAGGAATGGAAAAACTGTATCCGCCACGTTCGGGAGAAGGTTGAGGTCAAAATATGGGATTTGGACAATGTCATCGATACCCAAATTGAACCTCTAATAATTCATTTAAACGATTCAGAAGATTCAAGTTCCTCTTCTGAATGAGTGCGCGTAGCTTACTTACTAATAACTAAAAAGTGAAGTTAATTCATTTGTGAATCTCTAACTGAAATTTACTGTAAAAGATAATAATTATCTTGTATGAAATTTTTGATGACTACCCATAATATCTTGATGCGGTCCTGTAATGTCTCCTGCGCCTAAACACTCACTCACGAGCAATATGCGTGTATTTGTTTGGGTTTAGTTTCTTTCTTCAGCGCCTAGAGAATAGATATTTACATGAAATTTGACACGCACCGACTAAGCAGCAATAAGCATTTTTTGATGTAGAATATTTTTTTAATATATCTACCAGTGGCGTATACATCCCAGGACAAATATTGGAAAATATTCTACACCACAAAATGCCTATTCGTGCTTAGTTGGTGCATGTCAAATTTCATGTAAATATCTAGAAAAACGTTAAAGTTTCGATTTTTGAAATGATTTGACTCATTTTCTGGGACACTTCCAACGAAGGCGTCACTCTACTCGACACCATTTTTGTCCCAGCTACTGATTCACAGTATACGGTCGGCCATTTCCAAGTAGAATACGCCCATTGTTTTTCCATAATATACTGCCCAGTGGGCGCAGTAAAAACTTGGCGAAATTTAAAAAAGTTCGTAACGAACAGTCGAAGAATAAGGTAAGAATAACGTTGCCATATTTCATTTTTATACCGTTAGTTTTTAATTTATCGTGTATGAGGGAACGGCGCATTTGATAACTGCCGCTGTTGGTAATAAAAATGTGTTTCTAATAATGACCCATTCTTTCGGAAAACAAACGTTTGGTACGGTACTTTGTCAACAAGTTTTATTTCAGTATTTGTTTGGTTGCTGAGTGCCCGTAAAGGGACGTTTATACCTAGTTGGGTAACACAGTTTCTTCCATTTCAAATGTTATAACCGGAGCACCGCAAGACTCAATTCTCGGTCCGATTTTCTTAACCACTCAGCGACACATTTTAATTAATAGAATATTTTGTTTTATTGACACCATAATAATTACAAAATTATGGTTTTCACTTCTGAAACATGGAACATCTCAGAAAATACTAGATTTAGGTATATGCAATGCTTCATAACACTAGAAGAGCACTCCGAGACGTGTTGGATAGAGTTATAACATACAGGGTGTTTGATTTAAACTTTTCGAGAAAATTACTTCTTTCCGTTTTGACTCATCCTGTATGTATCGACTGAAATATGCACAGAAAAAACGATGTATGTGAATGTCTACCACTGTTTATGATAAAACAGATTTTATCTGAAGTTAAGATACGGGAAGCCAAATGTATAATGATTTTAACGAAAAAACGGCTATACAGGGTGTTTCAGTTTATTGTTGCATAACTTTAAGATTCGATAGAACTTTTAAAATTAATGCATAAAGTCTATATAAACATGGGTCGAAAAATGCGTGGCTTCCGAAATACAGGGTGTTTAAATTTACTTTCTAAAATAGTTTTTCTTAAATATTTCGAACAATATTTGATGTATAACAATGAAAATTGGTATACAAGGGTTTTTTGGTACGATAAAACGAACCATGGGCATAGTTTTACTGTAGCCGCTAGAGGGCTCTACTGTACCTGTAGTGTATTAAAATGACCGAACAATTTTTCTTAGTGCAATTTTTTGCTTTTTGAATAAAAAAACTGATTTCTCGCACTTTTCAACATAAAAAAGCTCTCTTGTAAATTTTCATTATAGTTAGCCGTTTTTGATATATTTCGATTTTTAAGGTTCGATGCATTTTTAATTATTTATGATAAAATAACGTTAAAAAGTCAGTATCTCGATAATTTTTAGAAGTAGGCTGTGCCTGCAAATATTTTTGAAATTGAAAGTAGAATAAGGTTAAACGTCAATTAGTTGACAGTTAGTTTTGTTGTCTGTTGAAACCCGAAACGTTTTTTTGCAATTGTGAATGCACGAAATTTAGTTTCTTTTGCCTGTTTTTTTTGTAAGTTTTCTAAAAATGCCATTTTTATTCTCCAATCAAGAGTTAGCGGATATTCATTTTGTGTATGGCTTTGTAAATGGAAACGCAGCAGAAGCAGCCAGAGAATACGCACGAAGATTTCCAAACAGACGACATCCAACTCGCTCAGTATTTGTAAGAGTACATCGCCAAATGATTGAAAATGGTTTTGGAAATCTCCAAAGGGATCAAAACATAGATGTTCGTCAGCGCAGATTTACCCGTATGATTCTGCGTGAGTTTGATAGAGATCCGACCACAAGTGTTAGGAGAGTTTCTGGTGCCTTGGGAATTTCAGCAAGCCATGTTCACCGTGTTCTTAGAAATGACCACAGACGTCCTTACCGTTTGCAACCTGTGCAAGGACTACAGCCAGGGGACGGAGAACGAAGAATCAAATTTTGTCAGTGGATTCTTGATAGAACTGATAATAATAGGGAGTTTTTAAGTAACGTTTTATGGACCGATGAGTCATGCTTCACTAGTCGTGGAGTGGTAAATTTTCATAATCAACATATTTGGTCGCATGAAAATCCGCATGCAGTTCGAGAAAGAAATTTTCAACATGAATTTAGTGTGAACGTATGGATTGGTATCTACCGTAATCGACTATTTGGACCCTACCTTTTGCCTGCAAGATTAAATGCCGCGACCTTCTTGGAATTTTTAAAGGCTGAACATGCAATTATGTGGGATGCTGAAGAATATTGGCCTGGTTCCAGCTTGATGTTTGTCCAGATCATTATTCGAGAATAGTTAGACACTGGCTGGACGTAAATTCTCCAGAAAGATGGATCGGCCAGTCACCTGGCCTCCACCATCCCCTGACCTAAAGTCATTAGATTTCTTTGTGTGGGGATTTCTAAAAGAAAAAGTGTACCAGACTCCCGTAACCACAAGCGATATGCTAATAAACAGAATCAGGAATGCATGTGATGAAATAAGGCCTTATTTGAATAATGCTATACCACGTTCGATCATTCGTAGATGTGAATTGTGTATTGAACAATTGGGTTTACATTTTGAGCAACTACTTTAGATTTTGTATGTTTGTCCTAACTATCCAATAGCATTTTAGTTGTAAATAATTAATTTAATTTGTTAAAAATAATATTGGAAAATTAAACAAATTAATATTCTGTTTTTTTGTGTTTATTTGGAGTTAGGAATTATTGCTGTGTTTAAAAACACAATCTAAACGATCATCTTAATTACTTGTAATGCCCAAATCGAAAATGTGAAAAAAAAAATTATTTTCCCATAAATAATTAAAAATGCATCGAACCTTAAAAATCGAAATATCTCAAAAACGGATAACTATAACGAAAACTCACAGGAGCACTTTTTTATGTTGAAAAGTGCGAAGAATCAGTTTTTTTTATTCAAAAAGCAAAAATTGCACTAAGAAAACATTTTCGGTCATTTTAATACACCTGTACAGTAGAGAGCGCCCTCTAGCGGCTACAATAAAACTATGCCCATGGTTCCTTTTGTCGTACGAAAAAACCCTTGTATACCAATTTTCACTGTTATACATCAAATATTGTTCGAAATATTAAAAAAAAACTATTTTAGAAAGTAAATTTAAACACCCTGTATTTCGGAAGCCACGCATTTTTCGACCCATGTTTATATAGACTTTATGCATTAATTTTAAAAGTTCTATCGAATCTTAAAGTTATGCAACAATAAACTGAAACACCCTGTATACGAGTATTCCGGAATACACAGCACAAACTCCCGAAGCCATACATTTGCAGAATGACCAAGAAAAGGCGCTTCTATATACTGCGTATTTCATTTAAAAAAAATACAGGTTTATATTGCTAGGTACTCATTTAAGGGCCACCCTGTATAGCTAGAAATAATTTTACTATTTTATATTTAACTTTTTCTGCAACTCCAATAGTAACGAGCACTATTGGGACACCCTGTATATGACTCAATTCTGGTACTACGGAGTAGGGTCAAAGGTGACCTAGACGCCACGCTTCGCCTCCCCAGCACCACTACCACTTCTACTGAATCGATTCTTGTTCACATTTTTGTCTTAAGCTTACACGTACTCGACGATCAAGTTCTTAATTTTGTTGAGGAATTCAGGAAGCACCCAGGTATAATCAAATTAAGCTGCCCCCGAGACAAGAACAGCAGACCCGCCCCAACTGACCCCATTCTTCTATCCATATTCCTCATCCCAATTGCTTGAAAGCAAATTAAGCCGCTATATAGGGTGTCCCAGAAACATATGGGATAGTCTCCGGGTGGATGCAGAACATAAGAAGTGATGCCACAGAATTTTATACCTTACCTTTCATGCTGTCAGGACATACCGGGTGTTATTTAAGTACTTCTTTGAGTAATGAAGACTGTAATCAGAGCTTTTACTACAAAAACGCCACCTGATTGTTCAATTTTGCTCCTTGGGAGCCGTAGGAGAGCCCTCTAGGACATTCTACTTCCTGCACCACTGCCGAGGAGTCATTGTAATCGCGAAACATTTGATTACGAAGTTTGGATGTTATTTTCACGTTGGCCTCTCTGTCTGTCAGTTTGTCAGTCTATCTATAAATCGAAACAATCATTAATATCATTCATAGACGAAATATTTTCATGTCGCCAGCAAAAAATAATTGCATACATTCCAAATTTTCACAGAGGTCATTAATGAACGACAGGAATAAATGTGGTCCCAAGTTAGATACCTGAGGAACACCGAATCGAGCTGAGTGGGCTTCGGACTTCAACCCAATATATGCAACGTATTGTTTCCGGTTTGACAAATAGGATCTAAAGAATTTTATAGTATTTACTGTGAATTTAATATGCCCTTATTGGTTCAACAAAGCTCCATGATCAATTTTGTTGAAGGTCGTGGACCTTCAGATTTGTAATGAATTAAAATGACCAAGTTCGTAACAGTGTCTGCCTCTGTATATGAACTTGTGTAATATTTTTGTGCTTCGTATGCATTCAAATGACTTTGAACTGGGACACCCTGTATATCGCCTAAGGAGGCAGAAAGGCCGTTTCCTCCAGCTATTAACTAAAGGGGCTCGCTCAGGTGGTCGTGAGATCCTTTAATCAAATCATACCATAAAAGAAGGGGCTTTCATATGAAACATCCTCCTCATATTGCAGGGGTAGATAAAATTTTATTGGAGCTTATCGCTAGCAAGCATAGCGCCGTCGTATGGCGGGAAACTGAAACAGTATTAGTATATTAGTAGCCCAGTACCCAATTTCATGGTAGAGAACGCTGAGGAAATATCCTTAACTACACCTTATTTGAATTATATTCATGTCAAAATGAATTGTACTAAATTGACACATAGACATTACTAATAGTTCTTTTGTTCCATTTGTTATGGCTCTTACATCAAAAGTAAGCCCTTTTACTTTTTTGGGGTCGATTTTAGGCTTACTTCTCCAAAAACGCGGTGGAAATCGGTTCCTGTATTGGACTGAAATTGAATAGTTGCACACTACAGTGCATCTACAGCAGGGATTGAAAAAACCTTTTCATCTTTTGATTTGGTCCAATCTGATTTAAGAAATCGCTTAGGACACCAAAAAGGCAGTAATTGGACTTAGTGTTTGAGTACATAATCAAAATATAGAGAAAAAGAAAAGAAATCTTGAATGCGCATGGGAACCAGTTACATTGATACAATTCATCAGATGCGAATATCAATGTTAATAAAATGAAGAAAATAATTTACTTGTTTTTTGAATTTTTTTTTGTAGAAATGTTTTGTTGTTCAGAACACAAGTTTTTTATGTACTTCTGTCAAAATATAGTATCTTATGGATAAACAATGCTGTCATTTATGGAATAAAAAAACTGAAAATTTTAATTATAGGATTATATCATGTGGTATTTATACAAATGGCTTTCGGGGCCTGACAATAAAAATAAATGGTTTTTATTGCCAAGATATCACACATAGCCCGACGGTACCAAATGGGTGCTTAGACCTTAGGCCTTCGTAGTAGTTGAAGTATAAAAAAACACAAAAATTAGAAAGACTTACATTCTAGCTGCTTTCCTAGGCAAACAGCAGAACTTGAATATTGAAGAATGTTCAAATGTTGAAAATGTTACAAATGTCGAAAACGTCGAAATGTCGAAACAGTCGTAAATGTCAAAATGTTGATAAATGTCGAGAATGTCCGAAAATGTCGACAATGTTGATATTGTTGAAAAATGTTGAAAATGTTGAAATGTTGAAAATGTTGAAAATGGTTGAAAATGTTGAGAATGTTGAAATGTTGAAAATGTTGAAAACTTGTAAATGTTGAAAACGTTGAAAATGTTGAAATGTTGAAATTGTTGAAAATGTTGAAAATGTTGAAATTGTTGAAAATGTGATCATGTTGAAAATGTTTTGTTTAAAATGTTGAAAATGTTGAAAATGTTGAACATGTTGAAAATGTTATGTTGAAATGTGAAATGTTGAAGTGTTGAAAATGTGAAAATGTGAATGTTGAAAATTAAGTTGAAAATGTTGAATATGTTGAAAATGTTGAAATGTTAACTGTGAAAATGTAGAAATGTTGAAAATGTTGAAACGTTGAAATTGTTGAAAAGTTGAAAATGTTTTGAATGTTGAAAATGTTGGAAATGTTGAAAATGTTGAAAATGTTGAACATGTTGAAAATGTTGAAAGTGTTGAAAATGTTGTAAATGTTGAAAATGTTGAAAGTGTTGAAAATGTTGTAAATGTTGAAAAAGTTGAAAATGTTGAAAAGTTGAAAATGTTGAACTTGTTGAAAATTTGGAAATGTGAAATGAAAATGTTGAAAAAGTTGAAAATGTCGAACATATTGAACATGTTGAAATGTTGAACGTGTGAAATGTTGAATATGTTGTAAATGTAGAAAAAGTGAAAATGTTTGAAAATGTTGAAAATTATGAAAATGTTGAAAATGTTTGAAATTGTCCGAAAATGTCGAAAACGTCGGTCGAAAGTATCGAAAATGTCGAGAATGCCGAGAATCTCGAACATTCGAAAATGTCGAAAAAGTCAAAAATGTTGAAAATATTGAAAATGTCGAAAATGTCGAAAAAGTCGAGAATGTCGAAAATGTCGTTAATGTTGAAAATGTTGATAAATGTCGAGAATGTCGAGAATGTCGAAAATGTCGACAATGTTGATATTGTTGAAATGTTGAAAATGTTGAAAATGTTGAAAATGTTGAAAATGTTGAAAATGTTGAGAATGTTGAAAATGTTGAAAATGTTGAAAACTTTGTAAATGTTGAAAACGTTGAAATGTTGAAAATGTTTGAAATGTTGAAAATGTTGAAAATGTTGAAATTGTTGAAAATGCTGATCATGTTGAAAATGTTTTAAATGTTTAAAATGTTTGAAAATGTTGAAAATGTGAACATGTTGAAAATGTTGAAAATGTTGAAACATGTTGAAAATGTTGAAATGTTGAAAATGTTGAAAATGTGAATGTTGAAAAAGTTGAAAATGTTGAAAAAGTTGAAATGGTTGAATATGTTGAAAATGTTGAAAATGTTGAAATGTAGAAAATGTTGAATTTGAATGTTGAAAAACGTTGAAATTGTTGAAAAAGTTGAAATGTTTGAATGTTGAAAATGTTGGAAATGTTGAAAATGTTGAAATGTTTTGAACATGTTGAAATGTTGTTGAAAGTGTTGAAATGTTGTAATGTGAAAAGTTGAAATGTTGAGTTGAACTGTTGAACTTGTTGAAATGTTGGCCTGTTGATGTTGCCCCGTTGCCCCTTCCCCTCTTGCCCTGTTGCCCTGTGCCCGTGTTGCCCCTGTTGCCTCTGTTGTCCTGTAGCCCCACGTTGCCCTGTTCCATGTTGCCCTTCTGAACCTGTTGAACCTGTTGTGTGTCGAAAATGTCGAAAACGTCGAAGTATCGAAATGTCGAGAATGCCGAGATCTCGCCATTTCGAAAATGTCGAAAAAGTCAAAAATGTTGAAAATATTGAAAATGTCGAAAATGTCGAAAAAGTCGAGAATGTCGAAAATGTCGTTAATGTTGAAAATGTTGAAAATGTTGGAACTGTTGAAAATGTTGAAAATATTGTAAATTCGAAAATGTCGAAAATTTTGAAAATGTAAATGTTGAAAATTCTGAAAACGTTGAAAATCTTGAAAATCCTGAAAGTCTCGAAATGAGGAGGCACTAATAACTTCTTTAAGACGTATGCCCTAAATGGAACATTTTACCTAAGAAGAATCTCTCACTTTATCAGACAAGGTGTTATCTATTATTCTATTTAATCTTGATATTGTACTTTTTAGTAAATTACGTGTATCATTTATTTCAGTGTATAAGACTATGTTTATTGTTTTAAGCTTTGTCTTTTCTAATATCTACCTGTTGTTTGGACAAAATTATCGAGGGTATCGAGGCTGTGAAACAATCTACATTTAGGAGGTTCTTCCTAATTCTACTAAACTTAGACAGTTTAAAAATCGAATTAATCAATTTTCTTCATTCTCCTCATTGCAGCCGCAGTGCTCTGGCACTTAGGCTTCCGCCTGCGCTGCTGCAGTGTTGCCAGTTGGAAACGGTCCACAAAAGGAAGTAGATCAATGACTCGAGCGTTAATTATTGCTACAAGCATTTACATGCGGCTTCATACACATTGTGACATTATTTGTATTTGCGCCAACACCATCATAATGATGGGTTTTTCGTGTAACAGCAGATGTCCACCATTACCAGATGACAATCATAGCAGCAAAACCCTTTTAAAATATCCCCGCCATAGGCCTAAAAATGTCCGGCCGACTAAACTGAGCAATATGAAACTCGGCCATTGCGGTTAGCATAATCTGGACACTTTCATCCAGTGGAGATACAGGGCCGCATTACGCGTAGATCTATAGCCACCAAACCGCATTATTTTTTGATTTGTCGTAAATCGCAAAAGTAGATACAGATTTACAACTTAGGATTAACAGGTCCTATAAAACGGTTTGATCTACTCGTTTTTTACCTGACCGTAAGATCACTATACCTTCGAGAGACAGTAAAGAACCTGTTCTAGACCCAAAGAAAATGAAACCTCATACCATTATGGTCTTGACTATACGGCATTGACTTATTTCGCAATTACTTAAGTCTTCTTAGGCACAGCGTATTCTACAATCCATGCCATCGAAAGTCCTTTGTGACACAGAGGTCAATCAACAGGTTCTCTTTACAGCTGGATACTCATTTCTTTGCTCTCCGCTGCTCATATACGTTGAGAAGTACCGGGTTTGCAGCGTTGAGTTTTTATCATCGTTGCTCGTCAACTGAAATTTTCGCATAAGCGTGATTCCGCCCCTGCGTCGTACTGCAACGACTCCCTAAATTTTAATCCCACCAATCACAATTACAGGATAATTATGCAAATGTTCGTACGATTTTCTACTTTTGGTACCGCACTGATCGCCGGCATCCGCGCATTGATATTTGAATTACTGAATATAAATTATTGTTTGGAATTCAATTATTGCTTTCATTGATTAACGTTGCATTTCCCTACGTGATTATCAGCCTCAGCACTACACCGGTTTATTCCCCATTGATGTTGCTCAATCAGTGCACATCAGTAATCCGGAAGATTACCTGCACCCACAGTTATTGACTTGTTCAAGGGTTTTTTAATCCCCCAATCCGGCTCTGTGACAAAATTTGTCTTGGCTGGAATGTCCTGTTCCTAAGCTACCTCTCTGCCAGCGTTCATGTTTATAGGTCAAATTGTTTCCGAGATTTCGTGATTAATGTGTATCTTTTTGCTCTTACGTATATCTTACATAGTAGTTTTTACCCCTTATTTCAATCCCTTCAAGTCTAATTTTCACAACGAATAGCAGTGTATGTCGATCTCCAAGGTCTATTCTACATATACATATATGCTAAAATTCCTCATAATCGGTTCTGCCGTTTTAGCGTGAAAACGGTAAGAGTCAACCTACTTGACACTACATTTTAAATAATCTGTACTCCCTCATTTACTAAAATCAAGGTTAACATTGCAACTTTCTGTCTCTGTAAACCATTTCTATGTCCGAGCTATATTTGCACGTTTCTTTGCATGTTTTGGACAGCACCGAGTCGACTGGCCACTCACCACCGGTTTTAGTCAGATTATTTTCTTGCAAAACCGTCAAGTGTGGCACACTTTGATCGCTCGACGCTGATTGGCTATGCACGCATTCCATCGTATGAAATTGTTTTTATGCGCTCTCTATTTCGCAGTCCATTTAGAAGTTGTTTTTCTAAGGAAAACGCCA